>CM037917.1:14983589-15699279 GCA_021346845.1 Apeltes quadracus | reverse complement strand
CCCGAGGGTGGAAAGTATGCTTTAATTTATTAAAGGGGTGTTGGTCAATCCTGTTGAAGTTGCTGAGCAGTTAATGTCATTACAAAGACAATAGGAAGAAACCCTCGCTGAACCTTCTGTGTGACCGCCTGATCAAATCACTAACCTAACAGATGGGAAACAGGATACGGATCAATCAAGGTATCTGTGGACTCCTCTGTTTTAGGTAGAACGTCCTCGTGGACTCAGACAACGGCGATTCCCTGAGTGACAGTAAATGATTGCATTGCATTGTAGGATATATGACCTCGTCACCTGGCAGGAGGTTATGTGAAGACCCGCCCTCGTATGCAAATCTGTTATCTTCTGTGAACTTTTTGAATAAAACTCGGAGGTCCGAGGAGCTTCGGCGGATGTCGGCACGGCAAACGCTGTGTGGCTAGAATCCCCTTTGCAAAGTAATACGACTTGTCTGTGGTTTTGTTCTCGCCTCTCTAATGATAACTGAAAATACCTGACAGTCACACCGGTAGAGGAGGGGGTAATTGGCCAGTGGAAGCAGGGAGGTGAGGCTTTTCAGGCTGCCTGTTTCAAATCTGAAAGGGAGCCACAACTTTGTCAAGCTCCTCCTGTGCACCGCGCTGGGCGGAGCAAGGTGGAGGCGAAGCACACAGAGAAATGGAGACGGGGGGGTGGGGGCACAGGCAGGGAAAGGTGATATCGGAAACGGGGGGAACCAGATTCCATATTGTCAGACTGATTTTTTGACGTACAACCCTCTGAGGCGAGTTACAATCTTATCAAGGATGCAGTACAACCGCATATGCTGGTGTGCAATAAGGTACGAGAAGCTGTACTTTATCTGCTGCGTCACCAAGAATTTCAATGACATTCCGTTGCTGTAGTACCTTCTCCGGGTAACAGGGATTGCACTATGGACAAAGTCTGTTTTGTATAATAAAATCAACGGTTGCCGATCCTCGGAATAGAGTAGAAATTGTAATTGGCTTGTCTTATTGTTTAGGTGAAAAGTTACTGACATTGCACCGGAGCCGCCAACACATTCTGAGGTGTCAAAGAAATGACCAACACACGTGAACTCCATACCAACACGTGCACACTTTAGCAAGCTGTACATCTCTACTCATAATACAGAAAAGGCAAACAATGTTGCACTGCAATCCTCTCAGCTGGAAACGGTGGGAATCAGAAGTATTTAGGAGTCAGAGGACCGCACCAAATATCAGCAATGTTTTAAACCTTTGGATAAATGTACTCTGATCTTTTCTGTTAATATCTAGTCCAGGGTTTCGGACACTTCCAAACTGCGCAAATACAACAGATGCTCCATGTTCCCACTTGTTTGTTACGTGCAAACACTATTTAGAACTCTTTGTCAACAAATAAATGTTATGATAAAAACATGCTGACAACACATTATTTGTTCAAAATTTATTTGGATTTTGAAGCCGATGGCAAGCTTGACGAGCTCGAATGAGCGAGCCAACTTGCTCTGCGTGGGCCAGACCTAAATGTGTGGCTTTGAGCAACTGGAGCAATTATTTGACCTTCCTCTTGCAAGTAGATTTGACTGGGCAGCATCTTATTTCACAAGCTGCTCACCCCTGCCCCTCTCCAGCGCACGTCTCCGGACTTTGCTATTAGCTCAGTGGGCTGCTCACCTTCTCTCCCAGGGCCCTGAGGCTGTCCAGGAAGCGGGGCCAGAAGTCCTTGAAAAGGGGTCGGTCGATCTTCTTCAGACTGTCTTTGGTGCTGGCGTCCACGCTGACATACAGCTGGGTAACTGGAACCAGGCTCCTGGAAATGAAAAGAAGTATCCAACAGAAACAAAGGATTAGAATGATCCAGTTAGAGAGAGAGAGAGAGAGAGAGAGAGAGAGACACACACACACACACACAACCTGCGGAGAAGGGTTGTGCAAAACCACAAGAAAATTTTAAAAAGATGGGAACAGAAAGAAAAATAAGTATTTAAAATTCAAGCTAGCACCCCTCAATTTAAAAACCAAAAATGAAGCACGCAGTTGTCACAATTAACATGTGAAGGGAGTTCAAACTAATAGCAGCTGATGCACAAGCAAATAATGGCTAAATGAAGAGCAGTGAAAAACAAGGAGAGCTTCACATCAGTATGTGGCCTGACCCACAATGAGCCCTTCATGTGTTGAGGCAATTATGTAAAGATCAGCCAAACGTGCAGTGAGACAAGGTTACAAGCTGATTTTGGCTTCTTGTATCCACCGTTCCATATTTTGGTCTCCACCCAACGCTCATGAGCACGGGTGAGGATCAGTGCTTGGGTGTGCTGAGGCCGGGTGGCCGCACTCTTTCTTGGTCATCACCTTACTCGAATTGCTTGCACTCAGGGTAGCATTTAAAAATTAGCCAAGCGTCACTAATCAGTACAATTTTTGTTTACTCTCGCGATCGACCGCGCATCCGTGGTCAACCGACGACAATTTTCCCCCAATAGCAGGCGATCCACATGCAACTGCCTTGACGATCAACCGGTCGATTGCAATGGACCCGTTGGGCCCCCCCTGTGCTGCTAAGGGATCCAGAGTTTTTGCTTTGCTCTCTTGCTCAGCTCCCTTTTCAACACAAACGCTGATGCCAAACCTTAAACGTCCGTCTACCTGATGGTTCATTTCACCCTCACTAGGGAACGAAACGATACCTCAACACCCTCCTTAGGGACGGTGCCGCTCTCCCTAGCGCTACGTGTGTCCCAACCCATACTTTCCAACAGAGAACCCCAGCCGAAAAGCAAAAAAGTTGAATTTACCAATCCTCTTACCAGTCATTTTGTTGATAACGACTTAAAGTTCACCAAATAATCAGAGTAAATACTCACTTTAGTTTGATGTATGGATGCTTTTGAAGCTTTTTGAAGCTGGATTCAACTGTCCAGCTATTTTCACGTATCGAGTCAACAACATTCAAAGCTTTTGCATTGTGGCTTCATAATTGCAGAGATTGAACCTTTGATCATTGCTACTGAGACACACTCCAAATCCATCCGTACTTTGCAATTCACCCCCCCCTCCCAGACTTCAAAGACGAGAGCTTGCGAAGCATAATAGATGACAGAGAAGTAAACGGTGGAATTTAAATATATTTGCAAAGAAATGAGGAGCAACACAGACAAGTTGAGTCTCTTTCTGCCTCTACCGGATTTCGTCAGGGAACTGTGCGTTGGTGACCAGGAAGCTGGAGATGCGGCGGGAGTGCAGCAGGCGGATGAAGGCGTTGATTTCGGGGTACATGATGGGCTCTCCCACCAGGGAGAGGGCACAGTGCCTGACAGCCAGGCCCTCCTCGTAGCGCTCGGGCTTCACGCCGGGGACACCTGGAGGGGAGAGAGATCAAACTGAGGCACTACAGAGGAGACAAATGAGCGGGGGAGAGGAGAAACGGTGGCAGCCCGTGGGCCTTTTACTCCTTCTTTCCTTTGGGTGGGATAACCGCTAGTTTATTAAACCATTTTTTAACCATTGACTTTTAGCTTTACAACTAATGAATGATATTAAAATCAAAAATATTGATTTACTATTCATTCAGAGTAGAAACCGCACCGTACAGACTTTAAAGAAACACACACACACACACACACACACACACACACACACACTAGATGTCCTCTGCCCCCTCGAGCACTCGTTCAGACCACGGCTAACTTGAAAAAACCTGCCTTCATTTTTAACAACTACACGCCTGCAAACCTTTGGGGCTTCATCTTCAACATTGCGATGCAAAGACGCTGGCAAAAATCTGTCAAGACAGAAAGAGAAACAAACAGCTCCAACAGCCCCACACCCTGCTGCAACAACAAACAGACTCCCAAGAGGAGAACAAATGCAAACGCGCACACAAAATGACACGCGCTGAATTAAAGCAAACATAACCACCTGGGACATGAAGACGAGCAAACGATGGGATGCGAGCCTGCATTTGAATACTAAGACAGTATTGCCATTAGTGCAGATGAAAGCCAAACAGATCATTTTCATGCTAACAAACGAAGTAGGAGATGTTCTGGCATAAAGTCGATGAAGGCAGGAAATAAACAAATAGTGAAAGCTCAGAGAGAAACGGTTTCATCAGTTGTCATGGGTATTTAATGCAATGTTGCTCTAGCTACATTTCATTTTAGAGCACATGTGTTGAATTTTAATTAAATTTTCACTTTGGAAGGGAAGGACCCTCCATGAATAACTGATTCAGCACGTTGTGCGTCTGCAACCGTGTTGCCTTTCAAGGGCAAATCAGACCTGGCAACAGATGCAAAGACAAGACAAAAAAGTCCCACAGAACTGTTTATCACAACCAGCTGAGAAGATGGTGCGTGTGTGTGTGTATATATTATATAAAATCAGAGGGCTCTGGGCGATGCCAGTGGCTCCATCCATATTTTCACAGGACACAGAGCATTTTTGTGTGTGATAGATCATGCGCAATATGGATCACATTTTAGGGTAACTTATAGATGTGTATGGAAACCACCCTCGCTGGTCCCGGTGCAGTGTTGGAGTACTCGGAGACCCGCTTAGTCCCTCACTCGTCATTTCTGCACATTTCACAAAAGAACGCTCGTTGCCGTAACTTTTAATGTTATGAAAGATATAGCAATTTTTTTAAATAGTTTTATTGACATTATTTCCCCGAAACCACCTTTTTCATGCCGCTTTTTAAAAGTGTCTTGAAGCGGAGTAAGCATTCGAAATGATATAAGCCTTAAAGAATGCAGCCAGATTAGCCCAGTCTAAACTAGAAGACAGCCCGTTATTATGTCAGCTGGTCATTATCCTGGTCATTATGTTTGTTCAGGTAGTCAGCTGACCTCATTCTTTGAGCACATACTGTTGCTGCCCATGCAGTTATTATCCAATAGGAGGCTCGTACCTAATTGTTTAGTTAAATCCAGGTGGCGACTTTTTGGCTACCAGTTTATGTTTACATTCTATCCATTTAGTAGTTATATCTGTTAGATTCTACTACTATCAGGTATAACCACTATTAGATATGAGTAATGTGACCAACTTGATTAGGGATTAGCAGCAGCAGGTGTCAGCAGCATGATGACATCATAGTGACATCATAATTAAGGTAGAATCATGAAGAAACCATGGTGACCTTGAGTTGACCTCCACATGACCTTGAGTTGACCTCCACATCATGAGGACACGGGTATGGACAAGATTCTGGAACAGTGACATCATGAGGACACCTGATCGTCACGGTTATGGACATGATTCTGGAACAGTGACATCATGATGACACCTGATCGTCACGGTTATGGACTCGATTCCGGAACAGTGACATCGCAGAGAGTCATCATCAGAGTTTAGATATACAACCCATCGCTCCCATCAGAATTAAGTTCTTGGCTATGCCTCGCTCTGCTTATTAAGGAGCTCTTCAGGAGCACATACCCCCTTCTTAAGCAGGGCGAGGTGGTAGTCAATGTAACTGGGTCCTGATGAAAGCGGATATTGCTGCAAAGCTGCAAGATCCGCAAAGGATCCGCAGGATACTTTGCAGTAAGACTCCCTTGCATCAGGGCTCGGGAGGGCATGGGAGGGCATGGGAGGGCATGGGAGGCCTGATGTGAAGGAGCATCAGGGTGTGGGTGGGGGGTGGGGGGTGGGGCGGGGCCCAGGGCGGGGCCCAGGGCGGGGCCCACCCACACCCTGATGCTCCTTCACATCAGGGTGGGTGGGGGGTGGGGCCCACCCACCCACACAAAATACTGTTTTGAAAATTGCACTTGCATGAAATTTAAGACGATTCCAAAAATTGGTCAAATCGATTAAGAGAGACTAAATACTACTGCGGGAACGTAAAGGAACTTTTTGGAGACTGAAAGAACTGTCTTGATCCCTCGTTACCATTCATCTCTTCATCATGCTTTAGAATAAAAACGGGATATTGTCCAGTTCTCTTTTCAAAAAAGGGATTACTTCAATTATTCCGTGGGAGAAATTACTATAAAAAAAATGTTTTAAGCGAAATTTGGAAAGGACTATCATCAGGGGTCATCAGCGTGGGTGGAACCCACGCCCTGAGGGCGCACACGGTGGGTGGAACCGTGGGTGGTTCCACCCACGCCCTGACATCAGGGAGCATTAGGGTGTGGGTGGGGGCATCAGGGCTTCAGGGCCCTGATGTGAAGGAGCATCAGGGTGTGGGTGTGGGTGGGGGCTGGCCCCACCCACACCCTGATGCTCTTTCACATCAGGGCTTCAGGGCGCCCACACCCACACGTCAGGGCGTGGGTGGAACCACGCCCTGACGTGTGGGTACAAAATGTACAAAATTGTACATTTTATAAAAATAATCTCCGCCAAACTGCATGCAGCAATGGAGGAGGAGGAAGAACAAGAGACGGGAGATACACCAACAACTTGTACCCAAAAGAGGAGGTGTGTCTGCTGCCAGAAAAAAGTTTAATGTAAAGTATGTCGAGCCGTTGTTATCGCCACTAGTGGCAACACTACAATTTTACTCCATCACCTTAGCAGAAAACATGTGTTGGAGTGTTTGCGATTACGCATATTATATATATATTATATAAAAACTATATATACACATACACACACACAGCTTACGGTATTAGTGATGGAAAATTCCATTACATTCTCCCATAATTACCTCCCCTTGTTTCAGCGACTGCTATAGAGCAACAGAATGAAATTTGCCGTTATTGATTTAAACTGCACCCATCAGGTTGCAGCGGTAAAGGGAGTTTTTGTGGAGCAACTGGAAAGAAACTTCTGGATGATAATGACAACCAGCTGAGAAGATGGTGCGTGTGTGTGTGTATATATTATATAAAATCAGAGGGCTCTGGGCAATGCCAGTGGCTCCATCCATATTTTCACAGGACACAGAGCATTTTTGTGTGTGATAGATCATGCGCAATATGGATCACATTTTAGGGTAACTTATAGATGTGTATGGAAACCACCCTCGCTGGTCCCGGTGCAGTGTTGGAGTACTCGGAGACCCGCTTAGTCCCTCACTCGTCATTTCTGCACATTTCACAAAAGAACGCTCGTTGCCGTAACTTTTAATGTTATGAAAGATTTAGCATTTTTTTTAAATACTTTTATTGACATTATTTCCCCGAAACCACCTTTTCCATGCCGCTTTTTAAAAGTGTCTTGAAGCGGAGTAAGCATTCGAAATGATATAAGCCTTAAAGAATGCAGCCAGATTAGCCCAGTCTAAACTAGAAGACAGCCCGTTATTATGTCAGCTGGTCATAATCCTGGTCATTATGTTTGTTCAGGTAGTCAGCTGACCTCATTCTTTGAGCACATACTGTTGCTGCCCATGCAGTTATTATCCAATAGGAGGCTCGTACCTAATTGTTTAGTTAAATCCAGGTGGCGACTTTTTGGCTACCAGTTTATGTTTACATTCTATCCATTTAGTAGTTATATCTGTTAGATTCTACTACTATCAGGTATAACCACTATTAGATATGAGTAATGTGACCAACTTGATTAGGGATTAGCAGCAGCAGGTGTCAGCAGCATGATGACATCATAGTGACATCATAATTAAGGTAGAATCATGAAGAAACCATGGTGACCTTGAGTTGACCTCCACATGACCTTGAGTTGACCTCCACATCATGAGGACACGGGTATGGACAAGATTCTGGAACAGTGACATCATGAGGACACCTGATCGTCACGGTTATGGACATGATTCTGGAACAGTGACATCATGATGACACCTGATCGTCACGGTTATGGACTCGATTCCGGAACAGTGACATCCACACCCACACCCACACCCTGATGCTCCTTCACATCAGGGTGGGTGGGGGCCACCCACACAAAAAACTGTTTTGAAAATTGCACTTGCATGAAATTTAAGACGATTCCAAAAATTGGTCAAATCGATTAAGAGAGACTAAATACTACTGCGGGAACGTAAAGGAACTTTTTGGAGACTGAAAGAACTGTCTTGATCCCTCGTTACCATTCATCTCTTCATCATGCTTTAGAATAAAAACGGGATATTGTCCAGTTCTCTTTTCAAAAAAGGGATTACTTCAATTATTCCGTGGGAGAAATTACTATAAAAAAAATGTTTTAAGCGAAATTTGGAAAGGACTATCATCAGGGGTCATCAGCGTGGGTGGAACCCACGCCCTGAGGGCGCACACGGTGGGTGGAACCGTGGGTGGTTCCACCCACGCCCTGACATCAGGGAGCATTAGGGTGTGGGTGGGGGCATCAGGGCTTCAGGGCCCTGATGTGAAGGAGCATCAGGGTGTGGGTGTGGGTGGGGGCTGGCCCCACCCACACCCACACCCTGATGCTCCTTCACATCAGGGCTTCAGGGCGCCCACACCCACACGTCAGGGCGTGGGTGGAACCACGCCCTGACGTGTGGGTACAAAATGTACAAAATTGTACATTTTATAAAAATAATCTCCGCCGAACTGCATGCAGCAATGGAGGAGGAGGAAGAACAAGAGACGGGAGATACACCAACAACTTGTACCCAAAAGAGGAGGTGTGTCTGCTGCCAGAAAAAAGTTTATTGTAAAGTATGTCGAGCCGTTGTTATCGCCACTAGTGGCAACACTACATTTTACTCCATCACCTTAGCAGAAAACACGTGTTGAGAAGATGGTGCGTGTGTGTGTGATTCGATTTGTTATAATCGAATCGTTACACCCCTATATGGTACCATTGTTTTAACATCTGTTGTTGCCAAGGTCCACAATAAAAAAGTCACTCAGAATTAGAATCCGCTTCACTGACCTGGTATTTGAGTCTCTCTGTTCTCTGCAAACTTACAAGAACACAATAAAAATGTAAATAAAAAAAACAAAGGCCAAGTGTAGATATCAGTGTTTCCCCTCCCATTATAACAGCCCCCCCGAAATGACTTCGACCACACTTGACTACTACACTGTTTGCCCTACTAATCCCCCCCGAAGTTGTAAACATAGTGGAAACACTGGTCTATACAGTTTCATTTTCATTTATGTATATCCCAAAGGTTTATACGTGAATATGTGAAGATAAAAACGACACTACAAAAACGAGGTTGTAGTTCAGAGTGGTGCAAAAGGAAGGGGGGGGGGGGGGGGGGGGCGTCTGACATGTTTGTGTTCATCAGAGAGACGGCCGGAGGCAGTGGCCTTGTGGTACGCATGGATCGAGAAATGTGTTGCTTCAAATGGACTATATTTTAAAAAGGTGGTGAATGTTTCTTTTAACTATGATGTGATGTTCATGTGCGTTTGTGTGAGGGGATTGGTTCTTCAAATGCCCCTTTATGATATAGAAACACCTTGTGAATCACTTGTCACAACACCTGAGAACACAGATTCCCCGACATATTTGTGTTAAAATACCAGAGTGGGAAACTGAAAACACTAGAAAAACACAAAAACAATTAAATTGTATTGGTTACGACTTCAGGTTCATGTGAACGAGCCCTTCAGAATCAACACTACAGCCTAAACCACATGGAGTGGTTATTCCCCGGTCGGTGCTGCACATGTGCAAACTATAAATGACTATAAATACACACACCTATTTTCTCAATCCCTGGGTAGAGATTTCTATTTTTTTATCATTTGTTTTGCGTAGTTCTTCAATAAATGTGATTCTGATTTTCTTTTAGAAAATGATAAATCTAATAAGAGCAAAGTGTATTTACAATCACCTGCATCTATTTAATGTTAGCCAGTTGGTAGAATAAACTATTGGTGCCTCATGCAGTCCTTCAGAAGTCCTTCCAGGGCTGTTAGGCCCAACTGCACCCAATTACAGCAGACAATGCTGATAAAAACGGCCTTCATTATGGTTGTACACATACCTTTACAGGGAGCCCACTGTGGATAAGACAACGACAACACTGCTAATCAAAACCCTTTGTCCTTGGAGGAAGAAGGCAGGTAAGCCGCAATAACGCTATTGCCATTAAATGCCGCATGTAGAGCTGGCAGGCGGCCACAACAAACACTTTTCTCGCAGATTGTTGTTATTTGATATTGAATCCGCACACATTTCTATAAATACGGATGAAGAGCTTCAAGAAATTTAAGAGCAGATGAGGATGAAAAAAAGAGGGGCAACAGGTAGCAGAAGCTGAGTCAGCACCGAGGAAGACTACTGTCATCTTTTTGTTGTATCCATGAGAAATGTAACATTAACTGCATGGGGCAAGCGTAACATGATGGCGCATTTAGTAAACTTTTCTTGGTTCAGAATCGTTGATATTTAATGTATCCTGTGGTTTGGCCATTAAATAATAGTCTGCTTTAATCACTAAAGGATTTTTGTCCAACTAGATACTGTGTAGCCTGCCAGACTCTTTGTACACATTGATCTCGTCTCTGTATTACTAATTTTGATTCTCTCTCTTTCTCTCATCAATCCACAACCACACCAGATTAGCTACACAACCTGATGAAACAGAGCGTAGCTTTATTTAAAGCCCCCCCGCATAACAAAGACGCCAGATGGCAATTACTCACAACAGACCAACAACACAGCGGCCGGTACGCAGGGGCGCACAAGCAGAGCGCCGGGTACCGCTGTGAACGCAGTGTAAACACATGTTGAGGAAAGAGACCAAACACTCCTGACTTAGATACGACGCAGTTCTCTGCAGGTCTCCTAACCTGACCTCTGGGGAACTGCATTGGAAACTGTTGGCGGGTGATTGAATTAACGACCTGTCGATACAATTGTTATGGAAATAAATTAGGGGATATTTTCCATTGACAAAAGTCATCAGTGCTCATTTTTTTCCCCCAATGAAGATGTACCTTTCAGTTCTAATATCACGCTATCGCAGCAGCTACGCTATAGTCCCTGGGAGCCGCCATTCTTTATTAAAAAAACAGTCACCTCAACACGCAGCGTCTCTCACACCATAATCACCTCCATGGTAGATCCTGCAGAACACAGACAACGACGCATCTCTTGCAGATGAAAAGATGGCTGAACCTGAGAACCTGACAGCAGTGTAATCTAATTACTTTAAAGTGCTGGGGAGTGTGCAGCTGAGGCACACAGCCGAGTGAGTGCAAAACATTTCATCGAGCCATCGTCAAACTCTCTCCAAAACTGAGAAAATGAAGAAGAAGAAGAAGAAGAAGAAGAAGAAGAAGAAGAAGAAGAAGAAGAAGAAGAAGAAGAAGAAGAAGAAGACGTGGGCGTCCCACAGAAGTGCCACCTCTCTACAGCTGTCGCGTGAAGCAACAGACTCTTTCCCTCCGTCCTCCTCCCCAGAGCTCCGTCTTACCCACAGTGGTGAGTGTACGCAGCAGGATCCTGCAGAACTAAAGGCTGCGTCGCCGGACTCTCCATCACGCCCTCCGTCCCGTCCCTCGGGTTGCCTGGCAAGTCTCCGTTGACCTCCGAGTGTGTCCCCGGCGACGGCGGGGGGGCCACCGTCCGAGGATCGGGCTCTGTGACCTCCTCCGCCATCAGACTGTCAGATGTAGCGACGCCTCCGACGGCACGCTGTCTGTCCACGAGCGACTGAGTCCGACTGCCTCCGCGGTTTGGGCTTGTCCCGGAGCAGCGGCATCGGTTCCCAGAGAAAGCCGTTGTTAATATTTAAGCAGCGAGAGCAGCAGGTACAACGGCTCCTCTCATGCTCCCCTCCCTCGCGCACCCTCTCCCTCTCTCTCCCTCTCTCCCTTTGCGCCCGCTCTCACTTGCCAGTGCAATCATTGCTCCACATGGGGACACAGCGTGGGGCTCATTAGCGGGTCCCAATGACAGACGCAGCCGCCTGCAGCTGCGCTCACAAAACACACAGAGAGAGAAGGAGGAGGGGAGATATTGACAGACACGGATAGACAGGCCAACGGGAGAGAAGACGCTATAGGGACAAAGCACGAGGACAAGAATGACAGATATAGTTGGAAGGAAAAGGGAGAGGCTGCGGGTGACGCAGCGCGGCGGGAAGGTCCACGCGGGGAGACTGGCGGGCGGCGCGACTCCGGGAGAACGCGCGCCGTGCGCAGCAGCGCGCGCCACTGGCCACTGCGTGCTGCAAGCGTTGCGAAAAGAGAGGATGAGGAAATAAGGTGTGTGTGGGGGCTCACCTCTCGGTTGGGAGGGGGAGTGTCTACATTAAGAGCCCGACTGGACCCCTGGACCCCGAATTCACAGCTTAAGGGCTGCACGTCGACCCAAGAAACCCACGCGCACATGCACGCTCTCCGTGAGCTACTCGTCAAAGTCACACGATAAATAGACAAGCTTAGTTAATAGTTGTCGGACCGCAGACGACGTGCAGGCCAATCACAGTAGTATTTATTATACAACAAACAGGCACGAAACACGGGGAGTTTTCTGCTGCGGTCCTTGAGGAATCACGTTTGGCCAAAAGGAAAATATTATCCAAGACCAAAGCAGGGATCCACTTTCTGCTTCAGGAAACCAAAGAGCGTGTGTCAGCGCACAGGCTGCTGGACAGCAGCGGCAACCGGTCCGAACTAAGTGTGTGTGAGAGGGGATGAGGGGATTATTGCAAACATCAACAGTTTGCAATAACGAGCCCCTTCATCTCCCATGCAAGGCATCGTGTTGGTCTCATCCCCCCTACATACCTCCGAGGGTGTCTGAAGGTGATCAATGAAATCCGTTGATCGATGCGGGCTGCTGCATCCACTCCGGGGGCTGCAGGTGGACTCCTCGAACCGCCTCGTCGATCGATTCCGGGTTGCTCCACGTGTAATTGGTGAATTATTCCTTTATTTTTGTAAACGCAGTGCACATGCCGGCTTCCATCGTACACAGATGTAAAGGCTTTCCTCTTTGCTGTGTGTGAAGTCCAGCAGATGCTCACCGCGCGTTAACAATGGAGTTGCACTTTTCGCCGAACTCTCATCTTATTTTTTATTTTAGTTTTATCTTGTATTTCCGGCCCTATCCGGTTGTAATCGCGATTAGGGAAGTGTAGTCATTAAAAAAAATAAAGGATACAATCCACACACTGGAGATGCGCACGCACGCGTGCGGAGCGTCGCTGTGATTGATGAGAGCAAACCGGAGAAGCTCCGAGGCAAATCAATACGCAATGAAGCAGGAGCCCAGCGATTGGCTGCTTTCGCTCTGTTTGGACCTAATATGTATATTTACTTTTTTTCTACATTTTAAAAGTCAACAAGTGTAGGCTATAATATGTGTATCCCAGTTATAACATAACGTTAAATGATTAATAATAATAGTAAAAATAAATGCCTTTGTTATCGACCATAAAAACACAACGTTTAGCATTGTGTTTCTTTTATTTGCTGTCCATTTTCAGACTGGTTTTGGTGCATCAAATGATATTTTCTGTTACTCCGGACAGCTTAAAGACACTCACTTTTTTTCCCCCAAATAGAAACACCTGACCCTCAAGAGTCCACATAACCTATTTTAACAACAACTTGAAATAAACCCCGGGTTCATGTGCATTTGTCTCATAGATTTAGCCACATTTTCCTTTATAGCCAAGCTCCAAAAATAATACAAGTGTGTCTCTAATAGGCTTTTATCTGCCGTTGGCAAACAAAGCAGAAAGCAAATAAATCATGCATGAAGTTAATTATATGTTTTCTAAACTGCTGTTGCTTTCAATGGGACTATTAGTCTATTCAAGCCATCTCATCCTCGTGATTCGTGCACTAGTTCCGACTACAGTACTTTGACTGATGTCTCGAGGCAGAAACAAGACAACTCTGTCCTAAAAACATGTTTTGTGGCATTGCCAAATCCTGTTCCCAAATTCCCAAATAAGGGATCCCACAAGATTCCATTTCACTGGAGGTGTACCTCGTATGATTTCATATCACGAATAAATTGATAACTGTGAGTGCCACGTTTCACGGCTGGATGAGGACTCAAATGCACAGATTTGACACTGGAGAACTTGAAAAGGATGTTTTTTTACTGCAAAATCCACAAAAAGGGACCGTCACAGCCATTAACAAAATACAGGCAATTGTCACAAGAGACACACACACACACACACACACACAAAGGGGAGAATAAAGACAATCTGACAACTGGAGCAGGGGACACACTGGAGTATATATAAGTGGGGTGATGGGGCATTAAGTCTACGGGCCTCACAAACTGCGCCATGCGGGCTGTGATTGGAAAACAGGACTGGAGGGGGTGGGAATATTCAAATATCTAGGTTAGTGACGCAATAAAACTAGGCGATTTTGAACAGCTCACCCAGAGGCTGAAGGCAGGATCAATTCAGAAACCCGTATCTCACTCAAAACAGCATGGATGGTTTTTCTTCCAAGTTTGTATGCGTGTGGAAGCACCAGAGACACACAATAACACCCCAAATCCCAGAAAAAGTTATTTTTCCATAATATGGGCCCTTTAAATTCTAGCACTACTTTATTTTTACAACATTGCAACTGTAATAATCCGGTATCATGTATTGCGTAAATTGCACTGCAAAAATGCTGGTTTTCAGTCAGTCAAATATAATTCACAGTGATCATTGTGAATTTTAGAATCTCATCCAAATAAGGATCCAAAACACATGCATGTTCTAAGCAGCTTATCAATTAGAGGAGGTTGTGAAGACTTTTCAGACCTACTCCGCATCCAGTATGGACGTTTTTTCAAATTCATACTAAATAGCTTTTATTTAGAAGCCCACGGCACTATACGTAACTGCTGCTTAGCTTTAACTTGAGCTCAGTGTTTAAGTTTCCTCATTCAATTTCCTCCTGGCCGAGATAAAGGTCGATATGCTTTTTACCTACGATAACATACCACACCTATAGAGCATGGAAAACAGCACAGACACGGTAAGATGACCTCTACATACTGTGGCTGCACACCGAAACAAGTCTGTGTCCAGCATGCAAGAAGCTGCAGATAAAACTTCTTTCTTTTAAAACTGGGGTTTTTTTTACGTTGCAAGAAATGGAAGAGAAAGGAGAGAACAAAAATTATCTAGATACACGTTGTTTGGTGCTATGAGACTTCTGTGTCTGGTGTACTGTGAACATTTGATAAATCGCATGACTTTGTGTTTATATTTTTACAATGTAGTGTACTGTGTGATCAGAGCACATAGTGAAAATAACTGTGATTTGTTTAACCTCAGTTAAAGCTACTACATAGAATTTTGATCTTGGCGCAAAGCAGCAACCTCCAAGGCTGAAAATTATATCAGGGCTTATATATGCATCATTAAGAGGCTGCTTTGACTGACAGGTGCACAAATGCACAAATTGAAGGATCCCACGGGATTCCATTTTGCTGTAGCATGTACGATATCATTTGACAAATAATTGAATTGATTGGTAGAACGTCCCTGTGGACGGGGGCGGTAGTGTTGCAAAGCACCACGGTCCCTTTAGAAAAATGTTACTGCAGCAGAGGACTGATAGCCAGCCTTCCCCGCTCGGTCTCCAGCAGCGCTCTGTCTCTGTTGGCGCAACGTGTCGGAGTTTGTGGCCAACCTGCGTGTTCGTGTCTGATTTCATGTGGGATACGGCCCAGCGGCACGGACAATAACTGTACATCCAAGCCAATCATTTAGTGGATGGTCTTGCTTACCTGTGTAGGTACTTTCGAGGTATTACAATGAGACTGTTTCATAAGCAGTTAAAAGTTCCTCACACTAACCATGCAATCATTACACTGAGGGAACGTGATAAATGTAGTTTAAAAAAAAAAGTAGTTTAAATAAGAACTTTGAAGTAAATTGCAGTGTAAGAGGTCCAATGTTACGGAGCCGCCCGGCTCTCCACCTCCTCATCATCCCCGCACACACTCACACACAATACTGAACTCAATATCCCATCATGCCTCTCGCCCCAAACTGATTGCACACACAGCTCATTCACACACGCACACCTGCAGCTCATTTGCACACACACACACACACCTACAGCTCATCCACACACACCTATATAAATCCCATTCACCCTCAACCACATTGTGAAGTAATATATTGCCCCGGTGTGTAATTTCTGAGCGTTTTTCGATTGATCTTGATCTTCTGGTAACGACCCCCTGGACTGTATATCGACTTCGGATCCTGCCTGTCTCCTGCCCTGACCCTGGACTGATAACCACGCCTGCCTTGTGTTTCCCTCCACGGTTCTGTCTGCTCCTGATCGACCCTGGCCTGTGACCACGACTGCCCCGAGATCATCTCTACTGCTCTGTCTGCCCCTGGTTACCCCTTACTGTTAACCTGCCCTAATAAACGCTGCACATGGATCCTGACGTGTCCTCCCCGTCATTACATTCAATTCGGTTTGGTGCAGAGAACACCGGGACCTATTCTGATCCTTTCCCTCTCGTGCACAAACACAGCACACGCCATGTGACACATCTCCAAGCTGCTACGTTACTCTACCAGCCTTCAGAGCTTATCACCATGAGCCGTGTGTACCGTGTGTGCCGTGTGTGTGAGTGTATATGCGAGAGTGTGTGTGTTCCTGATGGAGTCACAGCTTCTCTGAGTTCCTGCTGTGGCCTTATTTCACTTTTTCAAAAGAGAATCTAATGAGTCAGTCTGTTCTGGATTCGGTGCAATGACATGAATGTCGTCATTGATACCGGCCTGACAGCAGCCGAGGAGCGCAGAGGTCCAGGCTGCTAAATATCTTTGTAGTGGACCAATGGAGGGATCTCGTTATTGAACGCTCACCGAGGCTCAAGGGTTTATCCGCAAAAGGCATGGAATGGCCCGGTGAAGTCATTTTTCCGTCCCCCTCAGACAGTAACACTTCCACACAATATGTTGCATCTGTGGGAAGTTAGAGAGTTCTTTTAATGTTCAAAGTTCATGTTGCATGCCTAGGGAAGCTAGAAATAGATCATATCCACTAACTTGAATCATACATTAAAGATGGATCCTTCAGCGGCTCCGTCAACGGTTCATCCGGTCGTGTCCCAGATGACGGTATTTACTCGTCTATAGAAACACAGTCCTCACGCATTGATCTCTAGATACAACCACCGTGGCTTGTTTTTTCTTAAAGTCAATGCAGAAGCAGCAGATAAGATGTTCTATACACAACTCCTCCTCAGGCAGTCAAGCATCACCCTGAGCTGCTCCTGCTGGCAACAGACTGATTTCCTCGTTAAATGTGTTTGATTTTACAATCAGCCAAACTATCAGTCAACTAACCACAGGGCCTCAGATGTGCAGAGAGGTCCAGCTGTGTTCTGACCAAAGTGACACAAATGAGGCACCAATAAAATGACGATTCCTGGTTTGATATTATAGGACTTAATCCGTTATACTTATTTTGAATTGGTCTTGTTATCTAAGCTGGACTTGTGACTCTGTCCATTATTATGTCATCTCCCGGTCCTTTTTTGGAACTCTTTATGAAAGGTTTCTCTCTTTTTAACCAGTTTATTTATTTATTTTTTCTATTTGTCTTAGAGAGTAATTCAGTTCAGCAAGGACTGGTGTTGCAAGATGAGATAAAAACAAGATGTAAGATTGCCACGCAACGGGTTGCGACATAAAGCGGTAATTAAGATTGCAAATTCAAAAAGAAAAACATAAAAGTCTGCGATAACAAATGTGGATCTTAAAAGTCCAATGAGACTTATCTGCATTACAAAAATATCTCAATAAGTGGGTCTGAACCCTGCAGCTCACGCACCAACACACAAACACACACACGCACCCGAACACACAAGAGCTAGAAAACATGCAGTCAATCCATCCACTTGTGAGTCATTTCACATTACAAGAGCAGTTTGCATGGTGACCTTCAGCCGATGTTGAAGTGCACTGCCTACAGAGGGCTGTAGCCTTTCAGCCTGATTTGAAAGCGCTGAGAATGTGTGGAGAAGAAAATGTCAGCAACTGATGTATCTTTGATTGCTCTCTCTGTGGACTATATATAGCGTTATATAAAATGTTGTGGCAATTTGAGGGCCGTGGTTGCAGAATAAAGTCCGGTAGACAGGGACATTCGTCAAGTAACTAATTATCCTTTAATAGGTAAATCTTGGGAAAAGAGGCTGGGGTCAAAATACAACAAAAGGGGAGGTAAGGCGTGCGGTGACAGCGTTACCTCCCCGTTAGAGGACTTCTCTCCTCCCTTTGAGCGATCCCAGTCTTGGATCTTTTCAATTTCAATTTCTGTGTGTAAAAGCTGCACAAATGGCCGGTAAGTGCACTCCTTCTTGGCTGATGAAGCTGAATTGAAAACCAAAAGGGGACACGAACTTTGTTGATGCAAAGCTGATTTCACTACGACTGGAACTAATTAAAGGAATGCAGGTGAATTTGAAGCAGAGCACAATGAGGATTAAAGGCAAATTCATTATGCTAACACGTCGCTCTTACTCGACTGGAATAATTGCCCAGTACGCTGACTAATACCTGTTTAAAAATCATAAAAATACTTTCTGTTTACAGATTTACATAGTAATGAAAGAGAATTTACATATAATACAGACATATCCATCACTGGCTGTCATTATTTGCACTGTGAGTTACCAATCAGATGTGTTGGTTTCTTTAGCAATGACATTAGTTGATGTAATGTACATAACTACCTATTTCTAGCACACATAGCTGACCCACACCAGGCTTTGTTCTGGATCACAAGAAAGATCCCATTGGTGCTATTTCATCTTTTTCCCCACATTAATAGGACTGTTTACGGGTGGAGTAAAAGCTGGATTTCTAGTTTGAACAAAACCCTTTGAGCTGCTGATGTTATATTCTTATGAATAGAATTATTACTGATATTATTGTTATTTGCTTTATATGCTTTAACCTGTAACTAAACTAATTTCCTATAGCAGGATGTCGCATCTCTTTTTGATGGTTAAGTGAGAAAATTAAGAATGTCTGCTTTGTTTCAACTATAGCATCTCATTGGTAGAACAGATACTGCAAAACCGTTTCACCATCCTGTTGCACAATTTAACCTTCAAGTTCTCGACAATCACCAACTTTCATTACATTACGCAAAGTCCCCATTTACACCTCTCAGCCTTGCACAGTCCATTGTGAAGGGAAGTACGTACTTATGGTTTATGGTTAGGTCTGATCTGCACTGTGTGGTAGCACCAAGGCCTTAGCCTTACCAAGCGCTTTTTGCTTGGCGACCCGCCTGAAATCCATCTCTTCAATCATGTAGGGAAGACTGTCAAGCAACAGGGAGTAGGAAAAAGAAATGTCAGATGTCCATCATCTTCACTCCAGGTTACTGGATATACATACAAAAAATGTACATACAGAAAAGTCGTATACTCTCTTGTATGCCGCCGCTTCTACGCCAATCAGATTAAGAAAAAAACGAATGAATGGATGGCTTTGTCTGTGCTGAAGGAGTTGTACAGTCGTGTTCTAAATGACAGCAGCAGTAGGGCACAATAGAAGCTGGCATAACACTGCTAATACATGATTGTTTGGCTCATTGGGGGCAGAAGAAGCTAATGGACTAAAAGGCGTGTCAGATTATCCCCTCATTGTTATGGTGAACGTGTCGGGGAACACCTTCCTATTTACACATCCAGCACACGCATTAGCATTCACTTAAAGACGTGTTAGCATCCGTCTGACAAATTTAACTGCTATATTCCATCTGCTTTTAGCTCTGGTTGGATCAGAAAAGAAATATCGGGCTCTTTAGCGTCTAAATGCTGCACTATGTTCCCAGCAGAGTCTCTCACTACACTTCTCTTATGCAATGGTGCTGAGGACAATGGGTAAATTAGAGGTGCTGCTGGAAAGGGAATTGAGGCAAACTGTGGGACTGTTGATTAACCTCAATGTGGTGATAATGATCCACGGATTTATCACCTTAAAAAAAACTGTTTATTGCTTTCACAGTGGCGTTAAGTAGCATGCCAGTGGCAAGTTATGAAAAGACACACAAAGGTATTGTCTTTATTTGATTGGGTGCATGTGCATGCAGTGCATGTTTATGAACAAGACGTGGGGTACATGCATGTAAACATGCCGGATTATAGCCAAAGGCTAATTTCCATCCATTTGTCTCGTCAGATGAACGAATAGTGATTGACATCAGCGTACAAATCCGGCAGCATCAGCTAAATGACATACTAATGTAATGTAAGTAATGTAACTCTGATGATATGGGACAATCGCACTATGTTGGTGTAACGCACCACAAGAGGCAGGAGTAGACCCAAGCGCAGAGCGCAGATTTATTGATCAAAGGCAAACAGGGATTAGGTTTAGTCATGTCCAGGAAACAGGCAGATGGTCAAAGCCCAGAGGAGCGTAAATGGGCAGAGGCACCGTCAGGAATCAGGCGTAGTCGTGTCAAGTGAACAGGCAGATGGTCCAAGTCCAGGAGAGCGTAGAAAGGCAGAGGTACCGAGAGGGATCAGGCAGGAGGCAACGAGGTCTGGGACAAACGAGGAGTCTTCAACAAGAGGCAGAAACAGGAGATCAGGAAAACGCTCAGAATGTGATGGCAACATGCACAAGACTTCGCAGTGAGCTCTGGGGAGTCAGGAGACTATATACACAGGCCCTTTTGATGGGTGACGAGCCACAGGTGCGTCGGGAGGAGTGGCCGTGCTCACTCAATGAGCTGATTCAGATTAGCACAAACCAACGCACCCGTAACCAGAGGGGGATTAGGGATCCCGGTTTTCAGGCCTCAATATTCTGGGGAAGAGGAGCGTTGGTTCGTGACAGAACCCCCCCCTCTACAGGCGGCTCCAGAAGCCGAAGATCGCTCTCTACGGGGGGGGGGCCCACCACGTGGCCGCGGGCCAGGCCACTCGGGATGGGCCAGATGGAAATCCGCAATGAGGGCAGGGTGAATGTCCCGGGCTGGACGCCAGGACCTCTCCTCCGGGCCATAACCTCTCCTCCGGGCCATAACCCTCCCAATCTACGAGGTATTGGAGACCAGTCTGGCGACGATGAGAATTTAGCAGCGACCTGACTGCGTATGTCACACCATTGTCCAGGAGCGGTGGGGATGGCGCTGACCGAACCTCAGGTCCTGTCTGGCCGCCCTGGGGCCTTACAACAGGTTTGAGCAAGGAGACATGGAAGGTGGGATTGATCCTGTAATGGGAGGGCAACTGTAATCGATATGATACCGCATTGACCTGCTTGATAATCTTAAATGGGCCGATGAAACGAGGCGTAATCTTTGTGGACGTGCTCCTATGTGAATTCTGGGCATATTCTGCCCACGGCAAAAACCTGCTCCAGTCCCCCTGTTGCTGGAAGCAGTAGGTGCGGAGAAACCGGCCAATCTCTTGGTTTACCCTCTCTGTCTGCCCGTTGCTCTGCGGATGATGACCAGATGACAAGTTCACTTGCACGTTTAACAGTTTAAAAAACAATGACCACACTTTTGAGGTAAACTTGACCCCTCTGTCCGACACAATCTCCTCAGGTAGGCCGAAGGTCCGAAAAACATGGCAGAATAGGGATTCTGCGGTCTCCAAGCCAGAAGGTAGCTTCTTGAGGGGGATCAGACGGCACGCCTTGGAAAACCTATCCACTGCCACCAAAATGGTGGTGAAACCCTGAGAACAGGGGAGGTCAGTAATAAAATCCACAGCCATGTGGGACCATGACATCCCATTGCACTGATGGCCACCAAAATCGGTCTCTGACTAGTGAAAGGGTGCGTTGGATACCTGGATGCCCGGAACTGGGACACGAGTGGATCCATTGCAGAAGCTGGGCTCGAACCGCTGTGGGGACATAGGTCTTGTCACCGGGGCTCCCTTGGGGGGCAGGATCACCTGGCAAGGCCTGTTGAATTTGTTCCATGATATCCCATCTGATGGGGGCGATGATGTGTTGAGTTGGCAGGATTGGCTCCGGGGTGTTCTGGGAGGAAGCAGAGTCGTGGAGCCGAGAGACTGCATCTGTCTTCCCGTTCTTCGAACCTGGTCTATAGGTCAGAGTGAAATCAAATCGAGTGAAAAACAAGGACCAACGAGCTTGGCGTGGATTTAACCGTTTTGCAGACTGAATGTATTCTAGGTTACGGTGGTCCGTTAGCACCAGGAAGGGGTGCTTGCTGCCTTCCAGCCAATGCCGCCACTCTTCAAAGGCCAGTTTGACCGCTAAGAGCTCTTGATTTCCCACGTCGTAATTCCTTTCTGCTGAGGTCAGTTTGCGAGAAAAGAATGCACACGGGTGTAACCTTGCAGGCTTACCATGGCGCTGGGAGAGGATGCCTCCCACTCCTGCCTCTGATGCATCCACCTCCACCACGAAGGGGAGATCCGGGTCCGGGGTGCCTGAGGACAGGCGCTGAGGTGAACATACTCAGCGTCTGAGTATGTAAGACTGTAGACGAGTGGTGGAACGAAGCTGATCGGCCTACGGCAACCCAAGATGGCCAGAAATCCATTTGACATTCCCCTGTCTGGGCAGGGAGGCCATTACAAAAGCCTTCTCTAGAGTAGTTTATCCTCACTCTGTCAACGTGACACTTGACATGTGCGCTGTCCACACACAGGTCTATTTAGCATTTTAGCATTGTATCTCAATGTTTTATAGGATTTATAGTGCTTTGTGACATTTTTTTAGGCGAATCTCAGAATTAGAACTTTTTTTGCTGTTTAATATTGACATATTTCTTCACTAGTAACATACAAACTCATTTTTACACTTCATACCACTCACAGTGGTTCCTATTTAACCCCACAAATAAATGTCCAAATAGTAGTTCAAGACTTTTTATCATGTTTGTGGCATTTTTAGTGCCAAAAAAGGAAAAAAATGATTGGATCAGTTAAATTAGAAAGTTGTCAGGGAAACGGTCCGATAATCTTTATGTTGTCAGCAGCTTCTTTTGAAATGAGATACGATCAGTTGCACAGAACTGCAGTTCAGATTGTGATAACACAAAAGTCCTTCTCTTCATTAGTAAAGTGACACAAGCTAAGAACGACACTCAAAGCAAAGTGATTCATCAACACAATCCCTGTTCCACCTCATGTTCTAGTACTTTGGTCACATGAAGTAGAGCACAGATGTTGTGCTCTACATCCTATGACATTATAACAGTGTTTCTCGTACATCAGTGTCCTATTGTGTTCATTAAGTTCTGACGTGAATTAACCAGGTTCCATTCCCTCCTTCCTTCATGTTCACTGCATACCATCCTAAATATCTACACATGTTACACATTTGTCCACATCATAGTTTATTTTTCATCTTCACTGCATGGTTTCTAACTCTCCTGTCATTTTAGATCCTCCCACATCATCAGCTCAATACCCTCAACTGGTTCTCCTTTCCCTGACCTGTGGCTTGTCCCCACATCAGCCACTCACTATTTAAGCCTGTCACATTCTGTTGTTCCCTGCCAGATTGTCTTGTGTGTTTTGCCAAGTTTTACAGCGTTTCCGCAGCTATCCGGTTAAACCTCGGTCCTGACCTTGTCTGCTTTTCGGTCCTGACTTACCTGCCTGCTCCCTTTTGGATTTGTCTGCCTGTCTGATTGCCGTCCTGGTTCTGACCCTGCCTGTTCTCATACACGGATTCCCTGCCTGCCCCTTTGGATTTGTTTGCCTCCTGACGGATCTCCTGGTTTTTGACCTTGCCTTAACTTTGAGTAAAATCCACCTGTCTCGCCCATCGTTGTCTGAGTCGTGCATATCTAACTATGATTAATAAGCAGTAGGACAGATGTTATTAATACAGTACATACCATGAGATCTGTGTAAACAACCAAATACATGAAGCACAACCATTTGTAACACTGTGGTGGGTAGTTGAGTTGAGGTCAAATGACTACTTCGGTTCTTAGTGCCTCTCCTCTTCATCCCTGCAGCGAGTGAGACCTTGGTCCACCTTCACCTCTCACATGGACCCAATGTGGTTAGTGAAGCTCTGAAGACAGAAACATGTTTTTAAGTCCTGCATCTAACTGGTGGCGGTGTCCTTTTGGTCAGAGCCAACACAGTTTTGTTTTTTTAAATCGCCATAGAGATTTAACAGTTTATTCTTCATCAGTGTACAATACAAGTGTCGTGTAAATTTTCTTGTATTCCACAGGTTCTTTAACTACAAAGCACTGGATGAAAACCTTGTCTGTGGTAAAGATCGTAGAGTCAAAAATTCAGCGTTCAATGGTGTTTTATTTCTGTCTGCAGCACAGGATGAGATCAAGCACGCAGCCTCAGCAACATGCAGGATGTCATATAGAGAGGAGAACACGTACAGCTTATATACAGTTGATCTGCTTCTCGAAAACAAGCGGACAAGTTCATATAAGGGCATGTCTGTACAGAAGTTGTCTGATGTCCTCCACTTGACCTTTCTACTCAGTTCAGGCAGTTTGCACGTTGATAATACAGAGTTAAAACATTTTACCATTACACAAGTCTTTTTGAGCAGTAGTTAGTAAGTAGCTGTAACTGATGATTTTAATGTTTACGAGGATATAAGGGGACACTGAGGGAATTAATTTGATAGAAACATCTGTGGTTGTTGTGGAAACAGTCCTATAATCATTGATACACAAACCATCATTTCAAGACAAACCAATGAATAAGATCTAATAACTAATAACGCAGAGACAGACGGAAGAGAGACAGACACAAAGAGACCTGGTCATCATGTATCACCTGTTGCTGCTGTTGCTATAGAGCTCAGGTAAGACTCTGCTTTAGAGACGATGAGCTTCATTCAGGTATTTCTAATGGATATTTAGGACACATGTGCATAATTACTGGCTGTATGACCTTTACCAGCCGCTAAAGTGTCCTCGTTTGTAAACGTGATGATGTGTCCTGGACTGTGAGCTCCAACACATTCAAGTTAATTTGATGATATTTCTAGTGAAGTGATACTTCTTTAATCAGTGTAAATTCAGTCATCATTTCACTGCCCATTTAAGATTATTCAATAGTACAAACTAAAATTGATAAAAGGCTGCTGTACAACTCTTGAACTTTACCGATGTCTCCATCCTTGTTCAATTAGAGCTCTGTTGTTGGCTGGAAGTGCAGCAAAGAAACCTTTTGCCACAATTATTGTGATCTTAAAATGTCAACTTCCCACTTTGTCGGGTAAAACAAAAAAAAAAAAAGGAAGAAAATGACAAGTTACTGTCTTGCAGAAATACAGAATAACGCGGCCTTAATAAAGTAGTGTGTATGTGCTGCACATGAAATTCATAAAATCACAAAGCAGCTGAATCCAAAACATTACGGAGATATCTCACCACGCCTCCCGTTTCCAACAAAAGGGGTTTGAAAACAATCAACAGACTTCACATTCAAATAAAATAATTTTTATTTTTTACATCTGGATGTACTAAAATATCAGGCTTTATTCTAGCATGCAATATGAAGCCACATCCCCCCCATGATGCTTCATATTCACACCTGATCCTGGGTGGACAGCAGACATTTGGCAGTTGGGTGACCATAAAAAAAGCTGCAGTACGATAAGAGTTTATTCCTCTTTGTGCCCGAGAGCCTGGAGATGAATTGTAATGATACAAGACTTGATTACCTGAGAATATGTGCATCTGAACTTTGTGTTCTGGGAGGGATTTTTGCAGGGTGATCCGCAGTACAAAAACATGATCGTCATCCTTCAGTACGTGAGCGCAAATATTTCAAAATCAGTAACAAACATAAGCAACATGTTCTCATATGATATGACCTCATGTTACAGACGAAAAGAGTCAGAATGGCAGAACTAGCACTAAAAAGCCTAAGTACAGTCTGAAACCCAGCAAAGCTGATAGCAAGGAATGTGCAACGGTGCAACAAAACCCATATAAAAATAGCACAAAGGCAGCGATAAGAAGCCCGAGTCTCGGCAAATACCACCAGTGTCCTAATGAGGAAGTGTCGCTCCCACAGACGACACAAGGAGGAGGGCTTCTCCTTACCCGCCAATCACCTCGCCTGCCTCACCTTCATTAAGAAAAAATGACAGAAATAATGAGGAAGAGGAACACCACTCTCAAGTTCACCGTCAGCAGCGTAAACCCTCCCGAGTGCTGCTCGATGTTTCCACGCATCAAAGCCGTCATTCACAATAACGACCACTAGGAAGAGCGAGAGAGAGAGAGAGAGAGCGAGAGAGAGAGAGAGAGAGAGAGAGAGAGAGAGAGAGAGAGAGAGAGAGAGAGAGGGAGTAAAACAGAAGGGGGAGCATGCACATACGGGAAGCAGGAGAAGCACTTAACGAGAACGCAAAGGGGGAATGTCCAGAATTGGTCTTTGGCTGATTAAGCCAATTAAACGACGGATCCACAATGAAGAGAAGGACAAAGTGTTTGAGCTAAAGACGGTTCAAAAAAAGAAAAACAAGGCTAAACATCAAAGCCGTCCTTTAGATTTGTAGTTTTTCTCTATGAGGTCTCACATGGATTAGCATCCTGAAATGTCTTTGGTTTTGTTGCGCCGTAGGAAGCGTGTGTCGGCGGGGTCAAAGCCTTGCTCGTGGGCCCCGAACAGAGCCCAGCGGGGGGTCTTAGCCATGTAGTCCAGGGCCGAGAAGCCCCGCTGTCCCGCGCTCTCCTCTTGGACCTGGACCAGCTCCTGGAAGCGCTCGTAGTCAATCCACGTCCACCACTCGCCGTCCACCTTGAACTGGAAGCATTCGCAAAGAAAGGAAAGGGAAAGGGGGAGGGCGGGGGGGCAAGCAAAGGCAGAGGAAGATGAGTGTCTGTCTCCTCGTGGAAACGTGAGACGTTTGTAAGACTGACTGAACTTTTTCAGCTGCAAAAAAAGGCCCATGGACGCAGACTGGCCCAGTAAAATGAAAGGGATTTCCCACAGTACTACTTCTTATGTCCAAAGGGACCAACGGAATCTGCACAAAATTAAACTGTTGAAGGACCTGTAAAGAAAACACAAATGCCTATGCAGAATATGTTATTTATATGCACATTTTTATGCGAATAGATGCAAAGGCATTTTATTGGACACAGAGGAATAAAGGGCCAACCATAGAGGGAAGTAAGGTACCCCTGTAAAAGGAAAAGCCTCCATCATTCTGCCCCTCTAATCCTTCTAATGCTCCCTCATGTTGAGGAGCAGGAGCTCTACTTTCCACGACAGGTACATTACAGGTCAGTTAGCGGACGTTTCTTTCCAAAACGAAGCAATTAGGGGTTAGGCGTCTTGCTCAGGGACACTTCGCCATGGCACATGGAGCAGCCGGGATTTTAACCACCAACCTTGCAGTTCCCAGTGCACCACGCTACTCCATGCGCACCGTCCGACCATGCAGAGGCGGAAATGACATGCTGTCATGTAAATGAGATAGAGCTATTAAAGATATTTAGTCGGTTTAATGAAACACCCATTCTTTAGGAAAGGTAACCTTAAATGACTTCTGTCCTGATCTGGCACTGTATAGAAAATAAAATGAAACAAAATTACCATTGTCAGGGGGGGAGAGTTGCCCGCTAAAATGGGAAAACATGACCGAAATAACTAGGTCAAAGGTACAAGCAGCCAAAATGGGTTTCCTCAGGAGAGTAGCTGGCTTCTCCCTTAGAGAGGGTGAGAAGCTCAGCCATTCGTGAGGAGCTCGGAGTAGAGCCGCTGCTCCTTTGCGTTAAAGGAGCCAGTTGAGGTGGTTTGGGCATCTGGTCAGGATGCCCCCCTGGGGACGTGTTCCAGGCACAGCCAGCTGGGAAGAGGCCCCGGGGAAGAGCCAGGACTAGGTGGAGAGATTATACCTCTGCTGGCCTGGGAACGCCTTGGGATCCCCCAGTCAGAGCTGGTAGATGTGGCCCAGGAAAGGGAAGTTTGAGGTCCCCTGCTGGAGCCGGATAAGTGGTTGAAGATGGATGGATATCATACCATGTTCCTCATCTTTAAAATACAGTCCTTGATGGCTTTAATGCACCTTGCATTTAGTTTTTTTTTAATGTAATTTGTGACTGGTTCCAAATGGTCTCTCATGGACAACTGTTGGGCCTGTAGCTTTCAGAGTTGAGCATTTTAAAAGGTCGGCGCTTGCCCCCCCCCCCGTATGTGTGCACAGCAGCGTCCTTCAAGACGGGGGGCCGCGAGACCGAGAAAAAAAAGGACACAAAATGTAGTCATGGAGGACTGGAAATGTTTTTGTGAGAGACAAGCTTTTAACGGCGACCCCATTGAAGCGATAATGACGCTTTAGAAAGAGGGGTTGAGCGATGTGGGCGGTCGGGGGAGAGTACTGTTTCTAGTCACAAGAAAAGGAATATATTAGTTCAGCTGGTCCTCTTGGCAAACAATTTGAGTCTCCAAGCAACAAGGCGAAGCTGTTGCGTCTGGGATGAGAACACGGCGAGTCTTGCTCGTAAATCACATTTCACATGAAAATAATTATATTTATGTTTATTTATTGAAATATTTGGTTTGTTCTGTGTAGTGATAGCCGACCCAGTCTGTGGCCCATGTAGTTGCTATTTAATTATTTTTTGGGACAAAATCATTTTAGACTCTGAACTGCGACCTAAATTCTTCATAGCGGTTTTAATCGCCTCGTCTAAAAGCAGGGACACATTGCTTTGTCCCCTTTGTTGCTGAATCAGCCACATTTTATAGCCCAAATACATCCACTGCAAACACGCATCATATTCTCATGTAGGTTAGTGAATGTTAACCTACTACTTTAAAAGAAATTTCTGCATTAAAATAATGTATCCTCAGACAATTATGCTGCACTAAACTGTAAATATAAAGTGAAAATAACAAAACCAGTCAGTATGACTTGTGAACGAATATCATTCACGTCGTTCTAAAACGGAAAGTGAATGAGGTAACGTTTCCTCTGCTAAACCAATGCAGGCCAGGTGACAAAAGGATCCAAAAGACTCGTAAACGCAATCTGGAAATGACGAATCGTTTCGGTTTCCTTGACTGAGACTAAGCAACAACCCGATGCGTGGCCACGAGAAAAGGAAGAGATCTCTCAGAGAAGGATTCTTTCAAAATGAACCAATCGTTCACTAATTCACGCTGTGGCAGCAGGACGGCGGTGATGACGAGCAGAGCATCGCAACTCGGATTGGATACAAGTTAAAATATTTCATCTTTGGGCGAAACATTTCTTTGGATGTTGACAAATGTTTTATTATTTTCTGTCATTTCATTCACTATCAAACAGTCAAAAATAATTTGCTAATGAAAATAACCTGTGAGTTACAGCTGTTGTTATGCGCTTCTTTGCTTTATTACTTTGAGCAGCTTAAATAATTGAATGTGCATATTAAACAACATTTTTGTCCCTTTAAGAAGGAATATTAATGAATAAGTGTGTCAGGACTCCTGACAGCAAAAAGAGAGAACTTCATTTAAACAGGTCAATGGATTTGAGAGGAGCATCCACTGAGAGTGTGGCGTTTCCTTAACCGCGCCCTGAGATGAATTGGAAGAGGATCGAGACCAACGAAGGGGAGATGAAAGAGAGAACAGGCAGAGAAAGTAGAACGAGGGGCGAGAGAGGAGCCCATCAACGGGGAGAATGCCAGGGGTTGGAGAGGAACTAACGATGATGATGTGTCAGTGCAGGGAGGATCTATCACCCACACACACACACCTCTGATGTCTTTTAAAGAACAACATCAAACGGTGATATTGTCCAACTTGAACTAGAAGATCTGAGGACTGTGAAGTAAGCAAGCGCGCGCACATACGCACACACACACACACACACACACACACACACACACACACACGCACGCAAGTGTGCAAGTTAAAATTCTGCATCCTCTTTCTGCTGAGACTTTGTTGCACAAAGAAGACAATCATAAGAAAAACATCAGACCCTCTGCTGGAGGAAGCTAGAAAGGTCTCCAGCTCCCAAACTGCTTGATTATTGATGAGGCCCAAATGAAGAATAAGTCAACATAAATTGTAAAACTAGATGAAAAATGACGCTGTACGGCAGTGATGTGTGTGCGCGCGCACAAACACACACACACACACACACACACACACAGGCCCATCCAGCTTTTTTTCACACTACTGTGCGTGCGTGTGTGTGTGGAATGAAAGCTCTTGGTGTGAGCAAAGCGCTGGTCACCTTTCCTTTCCCGCTGGCTGGTTAACAGAACGCCAGGAGAATGAGAGGGTCTGTTACGTTGCATTACATGTAATTTAGCTGACGATAGGAGGAGGTGATAACAAACCGAGGGGTCTGAAGCAGCCGTACAAATGGCCACCGTTGAGTTCAGGTTGGTGAGAGAATGAGACGGAGGAAAGAGCAGACAGAAGACAGAGGAAGACAGGTGGTTGAAGAGGGAGAAGACACTTAATTCCTTCAAATCCCTGTATAACCGACATTAAATGATGCATGATTGTAGGTCACAACTCTAATGCTGCTGTGATGGCCATATAAAAATAAAGTGGGAATTAATTCATAAAATAACGATCAGGGGTCCTCGCTGGTGTGTAAGGAACAAAAACGTTTGATGCATCTTTTGTCTCGGATGATTATTTTTTAGTGTGTGTGTGTGTGTGTGTGTGTGTGTGTGTGTGTGTGTGTTTGTGTGTGTGTGTGCGCCAAGAAGGTAATTATAATGACAATTGAGTTAATACATGGACTACATGTCAGTTCATGGGCCCAACCAGAGGCCTCATTGCTGAAAACAATTACATCTGGAACCCCATTTCATCTCAGTTTAAGGTGACTTGGTGGAGGACGGTTGGTATTATAGAAAAACATGATTCATTACTTTGTTTAGGAAAAAATAATCACATCTCGTTTTAGGAAGGTACTTTTGCAATAACAGAACCTTCTTAATTTATGTTTTAGTAGATCTGTATGTAAATTGAGAAATGGGACACAACATGAACACCACAACATACGGACCAAAGGCCACTTAAACCTCATGGTGATGCTCTAAACGGGACGTACAGGGAGAGCGCTGACTGACGAGTCAAACTGAGTTGTAGTAAAGATTAAAGAGAAGAAAGCCATTATGATGGATTGCTTTACTAACAAGTGTTTTCCCATCTTTGAATCTTTATTTAAGAGGCCAAGCAGTTCTGTGATGAGGCAGAGAAGTCCTTACTGATGCTGATATTTAAATCAATTCCAGACGTTCCACATTTGAGTGCAGATACAGATGTTGCCGTTGGCTACTCCATGTGGATCTTCTGAAAACTGGTGTAATAAATTACATTTTGTTGGTTGGGGTGGGAGGGGGGGGTGGGGGGGGGGTGACCCTCTGGAGCCCCGCCCTCTTACCTTGGTGTGCGCCATGAGTAGACAGTTGGAGTGTTCGTGTTCACAGGCGATCTCGTACTGAGGCAGCATGTCGGCCAGCTGCTGGACGAAGGCGACCACCTCCTGGTGCCAGGGAACATTTGCCATGGTCAGACTGCTGGCGGAGCTTTCCCCGCAGTACGTCACGCCCTACGCACACACACACACACACAGGGTCAGAGACGAGAGCACAGAGACGGCCGGCCTGAGCAATTAGTTAAACCACGGAAAAGAGAAACCGACCCGTACGAGACACCCGGGGATAGATACATATCATGTAGGACTTGTTCCCTCCCTCATTTGAAAAATCACACGCAATAACATTTCACTATAACATATCAACTATAACTTATTTAGGCTGCATTTAAGACTATTCCAGGTCAATGGAATGTCAGTGATTGATAGAAAGGCGTCACACACAGCAGCAGCTTGAGGGTTTATATTCATCTTCCCAGCCAGTGGGTGTGAGAAATCCAGCAGGAAGCGTTAAACCATCTGGTCTCGGCCATAAAAAATCAATCAATTTGGACGCTGAGTGTTTTCAGATCAATGGCTGCTGTGGTGCGGTTGCAACTGCTCCCCGTGGCAGAGACAAGCGGTTGACGAGTGGTGGGCTGAGAGCTGTGAGGGGGCCTGTGTTGTTGGAAGGGAGAGACTCTGCAGGGGCTCCACGCCAGGACACTCTGTGACATTCAAGGGTTCAATGCATCAAGGTCATTTATTGTCATCATGCAACGCAGGGATGCACCACGAGATTCGGCCGTAGCTCCATTTGTAACACAAACACATCGCACGCTGTGGTTCATGTAGTGCCTCAACCCATGCGCTTCCATTTCAAGGTGTTGATGAATGTATTCTCTTCTATGTGATAAGTAATGAACACGAATAAAGCTACGAACAAATAGACAAAAAAAAAACGCAAAATTGCCCTACTTGAATGAATTTAGATTTTTTGTGTCTTTATTTGTTCGTAGCTTTATCAATCCGTAACAACTGGCAGGCAGAAGAATGTACTTTTACACCTCATCATCGAGCGCATAGCGGTCGGAGCTAGTTGTCTGGAGAGACTGAGTCATGGTTATAACTTTACAACAACAATGAATAGCCCACAAACGGGGGGAAAAAAACCCACAACACAACCGCTCGTGACACAATTCATTACACTACTAATTGTACATGTAATAATTGTAATAGTATATACACTATATAAAATGACCCCGCTGAACTGCATGCTGGGTAAAGCTCGCCCGCTATCACAAGAAGAAACTCGGTCGCTACATGAAAACACGGAAAAGGGCGATGCAGGAGGAACAACAAGAGACCAAGAGAGGAGCTGCGTGCAGTTTGTGGGATTTTGGTTTTGTAAGTTACCAGAAAACCTCTTTATTACAAAGTTTTTTGAGCCGGTGGTATTGCCTCTGGTGGCAACAGTAGCAGCCACAACAGCTAACAAGCTAACTTGCCAGCGAGTTGGAAAGCGAGCGGCGAACAGGTGGCCGGCGGTCCTTTTCGGGGACTATGAATGCATGCGTTTAAAAAAAAAAACTGATATACTGGGATACCGTCAGAAACCTACAAAATACTGTGATACGAGTTTTGGGCCATACCGCCGAGCCATATTCATGACCACTATGGTCTGCAGGGTGTCTATGCACCTTCGTTGCCATGGCAAGATCGTCATATCACAGCTGCACCAGCTCATTACTGGGCAGTAACATCCGAATAGGAACACAGTCCTAGAGAATCATACTAGTTCAATCCCAGCCGGTCCTGTAATGCTTACAATGACATACTTTATACACACTCGCACATTAACGGCGCAAAGGCAGCAGATGCTACAGTGCTACGGTAATTATCTGAGGTTTTGGCCTGAGAGCGCCGTCTGATCACCTCACCTCACCCAGCTAGCTCACAGGGAGCGTCTGTGTGTACGTGTAACCCGAGTCTCTGAACGTTTTAGGGAGATAACTGTAAGCTTGGTTACGATGAAGTAAGTCTACATTTTGGTCTCTTTGAATCCTCTGTGCGGCGGGTGAATAGAAACCTGCAGAAGCCCGTCGCTGCAATTATTGAGCTCACCAAGACGTAGTCCAGCAGGAAGTTTATCTGGTCACTCAGTGTTTCCCCTCGGTTTACAACTTCAGGGGTAGTGGGTGAGAGGGGGGGGTTATAAGAGGGCACAATGTTTAGCTGACCAGGGAGCACTCTGGTGCTCTCTGCCCCGCTGCGAGCTCACACAGAGATATTCACATCAAATTCATGTCAATCTGGAGCTGCCATGCCTGGAAAGAAAGTTCTAAAAATATATATATTTTTCACCTGGGGGTAGGGGGTGTGGGGGCGGGGAGGGGGGTGGGGGGGGGTCCCCGTTACAATGGCAGGCGTTTTGGTGGGTATGAAGTATGAAAAGAAAAGCGGTGCTGCAATGCTAGAGAGCCGCACTGAAACTATTGTAGCCATTAAGCTCTCATTCGTTTTCCACTAATAGTTGATAAAAACAGATTAATGGGAAGGTGCATTCATTTTTTGAGTTTGATGTAATTACTGAGATGGTATGACCCACCGGGATTAGGATGGAGTCAGCAGGAGAAGCAGACAAACATCACGGCACGGCAGTTACTGTGTGAGGTAAAAAGCGGGTTTACGTTGCCCTCAAACCGCCCTTTCAGACGGGGAACTGAAGCCCTCTTTAAAAACACCAGACAAAACTGGAATATTACCTTGCAGCACGTAGGAGAAGACATACAACATCCTCATAGTCATTTCCAAACCTAAGCAAATCCTCACATTGGAGAAGACGGAACCAGAATATATTCAGCCCGGTGTTCAGTTACTTAATCATCATTATTATCAAATCCGTTGATTAACAATAAAGACGTTTTTGTGTCGTTCATAAAGCCTCACTTGTGTACGTGGGTTTCTCGCTTTTTAGTTCCCATCTTCACAGCCGTCAACACATTAAAAAACGGATTGACGTGTTCAGCTCTTGTTCCCTTTTCCTTCAATGCACAGCTTCCTTCTTTCACACAAAAGGGTAAAGTGGGAGTGTGGCTTAATTATGCTAACATCTCAGTTCCACTTCAGTCCGTGTGCGCTCCCCGCAGAGGCGCATGGGACGGGTATCACCAGTCCGATCCAATCCAATGCTCCCTGCGGTCTAGTTATGCTCCCTCTGATATAACAAAATGCCACGTGGATCAATACTCACTCCTATGAGAAATATTTAATAGAATAGCCTGCCAAGTCTCAGGGGAGAATTTAGATTCAGAAGAGTTTTTCTTCCACCCATTAAAAGCACAAAGTAAAACCCAGCAGGAAGCTTGTTGATTATTTAGGTAGGAACAAAGCAGACCATGTAAGTAGGAAAGACTAGCTTAATGTAGAGGGGAAAAGGCGAGGAGATGGAGATGAGGATCCTTTAGTTGCCACACAGCCGGTCAAAATCAGTCTTGTGCAGATTGCAAAAAAGAAATCGCTCTGACATTTACAACACCTGACAGATTAAAGGGCAAGAGCAGAGCGAAGGGTATGGAACGGGGCACAGGGCGAAAGAAATGAGTGGAAGTAAACAGAAGTGAGCTCAGGCTTCTTAACGTCCCTCTTCTGCTTTCCCAATATGGTAACTTCTGTTCACCGGTGGCAGAAAAAAACAACCACATGCTGACGGTGTAACTAACGGTGGCTAACTGCACAGCTAACATTTCCTGTGTGGGCAACAAAGATATTTCCCCTGATGGGCAACGGGCGGGCGGGAGGAAACAAAGACCTGGGACCAACGCAAGACTCATTAGGGCGGATGATTGATGGGAGGAGAGTGTGCCTGTTCATTTTAATACGAGATTCCCCGAAACACTTCATTAGTATGAAAAAAAAAAATCTCACTCAATCTGACTCATCAAATGATATGCTATCTCAAGGACAGGATCTGCCCTTTAATGTTAAATAACGCAGCCTTCAAGGACTCCTTTTTTATCTAAGAAACATATGAAAATAATCATCAGGCCCTTTCTGTCTCAGTGATGCAGAAAATGTGTCATACATTTGTTTCTTCTAGACTAGATTACTGCAATTCTTTATTATCAGTGCTGCAGCACGTGTATCAACAAGAACTAAGAAAAGGGATCATATTACTCCTGTATTAGCTTATTTGCACTGGCTTCCTGTTAATAATAATAGAATTTAAGGTTCTCCTGACCTAAAAGGCACTTGCTGGTGAGGCCCAGTCTTATTTTAAGGAGCTCATAATCCCATGTTGCCCTGGTAGAGACCTCCACCCATAAATGCCGGGTTACTTGTTGTTCCTAGAGTCCTAGAGGTAGGATGGGAGTCAGAGCCTTCAGTCATCAAGCTCCCCTTTTGTGGAACCAGCTTCCACTTTCAGTCTGGGGGGGCAGACATAGCCAGCTTATTTAAGATAAAGCTTAAGACTCCCCGCTTTGATAAGGGTCACAGTTAGGGCTGGCTCAGGTTAGACTGCCGGGGGATTTCTTAGGACAGACAAAGCCACTCTCATTTTCTATAATAATTACATCTCATAAATGCACATCACTAATTCACCTTCTTCCCTGGAGTTTTTGTCTCATCAGCACCATAATTCAACACCAAAGGATAGGAACTTAAAAAAGGGAGATTCTTCTTGATGCAGAAAATAGATCAATGAGTAAGTCTCCCAATTAAATGCGCATTTTCAATGAAATATGAATGAAACCAGTGTAATTACATTTTCTTAGTCTTCAAAAGATAGCCAAACCGACCCATTTTCATCGATAATCTTACTTTGCTCAGCTCCATTATCCACCAACTAAGCCCAAAAATGGGGCAAATGGGGCGGTATAGAGTCTTACACAGCTGTAACTACATGAAAATGGTAAACGTGAAGGAGGGGAGAAACATAAGAAAGTAGAGTTGTTCCGATTCCGATACTAGTATGCCTTTCGATACTGCCGAAAATGCTGGCGGGTATGAGCAATGCAAGTCGGGCCGTATGGCATCTTCTCATCTCGGTCCAGGGTTGCACTTGCTGATTAGTGCTGGGGCCGGATGTACGGATCGGGTGGCGAGGGACACATGGAGCGGAGCAATGACAGCGGTATGGAGACATAGACTTCCATACTCACTCTAACCTCATCAAGCACTTTGAACTGCATCAGAGGTTTTTTCTAATACTGGTCTAGGATCAACTCCTCGAAGGGGGAGGGGGGCCGGAGGAGAACGGGCAGATCGCAGTGGAATGAAAATAGAAATCAAGTGAATCTCACTTTAAGTTGACTTCAAAAAGGTCAGGCCTCTCTTATCTCTGCTATCTGAGGTAGAGACCATTAATTGGCCCAATGTTTTCTTTTTAAAGGATTCTAGGCAATGGTGGAAAGGAGCAGAGAATAAACCGCACCAGGCAGCAAATTCACAGTAGAGTTTTTACAGTGAGGAGGCAGAATACTTCATCAAAAAAAGAATGAAAGTCCATACTTTTATGCTCAAAAGGCAACGTGCACTTAAAAAAGAGGGAAGGAGTGCACAACATGCAATAACAAAGAACAGCCCTCTAAAAGTTAAAGTCCTGAAAAAATCAGAAAGGTCAAATATCAGAAGTAGCAGCTAAATGGGAAGATGCGCAGCTCACTCAGAGAAGCTCATTAAAAAAGTCTGGCCTCACCACAGAAAAATACGACGATTATTACAGCGTTCTCAGGTTCTGATTCTGTAACTATAAATGCTTCATTTGGGACCGTTCAGCTCAGCCAACCAAGCCTGCAAACATGGGGAAAAAGTTTTGACAGCTTCTTTCCTCTGGCTGAGAGACTCTTTAACCAATCATCCTCCGTTACATATTAATGTAGTTTTTGGGCCGTTTGTCTTATGAAGCAAAATAGGAGTACACTGTGAATTACCTTGAGCAACCCTGTTGTACAATGATAAATAAAGTAATTATTGAACCTCATATGGAGCTATAAAAAAAAGCAATAAATTCATAATGCAGCAGTCCCAAAAGAAAGAGCAGGAACAAATACTGTACACTACTAAGTCAGTTCAAGCCTCACCGTCAATATTCTGTCAGTAGACTGATGGATGAGATTTAAATGAAACATTGCTACTGTCAAACCCGTAAATGAGCAGATATGACCAGAATCACCAAGACAGCGAGTCAAACCCGTAAAACACCATTTAACAACCTGCACAATGCCGAGGAGGCGTCGTAAATATCTGCCACGCTGCCTCTGGTGCTACGAACGACTCACCCAACAGAACAATGAGCCGCCTGCAAGAAGTCTTCCCGTTAAAACTACAGGAAACCAGAAACATACTCATCGCTGGCAGCGTTAATAACTCATTAAACAGACAAATATAAATTCTAATGGGCCAAAGGTTTTGGATTCTTTAGACCAACAAAAGTCTTTAGAGGTGTTTTATAGAATATTTTAGTTTGTTAATTGGCTCAATTAAATTAATATAAATCTTTCTCATTAAATTGCCATGTAATTCTACTGTAATATAGTAACAATAGATTTCTGTGACCAAGGCGGTCCTTTACATTATGTGGCAAGTTACTTTATTTATTCTTTTAAACAGGATGTGCGGTGCGGGACGTCACAAAGATTTCCTCTAACTGGTTATTGCCGTAGAAAGCAGCCAGCGCCACCGCTCATTTACTTTATGAAAACTCTTAGTGAGGAGCAAATGTGAACGGCTTTGCTATTAAGGGGTTTACTCTAGACACACATCAGAGCTCAGTACTGGAGGAAACAGAGCAATGGAGACATGTATAAATATTTCAAGTTGGCAGGAAAGAAGACCTTAGTTGCACTGGGAAAGTACAAGTGATAAATAAGGTAATACAACAGGAAATGGGATCAGACACAAAGCGACGGCCGCTGAACCCTACCTTGACCTCAATAAGTCCGGCTGGCCCAAAGCGATGAGCTCGGAGTAAGACTGCATCTCCTCCACGTTCCAGGCCTTCACCAGCGTCAGTCTGTACACCGTCCTTTGTCTCTGGATGGTCCACAGGGGAAGAAATGAACACAGGGGAATGTTGGAGAACAGCGTGGTGCATATTTCAATTGTTAGCGAAAGATTCTACTCGATTTTTTCACAGCTAAACTTTGTGGACACCGCTCCATAACCAGAATTAGATGAATGAGAGCTGCCATGGAACCGGTGTTTGCCACGTTACATAGTGGTTTTAATCATCTTAAGCCCAAGTAAACTCAACAAAACGCAGCAAAAGAAGAAACAGACACTGTGGTTCTTTTTTGAAGCGACGCAAAGCTCAAAGTCGGTCGTCGCTCAAGATGGGGGAAATATGCCATCGACAGACCGCTTGTGTGTGGAATGAAAGCTCTTGGTGTGAGCAAAGCGCTGGTCACCTTTCCTTTCCCGCTGGCTGGTTAACAGAACGCCAGGAGAATGAGAGGGTCTGTTACGTTGCATTACATGTAATTTAGCTGACGATAGGAGGAGGTGATAACAAACCGAGGGGTCTGAAGCAGCCGTACAAATGGCCACCGTTGAGTTCAGGTTGGTGAGAGAATGAGACGGAGGAAAGAGCAGACAGAAGACAGAGGAAGACAGGTGGTTGAAGAGGGAGAAGACACTTAATTCCTTCAAGTCCCTGTATAACCGACATTAAATGATGCATGATTGTAGGTCACAACTCTAATGCTGCTGTGATGGCCATATAAAAATAAAGTGGGAATTAATTCATAAAATAACGATCAGGGGTCCTCGCTGGTGTGTAAGGAACAAAGTGAACAACCAGACGTTTGATGCATCTTTTGTCTCGGGTGATTATTTTTTAGTGTGTGTGTGTGTGTGTGCGCCAAGAAGGTAATTATAATGACAATTGAGTTAATACATGGACTACATGTCAGTTCATGGGCCCAACCAGAGGCCTCATTGCTGAAAACAATTACATCTGGAACCCCATTTCATCTCAGTTTAAGGTGACTTGGTGGAGGACGGTTGGTATTATAGAAAAACATGATTCATTACTTTGTTTAGGAAAAAATAATCACATCTCGTTTTAGGAAGGTACTTTTGCAATTACAGAACCTTCTTAATTTATGTTTTAGTAGATCTGTATGTAAATTGAGAAATGGGACACAACATGAACACCACAACATACGGACCAAAGGCCACTTAAACCTCATGGTGATGCTCTAAACGGGACGTACAGGGAGAGCGCTGACTGACGAGTCAAACTGAGTTGTAGTAAAGATTAAAGAGAAGAAAGCCATTATGATGGATTGCTTTACTAACAAGTGTTTTCCCATCTTTGAATCTTTATTTAAGAGGCCAAGCAGTTCTGTGATGAGGCAGAGAAGTCCTTACTGATGCTGATATTTAAATCAATTCCAGACGTTCCACATTTGAGTGCAGATACAGGGGGGTGACCCTCTGGAGCCCCGCCCTCTTACCTTGGTGTGCGCCATGAGTAGACAGTTGGAGTGTTCGTGTTCACAGGCGATCTCGTACTGAGGCAGCATGTCGGCCAGCTGCTGGACGAAGGCGACCACCTCCTGGTGCCAGGGAACATTTGCCATGGTCAGACTGCTGGCGGAGCTTTCCCCGCAGTACGTCACGCCCTACGCACACACACACACACACACAGGGTCAGAGACGAGAGCACAGAGACGGCCGGCCTGAGCAATTAGTTAAACCACGGAAAAGAGAAACCGACCCGTACGAGACACCCGGGGATAGATACATATCATGTAGGACTTGTTCCCTCCCTCATTTGAAAAATCACACGCAATAACATTTCACTATAACATATCAACTATAACTTATTTAGGCTGCATTTAAGACTATTCCAGGTCAATGGAATGTCAGTGATTGATAGAAAGGCGTCACACACAGCAGCAGCTTGAGGGTTTATATTCATCTTCCCAGCCAGTGGGTGTGAGAAATCCAGCAGGAAGCGTTAAACCATCTGGTCTCGGCCATAAAAAATCAATCAATTTGGACGCTGAGTGTTTTCAGATCAATGGCTGCTGTGGTGCGGTTGCAACTGCTCCCCGTGGCAGAGACAAGCGGTTGACGAGTGGTGGGCTGAGAGCTGTGAGGGGGCCTGTGTTGTTGGAAGGGAGAGACTCTGCAGGGGCTCCACGCCAGGACACTCTGTGACATTCAAGGGTTCAATGCATCAAGGTCATTTATTGTCATCATGCAACGCAGGGATGCACCACGAGATTCGGCCGTAGCTCCATTTGTAACACAAACACATCGCACGCTGTGGTTCATGTAGTGCCTCAACCCATGCGCTTCCATTTCAAGGTGTTGATGAATGTATTCTCTTCTATGTGATAAGTAATGAACACGAATAAAGCTACGAACAAATAGACAAAAAAAAAACGCAAAATTGCCCTACTTGAATGAATTTAGATTTTTTGTGTCTTTATTTGTTCGTAGCTTTATCAATCCGTAACAACTGGCAGGCAGAAGAATGTACTTTTACACCTCATCATCGAGCGCATAGCGGTCGGAGCTAGTTGTCTGGAGAGACTGAGTCATGGTTATAACTTTACAACAACAATGAATAGCCCACAAACGGGGGGAAAAAAACCCACAACACAACCGCTCGTGACACAATTCATTACACTACTAATTGTACATGTAATAATTGTAATAGTATATACACTATATAAAATGACCCCGCTGAACTGCATGCTGGGTAAAGCTCGCCCGCTATCACAAGAAGAAACTCGGTCGCTACATGAAAACACGGAAAAGGGCGATGCAGGAGGAACAACAAGAGACCAAGAGAGGAGCTGCGTGCAGTTTGTGGGATTTTGGTTTTGTAAGTTACCAGAAAACCTCTTTATTACAAAGTTTTTTGAGCCGGTGGTATTGCCTCTGGTGGCAACAGTAGCAGCCACAACAGCTAACAAGCTAACTTGCCAGCGAGTTGGAAAGCGAGCGGCGAACAGGTGGCCGGCGGTCCTTTTCGGGGACTATGAATGCATGCGTTTAAAAAAAAACTGATATACTGGGATACCGTCAGAAACCTACAAAATACTGTGATACGAGTTTTGGGCCATACCGCCGAGCCATATTCATGACCACTATGGTCTGCAGGGTGTCTATGCACCTTCGTTGCCATGGCAAGATCGTCATATCACAGCTGCACCAGCTCATTACTGGGCAGTAACATCCGAATAGGAACACAGTCCTAGAGAATCATACTAGTTCAATCCCAGCCGGTCCTGTAATGCTTACAATGACATACTTTATACACACTCGCACATTAACGGCGCAAAGGCAGCAGATGCTACAGTGCTACGGTAATTATCTGAGGTTTTGGCCTGAGAGCGCCGTCTGATCACCTCACCTCACCCAGCTAGCTCACAGGGAGCGTCTGTGTGTACGTGTAACCCGAGTCTCTGAACGTTTTAGGGAGATAACTGTAAGCTTGGTTACGATGAAGTAAGTCTACATTTTGGTCTCTTTGAATCCTCTGTGCGGCGGGTGAATAGAAACCTGCAGAAGCCCGTCGCTGCAATTATTGAGCTCACCAAGACGTAGTCCAGCAGGAAGTTTATCTGGTCACTCAGTGTTTCCCCTCGGTTTACAACTTCAGGGGTAGTGGGTGAGAGGGGGGGGTTATAAGAGGGCACAATGTTTAGCTGACCAGGGAGCACTCTGGTGCTCTCTGCCCCGCTGCGAGCTCACACAGAGATATTCACATCAAATTCATGTCAATCTGGAGCTGCCATGCCTGGAAAGAAAGTTCTAAAAATATATATATTTTTCACCGGGGGTAGGGGGTGTGGGGGCGGGGAGGGGGGTGGGGGGGGGTCCCCGTTACAATGGCAGGCGTTTTGGTGGGTATGAAGTATGAAAAGAAAAGCGGTGCTGCAATGCTAGAGAGCCGCACTGAAACTATTGTAGCCATTAAGCTCTCATTCGTTTTCCACTAATAGTTGATAAAAACAGATTAATGGGAAGGTGCATTCATTTTTTGAGTTTGATGTAATTATTGAGATGGTATGACCCACCGGGATTAGGATGGAGTCAGCAGGAGAAGCAGACAAACATCACGGCACGGCAGTTACTGTGTGAGGTAAAAAGCGGGTTTACGTTGCCCTCAAACCGCCCTTTCAGACGGGGAACTGAAGCCCTCTTTAAAAACACCAGACAAAACTGGAATATTACCTTGCAGCACGTAGGAGAAGACATACAACATCCTCATAGTCATTTCCAAACCAAGCAAATCCTCACATTGGAGAAGACGGAACCAGAATATATTCAGCCCGGTGTTCAGTTACTTAATCATCATTATTATCAAATCCGTTGATTAACAATAAAGACGTTTTTGTGTCGTTCATAAAGCCTCACTTGTGTACGTGGGTTTCTCGCTTTTTAGTTCCCATCTTCACAGCCGTCAACACATTAAAAAACGGATTGACGTGTTCAGCTCTTGTTCCCTTTTCTTCAATGCACAGCTTCCTTCTTTCACACAAAAGGGTAAAGTGGGAGTGTGGCTTAATTATGCTAACATCTCAGTTCCACTTCAGTCCGTGTGCGCTCCCCGCAGAGGCGCATGGGACGGGTATCACCAGTCCGATCCAATCCAATGCTCCCTGCGGTCTAGTTATGCTCCCTCTGATATAACAAAATGCCACGTGGATCAATACTCACTCCTATGAGAAATATTTAATAGAATAGCCTGCCAAGTCTCAGGGGAGAATTTAGATTCAGAAGAGTTTTTCTTCCACCCATTAAAAGCACAAAGTAAAACCCAGCAGGAAGCTTGTTGATTATTTAGGTAGGAACAAAGCAGACCATGTAAGTAGGAAAGACTAGCTTAATGTAGAGGGGAAAAGGCGAGGAGATGGAGATGAGGATCCTTTAGTTGCCACACAGCCGGTCAAAATCAGTCTTGTGCAGATTGCAAAAAAGAAATCGCTCTGACATTTACAACACCTGACAGATTAAAGGGCAAGAGCAGAGCGAAGGGTATGGAACGGGGCACAGGGCGAAAGAAATGAGTGGAAGTAAACAGAAGTGAGCTCAGGCTTCTTAACGTCCCTCTTCTGCTTTCCCAATATGGTAACTTCTGTTCACCGGTGGCAGAAAAAAACAACCACATGCTGACGGTGTAACTAACGGTGGCTAACTGCACAGCTAACATTTCCTGTGTGGGCAACAAAGATATTTCCCCTGATGGGCAACGGGCGGGCGGGAGGAAACAAAGACCTGGGACCAACGCAAGACTCATTAGGGCGGATGATTGATGGGAGGAGAGTGTGCCTGTTCATTTTAATACGAGATTCCCCGAAACACTTCATTAGTATGAAAAAAAAAAATCTCACTCAATCTGACTCATCAAATGATATGCTATCTCAAGGACAGGATCTGCCCTTTAATGTTAAATAACGCAGCCTTCAAGGACTCCTTTTTTATCTAAGAAACATATGAAAATAATCATCAGGCCCTTTCTGTCTCAGTGATGCAGAAAATGTGTCATACATTTGTTTCTTCTAGACTAGATTACTGCAATTCTTTATTATCAGTGCTGCAGCACGTGTATCAACAAGAACTAAGAAAAGGGATCATATTACTCCTGTATTAGCTTATTTGCACTGGCTTCCTGTTAATAATAATAGAATTTAAGGTTCTCCTGACCTAAAAGGCACTTGCTGGTGAGGCCCAGTCTTATTTTAAGGAGCTCATAATCCCATGTTGCCCTGGTAGAGACCTCCACCCATAAATGCCGGGTTACTTGTTGTTCCTAGAGTCCTAGAGGTAGGATGGGAGTCAGAGCCTTCAGTCATCAAGCTCCCCTTTTGTGGAACCAGCTTCCACTTTCAGTCTGGGGGGGCAGACATAGCCAGCTTATTTAAGATAAAGCTTAAGACTCCCCGCTTTGATAAGGGTCACAGTTAGGGCTGGCTCAGGTTAGACTGCCGGGGGATTTCTTAGGACAGACAAAGCCACTCTCATTTTCTATAATAATTACATCTCATAAATGCACATCACTAATTCACCTTCTTCCCTGGAGTTTTTGTCTCATCAGCACCATAATTCAACACCAAAGGATAGGAACTTAAAAAAGGGAGATTCTTCTTGATGCAGAAAATAGATCAATGAGTAAGTCTCCCAATTAAATGCGCATTTTCAATGAAATATGAATGAAACCAGTGTAATTACATTTTCTTAGTCTTCAAAAGATAGCCAAACCGACCCATTTTCATCGATAATCTTACTTTGCTCAGCTCCATTATCCACCAACTAAGCCCAAAAATGGGGCAAATGGGGCGGTATAGAATCTTACACAGCTGTAACTACATAAAAATGGTAAACGTGAACGAGGGGAGAAACATAAGAAAGTAGAGTTGTTCCGATTCCGATACTAGTATGCCTTTCGATACTGCCGAAAATGCTGGCGGGTATGAGCAATGCAAGTCGGGCCGTATGGCATCTTCTCATCTCGGTCCAGGGTTGCACTTGCTGATTAGTGCTGGGGCCGGATGTACGGATCGGGTGGCGAGGGACACATGGAGCGGAGCAATGACAGCGGTATGGAGACATAGACTTCCATACTCACTCTAACCTCATCAAGCACTTTGAACTGCATCAGAGGTTTTTTCTAATACTGGTCTAGGATCAACTCCTCGAAGGGGGAGGGGGGCCGGAGGAGAACGGGCAGATCGCAGTGGAATGAAAATAGAAATCAAGTGAATCTCACTTTAAGTTGACTTCAAAAAGGTCAGGCCTCTCTTATCTCTGCTATCTGAGGTAGAGACCATTAATTGGCCCAATGTTTTCTTTTTAAAGGATTCTAGGCAATGGTGGAAAGGAGCAGAGAATAAACCGCACCAGGCAGCAAATTCACAGTAGAGTTTTTACAGTGAGGAGGCAGAATACTTCATCAAAAAAAGAATGAAAGTCCATACTTTTATGCTCAAAAGGCAACGTGCACTTAAAAAAGAGGGAAGGAGTGCACAACATGCAATAACAAAGAACAGCCCTCTAAAAGTTAAAGTCCTGAAAAAATCAGAAAGGTCAAATATCAGAAGTAGCAGCTAAATGGGAAGATGCGCAGCTCACTCAGAGAAGCTCATTAAAAAAGTCTGGCCTCACCACAGAAAAATACGACGATTATTACAGCGTTCTCAGGTTCTGATTCTGTAACTATAAATGCTTCATTTGGGACCGTTCAGCTCAGCCAACCAAGCCTGCAAACATGGGGAAAAAGTTTTGACAGCTTCTTTCCTCTGGCTGAGAGACTCTTTAACCAATCATCCTCCGTTACATATTAATGTAGTTTTTGGGCCGTTTGTCTTATGAAGCAAAATAGGAGTACACTGTGAATTACCTTGAGCAACCCTGTTGTACAATGATAAATAAAGTAATTATTGAACCTCATATGGAGCTATAAAAAAAGCAATAAATTCATAATGCAGCAGTCCCAAAAGAAAGAGCAGGAACAAATACTGTACACTACTAAGTCAGTTCAAGCCTCACCGTCAATATTCTGTCAGTAGACTGATGGATGAGATTTAAATGAAACATTGCTACTGTCAAACCCGTAAATGAGCAGATATGACCAGAATCACCAAGACAGCGAGTCAAACCCGTAAAACACCATTTAACAACCTGCACAATGCCGAGGAGGCGTCGTAAATATCTGCCACGCTGCCTCTGGTGCTACGAACGACTCACCCAACAGAACAATGAGCCGCCTGCAAGAAGTCTTCCCGTTAAAACTACAGGAAACCAGAAACATACTCATCGCTGGCAGCGTTAATAACTCATTAAACAGACAAATATAAATTCTAATGGGCCAAAGGTTTTGGATTCTTTAGACCAACAAAAGTCTTTAGAGGTGTTTTATAGAATATTTTAGTTTGTTAATTGGCTCAATTAAATTAATATAAATCTTTCTCATTAAATTGCCATGTAATTCTACTGTAATATAGTAACAATAGATTTCTGTGACCAAGGCGGTCCTTTACATTATGTGGCAAGTTACTTTATTTATTCTTTTAAACAGGATGTGCGGTGCGGGACGTCACAAAGATTTCCTCTAACTGGTTATTGCCGTAGAAAGCAGCCAGCGCCACCGGCTCATTTACTTTATGAAAACTCATTAGTGAGGAGCAAATGTGAACGGCTTTGCTATTAAGGGGTTTACTCTAGACACACATCAGAGCTCAGTACTGGAGGAAACAGAGCAATGGAGACATGTATAAATATTTCACGTTGGCAGGAAAGAAGACCTTAGTTGCACTGGGAAAGTACAAGTGATAAATAAGGTAATACAACAGGAAATGGGATCAGACACAAAGCGACGGCCGCTGAACCCTACCTTGACCTCAATGAAGTCCGGCTGGCCCAAAGCGATGAGCTCGGAGTAAGACTGCATCTCCTCCACGTTCCAGGCCTTCACCAGCGTCAGTCTGTACACCGTCCTTTGTCTCTGGATGGTCCACAGGGGAAGAAATGAACACAGGGGAATGTTGGAGGAACAGCGTGGTGCATATTTCAATTGTTAGCGAAAGATTCTACTCGATTTTTTCACAGCTAAACTTTGTGGACACCGCTCCATAAACCAGAATTAGATGAATGAGAGCTGCCATGGAACCGGTGTTTGCCACGTTACATAGTGGTTTTAATCATCTTAAGCCCAAGTAAACTCAACAAAACGCAGCAAAAGAAGAAACAGACACTGTGGTTCTTTTTTGAAGCGACGCAAAGCTCAAAGTCGGTCGTCGCTCAAGATGGGGGGAAATATGCCATCGACAGACCGCTAGTAGCAGGACACACAGCAGCTCAGTCGAGCCCCATTCTGCCTTCTGCTTTGCGTGTCTGCTGATGTGCGATCAATGCTGCGCTGCATTGCACCTGTGCTGCATAATTCACATGCTGATCGGAGCAAATGTATTTTTTATAGTAGTTTCCATCATTTGACACCCATTTGTTTGCTTGTGCACTTGTATCTTTTTCATTTTGTATTAATATCTCGTTTTATATTAGGTTTAAAAGGCAGTGAGACTCTTGTTATTGAACTTCAGGATTCAGTTCATTCTGAGGTTGAGAGGATTCATTCCCTCCTTTCTACCACAAAAGATTCACTAAAACATGAAACCAGGGATTATTACGTTAAATTAATCAATTGTTGGTCTACAAACGTTAATGTAGGCCTATCTATGTTATGAAAATAATTAAAATATAAGTAGAAAGAAAATCAAATTTTAATAGATTGTCATTATTATACAATATTATTATAATGATTATTAGCAGAGGATTATGGAGAATGGGATAGAGCAGAAGAAAGACAGAGGGAAGCCCGCGAGATGAAAGGGGGACAACAGTGAGGACGTGAGACAATGGACAAGACAAAAGGAACCAGCAGAGGACAAGAGGAGAGGCGAGAGCACCAGGAGCTCATCTGCTACCCTGTCACACCGGTAGAGGAGGGGGTAATTGGCCAGTGGAAGCAGGGAGGTGAGGCTTTTCAGGCTGCCTGTTTCAAATCTGAAAGGGAGCCACAACTTTGTCAAGCTCCTCCTGTGCACCGCGCTGGGCGGAGCAAGGTGGAGGCGAAGCACACAGAGAAATGGAGACGGGGGGGTGGGGGCACAGGCAGGGAAAGGTGATATCGGAAACGGGGGGAACCAGATTCCATATTGTCAGACTGATTTTTTGACGTACAACCCTCTGAGGCGAGTTACAAGCTTATCAAGGATGCAGTACAACCGCATATGCTGGTGTGCAATAAGGTACGAGAAGCTGTACTTTATCTGCTGCGCGTCGGGCCAAACATCACCCTCGAACTCTTACATTATTACCTTATTGATTAATTGTTTAAGCGTCGATACAACTTTCAGCTATACAACTCGGCTGTATTGTAGTTTGTTAAGCACACGTTTGGGAATAATGAAAGTTGGAATCTTTTCAGATTAAGAGGGGATTTAGCGAGAAATACACTGGAAATTTTTAATTGGTTAACTGCATTTACCCTTTTGTATGTGACAAAACAAAATATTGTTTTGTCATAAGCAGACATGCATGCAAAAATTTCTAATACAAACAGTTTTGACTAAATCAATGTGAGTAGAACTTTTTACATTAAATCGAACAACAAAAACATGAATGTTGAATAAAATAGTGTATTCCCTGTGACCACCCCTCACACCGCGCCCAAGAATCCACTTTTAAATAAATGCGATGCCATGGGTCGAGCCATGTCCTCCCATAGAACATACCCTTTAAACCACGTCTCTTTTCACTTATGTCCATTCAACAACCCTGAGCCATTCAAGGGAAAGAAATCGATAGCAGGGTCCAAGGAAGTAAAGCTCACATTTTGCTGGCAGCCACAGTTAACTCTTGCCCCAACAAAGCACCAAAGACCCAAACAGGCCCAAAAAAATCATTACCATAATAATTATTATAGTTATGCCCCAAAGAGTTAGAGTTAGTCAAACTATCCTCTTCGGTTGATTGACTTTCAATTCTCTAAGGATCAATTAAAGAGTAATTCAGCGCTCTGGCTCAAAGCCCCTCGTACATTAATATCGACTAGTTTCCATTTATTCTTTCCCTGACCCCGCTTGAGTTTTCCTTTCTCACTCCGTCTCTCCCCCAAGGCGAGTCGGGAGGAGACGGCGGGAAGTGTGGAATAAAATCAGGCACCACAACGGAGGGTTTTGACCCCAGGAGGAAACTGGGAGAGCAAAGAAGATGCCGTTTGTTTTGGTAGCAATTATAAAAGCTTTCCCTCGACCTGCCAACATGGGCCAACGTGTCAACCTCTCGCCTGTCACCTCTTCTGCCCTCCGCTGGGTAAATCCTGGGTAAAGCAAACGAGACATACCCATAATCACCCGTGTCCTGCATTGGCGTTGACGAAAACGGATGTTAACGGCACAATGGTAGAATTCATCGCCACGCCATTGTTTCATTAAACACAAACATGGCGCTGTTATTTTGCTAACCCCCTGAACTTACCTCACATTGATATTTGCTTGTTGCTGCGTGGTGGAAAATGGAGAACGCAATTAAGAGCACAACGATCCCATCCCCGGGCCATTTGTCTCTGACACCTCAAGCGGAGTCGTAATTCATTCCATGGTGAAAAGCGCTCAACAAGAGGAAGTTGGCACATTATGGGCTGGTGTGACGGAGGTTCCCTCTGAGAAGCTTCCATGTCTTTAGCGAGCATTTCTTTCCACCTCATTGGATGCATTTTCTCACTCTGGAAAGAAAGCATCCCAGTGGAGGTTTTCAGTTGCGGGGTGGTGGCAGTGGAGCTACAATATAAAAAGCAGTTAAAATAATCCCTAACAAGCCCCTCTGAACACTGTGGTGGAAAAGCGTTAAAAGGCTTCATCTGCTCCGTCATTCACTGCCGCCTTGGCGCCGTCACGCAGACATTTGGTGAATGTAGAGGACATCTCAATCTGTGCCTTCTGGGAGGACTCAACTGGCCTTTTCATCAGCTGCTCGGATTCACTCAAAACTAAAAGAGACAAGTATGCACAGGAGGTCTGAACCTTCCACTTCCAGCAGTCTGACAACTAATCGGAGAAAAGACAGACTGCATAGTTTCTCTTTTCTAATCGGAGAAAAGAGAAACTATGCAGTCTGAGAGCGACTGCATAGTTTCAGACACAGTTCACCAAGAATTTCAATGACATTCCGTTGCTGTAGTACCTTCTCCGGGTAACAGGGATTGCACTATGGACAAAGTCTGTTTTGTGTAATAAAATCAACGGTTGCCGATCCTCGGAATAGAGTAGAAATTGTAATTGGCTTGTCTTATTGTTTAGGTGAAAAGTTACTGACATTGCACCGGAGCCGCCAACACATTCTGAGGTGTCAAAGAAATGACCAACACACGTGAACTCCATACCAACACGTGCACACTTTAGCAAGCTGTACATCTCTACTCATAATACAGAAAAGGCAAACAATGTTGCACTGCAATCCTCTCAGCTGGAAACGGTGGTAATCAGAAGTATTTAGGAGTCAGAGGACCGCACCAAATATCAGCAATGTTTTAAACCTTTGGATAAATGTACTCTGATCTTTTCTGTTAATATCTAGTCCAGGGTTTCGGACACTTCCAAACTGCGCAAATACAACAGATGCTCCATGTTCCCACTTGTTTGTTACGTGCAAACACTATTTAGAACTCTTTGTCAACAAATAAATGTTATGATAAAAACATGCTGACAACACATTATTTGTTCAAAATTTATTTGGATTTTGAAGCCGATGGCAAGCTTGACGAGCTCGAATGAGCGAGCCAACTTGCTCTGCGTGGGCCAGACCTAAATGTGTGGCTTTGAGCAACTGGAGCAATTATTTGACCTTCCTCTTGCAAGTAGATTTGACTGGGCAGCATCTTATTTCACAAGCTGCTCACCCCTGCCCCTCTCCAGCGCACGTCTCCGGACTTTGCTATTAGCTCAGTGGGCTGCTCACCTTCTCTCCCAGGGCCCTGAGGCTGTCCAGGAAGCGGGGCCAGAAGTCCTTGAAAAGGGGTCGGTCGATCTTCTTCAGACTGTCTTTGGTGCTGGCGTCCACGCTGACATACAGCTGGGTAACTGGAACCAGGCTCCTGGAAATGAAAAGAAGTATCCAACAGAAACAAAGGATTAGAATGATCCAGTTAGAGAGAGAGAGAGAGAGAGAGAGACACACACACACACACACAACCTGCGGAGAAGGGTTGTGCAAAACCACAAGAAAATTTTAAAAAGATGGGAACAGAAAGAAAAATAAGTATTTAAAATTCAAGCTAGCACCCCTCAATTTAAAAACCAAAAATGAAGCACGCAGTTGTCACAATTAACATGTGAAGGGAGTTCAAACTAATAGCAGCTGATGCACAAGCAAATAATGGCTAAATGAAGAGCAGTGAAAAACAAGGAGAGCTTCACATCAATATGTGGCCTGACCCACAATGAGCCCTTCATGTGTTGAGGCAATTATGTAAAGATCAGCCAAACGTGCAGTGAGACAAGGTTACAAGCTGATTTTGGCTTCTTGTATCCACCGTTCCATATTTTGGTCTCCACCCAACGCTCATGAGCACAGGGTGAGGATCAGTGCTTGGGTGTGCTGAGGCCGGGTGGCCGCACTCTTTCTTGGTCATCACCTTACTCGAATTGCTTGCACTCAGGGTAGCATTTAAAAATTAGCCAAGCGTCACTAATCAGTACAATTTTTGTTTACTCTCGCGATCGACCGCGCATCCGTGGTCAACCGACGACAATTTTCTTTCCCCCAATAGCAGGCGATCCACATGCAACTGCCTTGACGATCAACCGGTCGATTGCAATGGACCCGTTGGGCCCCCCCTGTGCTGCTAAGGGATCCAGAGTTTTTGCTTTGCTCTCTTGCTCAGCTCCCTTTTCAACACAAACGCTGATGCCAAACCTTAAACGTCCGTCTACCTGATGGTTCATTTCACCCTCACTAGGGAACGAAACGATACCGAAACACCCTCCTTAGGGACGGTGCCGCTCTCCCAAGCGCTACGTGTGTCCCAACCCATACTTTCCAACAGAGAACCCCAGCCGAAAAGCAAAAAAGTTGAATTTACCAATCCTCTTACCAGTCATTTTGTTGATAACGACTTAAAGTTCACCAAATAATCAGAGTAAATACTCACTTTAGTTTGATGTATGGATGCTTTTGAAGCTTTTTGAAGCTGGATTCAACTGTCCAGCTATTTTCACGTATCGAGTCAACAACATTCAAAGCTTTTGCATTGTGGCTTCATAATTGCAGAGATTGAACCTTTGATCATTGCTACTGAGACACACTCCAAATCCATCCGTACTTTGCAATTCACCCCCCCCTCCCAGACTTCAAAGACGAGAGCTTGCGAAGCATAATAGATGACAGAGAAGTAAACGGTGGAATTTAAATATATTTGCAAAGAAATGAGGAGCAACACAGACAAGTCGAGTCTCTTTCTGCCTCTACCGGATTTCGTCAGGGAACTGTGCGTTGGTGACCAGGAAGCTGGAGATGCGGCGGGAGTGCAGCAGGCGGATGAAGGCGTTGATTTCGGGGTACATGATGGGCTCTCCCACCAGGGAGAGGGCACAGTGCCTGACAGCCAGGCCCTCCTCGTAGCGCTCGGGCTTCACGCCGGGGACACCTGGAGGGGAGAGAGATCAAACTGAGGCACTACAGAGGAGACAAATGAGCGGGGGAGAGGAGAAACGGTGGCAGCCCGTGGGCCTTTTACTCCTTCTTTCCTTTGGGTGGGATAACCGCTAGTTTATTAAACCATTTTTTAACCATTGACTTTTAGCTTTACAACTAATGAATGATATTAAAAACAAAAATATTGATTTACTATTCATTCAGAGTAGAAACCGCACCGTACGGACTTTAAAGAAACACACACACACACACACACACACACACTAGATGTCCTCTGCCCCCTCGAGCACTCGTTCGGACCACGGCTAACTTGAAAAAACCTGCCTTCATTTTTAACAACTACACGCCTGCAAACCTTTGGGGCTTCATCTTCAACATTGCGATGCAAAGACGCTGGCAAAAATCTGTCAAGACAGAAAGAGAAACAAACAGCTCCAACAGCCCCACACCCTGCTGCAACAACAAACAGACTCCCAAGAGGAGAACAAATGCAAACGCGCACACAAAATGACACGCGCTGAATTAAAGCAAACATAACCACCTGGGACATGAAGACGAGCAAACGATGGGATGCGAGCCTGCATTTGAATACTAAGACAGTATTGCCATTAGTGCAGATGAAAGCCAAACAGATCATTTTCATGCTAACAAACGAAGTAGGAGATGTTCTGGCATAAAGTCGATGAAGGCAGGAAATAAACAAATAGTGAAAGCTCAGAGAGAAACGGTTTCATCAGTTGTCATGGGTATTTAATGCAATGTTGCTCTAGCTACATTTCATTTTAGAGCACATGTGTTGAATTTTAATTAAATTTTCACTTTGGAAGGGAAGGACCCTCCATGAATAACTGATTCAGCACGTTGTGCGTCTGCAACCGTGTTGCCTTTCAAGGGCAAATCAGACCTGGCAACAGATGCAAAGACAAGACAAAAAAGTCCCACAGAACTGTTTATCACAACCAGCTGAGAAGATGGTGCGTGTGTGTGTATATATTATATAAAATCAGAGGGCTCTGGGCGATGCCAGTGGCTCCATCCATATTTTCACAGGACACAGAGCATTTTTGTGTGTGATAGATCATGCGCAATATGGATCACATTTTAGGGTAACTTATAGATGTGTATGGAAACCACCCTCGCTGGTCCCGGTGCAGTGTTGGAGTACTCGGAGACCCGCTTAGTCCCTCACTCGTCATTTCTGCACATTTCACAAAAGAACGCTCGTTGCCGTAACTTTTAATGTTATGAAAGATTTAGCATTTTTTAAAAATACTTTTATTGACATTATTTCCCCGAAACCACCTTTTCCATGCCGCTTTTTAAAAGTGTCTTGAAGCGGAGTAAGCATTCGAAATGATATAAGCCTTAAAGAATGCAGCCAGATTAGCCCAGTCTAAACTAGAAGACAGCCCGTTATTATGTCAGCTGGTCATTATCCTGGTCATTATGTTTGTTCAGGTAGTCAGCTGACCTCATTCTTTGAGCACATACTGTTGCTGCCCATGCAGTTATTATCCAATAGGAGGCTCGTACCTAATTGTTTAGTTAAATCCAGGTGGCGACTTTTTGGCTACCAGTTTATGTTTACATTCTATCCATTTAGTAGTTATATCTGTTAGATTCTACTACTATCAGGTATAACCACTATTAGATATGAGTAATGTGACCAACTTGATTAGGGATTAGCAGCAGCAGGTGTCAGCAGCATGATGACATCATAGTGACATCATAATTAAGGTAGAATCATGAAGAAACCATGATGACCTCGAGTTGACCTCCACATCATGAGGACACGGGTATGGACAGGATTCTGGAACAGTGACATCATGAGGACACCTGATCGTCACGGTTATGGACATGATTCTGGAACAGTGACATCATGATGACACCTGATCGTCACGGTTATGGACTCGATTCCGGAACAGTGACATCGCAGAGAGTCATCATCAGAGTTTAGATATACAACCCATCGCTCCCATCAGAATTAAGTTCTTGGCTATGCCTCGCTCTGCTTATTAAGGAGCTCTTCAGGAGCACATACCCCCTTCTTAAGCAGGGCGAGGTGGTAGTCAATGTAACTGGGTCCTGATGAAAGCGGATATTGCTGCAAAGCTGCAAGATCCGCAAAGGATCCGCAGGATACTTTGCAGTAAGACTCCCTTGAATCAGGGCTCGGGAGGGCATGGGAGGGCATGGGAGGGCATGGGAGGCCTGATGTGAAGGAGCATCAGGGTGTGGGTGGGGGGTGGGGGGTGGGGCGGGGCCCAGGGCGGGGCCCACCCACACCCTGATGCTCCTTCACATCAGGGTGGGTGGGGGGTGGGGCCCACCCACCCACACAAAAAACTGTTTTGAAAATTGCACTTGCATGAAATTTAAGACGATTCCAAAAATTGGTCAAATCGATTAAGAGAGACTAAATACTACTGCGGGAACGTAAAGGAACTTTTTGGAGACTGAAAGAACTGTCTTGATCCCTCGTTACCATTCATCTCTTCATCATGCTTTAGAATAAAAACGGGATATTGTCCAGTTCTCTTTTCAAAAAAGGGATTACTTCAATTATTCCGTGGGAGAAATTACTATAAAAAAAATGTTTTAAGCGAAATTTGGAAAGGACTATCATCAGGGGTCATCAGCGTGGGTGGAACCCACGCCCTGAGGGCGCACACGGTGGGTGGAACCGTGGGTGGTTCCACCCACGCCCTGACATCAGGGAGCATTAGGGTGTGGGTGGGGGCATCAGGGCTTCAGGGCCCTGACTGTGAAGGAGCATCAGGGTGTGGGTGTGGGTGGGGGCTGGCCCACCCACACCCACACCCTGATGCTCTTTCACATCAGGGCTTCAGGGCGCCCACACCCACACGTCAGGGCGTGGGTGGAACCACGCCCTGACGTGTGGGTACAAAATGTACAAAATTGTACATTTTATAAAAATAATCTCCGCCGAACTGCATGCAGCAATGGAGGAGGAGGAAGAACAAGAGACGGGAGATACACCAACAACTTGTACCCAAAAGAGGAGGTGTGTCTGCTGCCAGAAAAAAGTTTATTGTAAAGTATGTCGAGCCGTTGTTATCGCCACTAGTGGCAACACTACAATTTTACTCCATCACCTTAGCAGAAAACATGTGTTGGAGTGTTTGCGATTACGCATATTATATATATATTATATAAAAACTATATATACACATACACACACACAGCTTACGGTATTAGTGATGGAAAATTCCATTACATTCTCCCATAATTACCTCCCCTTGTTTCAGCGACTGCTATAGAGCAACAGAATGAAATTTGCCGTTATTGATTTAAACTGCACCCATCAGGTTGCAGCGGTAAAGGGAGTTTTTGTGGAGCAACTGGAAAGAAACTTCTGGATGATAATGACAACCAGCTGAGAAGATGGTGCGTGTGTGTGTGTATATATTATATAAAATCAGAGGGCTCTGGGCAATGCCAGTGGCTCCATCCATATTTTCACAGGACACAGAGCATTTTTGTGTGTGATAGATCATGCGCAATATGGATCACATTTTAGGGTAACTTATAGATGTGTATGGAAACCACCCTCGCTGGTCCCGGTGCAGTGTTGGAGTACTCGGAGACCCGCTTAGTCCCTCACTCGTCATTTCTGCACATTTCACAAAAGAACGCTCGTTGCCGTAACTTTTAATGTTATGAAAGATTTAGCAATTTTTTTAAATAGTTTTATTGACATTATTTCCCCGAAACCACCTTTTCCATGCCGCTTTTTAAAAGTGTCTTGAAGCGGAGTAAGCATTCGAAATGATATAAGCCTTAAAGAATGCAGCCAGATTAGCCCAGTCTAAACTAGAAGACAGCCCGTTATTATGTCAGCTGGTCATTAATCCTGGTCATTATGTTTGTTCAGGTAGTCAGCTGACCTCATTCTTTGAGCACATACTGTTGCTGCCCATGCAGTTATTATCCAATAGGAGGCTCGTACCTAATTGTTTAGTTAAATCCAGGTGGCGACTTTTTGGCTACCAGTTTATGTTTACATTCTATCCATTTAGTAGTTATATCTGTTAGATTCTACTACTATCAGGTATAACCACTATTAGATATGAGTAATGTGACCAACTTGATTAGGGATTAGCAGCAGCAGGTGTCAGCAGCATGATGACATCATAGTGACATCATAATTAAGGTAGAATCATGAAGAAACCATGATGACCTCGAGTTGACCTCCACATCATGAGGACACGGGTATGGACAGGATTCTGGAACAGTGACATCATGAGGACACCTGATCGTCACGGTTATGGACATGATTCTGGAACAGTGACATCATGATGACACCTGATCGTCACGGTTATGGACTCGATTCTGGAACAGTGACATCGCAGAGAGTCATCATCAGAGTTTAGATATACAACCCATCGCTCCCATCAGAATTAAGTTCTTGGAGGGCAAGGAAGGGCAAGGAAGGGCAAGGAAGGGCAAGGGAGGCCTGATGTGAAGGAGCATCAGGGTGTAGGTGGGGGGTGGGGGATGGGGCGGGGCCCACCCACACCCTGATGCTCCTTCACATCAGGGTGGGTGGGGGGTGGGGCCCACCCACCCACACAAAAAACTGTTTTGAAAATTGCACTTGCATGAAATTTAAGACGATTCCAAAAATTGGTCAAATCGATTAAGAGAGACTAAATACTACTGCGGGAACGTAAAGGAACTTTTTGGAGACTGAAAGAACTGTCTTGATCCCTCGTTACCATTCATCTCTTCATCATGCTTTAGAATAAAAACGGGATATTGTCCAGTTCTCTTTTCAAAAAAGGGATTACTTCAATTATTCCGTGGGAGAAATTACTATAAAAAAAATGTTTTAAGCGAAATTTGGAAAGGACTATCATCAGGGGTCATCAGCGTGGGTGGAACCCACGCCCTGAGGGCGCACACGGTGGGTGGAACCGTGGGTGGTTCCACCCACGGTTCCACCCACGCCCTGACATCAGGGAGCATTAGGGTGTGGGTGGGGGCATCAGGGCTTCAGGGCCCTGATGTGAAGGAGCATCAGGGCTTCAGGGCGCCCACACCCACACGTCAGGGCGTGGGTGGAAATTTGCCGTTATTGATTTAAACTGCACCCATCAGGTTGCAGCGGTAAAGGGAGTTTTTGTGGAGCAACTGGAAAGAAACTTCTGGATGATAATGACAATACGGGCCTGTTCTAGTTAGACTTGCAAATGGCAGCATCTGAAAATGTGCTTTTCTTTATATCCAGGCAAATGTTGAAGCTGTAATATCCGCTGTGACTTTTCTTTTACTTTAAGTGAACTACAAACCAGCCTCCTCTCAACATAAGCTATTGTGCACTATTGTTCTATATTAATAACATCAGGAAATGACATTTTCACACAACAACATTCATTTTAACACATCATGAATAACTGTTCTGAAAGAAGATACGCCTTTCAGGGTTTGGCATCCGTGTCATTTCCCTGAGTACAATGTCTTCTCCGTCCTACGATGGGGTCGACAGCGGCTTTGTCGCTAGAGAGGCAGACTTCTGACTGAAAGGTTGTGCAGGTGTAATGGAACGTTTCCACTGTGTGCGTTATTCTTCCCCAATGGGACTTATCTTCCTGTTGGTAACGTCAGACTGCTCAGTGTTTAAGCCCATTTCAATTAGCCTGAGACTACAGAGCGCCCCGTTTCAATCTGAGATGATTAGTCCGGCGGGGTCGGGGTGTGGGGGCGGTGGGTCGTTAAGCGTCTCTACTTCATCATCTCTTCTTGGACAAGAGGAAGGAGCTCAACGGGGGAAAGAATGTCTGACCATTCGATCATTAACCAGGCGTCTCTTAGGATTTACTCTGTACAGTACATCAGTACATTGGACAGGCTACCCCCCCCCGCCCAGGTCACAATGAGATCATATAGGCAATTGCTAAATGTTAGCGCCGTTAGTCGCCACGGTTTGCACCATTGGCTCTGCTGGGACCTTCAGCTGCGAGTCGGCAGTTAGCCGTCATCACGCTGACAATCACATTTTTGTTTTGACAACATTTCCAAAATAACTAAAAACCTAATAAGGGATCACTCACAGCACGATCAATCAAACTCTGTTCTGACTGAGCTTTGGGCGTCCAACAAGCTTTACTCAGACAAAACTGATGGGCAACCAGAGAAAAAGCCAGCAACAGTACGATTACACGCAAGTATTAACGTCTAGAGGAGCAGAGTGATACCAAGAAGCGGCGCAGGAGAAAACGCTTCAAAAAAGGACGAACCTCTGAATTGGCGAATCATGCTCTGGTGCTTCTCCATGGAGTCCTGCAGGATCTTCTCAGCGGGGTCCATCTTCCAGCGCCACTCGGTGCCCACGGGGTTGGTGTGATGTCTGTTGGTGGGTGGTGCAGATGAGGCAAAACAGATGAGATAACCAACGCTACTATGCCAACTGTTTGATGTGGCCACCCGTCTTATCAAAGACAGTTGTGTGCGTCCAACCAACACAATCCACGTGTCCGATCTGTGGGGTATTGAATTAATTTAGTCGTCAAAACGGGCTATTAAACGGCAGACACATACTATTTACTGTAAATGTGTCATAAAAGCTTCCTATTATTTGTGCCGACCTTCGGCGAAAGGATTAATGGATAATGGATTGTTTATTTAAGGATGGCCGCTAACAATGATTGGATAAAACACATTTTCTGATGAATTCTTAACAGTAAAGGTTCCCCTGTTATTTGTCCGGATGGTGCACAGGTGCTTTCAGCTCCTCGCTGAGGCCTTCATGTACGTACATTTGCAAACGTAGCAATATCAGTGCTGCAAAACGGAGGCGCAATTCCACGGGTTTCTGTACACACTGCAGAATACAATGAGCAACTTTCTAACAAAGCCAATAATTATCTTCAATTTCTCCAACTTTAAAAAAATAACACGGAGAAAAAAAAAGGAAAATCTGTGCTGTAAAATCGAACAGCACCTCCAATGGGTGTGATTGGCACCTTCCAGCTGTCTTAGTGTGATGTAGAGGTGCAAGAAGAAATCCTGAGGGCATCACAAAATGGCAAACCGTCTGTTGCGTGCATATGCGCACACACCAAAAAAAACACGCGCATACGGGCCTCTCGCATCATATCGGATTCCACCTGTTGCTAAAAAGAGTTTGCTGGCGGGATGACTGCTGTGCTCTGAACTTAATTACTTTCCTGTCATGTCGCAGAGCCGTCTTAATAGGAGGCAACCTTTTTGGTGCATGATGGTGCATTCACGTTGAACTCGGGGGAGCGGGGGGGGGTGAAGAAGAAGCTGCTGTCACGATGCATCAGTGGCCACTTTTAGGTAGATCCGTACATCGTCAACCGGCTCCCCGGGTAAGGGCTTGTTGATCAATCAGATCAGTTGATCAGTAGGGGTGTAACGATTCGTTTTTACAACGATTCGATTTGTATCACGATTCGTGGTTGTCGATACGATTCAAAGACGATATTGGTTCATTTAGAACGATACGATCCGAAACGATTCAGGATCCTGGATACTGAACAGTGCAGGTGAAGTTTCCTAGATTCCTGTTGTTTCTTGTAATGGTATCAGGTATCAATTAATTATGAATATAAATAAGTAAACAACAATGAATGGCAAATGCATTCACATTTTATTTGAATAAAGTGCAAACACTGCTGTAGCAGTGTAGCAGAAAAAAAACCCTGCAATAATGGTTTCCCCCTACCAACTCCCGAAAACCCCTCTATTTCAACCCTTTTGGAACATCCCCTCGGCTTTGCTCGTGAAACCCGGAAGTTGAATCGGGGCTCGGGACAGCGGGACCTGCATACTGCGTGAGCACGTCACGGCTCAGTCCGCGACAGCCTTCATCATTAAAAGTGCTAAGAAAAAAGTCTGACATGCTTAAATCCAATGGGTTATTTCCTAGTATCGATACAATACATTTATTACATTTTAAATCAATGTTAGATCGATATATGTCATCCGTAAGGCCAACTCACCGAGAACAGATCGATGTAGTTGGATGGGAGGAATATAAATCGATACATCGATGTAATAGATGGATCGTTACACGCCTACATTATAGTGGAACGCTTTGAACTCCGATCTTCTGGGCCTTAATTGGGCTCTCAGATCTTCGCCGAACGACTTAATGCAGTTTATCGGCCGTCTTAATTCACCCAGCGTTCATAGCAAATTAGTCTCACTTCATCATCATGAATCAGACAGCTTATTGCAACAGCTGAATCTGACCTCTGGCTAATAGTTGGATTTGAGCCAGGCCCCCAATGGGGCTACAAGTACCAAAATTACAAGTACCAAAAAGTATTTTCTGATTTAAGAAGCGATGTCAAGAGATATTCAAAAGGTCCCTCTGTAAAAACTTATGACAATATGTCAACAGAATGCAACAACAGTTCATCCAATGTTCAGATTTCTATTGTAGAAATGAAAGTAAATTAGCACAAATTTAAAGATAATGTCCAATGTTGTATAGTTACACATAAATTGTCATAAAACCTGAATGACCGCAACTGTTGGTCAGCGGTTAAATCATAAAAAAAAGGTTTTGGAACCACAAAGCTGTATTCAGGGTGATGCTCTGCAGTGGCTTCTTACCTCCAGCAGAAGACACACTTGTTGGCACAGGCGAGGCTCGGGGTGGTCTCCATGCAGCGGTGGGACTCGATGCCGTAGAACGTGTGCTTGTAACAGCCGCCTCTCCCTCGCAACATGGACTGATCGTCAGGAAACAAAACGCGTCTTGATATTCATGTATTTGGTTGAAAAAAAAAAAGAAAAGCCAACTGCTTGGCTTGTGGAGTGAACGTCCTGGTACCTTGGTCCATCGGCACAGCTTCACTCCGGAGTGACTTCCGATGAGTTTGTACCCTGTGGGAGAGAGGAAGAAAGAAGGTGTGAGAGGACCAGGAACACCTCGTCGACCCACAGCCTCATGGGCCAAATATTCAGAGCATAAGTAACACATGGTGGATGGTTTGTTTTAATGAGCAGAGCCAAGCTAAACATTCCCCAAGTCACACTGAGCACGAACGCGTGATGCAGCTCGAGGGCACGTCGGCAGAAGGAAGGAGAGCCGGTTGTGTCCATCGACACACGCCTTACTTTTACTTCCTTGTGGCTAAAACATCTAATCAAAAGAATATTTTTGTCGGTTCATTTCTCCTCCACCAGCTGAATGACCAAGTCTGCCTTTGATTGCTCGTGTTATTTTGAGAACTAGAAGTACCTCACACACAAAACGGTTTCTTTTTCGGTTTGCAGTGCATTTTCTCTTTGTGTCACATTGACGCATTGAAAAATGCACACTCCTAAGCCAACGTGGCTGTGGAAACCAAGGACCGGACCCACAGGCGGCTTCGTTAGGCATCGTCTCGCTCTTGTGTGTTTGTTTGGGGGAAATTTCTAATGCGCCCGCGTCTGTCGATGAGTCAACGGGAGAGGCTGGGGCCAAGGTGAGGGTGACGTGGAGGAAAGAAGATAACCAACTTACTATCTTTCAATGTCGTCTCTTTTGGCCAGATATCAATATTCAGGAAAAGGGGAGGTTCACAGCCAGTGTAGAGGAAAAGGGGTTTCTATATTCCGTAGAAGACAGTTAAGCCAGACATAAAGGCAGCGAGATGGGCAGGGTCGGCCTCAACATATCTGAAGGGGGGGGCGATAGTGAAGGACCAGGGGGAGCATAGTGGGGAAAACATCAGGAAGATGGCTACGCAGGGCAGATAAAGGAGGGAGGAGGGGGGGGGGGGGGGGGTTCACTCAATCGAATGATTAATGGCATGTATAAACTAAAGTGGTGTTTCATCGCCTCGTCTGTCTTCTACAACTCCAAAGTCAGATTAGTTAATCTTTTGAGTGCAAGTGGAGGTTTTTGCCAGATTTGGAGATACGTGTTCCTGAGACGTGGCGGATGAACAGCGCCGTTGATAATCCCGCTGAAACGGATTGAAAGGATGTTTGTGACACATCAGCTTCCATCGACTGCATTAGTGACCACCTGCTCGCGACCCCCTTTCCAGACGACCTTAAATTGCCCCTTAAAAAGTTAAGCTGCTGCTGCTACAAATGGCTGCGGAATAGAAGAGTCTTTACCCAGGGGCTTTACGCAGTACACAGCGGCTCGTTTTTTGGCAATTCAGTAAACAATTCATACTTTCATACTCGGTCCTCCACTCGCAGCTGCCGAGGGAAACAAAATGAGCAGCCAGGGTTTCAAAGAGGAGAAATCTAATTTGTTTGGAGAGGTCTGCAGCTTCTTTTAATCAGGATCTCACAGGGGCTCCCCTCTCACCCCGGAATCAGTTGGATTCGTTAGTCAGTGCCGTAAAATAGTTCAAAACTGACATCTCTGAAACAATATATCATTAAACAAAAGTATTGTGAAAAGGTCTTTAGTGTCATCATCTCATCTTAATGAGATGAAATGATGACACTAAACATGTTTCACAATTGTCTGTTGACATGATTTTGTGTCATCATGTTCTTGTTAAAGCCGTAAGTTAATTTTGATATAAAATGTATTTAAATGCAATTTGTTGCAGCAGATGTGCCAGTTCTTGGCTTTTACTATTAATTATAATTGACAAGTCCTTTAAAAAAGGCTGGGCCCACTGGGTTCACTCTTCATCATCACAAATACAAATTCAAAAGAACTGATTTAATGTACAGGAACAGACATTTCGAATCCCAGCAGCAAGCTTTCTTAAAATGTGCAGCTTTGTGTTCACGTGTTCTTGGACATTGCGACAGTTTCAATGACTTCTGTTTTCATGACAAAAAAGAAAAAAAGCCATACGGGAAAAGCATAGTAGCACTAAAACAATGCCAAAGCTTTCATCCTTCATTCTTTTATTGTACTTGAGACGTACTGTCGAAGCGGCCCGCAGGTGGCCAACATGAGGCAGGTCAATATTTGGTCCGATGAAGTGAAGTCTCGCTCACAGAGTTCTATTTCTAGAGAGTGGAGAGAGCCGGCTGAGGGGTTGAAATGGCTGGCCGATGCTGAACGGACCAAACTAGAGAAGAGATAGTGAAACGCTTCAGACAGAACTAATGAGACGCTCAGGCTTTATGGGAAGCGAACGCCTGCACAGAAAACATGTGGAGACACACATGGGTGCAAAATCATAAATGCCAAACCATACTCTACAATACATAAGGTTTTTTATAGTATTTCTACCACATAATCTTAATCCAATCTGACTTCTATTTTTAAATCAATGGGTTGAGTGATATAGCTTGTGTGTTTGGTTACACATTCACACCTGATAACCTGAGATATAGTTCTGAGAGTTAATACCTCCATGAAACAAGCAAAACTAATGGTTTTGTTCTGGGCCTAACCCATAACACTACATGACTAAAGTACGGACCACCACACGACGTTAGATCGCTTTTGAAGTAAGTAAACAATCTCTGTAAAACTGATATATATAAAACTATATCAAATTCCCTCCTGGATATTTGTGTACATCAGTAGGATTTAATCGTGACATCTCAAAAAAATGGCATGACTCACAACTCATAGGTGAATTACATCTTTGCTACCTTTGTGTAAAGTGAAAGGTTAAGCACATGCCTCTTTACCGTGGAGGGCAGCTACATGATATTAATATATTACACAGACTCTGGTGACCTCAGCGGATGTTCTTTTACCAAAAGGTTGTTTACTGCCGTCAAAGAGTCATCAAATCCAACCGCCACTCACATGCAACTCATTATTTGCATTTCCTGTAAACTCCACTTAAAGAACTAAACAAAAAAAGAATTCAAACCTTGTTTGGTCAGTGCTTCTCTCAGGGCAGGGGTGATCATCTCTCTCCTTTCCCCCTCATCTTCAATCTTCTTCACTCCGTTCACTTTAGACAACTTCACCATCTGGCCGTCTCCTCGACCCTCCTCTTTGCTCTGTGGAGACAAAAGCACCGTCATATTTCCGTGACGGCCTCGCAACCGGCGGAATAAACTGTGAACTTGTAAATACAAAAGAATGCGTTTCAGCAAACAAAAGAGGAGGAAATTAATGTTTGAATATGCAAATTAGGCATTATCTTGTGCTAATATGCAAACTTTCAATGAATCTGAGGGAAATCAAATAGACAAAGTGGCTAAATAAATAGTTAAATGTACATTTTTGTACATTGTGTACATTTTTTCATGTTTTCTTTCCACCAGTCGGAAAACAAATATGATAATGAAGCAAAATGACCGTAGTGTCTCGTTCTTGACTGACATGAACTGTAGTTACTATCCACCCTTATCACGCATAACAAATCCATTTAGGAGTCACCGGTGAACCAACCTGACTTCACCTGTAGGGAAAAGAAATAAACAAGGCGGCAGTTCTGAAATGTTACAAATCAGCAACATTGAGGGGCGATGGGAAAAAGAGATCACTGCTCGGTACAGTGATCTTTTTAAACTGCAACAGTGGAAACAGCGTCTTTACACAACCCGTCAGAATATGTTGCGTCTTGCTTGCCACATGATTTGATCACCACTTTCAAGTGGAAAGGAGCTCCTCCAAAGCGTTTGATGTAGGATTTGACTGAAGATCAAGGGTTGAGATTATTCAGTCCTCGTGTGACTCCATGTGCCACATAACCACTGAATGACACAATACGTGAACCAAAGGGACATCCCCCTTTGGGTATCTGGGTCAGGACCATGCCGGGCTTACATCATTGCAGTGTGAGGCGAGAACAATGATTATGTACTTCTTCCCCCATCACCAACGAGTCCCCCCCCCACCCCCCTTCGCCACTGCCATTTGGTACGCTGCAGCCACCGCCAAGGACCAGGGCGGACTAAAGAGCACCATTCACTCTGCTGAGAAGGTGATTGGCTACACTTGTCCCCCTAAAACAGACTTTATTTTATAACATACCATAATCAGTTTGATTATCGTATTGCATTGCACAAGTTCAAGTCATATTTCTGTTCAAGTGAACAGCACTTGGTAGAGACGGCGTTTGCCTTTCAGTTCAGTGCCTTTCAATATAAATGTGTAAAACATGATCCACGTTCCCTCTGAACCCGTTAGCGCCATTTCCATCTTCCCACAAATCAATTCTTGCTTAGAGTTAGTGAGCTGCGGAGAACGCTGCGCTTCTGTGACTTAAGAGCGCAGCGTTCCTTTGGAAGTCAGTATCCACCTGATGAATGATAATCCCTCTTTCCATGTCCTGGTAGCTCAGGTTAGAGACTAGGTTAAACAGATAGATGTATAGGTCTATAGCACAGGTCTGACGGCACCAACAGGGATCTCACAGCACTGAGACTCAACTAAAGTTTTGGTCGACCAGGGTTTCTTTAGAGGTTTTTTAATGCCATTTGGTGCTGAAAGAAACGTTTTAAAAAAAATCTAATTAAACAAGTTAAAACTTGTGGAAAAGGCAAAACCAGAGTATTTTATGTGACTAAAAAATGTCTGAAGGATGGTATTACTGAAATATTATGTTATCAGTACCTGACTAAGGAGCCACTTTAATAGTCAGATATTTAGGATAAAATAAGCTTAAAAAAGCTTAGAAGACTCCCATAATTTTACACTGGATGAGGCCACTTAAGTCGGAGTAGTTCATCTCCATTTCTTCCCTCTGGACACAAAGCTGAAACACACATGAAAACCCAGCACAGAAGAAGCGCCCGCTTACTCAGCTTAAAGATCCGTTCCAATAACAGGAAGTGGAGCAGACACCTAATGGGACAAAGTAAGAAATGATGCCGGCTGGCACTTGGCAGAGGAGGAGTACAAATGCAGCCACAGATTGCGAGCGACTGGTTGGGAAATAAGGAATATGAAACAAATATCCATGTCATATTTAGCAGTAACAAGGTCATCCTCATACCTGATAAAGGTGTTTGAAGTTGAATGCTCCTTCCTTGCCCCATTAAATTGTTTTTCCGAAATGTCAACATTTAAAGCTAGACTTGGATGACCCATTGAAGTAAATCTTAAGAGGATACATTTTTCTCTGTTTGGCTTAGGAGGTAATTAAAAACAAGACATGTTGAAAGCATACAGGCATGTTCAGCATTTCAGACCAAATGAGAACACATCAATGTATTTAGTCGGAATTAAATCCACACGCGCACACACCTACAGGCACCCAGGCCCCCTCGTATGTACTTGAGATTAGGAATCAATAGTCATATAGAAATAATAATGTCTATACTCATGTGGATTGATATTGCATTACACTGCAAACCTTCACCGAAAAATAATCCAGGCCAAGTGACTCTGGGAAAGAGCCGGCAGCGAGGCGCTGAAGTGAGACGTGAGTCTCTGTCTTCACCTAGTGGTCAAACACAAACGAAGTGAGCCGCTTCCCGCAGCTCCACAGTAACACAAATATTAACCAGCCTGCATTAGAAATTTCAGAAGAAGACCCGGCAACATATTCAGCTCATTAAGGACAAAAAACATGTGGTTCAACATCTGTAAAATTAGCTCAGTAACATATTGGAGTCTGGGGAATTTCCTTGTTCGCACTCAATTTGCAGCTCTGCTAAATACTTGTCTCTCTGAAAACGTTCAATCTAATTACTCCTCGCGCCGCCTGCTCTGTGTGACCAAATTATAAAAGAAAAAAAAAACACTAATCTGTTACTCTGCCATCCCAGCGGGGCATTATGAGGAGAGGTGGCCCATTAGAGCGAATTGGCATGAGGTGAAATGGAAATGTGCGTTTGCCCATTTCAAGAATCAAGGAGCGTATCCTCTGGAAAAAGGACGATGGTAGGAAACACTGTTAAAGAACCAATGAATCAACCCCTTGTTAAAGTTTAAAACGTAGATATGGCTGCTTCCACGGCAGCAGATGGAGGTAAAATGTCTAGTCGTTAAATGAGGACACGTACATGTGGGGCCTCCAGACGGGCCTCTCCGACCCGTGCAGACGTGTCACACACAAACACACACACACACACACACACACACACACAGAATGCTGGATCATTCGTATCTCTAACCCAGCACTGCCGGCACGTTCACTCTTCATCAAACTGCTGAGTATGAGAATGCTTAGAACCACACAGGCTCCAGTCGGCTGTGTTGTTGTCTTGAGTTACTGAAAACAAACGTTTTAACTCTGCAGTTTGATTTGAGAGTCAAAGCAAATAATTGATAATTGCGCCCCCACCTGCCCCATTGAACGGCACGGGAAACACTGGAGGTGATGGTGTCCTTTTCTGTGAACATACATACATGCTACTCTCAATACTCTAAAGGTTAGTCTACTGTATAATGTAATGGTAAAATATGTTATAGCATAGTCTTATATTAACAAAGTGATTAGTTGTCTCTATTGAACTAACGTGTGAAAGCAGGGTGATTCAAAGTTTATCTTCTGCAGCTGTGGAAGGAAGGACAAGTCAACTCCCTACGCAAAGGCTCGAACAAAGGAGCTGTGTTACCCCATTTTTTAACTATGTTTCTTATCTCAACTTGGGTTGCCATATTTTATTTGTGCCACAGAGAATGTCCTTCACATGTGTGTGTATAAAAGCTCAGTGTTCTGACCGCTCGAGGATGCCATTTTCACAGAGCACCTGATACGTGCTTGTGTATTTGACCTCCTGCTTGCAAGCAAATAAATGGACTTTTACAACTTTGATCATCATCAAGACCCTGTTTTTCTTATTAGAAAAACATCGAAACAAGTCATTCTCTTCTACCGAGCTCTTATTGAAATATTCCACAACAATACAAACAAACTTGGTATTACAATGAACAATGCTTCAACAGATCCAGATCTGTTTTATGTTTCTGGCAAATGTTCCCAACTAGCCGAGTCCAGGGTTTGGATAATCTACAGCTGAGGTGGGAGTCCACAGGACAAGCAAGAAAAAAACTGCTGCTGAAAGTAAAATATAAGAAATCCAGTTTGAAGTGTAGCACAAGCAAAGCTGGGAGACACAGCTAACATCTGGAAGAAGTTGCTCTGATCACATTGGGTCCAATTCAAAACGCTGCGTGTGGTGGAAACCCAACACTACCCAGTACCCTGAGCACTCCACCAAACAGTGAAGCATGGAGGTGGTAGCATCATACTGTGGGGATGCTGGTCTTCAGCAGGCAGGGATACTAGTCAGAATTGAGGGAAAGATGGATGAAGCCAATGATAAGATAATAAATGGCAATACTTAAAGAAAATATGATGCAGTCTGCAAAGCTGGTGGAGACAAACCCCAAAAGACTTGCAGCTGCTAATTGCAGAGAAAGGGAGTTCTAGCAAGTAGTATTATTATACAAGGCACTGTGAAAAGACATAATAAACAAGGGGGAGATCAATTCTTTCCATACCATAATCCTGTAGGGAAAATCTGATATTGTGGCGCCCCCACCTCTCCATTTATTCTGATTTCTTTTCTGCTTTGTGCTAAGGCGAACATATTTTTCTCCTTTGGTGACCAATAAAGACTTTTCACATCTTATCTCACTTAATCACACAGTATCTCAACACATCACATTTTATCTAATCTTTTGTGTATCTCACTCGCAGGGGTTTGAGCAGGACAAAACGCAGGTAGGTGTGATGTAAAAGTGGACAGTGGCTTAAAATAACAGAGCATTCATTCTGTCTCAGATTTAGAGGGCCTTTTTTCCAATCTCACCGTTTCTGTGCCAACTCATATTTAATACCAACGATTACTGGAACGAGCAGGAAGGAAAATGTACTATGATAATTGAAACAGTAAATTGGCAGTGTTCTTAAACAGTAGCCTTAACAAAACCATCTTTCATTGCATTAATTATCGAGCCTGAAGTAAACACAGGTGTTCCATCTGGAAGGTCGGGGACCAAAAGGTCTTCGTGCTGATCTTACTGATTTAATACCTACACGTGTTCCCTTTCCCATCCCCTCAGTCCTCTCGCTGACAGGGCCCCTTCCTTCTCGTTTTTCCACACCGCTTTCTTATGAGTCACTCGCTCCTCACAAGGCAGTGCGGTGGGCGTCTTTGCTCCCAACGAGCCCCCGCTTCGCGCCCTCCGAGGGGTCTGGTGTCTATCAACCCATCTGCCACTGCGACACCTCCCTCTCTCCTCGCTCAGATGGACCCGAGGTGGCGGAAGCTCGGCAACTCGCTAGTGCCCGATCGTACACCTCAGCGCGGAAACGCTAAAAATAACCCTGCTGGAGGGCGTCTGGAGCTCCAGTTTAAGACGAGTCAACACCCGCCCTGTGACATTGTGCCGTACAGTGCTTACGTTCATGGGCTTATTTCTCTGTGTGGTGTTCGCCTAACAGCTTTAGAGGCTTGTACATCACAGGGAGAAGAAAGGGTTGTTGTTGCTGCGGACGGGGTCTGACCTTTGCCCTTTTGGCACTGCTCATGATGTTGCCCAGATCCTCCATGTCGATCACTGGACCAGACTTCTTCCCAGCTTGCAGGCCAGACTCCTCCTCGTCACTGCTGGACTCGACCAGGTCCGTCTGAAAGAAGAAAGAGGAGGCGAGAGAGTTGAAAAAGACAACCACACAAAAAATAACAATTTAATAATTTGATTTGATAATATTACAACGAAAAATATATACCACATTTACCCGGCAGCAGTGACAGTTATTTACAACTTGGTCTGCGTTTCAGCTGAACATTGAATGTGCTACCATGCCATGTGGCAACACAGTCAAAGCAAAAGCTCCCCATAGTAATATCAAAAGCAGGTCACAAAAACTACTCTCTTTGGAACGCGGCCAACTACATGCAACACCTGTGCATGCAGACGGAGCATTTATTCATCCCACATTGGAGTAAATGTGCTCGTGGCACAGAAGGTAGATACATCAGGATGATGCTCCCCTTGAATCAGATCTCAGCTACTCTTAGTTTCAGGTCAGCGCCGCTGCGGACGGGGAGAGGAAACAGTCTCAACTTGAGCTGGCTCCAAGGAAGCCGCTGCTGCCATGACGACCGGTCATCTGCGTGTGCGCACCGTGATGCATGTGGAAGCCGTTACCAGCAGGCTACAGACACCACGAGGCGCCGCTGCCCTCGGAGGAAGAAGAGTCTCACCTCTTGAGGAGGCCTCACCTCCGACATGAGGAGGTGGGATCAAAGCCAGTTTGCCGTCAGGGGAAAACTGCTTCTGAGTGTCGTGTGAAACAAGTTATTCAAGTGCTTAGATGAAAGGGAAAAAAGAAGAAAAAAAAAGATTGTCACAAATTCCTGATAAGATTGGAAATGGCACTGCAGAAGTGCAGCATCCAAGATGGCAGACTTCAGAGTCCCGTTAGACTTCGACAGACTGACGATGTGCAACCATCACCGTTTTGTCTGTTGTCTCATGTCTGTTAACACCATTGTTGGCTTTTGTCTTGTGTTTAATTGCTATTGAGCAGCCACTTAAACTGTGTCGAGCTCATTCTTTTCTTCGGGTAACACAAAACGTGTCTGCTACATGATAAGGGAACACCCTTATCACATAAAAAATTGCCTCTGTGGTAAAATAAACTTTTTTTCTGTTACCTCAGAGCTGTTGTTTTCCTCTTTCTCTTCTTCTTCCTTCTCCTCCTCCTCCTCCTGCCCATCGCTCCTCTGGCTCTTACAGGAGCCTCCGTTCCCGCTGCAGCTCTTCTTCTCGCCCTCGACCAGAGCCTGGAGGCGGATCAGGAACTTGACCTTCCAGGCCACAAAGTCAGCCTGAACGCTGCCGTTACGACTCTTCACCACATTACAGTCGCCCTCTCCTCTGGTCATGACTCGCACGGCGCTCAGCATCCAGAGCCATTTGTCCACGTTGGTACCCACCTGGTTGGCCACAAAGGGAAATAGGTTAGATGGAGTTTAAAGACCTGGAACATACTTCTTCACTTGAAGTGGTGGATGTTGTTGGAGCAAATGATCGAAGCATAGAATATTTTGATAATAACTGTAATGAAGAGCAGTTCTGACCGTATTATAGTGGCCGACGTAGACAGAGTTGCCGAGGCCGAACACCGCATATCGGAGGCCTTTGAGGTACGTCTTCCCGTATCTGAAGTCGGTGGAGGCCTCCTGCAGCCACTTGCAGAACCACTCGGCGTTCTCTGTGGGCTGTCCGTCCGTGTAAGTCGCCAAGAGGAACACGCAGACTGACTTGTTGGTGCACTAATCAGGGAAGTAACAAGAAGGATTTCATTTCAGATTTAGAAACGTAGGGGTTTTTGACATTTTCTAAAATATTTGGTTGCCATCAGTAGCAACAACTTTTAAAATAAAATAAATCTGCTCCCCGAAAGATGAATCCATTTTAATATACGTTTTATTAATCATACATTTACGAACCAAAGCTCTGCAACTACTTGTTTTTTTAGGAACAATCTGTGTAATAAACAGAGGAGCCGTCTTTATTTATTACAAAGCACTGCAGCAACACATGGCTCCAAGAGACTGGCTGCCAATACCCACATTTTCAGAAATTATTACTCACTGAAGCCACATTTCTTCAGGGCAAACATTTCTTGTGAAGGACAGCAGAAGATCAATCTGGATTAAATCTACATCATCCCCTTCAGGGTTAAGTCTCCAGTCTCGTGTGTAGCGGTCGATCTGACGGTGCCTTTAGTGGTGCTGGACAAGCATCGGCTGTATCTAGAGAGCGACTTGTGCCTGCGGATATTTCTCCTGTGCAGCTTTTCAAATCGCTGAAAAATACAACACGGCCCTTCTGAATAAAATAGCAGGTTCCTCCACTGCGGCGTTGAGCTGCTCAGAAGAGTTATTAATCTCTCAGAGGCCTCTGGCCATGAAAATGAATTAAAAAAAACACACTGATAAAAACATCAACCTTGCTTCAGCTAAGCAGGATTAATCTATTCGCTCCTTGTGCCGGCCTTGTGTGAGGAATCAAATCAGTGCGAGAAAAAACAGATTCAAAGTTGAGCAAGAACTTTCCAGAGGCTGAGGCGGTTTGTTGTTGAGCAAAAGCACGCAGTGGGATTTATTTCTCTTTGATTCTTTGTGGTCTTACATTCGAGCGATTGTCGCACTGGAGCAACTCCTCAGTTGACAATTAACAAACAATTAACAAATTAACAAACGTCGGAGCTGCCGCTCTGACGTTTAGTGGTTTTGTCCTGTCACTACGACTGCAACAATTAAATCGATAAAATGTTATTATCAATTTGTCGTGTGTTGTGTTTGATAATGCCTGCCTCACACCATGGATGACGCTATAGAAATGCGACAAGAGTGACAACCGCATGTAATTGAAATAGAATCCCAGACTCCTGAAAAATATTTTTTAGTGGGTTCTCTACAGGGTTTTCCGAGTTCTGCTTTTAAATGAAGGGTTGGAAATTAATGCTTTTTGTTTTTATATTCGTTTCATCGAAGATGTAAAATCGACAGGTTAATGGTTATCAAAATAATCGTAAATTGCACATGTCTCTATGCAGCGAATCTTTCTTTACTTAACCAAATAAGAACAAAAGCATCTTCTCTTTCGACAGGGGCTTACCTCATCGGCAAGCTGATCGTCTGCATCGTAGTCTTTGATGTCGATCACCTCTGCTGGTACACCAGACTTCCTCACCTCCTCCGACAGCTCTACAGCAAACCCCTGCACCAATCAAAAGACTCACTCGAAGCCGTCACTCAGAAATATACTCTGCCTCTACAGCCCACAATGAAACCTGTGGTTTGTACTTGCACTTCTGTTACGACATTTTGCACTGGTAATATTCTGTCTGCTATTCTTTAGCGGAAAAAACTGTGAGGTAGAATATCATAACCACGGTACTTTTCTTGTTAAATAATCGTCCCATCTATATGTTACCATAATGAGCCGGAGAGAGTGTTGTCAGATTGTCTGGTAGTACCTTTGCTGTTCCGGTTTGCGAGCCATAGAAGATTTTAACTGCAGACACATGAGACACACTGTCTTCCAAGCTGCCGTTGCTTTTCCCAGCGTTGGAATCTTTGGAGATGCGTTTCTGCAAAAGCATATGAACAAAGAAATCATTAATGACTTCAGGATAATCTATGCCAGCCAGTCATTAAATGGCATACGTCAAAAAAAGAGCTAGCGAGGATGAGCAGTGCCTCAAGTACTTCCACTGAGAAGCAGTCTAGTGACATGGTGGTTAGAAGAGTGCAGACAATCAGCACTTGAGAACAGGAAACTGTGTCCACCATCACACGTACCTGAAGCAGAGAGAGCAGTAAGGGACGACTCACCTTCTTCTGAGCCACCTTCAGTGAGAACCAGATCCCAAAGACGAGTGCGGCAGCTGAATACAAGTACAGCCTGTTGTGCCACAGCGACTTTAGATAGCCCTCACTGGGACTGGGGGCATTCTGTGAGACTGGAGGGTGAAAATATATTGGTTGAGTCATTTGTATGAATAATAACTTCTTGCTGACTGGACTATGTGCACAAATGCACAGCAGCAGTTGTAGCAAATACTATGCGAGCGACCTCAAGTCACCTGCAGTAGATAAAAGGCGGGTGGCTAGCGATATATGCTAGCTAGCAGTGCTACTAACAACAATAAAAGATGACGCCAAGTTACTTTATTGTTTGGTCAACATTTGAAATAGACTCACCTTTGGTGTCCGCGGCAGACACGCGATGTATGCACAGCGTAAGAATCACGAAGAAGCTCAGCATAGCTGCAAATAGCGAATTAAAATGCACAGTCCTCTGCAGCTGATGTTGTGTGCAACCTGTATCTGGCCAATGAGCATGCTGGGAAGTGTAGTTCGCTATGTGGTTGACAGCCGTCTATGCAATTTTTTCAAAGCAGTGTCGTGGCAAAGTGTTGTGTCAAAAAACAATCGATTTTTCGTTAAAAAAAAAACACGTGGCAAACTGGGACTGGAACTTGTTTAATCTGACAATAGAGTGGCGTCATGCAGTTATGACGTATTCGTGGTTTTACTACGGAAGTTAGCGTCTCACTGGTTCCCTTTTGGTATTGCATTGGATTGTTTTGTTATTATTGGAGAAAAAACAGATTTGTTTGTTTATGATTCTTGATTTGTTTCTTGACAAATTCATTTCACTGCACTGCTATAATTAGGAAGCGTTAATGAACTCGCAAGAAGTTAGTCTGTTAACGAACTACACCATGGTCACATGACAGCTTTAATACGCAACAAGGTTGTACGTGTGGACGACGTCGTGATGACGTTTGTAGTCTCACTCGAGCAAGTTTTATCAATCCTGTTTTTTAGATTTGTAAAAGCTTCACAATTCACAAAAGGGGCATGTGCTGGCGTATTTATATATTAAAACAAACTTTTAAATCCCTCAACCTTCTGGTATTTAAGGTAACTAAACGAAAACAATTTGAAACCCGTTGACTTCAATATGACGGAAACGGAGAATGCATTAACTATTTTCCGGGTTTTAGAACTCGTTCTCGATGCACTACAGTAGTCATGGTAGTATTTCTTTGCACATAAGCTTGATCATGTTTGTTTTTTAAATGATCATAAGAAAAGCAGTAGCGGAACTAGGTTTCGACGTCGATGTTTCATGCGGACCCTCCTTGGTAGCGTACCCGTGGTGCATTTACAACGCAGTTATCTCACAGCATATTTTTCCCTTGTCAACAGCAGCATTGGGACAGAGCACTCTGTCTTGACAAACACAATTATGTCTATATTTACGCCAACAAACCAAATTCGACTGACGAATGTGGCGGTGGTGAGGATGAAGAAGGGAGGGAAGCGGTTTGAAATCGCCTGCTACAAGAATAAAGTTGTGAATTGGAGAGCGGGAGCGTGAGTAACATTCAATGTCAACCGCTGCAATCTTGAGATTTAACCAAATAACTTAACATTAGTAACGAAATGTAACGTCAATAGTATCTCGAAGTCGACAGACATTTGCCGTCTCACTCTGTAACTGACAACGTAATGGCCATCGATGCTTCAGTATCGGTCCCTCAACTTCAGCGCATTGTTTTCTTCCAGAGAGAAAGACCTGGACGAGGTCCTGCAGACTCAGTCAGTCTTCGTTAACGTGTCCAAAGGCCAGGTGGCTAAGAAGGAGGATTTGACCAAATCATTTGGGACAGATGATCTGACAGAAATCTGCAAACAGGTAGTAAATAGTGGCCTGCCCACATCTTGGTCTCAAAGGCCTCTGCTGTATTCACCCTCACCTCCTGGCCTTTCTGTTCTTCCCTTGAGCAGATCCTGGCCAAAGGAGAGCTCCAAGTGTCCGACAAGGAAAGGCATTCTCAGCTGGAGACGATGTTCAGGGACATTGCAACTATTGTGGCCGAGAAGTGTGTCAACCCTGAGACCAAGAGGCCGTATACAGTCAGTCTCATTGAGGGGGCGATGAAAGAAATCCACTACTCAGTTAAGGCCAACAAGAGCACAAAACAGCAGGTGAGGGGACGGCATATTATCTGTCGTATAGCTCGTGATTGTAGGCAATGCAAAGCAGGGTTTAAAACATGTTGAATGTATTTCAGCTGTGGTCACACAAAGATTTATTTTACCATTTGTATCACAATATGGTCTAACTAACTGCATTTGTATAATTGTGTAGACTATAAACAAATGATTCTAATCAAGAAGTATGTTTGAATGTATGTTTCCAGCAGAAGTAACACTATCACCCCAACAAATATGTTCGAGACATTGCAAAGAATTAATTTGCTGTGATTGCTATCCCCTGGAGCCAATGCCCATAAATTCTATTACGATAGAAATATGTATGTTTTGTCCTACCGTGGGTGTGATTTTTCCCTTCACTTTCATCTCAAACAATGCTCCTGTTGCGTGACTTCTGACCAACTCTCTGCGTGTTGTTCCCGTCGAGGCTCTGGAAGTGATCCGGCAGCTGAAGGAGTCCATGGGGCTCCAGAGGGCCCACATGAGGCTGCGGTTGGTGCTGCCAGCCAAAGAGGCCAAGAGGCTGAAGGAGAAACTGAAGCCGCTCCTGCAGGTTGTGGAGAGTGAAGACTTTGATGAACAGCTGGAAATGGTGAAATCTTCAGTTTTATCTTCTGTGCCTCCTGTTTGGTTACATTGAGATGCTGTATTTCTAGCCCATGCCACCTTTTTTCTCCTCCTCATCAGGTGTGTCTGGTGGATCCCGGCTGCTTCAGGGAGATCGATGAGCTGATCCGCAGTGAGACCAGAGGCCGAGGTTCTCTGGAGGTTGTTAGTCTGAAGGATGTGGAGGAGGGGGAGGAGAAATTTTAGAAACCCCTACCGGTCCGTACTCTGCACCTTACCCCAACTTGTTTTTGAGATTCTCATCCTGAGTCTCCCTCTATGATTAAAGGACTTGTTTAACTGAAAGGAATAACTTTGCCAGATTTGCATGCTGGGTGGAATGTACTCTCTAAAGTTAATTTAAACATTAATAACTAAGCGCACAGGTCAGTCAACTGTTCTTGTTTTCATTCACCAATTTATTTTTTAACTTTTTTTTTTATTTCAGTACCTCTTTACCGTTGACAAAACATTTTGCCTTTCATCAGACTGTGTGTGCCACATGCTAAAAAGCCCGGTTGTATGGATAATTACCTACACCCAATATCTTATATTTTGTCATAATGAATAATCTTGCTATGAAGAGAATAAATATTATGACATTTCATATTTCTGTTGTGTGAAATCAGTGATTTGGGTCAAGATGACAAAAGGGTAGGTTCGGAAAACAAAATTAACTGCAGCCGGGAAGGGTCCTTTAGCATAGTAATAAACAAGAACTGAAAACATCAGGCTGATGGGTACAGCAAGTCAGCCGTGCACACATGCATACCCACATGATTCCTACACGCGTACCATTGCGGGGAGAATGTTCAGAAAATAATAAAATACAATAGTGCAAATATTTCTTCCAATTAGTAACTTTTATTACAAATAAATACAAAATTTCCCACCAACAGTTTTCCAAACATCACATTTTGTATACCGGGATTAAAATTTAACTTTTTTTTGTTAAAGTGAACAGTAAAAGAGTGTACTCTACAATTCTTCAGGAGAATTTAAGAAGCTAAAAATATCAGTTTTTCCACATATTGCACTTTCCTGATGTTTTGCATGAAATGATTGCCTCCACAATATCCACAGATTCCCATACTTTCCTCAACCTTGTTTGTGTGTTTCTTATTACAATTTAGCATTTATTCTTTTATTACATTATATTATATATTAGATCAGCAAATGTAATTCTGAAAATCCCATTATTATTACACCCACCCGTAACTAGTTTGTAAATGTATCAACCCTCTCAATGTACTTCTCATAGGGTAGCTCTTCCTTTTTGGTAGACGAACATTCCAAATAATTTACAAAACTATGTTTTAAATTGAGTCAAGTGCACTGTTAAAAAACTAGTCAATCCTAATGACTGTAAACAAATAATTCTCCTCAAAACCACTAATTACTAACGGTAATTTGCTTTAAGACTAATGTAAACTAAATTAAGTAAGTAAAAGTTTCAGACTCTCAGTTTTAGAAACAATAATGTCAGTGAGTAAAGCAAACAGACAGGAGTGTCATTCTACAGTTATACTGAAAAGAGAGTAAAAGTGCTTCTACTTTTTAAATGCTTAGTTAGATCAGTGCATCATTACGTCACTGAGGCTTCCAGAAATATTCAATCTGCATCTTGATCAGATCGCTCCCACCCGTTTAAATGCCCCCTCAGAGGGGCTCTGCCCTGCGCTCATACTGGCTCTGGGTGAACGCGGTCCTGTTGATGCGGCTCAGCGGGTGGCTGGCCTCCTCCTCCTCCGGGTTCGGCCTGTCGCCGCCCGGCCGCTCGGCCGGCCTCTCCCCGGCGGGGCATCTGATGGCGAGAATCGCCCCTCCGGCCACCATCAGGGCGAAGGAGACCCAGCCGAGGTACAGCGCGGGTCCCCACTCCCTCCTCAGCGGCACGGCGCCCTCCAGCGGCTGCTCGGTGTGATGGCACGTCCAGGCTGTGGGAACCAGCAGCAGGAGCCCGGACAAAACAAAGAGGGCGCCCGCAAACACTTTGACCTGGCGGCGCGCGGGGAACCACACGGCCCCCGCTGCCCCGATCGCCACGGCGAAACCCCCGGCCCCGATGGCGGCCATCACGAGGCCCCTCCACGCCCTAAAGCTCCCGGAGAGAGTCAGGAGGGACCGGTAGAAGGAGCAGTGCAGGCTGCCGTCGTGGGCCAGGTCCCAGTGGTCCCATTCCAGCCACACCCCGTCCCAGTAGGCCGGCAGGGTGGCTGTGGTGTTGTCCACGGTGCCGCTCACCGTCCACAGCGCCGTGCAGCGGGTCAGGATGGCACAGAGCCACCCGGCGAGGGCCACACCGAGCGCAGCGAGATCCAGCTGCCACTCCATGATTCCCGGCCTGCCCCCCCTCCCTCCTCCCCTCCGCGGCGGGCCGGACTCCGGCAGCCTGCGCCGGGGTGCGCGGATCAGGGAGTGTCGCTCTTTTAAAAAACGGGTTTGCGCTGGCGTGGGGCAGAGGCCTTCCGTGCAGCGGAGTGTCTGTTTTGCATGTCTGTTCAGTGAGGGGGGGCAAGTTGTTGGTGAAAAGAGGCACGGCTTTGGGTGGAGCAGAGAAATCCCTCTATTTTATCTGCCATGCTTTCAAAACAATCCCTTTCTCCATGTTTCTGCGGCACAACGGCTCCACTGGGCTGGCTCATGTTTCTGAAAGGGGCTTCGAGGTAAAGAACTCTTGCCCATTAGTGGAGAAACTTTAATGGAAAATAGTTCAAAATAAGTAATTTACGAACAAATGGCAGGTGATTACTCCAAGCCAACTGGTTTCTGATGATTGAAGCAGGTTTGAAGCAATAGTTTGAAGAAGCAGTGGGTGAATCCACTGATTGCAAAAATAATTTAGATTGTATAGACGTCCATGAGAACATGACTCTACTTCTCCCCTGATTTATTTCCTCAGTAAAAATGGTATACACAAGCTTCTCAAACTGTAGTCTTTCTTAAATACCTGGGCCGTGGTGAACCATGGTTCACTAAACCATGGTTTACTGTTGATTCCCAGATGTAAACCACAAGCATGCACATTGTAGAAGCTACGCTTTAAGCTGTTGGGGTGTTTTTTGACTTGTAACTTTAGCTGACGCGATGCCTTGGTTTGAGGGATGAATAAGAGTCCTATTGCCCTTTGGTTGCATTGCACTCTTTTTTTCAAATGCTTACATTTTACTTTACAACGTGGCTCTTACTCCTTACAGCGTTCCCTTACGCCTGACAGCGATCAAAACATTTTGTTCCATCAGAAAACACCCGTCGAGACGCCAAAGGTTCCCCCCCTATATAGCATGACCTCCCCATGGGCGGATCTATGGTTTTAATTGTAATTCCACGTTTGTCTGCAGGTGTACAAATCAACTTTAGCTTGCTGAAATGAACTGAGAAGTTCATAACTTATGTCATATACTCGTGTTTTACTCCAATAATTGCCAAAAGTCTGCAAAGTGACTGATATCTTGAGAGCAGATTAGCTGTTGTTTGAACAAGTAATCAGGAGACTTAAGCTGAAGGTTTATTGAATTCACAGAGAAGTGAGACACAGCAATACAAGTAAAAAATAAAAGACAAGAATCCCTCCTTGCTGAAGTTTGTGCATGTTTTAGCATGTGCTGGAACTACAGAAAGAGGAAGTTCCAAATATGATAAATTCCCTTCCAAGTCATACATGTGCTTCATTACATTTCTCCTTCAGCGGCGTCTTGTTGGTCTCAGCCGTCACACGTAGTTCTTGATGGCGTAGCTGCTGCGCCCGGCTGTCCTGGCCGCTGTGTATCCGCCGGAGGGGAACCCGGCCCTCGGCGGCGGGCAGCTTGTGCATAGGATGACCCCCCCGCAGAACAGCAGGCCGCACGCCACGAAGCCAATGTATATGGCAGCCCCGAGCTCCCTCTTCAGCACCTCGGGGACACGCGGGTCGTAGAAGTCCCTGATGACGGAGTTGGCCGTCCAGGAGATGGCGACCACGGTGACGAGGCCCGCCAGGCAGAATGTGGCCCCAGAGCCCAGAACCAGCCGGGCCTTGAGCCCCGGATGGTCCAGGCAGTTGGTACAGCGCGCCCCCAGGATGAAGACGAGGAAGCCCAAGCAGCCCAGCACCAGGCCGATGCAGATGAGGCCGCGGGCGGCCTGCAGATCCGGCGACAAGTCCAGCAGCGCGTCGTAGAGCTTGCACTGCATCTGACCGGTGTACTCGCTGACGCAGGTCATCCACAGACCCTCCCAAAACACCTGCATGACCACCAGGTGGGTGCCGATGAATGCCGTCACCTTCCACATGGGCAGGGCGCAGATGAGGATGGTCCCGGCAACGCCGATCATGGACAGGCTGATGCCCAGCTCCTGCACAGCCATCGGACAGCGCAGGGAGCCTCTCACACCCTGTGGGGGGGGGACAGTCATGATCATGTTTGGCTTTAATATATTATATTAAAGCTGAGGGCTTTAATATAAAATGATGACAGAAACCGCCCACATACTTTTTAGAAAATAACAGGTTGTTTCCTGTAATTGAAGTCACTGGATAAATATGTGGGCTTTTTTACAGCCATGGAGACAAATGGCCACAGGGGCGCAGTATGTCACAGTGCAATGGATTCAGGTCCTGCTTTCACCATGGCAACAAATGTGATTGTTTTTATTTGAAAACAAAACACAAACTCAAAGTTGAAAAAAATCCTCCTGTGACTTTCAAGTAATTTGACCCTCCCTTCCGTCTCTGATGTGCAGCCCGATAGCACAAGAACACAAACCGCTCCCATCAGGCTGAATGTGAACTTTCAAAAAACAACAACACCTCAGATTAAAGCCACCTTTAAAAACCCATTTAAACCCAGAATTTTAAGATTGTCAGGACCAAAAGGTAACTCTTTAAACAACAGTTTTAACACTTAACTCATTTTTAATTAATTTACTTTGATCTACATGTCATTCGTTTATTGTATTATTCATCCATCACTTTAATCCTGCTTAGTAGAAATGATTTGGCTAACGTTTTAAAGCAGGTCGTGCTTTACCAAACACATCGGGTCATGAATTCATGAGTCACCGTCTTGGATTCCTGCCCAGCGATCTCTGGTAAGTACCGTTCTCTGGTTTTAAACAACCACAGGTGCTTCACCTTTTTTCCCCGAAGTAGATGAACAAGAAGGGTGAGGCAAACAAAACACACAATGTTAAGTCATTTATTTTTAAATCAAGTGCCATAAAGAATTTTTCTTCCAACTGAAACCAACCACTTTCCCAAAGACGTAAAACCAAGAGTTTCTATGGTTTGAACTACCACCGTACATACATGTACATACAACAACACTCAAAGCAATCTCAGACAGCTTATTCAAACATCCAATAAATGCTTCTCATAATATGACAAAAGTGCATATTTCCAGGTTGTCTATGTGTGTGATCTGTGCGTGTGACCTTTCTCTCCATGTGTCACAGCAACTGATTAAACCCCCACATGTCACAAAAGGTGTCGGGGTGGACCGGAAGAGGGGTAACGGCTTGACAAACAAAAAGGGGTTTAATAATCAACAGGGAAAACAAAGACGAGGGAATCAGGAACTCAAACTCGAACAGGCAACACATCAGACTCCGCCACTCCAACAAGCCACTTGTCCATAGACAATGACTCGACAAGGGACAACATAGTCACAGGGCTCAAATACACAAGGGAGGTGCAGGTGATTGGACACAGGTGGAATCAATCAGACCATCACAGGGGAAGTCAGGACACGGCAGGAAGTGAAGTTAACCCAGGCACACACAAGGCACGAACTCCAAAATAAAACAGGAAAAAGACCCAAACCGCGACACCACGCTTGTTTTATCCTTTTGACAGACTTCCATTGTACCCGTAGAAATATCAGATATACGTCTTATCCGGTAAAAAAGTTCCTACTGAATCCTCTTTGCCTTTTCCTCCAGGCCCATTTAGGAGGTATTTTACAGAGAGGCGTTTGTCCTCTTTCGGGGGGCAGGTGGCACACAGAAGCGCTCCTCCCAAGATCAGCAGTGCCCCGGCACCCCATCCGATGTACAGAGAGGCCCCGATCTCTCTCTTCTCGGAGTCCAACACCACAGGGTTGTAGAAGTCCCTTATGATAATGCTGGCGGTCCATGAAACGGTAATAAGGCAGAGGAGCCCGCTGATGATCAACAACACGCCTGCCGCCACCGAGGCCCTCGCCTTGGCCCTCTCATCGGGAATGAAGTTGGTGCACTTCCCGCCAGCGAACGCTGTGAAGATCCCCGCGACGCCTATTACGATGGAAGCCACCACCAGGGCCCGGGCGCCCTGCAGGTCGGGGGCCAGAGACAGCAAGGAGTCATAAACTTTGCACTGCATCTGGCCTGTGCTCTGGAACACGCAGGCCATCCAGAGGCCCTCCCACATGACCTGAGCGGTCACAATGTTGCTGCCGATGAAGGCACTGACCCGCCACATGGGCAGGCCGCAGATGATGATCACCCCGATCCAACCCAGCATACCCATGGCGCACCCCACTATCTGCAACCCCATGGACGCCATCGTCTTCCCTCTCTGAGTGAGTCTCTCAAAGTATATTTGGAGTCGACCGGGTGCTTATAATCAACTGTGGCATAATAAAAATTAAGTATGGTAGGCGTGATAACCAAGCTGTTTGGGACATAGCAGAGGAATACCAGCCGCGCAGGATTCTTTGTGTGATGGGACAATAGAAGGTTGAGGCTGCACTAATTCTCCAGGGATGGGGATCGTGTTGCAAAAAGGTTTTGTGGGTATTCTCAACAAGGAAAACAAGGATGGTTGGGGCAAAAGATTTTAAATATTAAAATACGCAGATTGGACGCGGAAAAGGGGAGAGTGTTTGAGTAGCAGCGTTTACTTTACTTGACCTGAGGGTTTAATGACAGGAAGTCTGCAAAGGGCGTATTCTCATTGACGAGGGTTTGAGATGAATTGAAAAAATAAATCTCTGCTGGTTAGGATTGAAAAGTCCATACTTAGTCAAAGACAAAACAGGTCAAACTAAAATACTAGTGGGGAAATGTCAAGCGGTTTGACTGGAACCCTCCGTCTCTGCTCATTTCTCTCTGCGTTTGCAGGCAAAGTATTTCTGATTCTCTTTCTTTTGACATAATTCGTAACATGTTGGTGACGTAAGTTGCGTTCAATTACCGTAATTTTTGGACTATAAGTCGCGCCCTTTTCCCACTTTTCGATTCTGCGGCTTATATAACGGAGCGGCTAATCTATGGATTTTTACAGCCAACGGCCACTAGGAGACATATGGTTAATAAACATTAAAACACCTGCGGCTTATAGTCCAGTGCGGCTTATATATGTACACATCCCTCAATCTAGCTGCTGCGGTTTATACTCCGGTGCAGTTTATAGTGCGAAAATCCGGTAGTTTAATTGGTTTCAGTAATAAACAGCGTACATTCTTTCGACTTAAAAACTATAAACATCATCTGAATTGTCTTCCTCAGCTTGCTTACTATTATTGAACTTGAACACGCTTTTTAAAGTGGGAAACTGAGTGTCTCATAAGTTAGAACAATCGTTCCAATATATTTAACACTGGAAGAGAAAACATTAGTTTCAGGAGGAAATGACTGAAACCAATGTATTATAGTACACAGTGATACGTTGTTCCATTGCTGTCTCTGCCATCAGTGAGTTTTGCACCGGGTCATCAACCTATAACCGGCTAGGTAAGATTTTTCTCTCTGAGGACAGAGGGCAAGTCAGGAATGCGAAACCAGTGTTACAAAAAAACAGGGTGTGTTCATAACAAGGACACAACTTGCAATACTATGTGATATTCTGCTGCGGTGGAGCAGTAGTGCGCCGTCAGGGCCGGATAAGCCTTCTCAGCTGCCCAAAATAAAATCAGATAGTTACAGCAATCTTTTATAAGCACACCACAAGAATTATAAACAAGGTCCTCTAGGTGGACTTTGCACAATAACGAATATGGGTACAATAATGTTAATGGTCTTCAACTAATCTAGTACAGTAGTTCATTCTTTAGTTTGATATGTTGGGAATATTCTTTGACGCAGCAGTAGCCGGCAGCCTCATAAGTGTGTCTGAATTAATGTACAGCGCAGCATTAAGGTGTGATTTCATTAGTCAGACGTGACTTCTGTCAACCAGAAAGCTTCTTAGCACATCTTAGTTTTTAGAGTTCAGGTTGAACTTGGTCTGTAACAGCATTTGGTATGTAAACTGTTTATGTGTCATGTTCATTCTTCTATCCTGCTGTTTTTATTTTATAGTTAATATCACTACCTATGATGTAAATGACATTTGAATCACTGTGCAGTATTTTATTGCCGCAGTTGTGATGGATTGTTTTTCATGCTTTGTTGTAAATTATTTTACTTTCAATGTTTCAGATGTTGTTTATTGGATGTCATAACATGGCATATATTTCTACTATAATCCTTTAAAACACCTGATGAAATACATTAAAATGTGTTCTGATGACGACAATTTTCATAGCCTTGCGGTTCCCCCTCTGGTTTACACGGTTAGCTCTGTCGGCCGTCTAGCCATACCTTTGGTGAGCACATCTGAGGTGAGGGAACCGTTATGGTCACAAGACGCACCTATACTTTCGGATATTGTTTAAACCAGGGGTGTCAAACGTACGGCCCGCGGGCCAGAAACGGCCCGCCAGATGGTTCAGTGTGGCCCGCGGGATAAATCTGTATTATTGAAAAAAAATGAGAATACACTTCATTTTCTATAAAATCTGCAGTTCCTATATTGTCCGCTAGTGGCGCTGTTTCACGTCTATCGCTTTACCCGCATTTTCTGTTGACCCTGGCACCCTCTTCAGTGAAATTGAAAAGTGGACAGTGTCGGATTTTTCAAGAAAAATGGACCTCTTCCTACACTGTGATCAGTTTTTATGCATAATGCACTTAAATAAATGTTAAACTGGGTGAAAATGTTGTTGAAATTGCACATTACTTTCCTTAAAAACTCTTAGGTTGTTAATATATTTATTAAAAGGACAATTCATTGCATATAAATATATAATTATATAATATATATATATATATATATATAATTTACTTCTTCTCTGCACTAATACAAAGAAGAAAGTGGACTTATCGTTAGTTCTATGTCATTTTGGAATGAGTTTACTGGTCTGGCCCACTTGACATGCGATTACGTTGTATGCGGCCCCCAGACCAGAATGAGTTTGACACCCCTGGTTTAAACCAATGAAGAACAAAAAACACCACCGTCAGTATCATGTGTTTGAGTGCTCACAGCAGGAATCGTTGTAACATCTACATATTCTTTTGTACTTTTTTAAAAGACAGTATCATTTGAACAGTTATTCATTTCCCACACATGTATTACTCATTTACACATTGTATTGGAATGGCTATGAGGTTAGCTCACTGACTTTCATTTTAATGGTAAGGTAAATACTCACTAGAAGCACAAAATGGATGAATTGTCACAACTGAGCGTAGTCCCCAATAAATTAACATATTTTCAATGTGTGTATAATATTTGCAATTATTGTTATTTCACCAAATCTTCTTAAAAGTATACTATGCATTTGTGAAACATATTTTAAGCCAATGCACTTGCAAGTGAGGAGGGTAAAAATAATTGAGGAAATGGCTGTTTGAGGCCTTTTCTTGGGCTTTGTTGACAATAGTAAAATGTAGAAAAACCGTATCCTCCTCAAGGATCCTTGTCCCAATGTGCTCCTCAATCATTTATTTAGGCTTTTCTTTAATGTTAATACAAATTATTTGAATGCTAGTACAGTATGGGTATGGCAACTAACACAATGTACAAGACACACGAGTTGTGACTGGCACTCAACCCTGTAAAACTGGTTGAACTAGTTGAGCGTCTGCATGAAGACTTTGACACACCTTTGAATGTTTTTGAACAAACTGTTCCTACTCTTTCCTGCCCTGCCCAAATTGTGATTATGTAAACAGCATGGAACTAGTCAGAATATAAAATAAAATAGACAGAGAAAAGAATGTCACTTAATAAATGTTTTATTAAATATAAACAGTTTAGATATTACAGAGCAAAGATATGTGTATCATATTTTATATATAAATCCATAACATAGCAAGAGATGCTGTACAAGCTTCAGCCTATCAATGTTCTCATTTACCATTAACAATCTTTTAGCACAGCTTCAATTTGCATTCACAAAGATGACATAGGTTTGATACAAGCGTTAAATAACAGATCTCCAATTCAGTCCAGTCAGCATGCTGCTGGGAGAGTTTGTATTGAGTTTCTTGTTCAACCAGAAACACTTGCCTCAAAGAAACCACAATCTCTCCAAAAATCTGTTCTCCCTCGCTCAAAAAAGAGACAGCTCGTGCTGTCAGAAATCCACAACGATGGACGATTACTCATTAAAAAAGATCATTAGAATTATTTTTCAAGAGAATGGACCTCTTAGACATATTCTCCGGCTGGTGGCTGTGGACCTGGCGGGGGCGTACTTGACCGGGTACTCAGGGCTATCTTTGCGTGGACAGGAGCTGCAGAGGAGGGCCCCACCCAGCAGTAGAAGGCCGGCTGTGCCCCAGCCGATGTAGAGCGCAGCCCCCAGCTCCCTTCTTTGGCTGTTGATCACGACGGGGTTGTAGAAATCCCTGATGATGGTGTTGGCCGACCAGCAGACGGGGATGAGTATAAGAACGCCGGCGCAAATGAAGATGATTCCAGAGGCGATGGCCACCTTGGCTTTGGAGCTTTCGTCGCTCACGAAGTTGGTGCACTTGCCGCCGACAACTCCCAGGATGACGGCAAGAGCAGCGACGATGATGGAGATGACCACAAGGGCCCTGGCCGCCTGGAGGTCCTGGGGCAGAGCCAGCAGAGAGTCGTAGATCTTGCACTGCATCTGGCCCGTGCTCTGCGTCACACAGTTCATCCACAAGCCCTCCCAGATGACTTGCGCCGTCACAATGTTGGCTCCAATGAAGGCTGTGACCTTCCACATGGGCAGGGCGCACACAATGATGGTCCCAAGGAAGCCAATGATGCCCAGGGCAAAGCCCAGCATCTGTCGTCCCATTGACACCATGATGAGGTCTGGTTTGAGTCACTCGAAACAGCGGCAGAAGAGTGGAAGTTGTTAGTAGCAGGTCAGCTCAGCTCGGGTTGTGAGGTTGAATGAAGATGGCCGGGTTTTTGGTTTGGTTATAAAGACGCCTTTGTAAAAGGTGGAGTCGAAATGCGTGTAGTCAGTCCCTTTTGACCAGAAACCAGTGTGCTGACTGGCCCAACCAGATTCTTGTGGTGATCTGTGAGCTGACATGGAGTAGTTTCGATGACATCAGCAATAACTTTGAGTGAGTATGTAAATGAGAGCCGTAAAGAGGCACAGAGATGCTAATTGATCAGGTCCGGTCACTTTTACCAGGTTAAAAGAAGCCCCAACGCGGGAGGGAGTATCACCAGGAAGTCTGATGTCACCGGAAGGTGACATCAGACTTCCTGGTGCTAACCGTTTACACGGTTAGCTCTGTCGGCCGTCTAGCCATCCCTTTGGTGAGCACATCTGAGGTGAGGGAACCGTTATGGTCACAAGACGCACCTATACTTTCGGATATTGTTTAAACCAATGAAGAACAAAAAACACCACCGTCAGTATCATGTGTTTGAGTGCTCACAGCAGGAATCGTTGTAACATCTACATATTCTTTTGTACTTTTTTAAAAGACAGTATAATTTGAACAGTTATTTATTTCCCACACATGTATTACTCATTTACACATTGTATTGGAATGGCTATGAGGTTAGCTCACTGACTTTCATTTTAATGGTAAGGTAAATACTCACTAGAAGCACAAAATGGATGAATTGTCACAACTGAGCGTAGTCCCCAATAAATTAACATATTTTCAATGTGTGTATAATATTTGCAATTATTGTTATTTCACCAATTCTTCTTAAAAGTATACTATGCATTTGTGAAACATATTTTAAGCCAATGCACTTGCAAGTGAGGAGGGTAAAAATAATTGAGGAAATGGCTGTTTGAGGACTTTTCTCGGGCTTTGTTGACAATAGTAAAATGTAGAAAAACCATATCCTCCTCAAGGATCCTTGTCCCAATGTGCTCCTCAATCATTTATTTAGGCTTTTCTTTAATGTTAATACAAATTATTTGAATGCTAGTACAGTATGGGTATGGCAACTAACACAATGTACAAGACACACAAGTTGTGACTGGCACTCAACCCTATAACTGGTTGAACTAGTTGAGCGTCTGCATGAAGACTTTGACACACCTTTGAATGTTTTTGAACAAACTGTTCCTACTCTTTCCTGCCCTGCGGTGACCTCTTTGAATTTGATCCATGATGATTTTAATTCCCATAAACAGTGTATTTCTATAAATAAATGTGACCACTGCTGATTCATCCGATCCAAGGTCGTAAAAACAGAATTTAAAGTTGCTCAAGACCAAATTGTGATTATGTAAACAGCATGGAACTAGTCAGAATATAAAATAAAATAGAGAGAGAAAAGAATGTCACTTAATAAATGTTTTATTAAATATAAACAGTTTAGATATTACAGAGCAAAGATATGTGCATCATATTTTATATATAAATCCATAACATAGCAAGAGATGCTGTACAAGCTTTAGCCTATCAAAGTTCTCATTTACCATTAACAATGTTTTAGCACAGCCTCAATTTGCATTCACAAAGATGACATAGGTTTGATACAAGCGTTAAATAACAGATCTCCAATTCAGTCCAGTCAGCATGCTGCTGGGAGAGTTTGTATTGAGTTTCTTGTTCAACCAGAAACACTTGCCTCAAAGAAACCACAATCTCTCCAAAAATCTGTTCTCCCTCGCTCAAAAAAGAGACAGCTCGTGCTGTCAGAAATCCACAACGATGGACGATTACTCATTAAAAAAGATCATTAGAATTATTTTTTAGGGGGAATGGACCTCTTAGACATATTCTCGGCTGGTGGCTGTGGACCTGGCGGGGGCGTACTTGACCGGGTACTCAGGGCTATCTTTGCGTGGACAGGAGCTGCAGAGGAGGGCCCCACCCAGCAGTAGAAGGCCGGCTGTGCCCCAGCCGATGTAGAGCGCAGCCCCCAGCTCCCTTCTTTGGCTGTCGATCACGACGGGGTTGTAGAAATCCCTGATGATGGTGTTGGCCGACCAGCAGACGGGGATGAGTATAAGAACGCCGGCGCAAATGAAGATGATTCCAGAGGCGATGGCCACCTTGGCTTTGGAGCTTTCGTCGCTCACGAAGTTGGTGCACTTGCCGCCGACAACTCCCAGGATGACGGCAAGAGCAGCGACGATGATGGAGATGACCACAAGGGCCCTGGCCGCCTGGAGGTCCTGGGGCAGTTCCAGCAGTGAGTCGTAGATCTTGCACTGCATCTGGCCCGTGCTCTGCGTCACACAGTTCATCCACAAGCCCTCCCAGATGACTTGCGCCGTCACAATGTTGGCTCCAATGAAGGCTGTGACCTTCCACATGGGCAGGGCGCACACAATGATGGTCCCAAGGAAGCCAATGATGCCCAGGGCAAAGCCCAGCATCTGTCGTCCCATTGACACCATGATGAGATCTGGTTTGAGTCACTCGAAACAGCGGCAGAAGAGTGGAAGTTGTTAGTAGCAGGTCAGCTCAGCTCGGGTTGTGAGGTTGAATGAAGACGGCCGGGTTTTTGGTTTGGTTATAAAGACGCCTTTGTAAAAGGTGGAGTCGAAATGCGTGTAGTCAGTCCCTTTTGACCAGGAACCAGTGTGCTGACTGGCCCAACCAGATTCTTGTGGTGATCTGTGAGCTGACATGGAGTAGTTTCGATGACATCAGCATTAACTTTGAGTGAGTATGTAAATGAGAGCCGTAAAGAGGCACAGAGATGCTAATTGATCAGGTCCGGTCACTTTTACCAGGTTAAAAGAAGCCCCAACGCGGGAGGGAGTATCACCAGGAAGTCTGATGTCACCGGAAGGAGCCTCCATTTATGGTCTGCTTAATCGTCACCATATATTACATACTATTCCAATGAATGATTTAGTGGTTTATTTTCAGTTACAATAACGACAATAATAGACAACAAACATCACAAACCATCACTATTTACAAAATCTGCTGTATAGTACAAGAAAATAAATATATGGACAGTAACTTCCTGGACACACTGAAAATGTATACAATTTGCGGTGCACAACGCCATATTGACCCAACTTTTAGACAGATTCAATCCAAAACAAAACAAAATCATGACAGATTGATCTACAGGGCTTGCTTAAGGGGATTCATTTTAAAAATGCATTGGAATATATACAATCTTCTAAAAAATAAAATGCCCTTTTCATGTTATTTTACTTTAAAATGGCACAACAATTAGCTGAAATCTCAGTCTCTATCCTCTACCTGTCCGGTTAGGCTTTAGAGGTATTGTCTAGGAGAGTATCCGGTTGGTGCTGCATATGGTTTGCTCGGCAGGTATGTCCCAGTGCCTGTGTACGGTTGGCTGGATGCAGGCGCATATACGGGCCCATACGCTGGGCCCCCGTATGGATACATCGGTGCTGGCGGATACCCTGGGTTTCCATACATGTCCCTTTGAGGAGGGCAGGACGTGGTCAAGGTGATCCCGCCGATAAGAAGAAAAGCAGCAGCAGCCCAGCCGATGTAGATGGCGGCTCCAAGTTCCCTTCTCTGTGACCCAATGGTCAGGGGGTTCTGGAAGTCCGTGATGGTAACGGCTGCAGACCAGGTGACGGGAATCACAATTACGACGGCGGAAATGATGATTAGGCAGCCGCCTATGATGACCACCTTGGCCTTTGAGGAATCCCTTTTGAGGGAGCTCGTGCACTTGGCACCGATGAAGGTGATCAAGATGCCGACGAAGCCGAAGATGAGGGAGATGATGACCAGGGCTCGGGAGGCTTGCAAGTCCCTGGCCAGACTCTGGAGAGACTCGTTCAGGTTGCACTGCATCTGCCCGGTGCTCTGCATCACACATTTCATCCACAGGCCGTCCCAAATTATTTGTCCCGTCACAATGTTGGCTCCTACGAAGGAGGTCACCCTCCACATGGGGATCCCAGTGCTCACCGCTACCCCAATGAAGCCTATGAAGCTTAAGACCTGACCTGCCACCTCCTTTCCAATCCTTCCCATGGTGAACAGGCTTCTTTTGCCGCAGGAGAGAAGAGTGTTTCCGCACACGGCTCTGGTCTTCCTCCGAAATGACCCAGCTCTGTTACTTGTTTGTCAGAGGAGCGCTCAGGAGGAGGGCCGTGTTGTTGTCAAGTGAGTTCTTCTGGCCAAACAAGATTCCGTTTCCTGGAGCTAGAGGAGTGGCACCCATCTCTGCTTTTTTAACAATGCCCTTTTGCCCTGGGAAATACAGTCTTATATGCACATCCTGCATTAAGCATGTGTTTATTGGATGGAAGGTCCTGAAACCCACTCAGGCTTTTAAAGATGGCAAAGGATTCCATTTCATGTGCTAATTTAGAATCAGAGTCGCATCTTACGGTAAAGACTACAATATAATGGCACTACGGTGGCCATGTTATTATTTTTTTCGTTGTTTCCAACACAATATACAACTTTAAAATTAAATTCTTCTCTTTTTTCATTCTCAAAAGTGTTTTCACAAGATAGGATTAGTTTGTCACAAATCCTTTTAGATAAAATGTGTATTTTATTGAACCACTGGATAGTTCTCCTACACAGTAGTGCAATAGAATACAACCAGAGCAGACGAGCTTTGTCGGTTCAGATTACTTAAATCCTAAAAAAAGCTAAAATGATGCACAAACCAAAACACAAAACAACATAGATACTCTATTGCAGGGGTGTTAAACTCTTTTCAGGTCAGGGCCAGATACTGCCCAGTTTTTCAAAAGTGGGCTAGACCATTAAAACCCTAGGAAAGTCATGGATTTCGGCCGTGGGCGGCTACTTTGACACAAGTGGCTCTATTGGTTTCTGTTTTGACAATAATTACCTCGCTGCGGTGATGAGACACAGGAAGCCAGTCAGGTGAGCTCAAGCTGTCCAAGACAAACACTTCTGTCAGGTATCCAACTGTTTCTGCAACATCTCTCCCAACGTAATACTGCACAAACAATGATCCAGTTTCAGAAACGCTTCATGAACGTCTTGTCTTAAGGTCTAGAACCCCTATGAGGTGTGTGAGTTGATTTACCCTTTGTCACTCTTTTTCCAGTGAAACTAAATCTCAGCAGTAAGTCCTTGGTAAACAGTGATCATCCAGTTAGTATACTTTATTTAGATTCACAGAATATTACAAGATTCACACAGGCTGTAGGAAAAATGAAAACAGATAAAAAACTTCTCTTTACCTAACATGACATTAGTGTCTTATTGAGACAGATGCTTACTGGTAATATTCCTGCTATTCCTATTAGGGTTAGGGATAAATATTTACAAAGACTAACGATAATCACTAAAAATCATAGTTACTCAACCCACAATACAACATGGTGTTTATTTCTTTTAAGACTCTTCCCTTTTGAAATGTCTGAGACGGGAACAAAAGCCAGTATCTTGTTTGGTGTTGGACGCACTGTTTTCACAGTAAACAGTTTTGTAGCAGGGGGGGTCAACATTGATGATCCGATCTGTTGAGGGGTGACCGTAAACCAAGCAGCACAATCGCCGGGATGCAGTCGTTGTTTACTTTCTTGGCTATACTTGCTTTACACACACGCTAACAGCAATCACAGTTTAGCATTCAGCCCGTGGCATTTCGAGCTCTATTTACATTGCCGGTAAATATATATATATATATATATATATATATTATATATATATATATATATATATATATATAAAATAATGAAATTAATTTCTCACAGTTGCAATTCCTGTGGCCGCAAGAGTCCATGTAGGAAGCGCTGAACGTCTTACACATACTCTCTTGATGTGGAGACCGACTTCACAGGTCTGAATTTGGGCGCGTAGGGGCGTTGCTCGTATTTGGGCGGGCAGTTCCAACACATCAGCCCCCCTCCGATGAGCAGCAGCGTGGCAGCCGCCCAGCCAATGTACAGCGCAGCCCCCAGCTCAGTAGCGCTGGGATTCGATCATCAGCGGGTTATAGAAGTTGGTGACGATGGCGTTGGCGGACCAGGACACTGGGATGAGACAGAGCACGCCCGACACGATGAACAAGACGCCAGCCAGGATGCAGGCCCTCGCCTTGGCTCGCTCCTCCTCGATGCAGTTGGTGCACTTCCCGCCGGCGATCGACAAGATCACCCCGATGGCGCCCATCAGGATGGAGATGATGACCATGGCGCGGGCGGCCTGCAGGTCCTGGGGCAGCGCCAGCATGGAGTCGTACACCTTGCACTGCATCTGGCCTGTGCTCTGCACCACGCAGGTCATCCACATGCCCTGCCAGATGGTCTGTGCCGTGATGATGTTGGCCCCGATGAAAGCGGTGACCTTCCACATGGGCAGGGCGCACACCACGATGACCATGAACCAGCCAATTATGGCCATCGATATGCCAATAATCTGAATCCCTTGAGAAACCATTTTGCCGGGCTTCGTTTCTGCTCATTAAAAATCCAACATGAGAGACGGCGTGGGACGACGTGAGCTTGTATTTATAGGGTTGACTGAGGAATGGGGGACAGAGGCATGAGGGTATGTGATAACGCAGTCCTCAGCTTCTGTTGGCTGAGAGGAGTTTACACACAAACAGAGAGCCGGTGACCTTTAGTAGTGCTGATCTGCCTGAATCCAAAGCTTCAAGGTCAGACAAAAAAAAAGTTCATTCTCAATTGAGCAGTGTAACGTTTGGCTATAATGACACAGAATTAAGGAATACTGACAAATGAGGATTCCTCTAATTTAGCACATTTTCCAACACTTGAATCACTGAAATAATAAAGAGTCAAAAACCGGCTTTCTCAAAAAATGGAGTTGTACGCTGTACAGTAAATGTAGTGTACACAAACAAGCAAAACTGGATACAACTTCTGCGTTGTGGATTCATGTTTCAGGTCTGAGGGGTATTGCGCAAATCCAGGATAACTGAAAAGGCGCCGCTTGAGTGTGATCCGCTCGTCGCGGCTTAATCGGTTGCACGCTTGCCGAGCCGGGATGAGAAGAGGGAGCAAAGGACTATTTTAAAGTATTTTGCAGGTGACAGAAGTAGTGTTTGACTAGTAATGCACACACGTAGGACTCACAAGTTTCCAGTAAAGGAAAAAAAGTCAATTATATTTCATAATTCATGAGGACAGTTAAAGAAATCTTACCTGAATTAATGATGATATGTGGAGGATGCGGAATTAGAGTAAATTTTATTGATTTATAAGGTAGTCACAATAAAGTTTGTGAAAGCTGATGTTTGTTTTGTGTGCTTACACTTGTGAAACATAAAAAGAGTAGGGTTTTTATTTTACACGGTTTTTATAATTTATTTACTTAATATTTAGAATACATATATATTTCCTTTTTTATATCAGTTTTTAGAAACCGGAGTGATGTGTTATTCTGAAACCTCTGTTTTTTTGCATTTTGATTAAGCTGGTTGAAGGAAATCTGAAGAGCACAATAAATCAAGAACTAATTCTCGTTGATAAAAAAAATCTTTATTTACAGTTTCAGACAGTCACATATAATACACATTTTGAAAATTAAATGATAAAGAAAAATGCGTGGTGCAATTGTCGGCACTAATGAGACCAACCCAAGTGCTGTAAGTGAACATGAAAGCATCAAACTAAACATTGAGCACAGTAAAATCACTGTGAAATTAAGATGAAAAATAAATCAATTTCATGGACCACAAAGCATTTGACTCAAGTCTTTTCTTTTCTCCAGTCTCTTCGGCTCTTACTCCTTCAGACAAAGTCCTTGGGCGCGTTTGGCCGGGCGGCGTACTTAACGGTGTAGTTATCTTTAGGAGGGCAGTTGGCACAGAGGAGTGCACCACCCAGGATGAGAAGGCCTGAGGCTCCCCAGCCGATGAAGAGTGCAGCTCCAAGCTCATTCTTCTGAGAGCCCAGCACCAGTGGGTTGTAGAATTCTCTAACAATGGTGTTTGCCGTCCAGCACACAGGGATGAGGCACAGAACGCCAGCGAGGATGAAGACCACGCCAGACCCCACGCCAATTTTGGCTTTTGCCACCTCATCTTCCACACAGTTGGTGCACTTTCCCCCTGCGATGGAGAGAAGGATGCCTACGACGCCGAGCAGGATGGAGATGATGACGAGGGCGCGGGCGGCCTGGAGGTCTGAGGAGAGGGCCAGCATGGAGTCGTAGACCTTGCACTGCATCTGGCCCGTGCTCTGCACCACGCAGGTCATCCAGATGCCCTCCCAGGTTGTTTGAGCGGTGACGATGTTCTGGCCGATGAATGCGGTCACCTTCCACATGGGAAGGGCGCAGACGACGATTGCCCCGATCCAGCCAATGATGCACAGGGCGGTGCCCAACATCTGAAAGGCGGCAGACACCATGTCTTCTCGATAAGTCGTCCCAAACGATGAAAAGAAAGGAACGGTCCTCAGGAGTTTCTAGAAGTCTTGCTGGTGGGAGCTCAGGAACAAATGTCTAAGCGAGGGTGGAGCGGGTCTTTTATACGTTTAAGTCGGGAGGTTCTTCACACACAAACGCACACACATTGTCACACGCTCTGACGTAAAGACTACTTCTCCCCTCCAACACAGGCAAGTGTCAGCATGTCATTTTTCGTCTCAGTTGGCTAATCATTGCATGTGGAACCTTCAGTGACAGTGACTCATACAATTGAGATTGTTTCGGCAAAAAAACATTACCAATGTACTGAGGTAATTGTGACTGTATATACCTGTTTTTCCATTTAAAGAGGTTTGTACTTTTGAGCTTAAAGTAGTTCCTAAATGTTTCCCAAATGTCCAAAGCTCCAAAGGAGCAGGTGTTGTTTCATTTGAGATTGAAAGTTGAATAAAAGCACAGACAATCTCAAACTTTAAGATTTTTCATCAAACATTTGATGTCAGTACACTTGTGTCAGTGAAGTCGTTCCTGTCGTTTGGGACAAAAAGGTGGAAAACACAAACGACTGAGGTCGCAAAAAAAGGTAAAATGTGTGCATTACAGTATATAACTGTATTTCTTGGTCGTATGATTAAATAGTTTGTACACAGGATTTAATGAGGTACACTGTTGACTACTCAAACATGACTAGATTAGTTGAACTGAAATTCTTGACTCTTATTGCAGCTATTTTATTAACCCTGAATCTCTCGGAAACCTTTTTCCATAGTAAATACAATACTTTGATAAACTATGAACTCAATCAGTGCATAATGAATCAGTCCTGCAATCCAATAATACATTTAATGTACAAATGCATGAGAATTAGGATAATGTTAGGTCCAACACTGATTTAAACAGGCTCAGTAACAGAAAAGCATCATTGACCCACAAAACTTCTTTTGTAGTGAGTAGAAAACAAAAACAATACTATGCATTGAGAAGGGAAATGTTCACTGAACTTGATATAAGCATGTGCAGTCGGTGAAAAAACAAACGAATAAAGCTGACCTTGCAGTGAAGTCGGTCCTCCGGGGTTGGCGGCCTTCTTCGGTCGCTGCGCTCCGCAAGGTCGGTGTCCCACTTGAATTATCGACAGCTCGTCGCAGCAGAGAGAGGATATCAGGGGGGAGATGTTCGGAGGAAATGGCAGACCCTACGCCAAATGGTTCCTGCTGACACACTGTTGCAAAAAGAGGGAATGCTAAGACGGACAAAGAGAGGTAGAGAGAGAGAGAGAGAGAGAGAATCAGATTGTTTCAGAAATGAATGGAGGCAGTGTTTAAGGGCCAAAAATGCCGTTAGGACTATAATGCCTCTATTTTATCCGAGGTAGGATCATTGAAGCTATGGAGATTGGGTTCCACGCACAAGAAGGCAGGGAGGAATTTCCTATAATACCAATCTGAGGAGAGATGCTTTCAGGGTGAGATTAGTCTCATGTCTGTGAAATATTTGCATAAAGTCAACATGCAGCAACCTCAGCACACCTACAAATCACTGGATCATATCGGAGGAATGAAATACATTTCAAATCAGGCCGATTGTAAATGAAAGGCCAGGCCAAATCCCGCTACCATTCAAAATTGGGTAATTTGAATGTTAGGGGCATGAATAATGCAATGTTTCAACGTTTGGTTAGTACAGTAATGAGGCGCCCGAGTTCCACCTTTGCGGAAACTTCGCAAAGTGCAAAGACTCCAGAAACCCTGAGAAAACGCCACGGGGAGCCGAAGTGACAAGTGTCAACAGGTAGATAGAGGCAGATCCAGACAGGACAGGTAACGACGGGCTTTAGCGCTCACTCAGGGGACCAACCCTTCAGTCAAAACTGGCTGGGTCAGTTTGAATAAAAGAGGAACTGCCACAGAACCACCGTATGCGTGTCTATATGAAAGTGCCAATGTGAACCTTTGGTTCCTCATTTGGCCGTGGATCTCTTCTTTTTTCAATTTCCCTGTTCTACAAAGGTGATGCAAAATGTGGGGAAGTGTCTAAGAAAATGGGAAGAGAGGAGACGCTTTGAAAAAGAGACGCTTTGTTCGCGGTGGATCTTGTGTGAAACTAGACATTCCTTCATATCAAACCAATACCAAAAGATGAACAGAAACTCACTGCTGAAGAAAGCATGATGTTGGTGCTATGAATACAGCAAAGCCAAAAAATGGCTATATGAATATTAAGAGTTGATAGTACATGCCAAGATGTGGTATTTTAAGTTGCACAGTATTTGAATCTTATTGTAAGTTTGAGGGGATTTAAAAGTATTTAGATGATTTGGAGTGTGTTTGTTATTGTTATTGTTTGGGTGAAAAAAACAAGTTTAATATATTGTTTGTCGGGCAGAATGTGTGTGCGTGTGGACAGAGTTTCTGTATTTGCTGAGTGATGTCATCCAAGCGACCCCGAGGCCATTGTTGTCAAGGTACGCGTCACAGTTTCACTGGGTAACCGAAGCATGTGACCGCGGTTGTGGGATCCTTGTGACGCATGCATGTCTGAGCATGACAGGTGATCACAAGAAGAAAACAGCAACCGGAAGAGACGAAAGAGACATTAAAGGAGAATTTCCTCACTCTGAAAATACCATAAGGGAAAGGTCTGCATTCAAAAGCCAGTGATCATTGATCTGTAAAATGTTCCCTGGCAGAGTTGTACTATTGCATATGATGTTTGTGTATTAATATTGCTGCCGGATCATTGTGTGTGACTCTTTTTTATCATGTTGGTTAATTAAAGCTACAGCAATGCACATAGCTTGTAATATGTAGAATATAATAACATAATTCAAAGTCCCTCTCTTTAAAACTGAACTGTAATCTGTAAAGCTACTGAAACTGTCAGTTTCCATATAATGTAGTTTAAAACTGCATAAAGAAGATGTTGATCAGATTTGTCCTTGAGTAAAGTATCTGGGTAAACGTAGCAGTCATTCTGCTGCAGACGATGTTTGTCATAGGGAGGAAATAGGCGAGTAAAAGCACAAGGCGGTCGCTGCATGAAACTCGGTCATGTGCTAAACATTCCAGGGGGGGACTGAAGGTTTGTATTTTGGCCCGAGGAACCGTTCCAGGTTTTATTCTATATTTTAGACCACGATTGTGGCGTTTTTAGCTTTTGAATTAAAAGAACGCAGGAACAACTTTTTTCCCATACTTTTTATTAATTAACCCTGAAATACATATTCTTTCAGGTGTGGTCATTTCTTGTGTGAACATGGACAGCATTTGTTAGTTTGTCAGTTGTACTTAGTATAAAGGAAGGCTCGATTGTGAGGCAACAACAACCCAAAGGAGACAGCGGTGCCTCAGAGAAACTGGTCGAACTCGCTCCCGTTCCCATGACAGGTGAATGTTCAGCAGGTTGCTTTCAGCAAGTGGCTACATGTATATTTCCAAGTAAAGGCACCTGCAGAGACAAGAATAAATGCGGAACTCCCTAAATAATAATAAAAAGTCCACATACTGTTCCTGAAAATTCAAAGGTTTTAATGTTACTAAATGTCCTCAAAAAAATTAAAAAAAAAAACAGGACAACCATATTCAAATTAAGAAACGTAATATTGAGCTTCAAATGTCTGATCTTACGGTGAGTGAAAAAATAATTGCAAAACGAGCGACCAGACCAAACTAAAATCAGTCTCTGTGCGTCAGATTGCGTGTAAGTGAGTGTGTTTTTGAACCTGCGTAGAACAGATAAGAACACGTGTTTACTGAACTGATACTGCACAAAGACATAAAAAGGCAGCAGTGTCTCACCCTCCACCGAGGGACTTCCTGAATGCATCATGTCAGCAGTCAAGAATCAAGCTGCATCTGGTTTTATCTCGACACGGTTGTTGGAAATTCCAAGAGACAAGAGACAACATATAATAATCGGAAGCACCTGATATTGGACACTCCTTGCAAATTAAAACCAGTTCATCACTCCCTTCAACCAGAAACATATTATTGAAGGGCATTTTCTACAAAATCAACAGAGAGAATGCAACAGTGGCTCCCTCTGTCTGTTAAAACATGAACTTTCTGTATAATGCACATGTACAATTAGTCACTTAAAATGGTTGTGTAAAGTCTTCAAAGTCCATAAACGAATCATTTGCATTTTTCTAAATTCCCTTCTATCATTTGAACCAACGTTTTAACCCACCTCCTTCAGTTTTCATTTCTATAAAACAATGTTCTTTGTTTTATCAGTATTAGAATAGTCATCATGAGTGGGGTGACGAACATGAAGTCTGACGTATTTTCCAAAGGGGACGTCAAGGTCTTTAAAGTCCAACTGAAATGGAAGACAGATCGTCTACAGCGGTAGTCTTCAACTAAAATGTCGAGAGGTCCAGTGTAAGAAAGTTTCCAGAAGCAAAGGTTCGGAAGATCATAATGTGACTACTTAAGTGTGATTAAATAGACTGTTTCTCAAATGTGCTGCATTCTCTCAGTGAAACTGAAAAACGGCGTAAAGTTACTATAGACCTTGTATATGAAATGGACTTAATCATTGTGACGTCACCCACTAGTTTTTCGGACCAATGGAGCAGAAGTGACCATATTAGGAATGCCTATGAGTCACGTGAAGTTGGCGGATGCTTCTCTGGTAGCGGCAGTCACCTGTTAATCACAGATAGCCACCCCTAAAGCATCCTCTACTTTATGGTCTATTTGGTCTTAATGGACCATAATTTCCTTAAATGAACATCATGCTGTGTTGAAGAAGACATTTACTGAGGGAACAGTGGGCTGACAGTACAGAGCTCCAGACAACTGTGGCTCTCGCACACATGCTGCCTTAAGTTCTATTTTTTTTTGCATCTATTGTTCATTAGGTGAACAATCTCTCAACTTTAAAACTAATGCTAAAAAACAGTGGATTTTATAAACCAATCCGAAATATTCAAAGCTGATAGAGAAAATGTGGACACATCTTTAGAAAACGCTTATCCTTCCTATGGTTGTACAATAATGCAAGAAACCTGCGGGATGAACGGGAGAACGGGAGGGTGATTGAGTGTTTGTGTGTGTGTGTGTGTGTGTGTGTGTGTGTGTGTGTGTGCGTGTGCATGTGCAGGGGATTAACCACAAGATAACAGAGATACTCATGACCGCTGACCCCAGGTGACCTCTGTTAATTAAAGGAAAGCCTGTAATGACACAGACCTCAGAGGCCCCGTTGTCTGGTGAACAACGAGAGACTCTAGTAGTCCCACCTGTTGATTTAAGATCTGATTCATTTGGTGTTCAGCCCATGTAACAATAAGGAGGAGCTAGGGATTTAACTGTCAATAATTAATTAAACAGCAATTTAATTAATTATTAAATTAAATTATAGAAAAGGAATTTACGGCTTGTAAATTTAGATTTAATCACCCAGAAATTTGGGTTTTAGCCTAAAACTAATCCTTTCAGGTTTCCCCAGAAATAACCATAAATGGAGGGTTAAGTACACAGACCTACCATTAAGCTCTGGGTATGTATTTGTGGTTTGACATTTGCAATATTATGTACCATGTCCATTCAATAGATTATTATCTGCTCATCTCCACTCATGAGACTCTGAGGCTAATATTATTCCTATATTTCATTTTTTAATATTAAACTATGTATCCTCTATTTTAAATGACAACGCCTTAAACATACCCACTGAAAATAAGGCATGTTACCTCAAACCTAGTGTTGGTTTTTTATTCCTGGAGGGATTAGGTATCACACCAGCCCAAAACAGGGCCTGTCATTGTTGCTGCACAGGGTCTCATACTGATTGTGATTCAGCAAAGTTCCTCAATGTTGTAACATGTCATGTAGACATTTACTAACATTTATAAGACGTAAAATGGTGGTACAGGTATCTTTATGTTATACAGTGTAATCAGAAATGAATGTTAACGGTAGATGTTAAAGACTATATTATCCTCGATATGTCATCCTTCACTGGTGTCAAAAATCTCCACATGTACTTATTTTAAATACTTTCCGCAAGAATACTGATGGTTTTCCCATGTGACGAATATTCTAGATGAAAAATGTGAAAGTATTCCCATTTGCAAGTGCAGTTTGAAGGTTAAAAAAAAAATGATGCCACCTTAAGCTGACTCCACCTTCAGTCGTCTAAGCTGTATAAGGAGAAGGTAGAATCCGTTTCTCCCTCTCTCTAAAAAAGTCTTATAGGACGTTGAGCCGAGAGATCCGATATCGCCTTCATCCGGGGAGGTTTGAGCCTACGGACACAGAGAGGCCTCCTGTGCCACAGAGGGAAAAGAGCCTTGTTCAGCGCCTTCTTCGTGCCCAGCTGCGACTATGTACTCCGCAGGTTTGGAGATCCTCGGGATGATCCTGGCCGTGGCGGGCTGGCTGGGGCTGATGGTGGCCTGCGGCCTGCCCATGTGGCGTGTGGCAGCCTACATCGGTCAGAACATCGTCATCTCCCAGGTCATCTGGGAAGGCCTGTGGATGAACTGCTCGGTGCAGAGCACGGGTCAGATGCACTGCAGGGTGCACGACTCCATGCTGGGGCTGCCGGTGGACTTGCAAGCAGCCCGGGCCCTGGTCATTGTCTCCATGGTGCTGTGCGTCGTGGGCATCGGGCTGTCGGTGGCCGGGGCCAAGTGCACCAACTGCAGCCGCGACGTGAGCAGTAAGCCGCGGCTGGTGGTGACCGGCGGGGGGACCTTCGTGGTGGCTGGAGTGCTGCTGCTCGTGGCCGTGTCCTGGACGGCGCACGCCATCGTCCTGGGCTTCTATGACCCGCTGCTGCAGGAGACGGGGAAGAGGGAGTTTGGGAACGCTCTGTACTTTGGCTGGGCTTCCTCCTTCCTGCTCTTAGTTGGGGGAGCCCTGCTCTGCTGCTCGTGCCCACCCAGAGCGGTTGCAGGACCGAGCGGTAGTGACTCGGCGGCGCCCCAGGTGGACTACTCGGCTGTCAAGATGCTGTCCGTGAACGGATACCCCAGGAGAGACTACGTATGAGCATGCGAGTTGAAGGTGCAGATGAAGATGCGATGACTGCCGTTAGCAAATGTGTGCAGAAGCGGTGGATGTTAATGCAGGGCTCGGACATTAAGTATGATGCATGTTTCATGGTGTTTTTGGTGTAGTGGTAGATATCTTATACTGCTTTCAATACATTATTTGACGTGCAGGTTTGTACTTTTTGTGTCTGATCTTAAATAAATACAATGTCCATGCAATTTACTTCTGATTAAACAAAGTTGTATTCAAGGTTTTAATCAAAAGAACAAAACTTTTTGAGTCACATTATTGAGTCTTTGTGGTGAAGACAAACTTTGTAAAACTGCACTTTAATATAGAAATGTCAAAGAAATATTGTTAAATGAATATTAGTAACATTAGTGAATGAGTTCCTTCATATGCACAAACAGGGCCGGATGCCATCAGCAGAGTCTGACCGAAACGCCAAAATTAGGTATTGTATTTCCATGCAAGTGGAGGAAAAGGAACAATGGGTGGCTTGTTTCAGAGAGGCACCCTATGCTTCCCTTCCATTGTAGCCCGTCCGCCATTAGCGAGAGCGAAACCCAGTCGGAGATAAAAGTCTCCTTCTCCTGGGGTATGCACCCTGCACTGTAACTGAGCCACAAAGACCCGATTGATCAGGCGCCTTTCAACTGTTTACTTTTGTCCCCAGGTTGGATTCACTGTAACAAACGTGCATCGAAAGTCAAAGAGTCAACAGAAATGTTTATGAACTTAGAGATAAATTAATCAATAAATTATCAATGAAACTCATGATGAATAGGCAATACACAGGCAACAAAACAACAAGAAAAAACGATAAACATTGTCATTTATTCTTGCCTCCTCAACTTGCTTCTTGAACAATAAAGTTAATGATCTAAAAGGATAGTATTCTAAATATTCTTAAAAGTCACTGTGAGTGACTTCAGACCCTGCTGGCAGGATTGTGCTACTGAGTCCAGCTCTGCAGTTGTGTGCAAGGGCCCAGTCAGAGGTGAAGACAAGCTACAATATCTCCCAGCATCTCCTCCCTCACAGGAGTTCCAAAGAAAAAACCCCACGAACACGATACTGTTGCAGAGGTTTTCCAAACAGCTTTCCCAGTAGGACGCACATGAAGAAGAACACATCACTTTTAGACAACGACGGTGAATATTACAAATGTTTCACCCCCACCTGTCCATGTTTTTCTTCCTAAACTCATTCAAAACTTCTAGAATAATCTCAGTAATTTGCGCAATCATGAAACGCGAGCTGTGTTTCAAAGCAAAGTGATACTTTAGACACCACATTGCACTTATAAAAGAGCACGTCTTCATTTTCAGTCTTGCATTTTCAGTCTTGCATTTTTGTAGGCTTTAAATAAATAAAAGGTGCAGTTTGGGTTCAAAGGGGGATGAGGGTGGTCCTGGTCAAATTACCAAGGGGTCCATGTGTGCATGGGGGAGGGTAGTTGTCAATGGCACGAGGACAACTTAAATTGAGGTTGAATCCCATGATGCCCTGCGACCTTTAGGCCAAGGACACTGATAAGAGCCCGCACTTGTGCAAACGCACATAGACGTTTGTCTGGGCCGAACTCTGGAATCATCTCCAGAAACATGTGGATGTCCTGAGAGAAATACGTATGGCGTCCATAGATGATTTTTACAGGCAGATGCTGTATGTTTAGAGGGTAGTTGTCTGGTTTGTATTGCAGTTCCTGCACTTGGTCTCCTTTATGAACTTCCCATTATAACCAAAGAAATCTGAGGATTTTTTTTTTTGTTTTTTTTAGTATCACAGTGTAGTAATCACTCCCAAACCCATTACGCAACATGTTATCATCCTGTGGTTTCGAGAGGAAAGTATTGAAAGATCAGTTTCAGGTCGAGAGGAATTACATCTTGACCCATATGAATTATGTTTAGCTTTTTTTTATGTGTTCCCCATGGCAGTTAAATAAAACAAACTAAAAAAAAACATCAGTTCTCATATCGAGTTAAGAAGTTTACAGTAACTGGGAAGATAAAGCCTTATGAACATTCATCATTTTTGGCGCTCGTCAGACAGTTACAAGAACACTCTTCAGATAACCAGAGTACTTCCACTAGTTTCCAACTAACCTAATCCATTTATGCCTTCTACTTTTAATCATTCATCCCCCGTTATTTAGCCTGTCTGTTATTCTTTAACTACTCCACCTGAGATACAGGGCCTCTGTTTACTCTCCCCTCACCCAAATATGAGAAAGCGCTACTGAGGTGAGGAAGGTGAATGATTAAGCTGAGTCCTTTCACATGTCAGACCGTTTTTTTGTACATTCAAACAAGGTGGGACAGAAGACAATTTGAACTCCTCTCTGGCCAATAACCAAGTGACCCCACCCTCCACGCTAAAGAAATCCACTGCTTATATGAGCAATCAGTAGTCGTGCTCATTCAATCTACACCCCACAACGTAGATTAAGAAGACCTCTGTGCACTTATTCTCACACAGAGTTCCGACATGCCGTCCGGTGGGCTTGAGATACTTGGAGTAAGTCTGGCTGCACTGGGATGGATCTCGGCCATTGTATCCTGCGCATTGCCCATGTGGAGAGTGTCGGCCTTCATCGGGGTCAACATCGTCACGGCGCAGACCACCTGGGAAGGCATCTGGATGAACTGTGTGGTGCAGAGCACGGGCCACATGCAGTGTAAAATCCACGACTCCATGTTGGCTCTGAGCTCGGATCTTCAGGCCGCCCGCGCCCTCACCATCATCTCCATCTTGGTGGGCATTTTAGGGGTCCTGGTGGCGACGATGGGGGCCAAATGCACCAACTGTGTGGACGAAGAGTCGGCCAAGGCTCGCGTGATGATCGCCGCCGGGGTGGCCTTTATCCTGGCGTCCTTGACCCAGCTGATTCCCGTGTCGTGGTGTGCCCATAGCATCATCATGGAGTTCTACAGTCCGATCATACCCGATACCCAGAAGAGGGAGATCGGTGCGGCCCTGTACCTGGGCTGGGCTGCAGCAGCATTTCTGCTCATTGGAGGGGGCATCCTCTGCTCCAGTTGCCCGCCGCAACCTGAGAAAAAGGTACGGGCCCCCATCAAAGATGATGTACTCCCAACAAACTAGGTCGCTCGCCCCGAGCGGCTACGACAGGAGAGACTATGTCTGAGCTGCCACCTGCTCTTTTCTCACACGCCAAGGAGGGGAATACTGCTCAGAGAAGGAGGACAGTCATTGTTTTTACTCGTCTTTCCTCTTGTTGAGATGGAGTAGACGTAATGTTCACACCACCATATAATGTATTCCCTAACTTGTTTTTGCTGCATTGGATATTTTGTGTGCAACCCGGGGGCTGCTGGGAGCACCGATGCTGGACAACTCTGTGTTAGTACAGTGTGCCCTGTGTTTTATACATGATCACCATGATTGTTAAATCAATAAAATCAATTCATGTGAAATGTTTTTTATAAAATTATACTTTTTCAATAAAAAAAGGCCTTTAAAAAAAATATTTGCTTAGGCTGCCGGTTTTACTATCATTATCGAAGTTGAGAGGGTGGAACATGGTATTTCAAAGTTTCAGGAAAATGTAAAAGAGACATTTTAATGCCTTGATTTTTTTCTGCACACCAAGGTGGGATGAGAAGTCAAGTTGAGAATCACTACCACACAGCGATCATTTCAATGGGTCTTCAGGTCACTGTAGGTTTGGCTATACTGTTCATAAAATAACTGACACACAAATAAATTGCAGCAACACATTCAAAAATAGATCATGTAAAATGTTTGATTTTCATCTAAAGAGGTGCAAAGAAAAATCTGGTTCTGTGCGCCCCGCATACCCAAACATTACGCTGACAGCTGGGAGTTTCGATCACAGCACCGACCTGGCTGTCTCCCGTATGTCTGTTGGCTTTGTGATAACAAGAACCTTAACTTTTTCAGCTTCCCCACACTCAACTATCTGAGCTGCCTTCCCAGACAATAGACCTGTTTCATGTCAGAGGGGGAGAGACTGTCAGCACTGGCGGGTGGGTCGGGGGAATATCTTGGGAGACAGGCCCAACCCCGAAGAATTTCAAGGGCATTCTACCAAGTCATTAAGGCCCATCAAACAGAACGCTGTCAGGTGAAAGCCTTGTAACTCCAACTTAAGGGTGATTCTTAAACTGAAGGATCCGTAAGGTTTAAAGGGCTCAGTGAACATACAGCAGTTCTTTTCTTAATTTGTTCCGAAAAGGGAAGAACGTACGCGACCGCCAAGAGATAAACCGCCACCCCCAACTTCGTTTTCCAGAACCCTCAGATTATTCTTTGCTGACAGTAACCATATGGACAGGGAGCAATGTTAACGTTTTATGGCTCGAAATGTTTTTTTCTTCTTCTTGCCACAGTGCTTCAGGGTTTGTTTCAGAACAAAGGCCGCCCACTCAGTTTCCCGTATCCGTGTAACGTAGGTTTCGCCGCTGCCCGGCACCGTTATTAAGAAACTGAGTCATAAGTTCTTTAATGGGAGAGGTGAACGTGCCTCGGTCTGCGCTTAGAGTCTCCTTTCTTCTTTCCTCAGTGTGTGTGCAAGTGTAATTCAAGTTACTAATTCAATACCCCAAAATGAGTTTTGGAGATTTCACAACACTTGTAATAGAAGGGTTACATGGATGTCATTGGTGAACCCAGATACGGTATTCTTAATTTATCATCATCAGACCAACAAGATTTATTATAAGGAATTGATCAACTAGTTACTAAGGACCTTGAATGCTCTGCTCCTGGACATTTCTTTGAGCAAAATAAATAATTTTTTCTCATGCATCTCCGCACGGAAAATAATTCTACTTCACTTTTATTTTTAATCAAACATTAGGCCTTTATCCAACCTGGAACTATTTCTTTGCTCATAATAACAAGAAGTGCATGCCCTTTCAGCTGTGAAAGGCCTCTTTGTGGCCCATTGTGAAGCTGGCCATGTAACCCGATAGCAGAATGCACCCAGGTCCTTCCTCCCCTTTTGGTGATGTCAGCTTCTTCAAGGACTCCTCCCCTCCACCCGATCTGCCTTATAAAGGATAGTGATGAAGCTGTGGCAACAGAAAATCACACACTCACAGTTTACTTGTTGGGTCTCAGGTTGACTCGTTCCTTTTTACAGATTTATTTTCTGCAATTTCCTCTCAGGTGTCACAAAAAGCCAGTGGTGGGAGAGGAAGGTATTTTAGCATGTCTGTAGGATTAGAGTTGATAGGCATCTGCCTGTGCATATTGGGATGGATTATTGCCATTATAGCGTGCACCCTTCCCATGTGGAGGGTGACGGCCTTCATCGGCAGCAACATCGTGACCGCTCAGATCATCTGGGAGGGCCTGTGGATGACCTGCGTGGTCCAGAGCACAGGCCAGATGCAGTGCAAGGTGTACGACTCCATGCTTGCCCTCTCTCAAGACCTCCAGGCCGCCCGCGCCCTCACCGTCATCTCTATCCTGCTCGCCATTCTTGCGGTGCTCATTGCCATCGCCGGGGCCAAGTGCACCAACTGCATTGACGACGAGGCGTCCAAGTCCAAAGTGATGATCATCTCCGGGGTGTTCTTCATCGTTGCCGGTGTCATGCAGCTCATCCCTGTCTCCTGGTCGGCCAACACAATAATCAGGGACTTCTACAACCCTTTGCTAACCGACGCTCAGCGAAGGGAGCTGGGGGCCGCGCTTTACATCGGCTGGGCGGCGGCCGCCCTCCTGATTCTTGGCGGTGGACTGCTCTGCTGCTCCTGCCCGCCGCGCGAGACCAGGTACAACCCTTCACGAATGGCCTACTCTGCCTCACGGTCTGCAGGTGGGCCGGGGTTGGAAAGGAAAGACTACGTATGAATGACGATCGAAGAGGAAAATAACTTGAATCCCAAACCGGCTCTGCAAACTCAACTGAAGGTATACAGAGGAAAAGAGCTGAAGGGAACAAGGAGACTCCGTAAAGACGGATGTGTTTGATTTTGTCTTCAACATTGGGTCTCTCTGACTGTCTCTTTGTTTTACAGAGACCAAAAGTCCCTACAAAGGACTTTGGAAAGTAAATCTACTTTAATCATGTTTCAAAACAAATAGGCAAATAAAATGATGTTCTGTTCTTTTTTAAAGGTCAACACGCTAAATCATAATCTCACAATCAAGACCAAATCATATATACCTTTTATACAGTCATGGCGTCTTAATGTTTACCAGTGAATTTTTTTTGGACAAAAACTGCCATGACTGCTTTATGAGTCACATTCATAGAAAGCTGTTTAGGTAACGGAGGATGTGTTAAATGATACAAAACGAGTCATCAAGAGGATTGTGTGTTGTGTGTAAATACTGCAATACGTGTATCATTATCCACCTGGAACTGTCAAGGCAAGTGATGACTGTATTCAATGCAGTTCTTAATGTATTGTGGGGATGGTGGAGGGGGAGAGGACTTTGAGTATTTTGAATGTACAATGAGGTCAGAGGTAGAACAAAACCAGTAACATCTTTGTACGCGATAAACAATTGCAGAATATATATACGACAAGAGTTTTTAATAAACATGACCGCTTTTTTAAAACACTGCATACATTGTTTCATTTCAAACTAATCCGATTTTAAATTAAATCTTCTGAAGATCGAACACATTCTCTTAGCAGAGTTAAACCAGAGACAATAAAAAATGACGGCGGGCGTTCCATTCCAGGAGTCTTCGTAAGAGCACCGACATACGATCCCAGGAGGCTCCGTTACCCACCACTGGCAACTTAAACACAATTGCTCTGAACAATTAGCCACAGGATCAGTTAACAGGCAGAGGTGGGAAGTGTGAGCGCAGAGCAGAGGAGGCATTTGAGACAGGCAACATTTATTTATTTACCCCCAAGACTTTTTTATCATTGGATGCATTCGGGTGGTTCTTTCCAACAAGCTTCGAAATACTTATTTACATAATTATTACTTTGTGGGCGCGGCCCCGTATCACCACCGACTTCTCCCTTTGGCCACTGAATCAGGTCTACTTGTTAAATTAGAAGTACACTCTGTATCTTTGTCTGTATCTAGACAATATTACATGTAACCAGCCAGAGTTTGCCTGATAGACGTGAGACTTTCAGCAGTGCAGCTCCAAAAACACATGCAACCACACCTGACAAAAGGAGCTAATGAAAAATTGACGACCATCTTGTAGTAAATATAGGAGCAATACGATGGTGCTATATCACATTACTTTCCAACTGTTGTCTCTTACGCCCATATCAATGTCGGCTCTAACAAAAGGCCAAGAAACGGCTTGCCATCTGGTCATGATGGCGGTAAGTACTGATCAGTGTGCAAGTCATAGTAGCCAAAATAATGACAGGTGTTTTCTGTCATTTCTGTCATTACAAAATTATTTAGTGTTTTCAGAATAATCCAGAATGTTGGAGTCTCAGCTGCCGTCCTTGAATTAATTAATTAACTTTTCAAAAGAAAGTTGTATATATATTTATATACATATCATTGGTTAACTCATCATCTCTACAGGTGTGCATTAGTATGCATTATTTGATCATTTGCCACAAATTAGGTTTTAAATTATATTTAAAAAAGGATGAATTGTTCAGTAAAATCGGTTCTTATTTTCCTATAATCCTGTCTAAATGACAAATGATCCGGCACAGTCGACACAGGCCTTTAAACGTTCTTGTGTGTTCCAGTGGCTTGTTTAAGGCCCTCAGGCATGTACACCTGGCATGTTAAACAGGTGTACTCTAAAGCCGCCCAAGAATACATGTTTCCCTTTCTCCAAATGGTAGAAATGCTTCATTTATTTAGTGAGGTGGGAGTGACATATTTGCGTGTGAACTAACAAGAAACAACTATACCAACGACACATAGCACAGTAAGGTAAACCTAGGGTTGCTAAAGGCTGCATCCAACTGCATCTCATCAAATACCTAAACCCGCTGACATTCTGCATTCTGTGAGACTCTTTGGTCATGCTCTGCTGGTTCTGGCCAAACTTAGGTCACATGACCGATACTGGGGAGTGTGAAGGGTAGAGGGGTTGCCTGGCACATGAAGTCAGAAAGAGAAAGCAACCCCCCTCCCTCCCTGAAAATAACACTGGCTGACTCTGTCTCCTCAGTGGGAACAGCATTGCAGTCCTAAGGTTTCTTACCTGCAACACCAAGTTATCTAAATCCCAATCTGAACCACAACGGAGCTGATTCAACAAGAATGCTCTCCTGTGAATCAGACTTACAGAACCATAAAGTGTTTTCTGTTTAAAAAAATGTCAGTCAGAACCGAGTTTTCCTGAAAAGAGTTATTTCAACTGTGAAATCGTACACTTTAAATTGGCTTAAGTCAACGTGGATGTGTCTTCGTCCAACAGATTCTACTGGTCTTCAGGAGGCTACTGGATTGAAAACATCTCGATTGTATACAGTAGCAGTCTATGAGAAAATGAGCCAAGTTCTCAATTAAATTAAAGTTGCACTGTAAATTATTATTCCCTACTGGAAATTGGGTCTATTGACAAAATGTACAAACACTTTTCAATAATAAACTCAAGCAAGGACGATAGCTTATCACAATTAATGTTACCAGTGGTTTCACCAAAATTAGGTGTCTCGAGCCCACCTGATGCAACTGATCCAGGCCCCCATTTTTTGCATCAAGGATGTTTGGTTGCATATTGAAAACATGGGTAAGTCAAGAGAATTGTCCAAAGAGCTACGAGAAGAGATCCTTGACTTGCGCCAGCAAGGAAAAGGATACAAAAAGATAGCAAAGAAACTGAATGTTCCCAGAGATACCGTTGGAAACATATTTTGCAAGTTTGAGGTTAAATGAACAACTTGCTACTATGCGTGGACCTAGCAGAAAGAAGAAGCTACAGACAATAGTGGACAATGGGAGGCAATACGGAGTTGCCCTTCCCGGAGCGTTCCTACTTGAGCCCAGAACCAAAGAAGGAAAAAAAAGAAATATTGTTTTATGATTTTGTGTACCCAGTACCAAGTGATGTACCTAGTAATGTTTGTAAAATATGCTATCTGCGCAAAATATACGCCCTGCCTGTCACACACACGTCCTGCCTTAATGTGTGTTTTAAGATTGCCCGCAGAAGGCAGGTCTAAAATATAACAAGAAATTGGGGGCATTTTTGAAAACGTAACATTTAACCTCTGTTAAAAATAATAAACATACATATTTGGGCATTGTGTATATGCGTTGTGTATAATTGTCGTCCATAAGACTATTTGGCAGTAGTCTACAGATTCAAAGTGTTTTCTTCCAGACCAACCGCGTGCGCGTCCATGTGCTCGCACATAATGAGCTGATTAGCATTACTTTCGGTCCTCGTCCGCAGTTGCATTTGTGACGCATGCCTGATAATGTGTCTCTGGTATTGTTCAGGGCGTAACCGGCCCGCCCCCCTGAACCGTAGTTTGGGGACCACTGCTCTAAACAAATCAATCGAGTCAATCGGGTCGATCTGAACTCAACTTACAAAAAAATTAAGAACGCACTTTTTTACCGTGGGAGTGCCATTTTTGGAGCAGAGACCAAAAAAGAGGTTTGTCCCTTTAGCGTTTAGTGTTGAATTCGAAGAAACCACTTTAAAAAAAGCATTTAATCGTGATGGCCTATTTAAATTGTTCTTGTTTGTATGTCGTTATTACCTGTCAGGCTAGGTGTCAATTGTAGTGTCTTTCTTGCCACCCTCTGATTAAAGCAAAAGGCGGTCAGCCCTAATGCTAGAAAATACACTGGAATGAGGTTGACTGACCTATAAGGTGGACAAGCCATTCTCCTTTGGCTCCTTTCAGCTAATTATTAACAAAAATAATCCCCAGAGATTTACAAATAGCGCGACAGGTAAGAGAAAAACTATGTACTTGGGGGGGGGGGGAATTATTTTTTCTCTTTAAGATAAGATGAAAAATGTATAGTTATAAAGTTATAAAAAGATGTAGTTCAGGACTGAGCAGCTGAAAAGGATATGGGTGTCAACCCCATTAGATATTGTGGTCTGTCTATACCAGTGGCTCTCAAACTTTTTACACCAAGTACTACCTCAGAAAATACTTGGCTCCCCAAGTACCACCCTAATGACCAACACTATACAGTAGCATAGTGGGCCGACGTATTTATCAAAAACAAGGCAGAGGTTTTATTCCTAAAGAAGTATATTTAATATTGTCAGCCATTGTAACAAGACTGCGCTTTAATATAGGAAGAAAAAAACCTGTACTTAAATAATGATTCAATTAAAATGTATTGCACGTAAAAGTTAAATAAACATTGTACTAAAATAAATGTGAAAAACTTCTTAAAGATTAAAAAAAACTTTTTTTTTTACTTCTGTGATTCTTTGGCGTAACACTAGAGGGAGCCCCGCGTACCACTAGTGGGATACCACACTTTGAGAATCACTGGTCTATACCAAAATTAAATGAGGACGTTAAGGGAGGATGGTGTGCAGAAGAATGTGAGCTGAAGCATTTCTTGGGTCAGGCTGTACTGGCAAAAATACCTTCATGCGTGTGAATGTGTGTGTGCATTTTGGTGTATCCATTAGATCATTGTTCATGCCAAAGCATCCTCAAATCTACCTGCTGATAAAGTTCCTAGTCCGATGAAAGGAACATTCCACATTCCAGCACAGGTTTTCCCAGCTGCGTAGGGATAACAAACACTCTCAAGTTTTGCCGCTGTATTGAATCCGGTTAGAATCGGGGTGGAAGTGTGTAACATTGACACTGAACAGCTTCTGGCTTAGAAGAGGCACAAAAACATAATGTAAAGCAAATCTAACTTTGTCAGGTGGAGGTCATCTCAGTCAGGTTCCAAGTTGTTAATTTTGCAATTTAAAAAGACAAGTCTGGTTGAACAACTATATCATATAGCATTTTCTATTGGAACAGAGGAGCAAAATAAAGAGAGAGAACATGCCGCCATACGTGTTGTGTCCACGGAAATCACAGAAGAAAAATTGAAATGATCCTTATGACTATTGTTTATTAACTTCTATAGAGGGGTTAGACAATACTGAGGAAGTGGACAGCATAGAAGAAATCAAGTCTCTCCACCTGATTCGCACTCAGTTAAGAGTACCACAGTCATTTAGTCCTAATAGGCTAAACCCAACAAATTGGAAACACGTTTCTCAAGGTAGACGCCATTGAAATGATTTCTGTCAGTTAAGTCTTAACCTGTAAGACTCTGCTACTACACTGACAGGCGTGCTCCTTTCTGCCACAGTGCTCAAGTTCAACAAATTACCCACTATTCCGAAATGAAAGCCGTAACAGACTGAGTCGTGCCGTGCTCACGCAGCGTGCAGGCAGCCAAACGCCAACGTTACATTGACATTTTCATCACCCATCTGTGTTCATGTTTTCTAGTATCAATTAATGAAAATATCCACACTGGCTGTCAAATTTCTCGTTTATTTAGTTAAAACATCGTCGGATGATCGTTCTGCGCTCCATCATAGTCCCCCGTCGGATGATCCTTCTGCGCTCCATAAACCCACTCTTAACATTTAATTACCATTTTACACAGAAATGAAAACATCAAGTAGGAACCAAATCAGTTTTTTCACAATTTGTCACCTAAAATCTGAACATTCTATTACCTGATATTCAACATTTAACATTAGTAAGTGCAATTTTGAAAATAACATTAATAAACACATGTGGCATGAAATGAAATTATAAGATAAGGATCTACCGTTTTTTGCTGAACAGGGGCTCTAGAGCAGGCCTCAGACATTTCAAATCTTCAGGTAACACACCTAAACTTGTCAAGTTCAACAGCTGAGTCAAATTCAGAAAGGCCCATCTTTTTCAGATGACCTCAGTGAAACATCACCATCCTGTGGCCAAAGTGTTTACTCACGCCTGGATCGCTGTGTGTGAGATTGTAGGTGTTTCCATAAGTCTGTGATGAAACACTGCATGCATACAAAGTTCAACTAACAATGAAACATGTCACCAGTTTAAACATGTCACCAGTTTAAAAGTCCTATTCTGTTTCGAAGAATTCTTATTATTCTTTCACCACGGTCGCTCATTTGGATATGAAAAAATGTCTCTCTAGCGCCCTCTTTTCATGTTTCATTTTGGCCTATTAGCTTACTTTATCCCCCCCGATAACCAATTGACCTGAAACTTTTTACACAGGTGCTCTTGGATATGCCCTGCAAAAAAGTAACTCAGGGTATGCAAATGCACCTAACTAGATTTCCCGCCATTTTGAATTTTGTGAAAAACACATTTTTGCAAACTCGGTCAAAGTTTCACAAAATTTTCAGGGAATGATTATTGGGCCAATGTCTTAAACCGCTAAGTAAAGTTTTTGATATCTCATTTTGTTTGGAAGTTATGGACCAATGAAGTTCCACAGCAGAGATGGGCCTTTTGCCTTTTCCTCTCCTTGTTGGTGGGTTTTAAATACACTTGAGACCTTTTTGCCTCAGCAAAATACACTTCAACTGATTTATTGATGAAAAAAGGAATAGAAATGCAAAGGATATGTAGAGTTCAGTGAATGGATGTGTGGGAAGTAGACTACGGCATGAGGACACTGGTGGGGCTACATGTAATTCCTGAGATGCATATTGCTGACAAGTCAATCCACCTCAAACGCAAATAAAGTTCAACCTCAGATTACCTCCCGACATCCCTCAGCCTGGTTCTCTGATCAACAAATGCTTATTTTTACAGAAGACCTTTACTTTTCCCCCCTTAAACTCATTTTACCTTTTTAATCAATATCCTTGACTTAAGAGCCTTTTCCGCCACAGCTTAATTTTGGCTAAATTTGCCCACCTAATATAAACTACCTTTTGGATAAGTTGTAGTTGAATTCTGATGGCCATGAAACAGTTAAGCTAGTTGCACTCACACTTTGAGGATCAAGAGCCAGAGAAACGTTAACTCTACCACCATCTAGTGTGGAGATGAGCGCTGCTTCATGTCTTGAACACTGATAAGACTTAAAATCCTCTGATCCCCGTTTTACGCTGCAGAATTAAACGGTAAACCATTGTTTCCCAATTTTGAGTTGTTTAATCTGCATAAAAATATATTGTTGAATCCCCATGTAGTGACACACTTTAAAAAGAGGTGCTTAAAGTTCGAAGAGATGGTTGTGTAACGTTTGAAAGCAAAAAGGTGCATGAACTTTAGAAAAGAAATCCAAACAAAGAAAATTGTTTTGAATTTGATACGTTTATCATCACAAACAGAACGTCATATTTGACAAATAGTGGTTGGAAGCAGGCAGGAGCGGTTAGGAGGGCTGACGGTGGAACGCTTCAAAACATTCTACGCTGTCACAGCAGATCTGACAACATGCCTCCAGATTTCATTACATTTGTTAGATTCTTTAGCGTTCTTTGTTGGGCCCGTCACAGACTCTCTGTATCACCGCTTCTAGTCCTCGGCCAGCGGGGTGTACAAGTACGCTGCTGCGTCGTCCTCCTCCTCCTCCTCGTAGATGATGGTCACGGTCTCTCCGACACCCAACCCCACTGAGCCCGTCTGTATGCAAGCCTGCGAATGAGGGGACAGTTTGAGTGACAGCTTGAGTGAGTTTTACTTTTTAACGGCTAAAGCTCGGGGGCTCCTCACCCTCTCCAGCAGCTGCAGGCGCTCCTCGTTCAGCAGGTTGCTGTGCCTCAGCTGGCTCACCGTGTTCTCCAGGCACAGGAGCTTCTCCAGGTGGCGGCGGTGGCCCTGCTGCAGACCCTTCACTTTCTTCTGCAGTTCGCCCACGATCGCCTCCAGCTGCTCCTTGCTCAGGCTGCTTTTGTGGTAGCTGCGTGCGTGCAAAAGACACAGTGAGACGATTGCAATCAGCGGTTTAAACCTGGTTTATAATTAACCGAAGGCTGCGAGTCGGTGCTCACCAATGCTCCTCCAGCTGGCGATCCGGCCGCTCTGCGCCGCCTTCCTCCTCCTCCGACGTGACGTTGTCCTCCTCTCCTGTATCCAGTCTTTCCAGTGCGAGGGCCAGGGACGCGGCAGGGCCCGCTATATGCTTGGACACTATGGGCAGAGTGGACGTGATGGGCTCGGAGCTCAGCGCGGACGCCAGCACCGTGTCGGGGCGGACGGCGAGCTCGCTGTGGAAAACGCTCGGCATGGTCTCCAAGTAGGCGAGGACTTGGGTTCCCTCCGAGGGCTCCTCCGAGAGAGTCAAGATGGCGGCAAGCTGGCCTGGCTCCTCAACAAAGGGGCATTCGGACATCACAAACACCTCCCCGCTGTTCGCCAGGCTGCGTCCGGTCTGGAACAGAGTCAACGGGAAACTCGGCACCGGCTTGAACCCAGTCACTGACTCCAGGTCAGCCTGGAGAGGCCGGTCCGACTCCCCGGCATCGCTCGCTTCCAACCGGGTGCTTTCCACTTGGGGTGAAGGGTCAACGGTGATCTTGCACAGGTGGATGCCGTGCGTCGTTTCACCTTCCCTCTCCGCGCCGTCCACAACCGGCGTCCCGTCCCCAGTCAGCGCCATGCTTTGGTCGTGGTGAGCGCGGGGCCGCTTTGGCGCCGGCTCGCAGGGATCCACGGCTTTCCGTTTCTAGAAGGAAGAAGTGTGAGTGTGTTTAGTGAGTCATGTTAGAGGAGCGGATCACAGTTCAGATGTAGTGATGCGATCGTAATGCTTCATGCAGTCTTTAAATACCCCAGATTATCGCATGTACCAAGTAAAACATTTTTGGGGAAAAATCGCTTGGGAAAAAGTCATATTCAAAGAATCTTTGAATATGATCATGTTTTTGTCTTTCAATGGGATCCTAAAGGGCAGAAATCCTATACGAAAATAGTGACACACATTTACGTCGGCTAAATTGATAACAAAATTGAGTCGATTCTTCTTGAGGGAAAATGTAAATAAATTATTGTTTAATTATCAGCATTGTAGTTGTGGAAATACAAATATATTTTGGTAAACTATCTCCTCACATGAAACATATTGAGATAGAAGACCTCATTACCCTGCCCTGTAAAGCGGCTTAGAGTTTTTGAAAAGCGCTATATAAAAATAATTTATTATTATTATTATTATTATTATTGCCTAGTGGGGCATAATCATTTTGTAATGGAGGAGATTGACAAAAAATGGGTCCATTTGTCATCATCAAATCTTCTTAAATAAACGTAACGTTAAAGAGCTCTGGTTAAACTCTGGTTAAAGAGCTGCACAATTAACTGTATGGTGAAAACGGGTAAATACACCAACATAAACTTGTTTGTGCTTTCTCTTGCATAACAATACAAATGCACTTCATCAAAAAAAATGTAGAGAATGTTGGTGCCAAACTTCGAGCACGTAAATAATTCCAAGCACTAAACATTCATATGCTACAAATGTTAGAGAACAAATACCAGCTCCCTGAAAATAATATCCCAGTAAGCACAATAATGACCCTAACAGGGCTTCTCCTCGTCTCACCTCAACCTCCGGGAAGACTGTGGGCACCGCGTCGCTATCAAGGTACCGGATCCCCCATCGCACCTTGAAGCACGAGGGCGCAAAATGCTCGTGGCAAATGTACTGGTGCCGAGAGGGGGTCCAGCTGCCCCGCCGCATGTTGCTCAGCCACTGCTGCAGTCGGACAGGGTCCTGTAGAGGGAACCTGGAGCGCAGAGACAACTATGGATGTTAGACCCTGGATAATCCCTGGGTTCCTTCAGGGGAAACATCGTAAAATCTTTCGAATAAAAGACCTCTTTGTGCACATTTGGGGAGGAGGGGGGGGGGCATTGAGGCTGGGGTATGAGATTGATATCGGGCATGGCAGATTTGGGACAGATTGGAGCCAGTCCAGTGGAGACGCAAGATGTTTATTAAAAGATGAATCACAGAAAATACCCACACACGTCTACGCTATTTCATAACATGTAAAGCTTTTCATCATTTTTAATAACAGAAAGGTTTTTCACAAACTCAAGGATGATAGAAAACGTTGGTGGGTGGAGTGAAGGGCGATAGAGACATACAGGGCATGGTGAATGTCCTTTATAACTTAAAAATCAACTACAGGGGAGGCTATATAGGCATATCTATTTTCACTAGTCCGGATACGCATGCCAATTTCAGTGAGTTCTGTAAAAAACTCAACCGTTGAATAGGGCCTTTGCCTCGTAAAACGAGCGTGTTCTTAAAGCTCTAAACTGCCTCCCGAAGCTAAAAATGTGATGCTGTGGACTTTGCACATTTTCATTTATGCAACCCTGTGTGATGTGTAATGCAACACAACCAACTCAGTGGTGATGCTGTATCAAATTACAGTCATATCAAATAATAGTCTGCGTGTGGGAAAGACTTTTTAAATGAGTGTCAAATATGTCAAAGCTTGTAGCTTTATACCACTGACGTTCTCCGGTTTCCAAGTACTGATTTTGATGCCAATTTTGACTTGTAATGTTTACAAGTATTTCAATTATACAAAACTTTAGACTCACACACTTTAGCTGTTGTAAAAAATAAAACACAGATATGCAATAATGAAATCATGTACTTTAAACCATACGTATCACACCTTTATTGAAGAAACTATTTGAATCATGGCTATACAATTCCATTGGGGTTAACTAAAGTTAAGAATCCAAGATCATATTCTGCCACAGCAGACTGTCAGCGAATTACCAGCTATTCGAATAAAGATTGGCTCTTGCACTGGTCATTAAGGTTTTTGAGATTCTTCACTTCCATAACATCTCAACGTGGAAACAGAAAGAAAATTCAAAATACACAAAAAAATGCTTTATAAATACAACCAAATAGCAGATATCGAGAACAACTTCAAACATATTTAGGCGGATTTTAACGTAGATAAAACTAAAGTTTCTAAAAATTAATTCATTATTTAATTTTGATTTTAATTTAATTTTTAGTTTATTGAATATTGACGTTGTGAAACCAGAACTTATCGACAAGCAACACCTCTCTTTAAATCGGTGATGACGCCTCCACCAGCACGACAGCTTACGTGGAATAACTAGACAGCTAGAAGACAAACAACTTACTTGTAGAAACTCTTCCTGTCGCTGCCGTTTCCGGAGTCATTCTTACAGTTTGGGACAGAACAGTATTTTGGCATCTCAAGTCGGTGTTGTTGCCGAGGGCTGTCTATATTCGTGTACCACTCGGTTTCCAACAAGGTGAAACTCGTGCTCTGTGTGTTGTTAACTCGTGGCGCAGAGTAGACGACTGCTGATCAGCTGTTGGAAGTCGTGACGTCTAAGACATGCGACTTTCGCTTATTATTTCGCTTATTATTATTTTGAAAAGATGTGACTAAAGAACCGTTCTTCAGACCGGGTACCGTGTCCTCAGACTACGGATAGAAAACGTAAGGTCTTGAACAGCGTATAAAGTTCAAAGGAATAGTTCGCATCATAGCCAGGCTAACGTTAGCATTCAACAGTTTACGTTAGTGGCCAGAGGCCGAGAAGGGGCGGGGCTTTCCGGGTAGACGGTGTGCACATGCGCATAGCGTCACTTCATATTTCTATAGGCAAAACTAGGGGAATACTAGAATGGTCCAGCATTCAAAATGTTAAGGTATATACGTATTTGCATTGAAAATTGTTTCACCAAAGTATTCAAAACACCCATTTTTTTCAATAATGCAGTTGCATTTTTAAATTGTTTTGTATAATTGAAAAGTTTATTTTTTTAATTTATTTTTTTTACTGCCAGGTTGCTTTTGAATTTCACTAGTCACAAGTTTCCTGTAATACATGAAAATTATCTATTTTAATGTGTCATTAGCCTTAACAAGGTAACTATCAGATAAATGTAGAGTAAAATGTACAAGATATTTCCTACTGAGAGGCAAAGGAGTAGATATAAAGTAGCAGATGGTAAATACTTACAAGTTTGTGTAAATTTACTGTTTCTTTGTACCACAGGTAATATGTGGAATTCTTTTTAAACCCTTTCACAGGTATGCATCCCGCCCTCCGTACCATTGTAAAGCTTGACCAAAACTCCATGCTCCAAGGTATCAGTAATCGGGTTTGTTCAGGCCTATGTACTGACCAATAGGCTGTCCTGACCCGGTGTACTCAGGGTCCGTGCATAACCTTGACCAGTGTTCTCAACCTTCCTATGGACAAGTCCTCAGAGGATGCAGTGGGACCCCATTACAACCCGCAGACAAAAAGGACACAGAATTAAAAGTAAACAAAGACATCAGGATGTTTTCTAAAATCACTGGACTAGGTTGTTTTTATTCAATATTTTTCTCCAAACATTACACAGAATCTTTAAATGATACAGTATATATATATACATACACATCAGCGTATTTTTTTTTATCTAAAAAGTTGAGGGCCATTGGACAATGCAGCTGTGCGCTTTGAGAGAGGATTTCATTTTTGACGCTTGTGTACTGAAGATTCCACGCGTGGGTCAACAGAGATCGACCGTGTGTCAAGGAGACCAGAGTGCCATCAGTGTTTGCCTCACGCCAACGCTAGCTCAGAGAGCAGACTGTGCGGGAGCTGCCTGGTAAGTCGAGGATGAAAAACAGGGAGAGCAGTGGTATCTTCCTCAAACGGAAGCAGTGCAAATTAAAGGGTACCAGCTCCATGACTGAACCGTGGAAATACACGACTAATGGTAAATGACGCCTTTTAAAAAGCGTCCCCCGACAAAATTGATTGCTTTTTTTCTCGCCGGGACTGGGATCATACGCAAGTCAACGGACATACTGTAGGACAGCTTGAGAAACACTGATAGACATGCTGCTCTTCACCCAGTTAATGAATACTCCAAGCTATGTACACGGGCCACCAGCACAACACTGCGTTCCAGAGTCACAAGGCGCTTCTTGCAAAAACTGAACAATCATTTTTCATTTCGGATCTTTGGTACATACCAGCTATTTGATCCTCTTCTGCCGAGTACATCAAATATTCTAAAAACCAAGCAGCTCAAAAAGACTAATCTGAAAAGTTGTTTTTTTTTTACCCGGTGGTGGAACAAACAAACGGGCAAGTGGAAAGCGGGAAGGGAGATGTTTTTCATTTTTTCCAGTTCTAACAGATAACATAATAGAACGTCCCCAGTTGTAGACTGGGCCGCGTTGAAGTGATCTCTGCCCATCGGAACTACACCAAGTGTTTTCCAGTACACAACTAGTGGAAGTTTTGTCGGACGGGTAGGGGGGGGAATGCTTTAGGCTAAGAAAGAGCATGTCCGAGCACTGTAAGGTGTGAGGTGGCTGGGATGGTTCGGGTCAGACAGGAGGGTCGTCAATGTCACAGATGGGTTGGTGCGGCCTCTACATCATCCCCATCTGCATTAGCGAGTTGGCATACGCCATCGGCTTGACATTCGGATGAGGCTGTGAAGCAGAGCGAGAAGCAGACAGAGGTTACGGTCATTCAACGCGCCTTTTTGTTTTTAAGTGGTCTTTGTTTTCAGCCCTGTTGGTTTTTACTGATCCGCTTAACAGAAGCGTTGTCGCAGCCTTCTGCGCCAGTTTGAGCTTCAATTTAAAATCGGCACTGAGGACCGTTTGGATGAACAGGATCGTTTTTTTACTGTTGATTTTATCTGTGTGTCAAAAATGTCTAAAACAAAAATGAAGGGAACGAGAACAGATCGCAATGAGCACAGTCCAGCGGTGAGCCGGTGTCTGCATCAGGAGAACTCTTGGCATTGTTTCAGAATCGTAGAAAAATGAGAATTGTGGAATAGTGAGGACACTATTCAGGTACAGGATACTGACCACAGCAGTGAACTGGTGGAATTGTGGCTTTAGGTCCGATCCCCTGAGGTGGATGTATGCTCCTTTGTTTCCCATCTGATCACTAGAGGAAGACAATACAACGCGCAGCATTTAAAGTAGACCGCGCTGGCAACACTCCAAAAGTTAGCCGGCCTCATGACGTACCAGTAGTTGGGTGCCGAGAACACAGTGATGCACTTCCCTGAGTGAGTGACCTCATAGCCCTCAGCTTTGACTTCATGACTACGCACAATGAAATCCAGCTTATTTTGCTCCAGGAAGCGCTCCGTCACATCCGGCCCGAACTGACAGCTCACTCCTCGCTTGCTAACCGACCGGCCGTTCTGCAGAGACGGACCGAGAGAGGAACTGTTAATCAAGTCGGGAGTGGGCTTAAGTCTGGATACATTGTGAGCTGCAAGGTAGGTAGGAAGTGACCTGAGGCTGTGGATCCGACCAGAGGAGGTCACACATGGGACCTGCAGGGGAACAGAGGAAAGGGTTGCAGTCATTCTTTCCGCGGACACTTTTTTTCTCGGACCGAGCATTTGGAGTCGGAGCATACCCGAGTCCGGGGGCTGTCTGTTCCTTTCAATCTTTCTAAGGTCGTCCAATGTGACGCCAGTCTTCACTAAACAGTCCGCCGTGCATGACCTGAGATGGAGAAAGTGTCATTAATCCCACGGGGGAGGTTAGACTATGTTAACGGGTTGCACCGTTTACAGTGAAAATATATAGAAAACCATCCATTTGCCAGTGATATTAAAAGTGATAAAACCAGCAATGACAATTATGAAATGTAATTCATTTCTACACTAAAAGCCACATTCTCTGTCTATGAAAGGGCAGTAAGGAAGGCGTTACACACAGGATACAGGCATGCAACGAGGCTCATGTGTAAGGATTGTCTGGCCCAGTGGCTGCTTTGAACCCACTGCTTACCAGTACTTTGCTGTTGATGCACTGTGCAAGAGGCAGCCACTGGAAGACCTCGCTGAACAGCTGGAACATCTGGGCTGTGTACTTGGCTTTGACCTCGCCCTCAAATCCGTACATCTGGTTCATGTTGTCCGTCTCATGGTTCCCTGCATGTAGAGAATAATTATTAAACTACAGCATTTAAACTATTTCACACCATTATACAAATTCTAACTGTGGCCGTAGAAACCGAATGATTTGAACACGTTACTGGCCAATGAAGGAATTTCAGTGTTGTGCTTTGAACTTCATGATAGCTGATGTGTATGAAATGTGAGCAATTCGACATGTTTGACAGCACATATCTGCAGACGGCACACATGTGTCCACAGACACAGAAGAGGTGCTCTCACCCCTGAGCAAGAAGAAGTTGTCAGGGAAGAGCAGCTTGAAGCCAAAGAGGGTAAGAATGACCTCAAGTGAGAAAGAGCCGCGATCAACGAAGTCGCCATTGAACAGCTGGATTCTGGGGTTAAGTATCGTAATGCACACGGTTTGAGAATTTTAGTTGTGGCTGTTGTAAGGCCTTTACACACTAGGAACTTAAAAAATAAGCAAAAACAAAACATAGATGCTCATCTGCAAAACATCCTATGTCTGGGGCTTATATTGTGAAAGGAAATAAGGGGTAAATCTAGTCCGAGCTGCCTTTGAAAGAGGTTTGAGAGCAGTAACAAATGCTGAACGTGTGATTTCTTGTTTCATGACAGAAACCTGTTCTGCACAATGTGATCGGTAGCTTCCCTTCTTTGCAATGTGAAAGCTGTTATAATTAAAGTATGTCTTGAGACAAAGACAATAGTTTAAAGTGTGTAAAGGCCTTCAGACAGAGGACGGTACAAACGAGGAGGATGAGTGCATGAACACCAGTGTAAAAAGGATACATAGGGGTTGGTCTCTGATGGTAAACCGTTCAACTGGAAGATGTTGAGGAGATCGTAGTACTGTCCGTGTGTGTCACCACAAATTGTTATTTTTTCTGTCTATGGCAAATAAAAAAACAAAATGTAAGTGTATACAGCAAGCATGAAAAATAGCATCGAGTTTGATTTATCCCTGCAGTCCCACCACGAGCTGATCAACAAGAATCGACTGGTGTATTCTCAGTCTACATAAACTAACAGCAAACTTTTCACGAGTGATCACAGTCCTCACCTCTTTTAATGTGATCTCAACAAGACTTGGTAGCTTAGAAAGAACGTCTTTAACCTGCACCAAAATCTGAAAGAGTTCAATAAAAGAAAGTTCAATGACAGGTACATAAATGTCCTTCAGTTGGTGCTTCATTAAAAAATTTAAAAAAAATGTTGACCTGATAAGCACACTTTCGGTGCAGTTTCTTCTGGTCTTTGAACCAATCCATCATCTCCTTCATGAACTTCAATGTGACCTTTCCGTCCTCCAGCTGGGGGCCTTCGTAGTCATCCTCAATCGCTGCAATACAAGGTAGACTTCTTTCAGATGAGAGGATCAGGTGGTGCAGTAAAGAATCAAGTGTTCAGACCCGTTGCTGATAATATTATGAGCCTCAAGCACAGTTACACTATTGTTCAAATATGAGAGAGACTTACTCATGCTCTCGATGTCCAGGGAGTCAACGACAGATTTCTTAATCTCATCGCTGGCGATTGCTCTCTCGAAAGCCTTCTGTTTCACAATCTTGTTACATTCCTGATACTTCAACCTTGCATCCTTGTCATTAGGTCGTACCTTTACTACCTGTTGTCACCACAGGGAAATAAGATAAACCCACCACACTGGTTACTCAACAACCAGCATCAAGGAAGCAGTTGGGCAACTGACTCGGCATAGCTGGGTCTGTTTGTGCAACAAGTGGCTTTAGCTACAGCTGAGCGATCACAGGTTGCCAAAGACACTTTATATTGCTTACAGCATAAATAACAATAGACACCAAATAAGCTTTGTGTGAGTGCATTTAAACTGGATCCAATTGGCTGCATGACAGGCTGGAAAAGGGAATTATCCTTTAATCCAAACTCGTGGGGACAGGTAAACAGATGGAACTGGAAAATCAGAAAATAAATATTTTTCACTGCACAAAGATTCCGAGATGAAGCGTGTACAGCCGCTTTTAACAAAAGATGCCGTTTCTCACCGTCTCATAATCCTTAAGTGCTGCCTTGAACTTGCCCAATGCCATGTTAGAGGTGGCGCGGCGGTAGTATCCCTTGATGTAGTTCTTATCGATCTCCAGGGCCTTGGTGGCATCAGCCAGGGCGTAGCCGTAGCACTCTGTGCGCAGGTAGGCCAGGCTGCGGTTGCTGTAGTAGACGGCATTGGTAGGGTTGACCTCCAAGGCCTCAGAGTAGTACTTGATTGCATTATCATAGTCTTTCTCTGAAAAGAAAAATGTCCAATTGTCACTAGAAAACACTGGGCTCGGGTTTCTAAAAAAGGCCTATTTAAAGAAATACTGCAGGCAGTTAATGTTCAGTGTTGTTTTTTTACTAGAATTTATGGCATAACTTGAAAATAATTCCCAGATAAAAGTAGCTCATTGTATTAACCCCAATATATTTTTGTGTTTTTCACGGTAAGACAGATGAGCTACTTTTCTTCCATCATTTGTCATTTTTGTAGCTGTAACCCTTATTTACTAATCCAAAGTAAATACATTGAAAGCTCATGAGGACAATTCTTGCACTATATAAAATACTAGCAGCATGCTTCTTTCAATACCTCAAGATAAATGTCTTAAGATTAGGAATTTATTGTATATTTCTGTAAATATTGGCAAATTGAATTTGAGTATGGGTAGTTGCTAAGAGTGTTAAGAGTGGTTTATGATGCAGACATATTCACATAATTAAATCATTCAACATGGAACAGTGAACTATAATATTCCAAGTCCAAGACGACATGACATGAAAGAAATAGTGTAATTCAGACATTCCTGAATGGTTAAGTCAGTCCATAATGAAATTCAGTTACCTCGGATAAATGTTTGTGTTTTTTTACTGTCTGAAATACTTGTTTCAACCCAGATGAGTGTATTTGATGATCATTCATTTTCTTGCAACATGCAAATAAGCTGTAATTGAAATACGGTTGAATGACCAACTGCATGCCTGCCTTTACCAGCACACAACAAACTAAATTACGTTGGATATTTCTACTTTAAAAAGACCACTCTGCACATCTAACAGGCGTCTTTATTTCTGCTCAAAGTTTAGCTCCATCAGCACTTCACAATCTACAGGAGTCATGCAGTGACAAACCACTCAGAACGTTGCATCAGTAACTATTGTCTTTGGCATCATAGCAGAAGACACCTTGACTATCAGAAGAGAAGAAAAGTAAGAAGTGGACATCTGTCGCGTGTCTACGTCAGATCTAGCGGTGGAAACTTCATCACATTGAAGCACGTTGGGGCGTTTTTGTTGCACTTTGCTCACTTGTTTCCACTTTGTCTTTAACGGTGATTAATATTATTAGGTATCGCAGAACTGCGTTTCTTTTAAAGTTGAACTAACTGGTTGCTTGTGCAAAACATTTATATACGATATATTATAGGAAAGGATAAGATTTGCCTTTATTGATCTCTACTAGAGGAATCGGGGTCTTGCGGGAACAAGGACCGAAATGGAATCAAGTTATGTAAACTTACGGATAAGTGTTTTTCGCGAGTAAACCTATTTTTTCTACAGGTATGGAAACTTTTACTAAAAATGATTTCACCACCAACAACTATCATTTATTGGACAAAAACGGAGGCACAAAGTGACTGCTGATCGTCTCGTTTAGAAACTTCAGCATGGCTGAGAATAAATGGACACTTAAAGCAGTTAAGGTAACTGTGTGAATGATAAACCGCTCACGTGCGCCCGGCTAATAGACCATTAGCAGATATTTCTGAACCTCACTCTGTTAACTGACGTTAACGTCACACGATACGCAAACATCAACACGACTGAACGCAAACACGAGTGTACACAACATGAGGTGGAAACGCCGTTTAAATGTGCCAAAAACGAGCCAGGTCGGTGTTGGTTACAGGGGACCCGCATGGCGGAATGTTTTAACGTTGACGCCATAGTCGCTGACGTAGTAGCTAACGCGAGCTAACAGCAGCTAACTTCAACGCAGTGCTGCGTAATCCAATGAATGGAGTTCACAGTTAGCATGCTTTGAGAGCGATGTAGCCTAGCTTATCGTTAGCGACCGGTTCAGGTGTGGAGCGTCATAGGACATACTTGTGTCAACATTACAGCGAATAGTCACATTCTTGTTTGTCACAAACTGTTGGTAAAATACACAACATTGACAGGTCTGTCACATTACCTTTAAAATACTTATTTGCCTTCTCCTTCAGCAGCTCGGCATCATTACCTCCCTCAGCCATCTTTTCCTCACGGACGTTTTTCGTTACGTCCGCCATTTACTGCACTGTCGTAAAGGTCGCAAAGTATTATTCTTTTGATTGTAATACTCAGAAATTCACGCAGATATTAAAACATTACAACTATATACATATGTCTCAGTTAACGAAAAAGTGATTAAAAAATGAATTTCTAATTAATTTTATTAAAGTAAGTTATTAAGTGACAAAAGGCAGTGCATGTAGTCGCTTTAAAAACAAAATGCCTGAGAAGTCATACGTGGAAAAATGTATTACTTTCCATCAATGCTAGTCACACTAGTTAAAAGAGCGTGTGTGTGGGTAGTTGACACTGAAGCTTCAGAATGAAATGTATCAAGCAATACTTTTGTTCCTATTAGTTTATGAACCACCTGGGGTCAGTATAGACCTTCACTAAAATGGATAAACAGTTGAGTTTGTTGGCAAACGTTAGACTTTTGATGTGAACCTAACCAAACGAATTAGATGCTGAGTCATGTGTTACAACTCAATCATTAGATAAAGATGACTTAGAATGAATCATGTAGGAGTCAATTTTCCCGGGGTTGTCTGGAATTGCTTTCATTTTGAGCAATGCTGAGAATTCTCACGTCTCTGTCTTCCTGTGACTGGACTGACATAATAAGCCAATTAACCAAACGCTACAGTCGCATACAAGCATGTACAGTTTCCGCCACAAACCATTATGGTCATAATCCCAATACTTCGAGGCTTGAGGATGTCGCAGTGGGATTTCTACAGCTGCTCCTGAACGCAACTACAGACGTAGTGAGGGCCACGTGGGGCAAAGGGGGCGTCACTGCAGCTTTACTCAGTCGCACATGGCATCTGACGCACTTCGGCTTCAAAGGACTGGCTCGCGAAAAACAACACGCACAAAACCTACCTGGCACTCCCTAAATCACCGGGTTTTTATTTTATTCCGATAGCAAAATAAATATGCCGAGTTTCTTCCACAGTCATTCATTTAACGCGTGTACAGTACATCTTAACGCCACAAGAGGGTTCCTCTTGTGGCGTTGAGATGTACGTTTTGTTCGTGTTCGTTTTGTTATGATACATGCAGCCAACATTGAAGATAATATAAAAGGCTAGCAGGCCTTCCTTTTGTTTTAGTGATTAGAGAAAATTAATGGGGTGACATAGCAACTCAACCTAGATGCGTTTAAAGCAATTTAAAAAGTATTTCAATTGTATATGTTTATAAAACCTAAAAAAAATACGTCTTCAAAATGGCTGGTTTACCCATTAAAGATAACTACGTAAGTTGAAAGGCAGTACAAACGTACGGCCTATTACAAATTGGGTGCTGTGGGAATGAGTCCGAAAATATAAAAATTTGTTCTCTTTTTTTAACTTTCGCTCTCCCAGGTTTTTTTTTAACAATCTTTTGTATGGTTGTCGGAAATAATGTTGGTATTTAACACAATTTAAATGGATTTATAGTCTATCTTCCCTTGAGTGCATCTTTAAAAACTGAAAATGCATGGCATTCCTTTGTCAAGATGATCTCGCCGAACAAAAAAATGTTTGCAGCAGAGCTTATTCTTGATTAAATTGCACAACTTTGCTTTGTCGAAGGAACCAGCGCGTAGCCGAACCTCCAAACACAACGCCATCCCGGGTTAATACACTGTCGGGTCACACAGGAGAAGAAGGCTTTTCTTTTTTCTCTGTCGGAGGCCAGTGAGCCGGGAGAGAGGGACGTCTGTCCGCCTTTGGCGAACAGGCTGCTGGTTTGGTGAGTCTTGGTCTTCTTTTCTCCCTCAATGGTTACAGGGTCAGAAGTTCAACAGTTCTGGAGAACCATGTGACACAGAGGATACGGCCCAGTCCAGTCTCCTGTGCCATGACTCAGTAAGAGGCCACAAGGGTGACTCACCGTGCCCCTCCCGCCCCCCCCAACCAAACGCCCACCCAGAGTGAGTACACTTTCTCTTAGCGAGAGCACCTATGAGTCGCCCCTTTTTCTCTCTGAACCATAACACGTCCCGCTCTGGGATGAGTACAAGTAGCACTTGAGCGACTGGGGGGGGCACGCATACATGGCTGACTGAGAACGAGCTGACGCTACAGCCTCAGCCCCATGTGAGAGTAAACGCAGACAGTGAGTGGGAGGCTTGGAGTGGTCGAGTACAACCTGTCTACGGGCGGGAGGACGAAGGAAGGGGAGGAGGAGGAGATGGGAGGAGGGGGAGATCTCTCTCCTGTGGCCGTACGATGCACATGAGCGTGGCCTGTTTGATAGAGGGGCGTCCAGGGAAAGTTAAAACGAACACGAGTGGAGAAGCACGGAGACATATACGGGGGAAAGAGGAAAGAGACACACACACGTGAGGGCTTGGGTATTGAGTGACACTCCGGGTCATGGGCCTGTGAGAGATGAGCCTCCTGAGGGGAGTGGTATATGTTACATGGGCCCCATCCAGATCATGGTGCTATTTCTTATCGGGCAGCATGTTGTACCGCTGCGTGTTTTGAAGCCCTTTAAATCACGCCGTCATTCTTTGCCTGTATTTCGTAGAAAGCTGTCACCATCTTGTTTCCCCTCCTCCCTGTTCAAATAATTCACTAATGAGAGCTTGACTCCAGGGGGTCCTGTGTGTGTGTGGGGGAGAGGGTCAGGGGAGCGGGAGGGGGGCGCACTTATTGGAGCCATATGTTTTTTGTAGCGGGCGGGGCAGAAAGACTTCTTGCAAAATTCAAAATAAAAAAATCGTCTTCAGCTCCACGCTTCTGCCGATTTCGTAATTCCCCGTGCATGGTTCAGAAAGGGTACAACTTCTGATACATAATACTATTTATATGTTGCAGGTATGGTTTGTAATAATCTGATAATATCTGGATATGGATGAATTGAATGCATGGTTTTTGCTTTGTTTGCCTCTTATAATCCTTCCCTATAACATCTTACACACTATTCCTCAATAGATTTAGTTGTGAATAAAGTGGCGAAGGCTCATTGATGAGGTCAGTTATTTAAGTTATTTAAGTATAACCGGCCTGAATAATAGATATTTCTACGCTTCATCACAATGTATTATAACACCTGGTTAAAATTAAAATATTAGTTTTTGACGGTTTTGACGCAGGAGCTGTAGTACCTGAACCCACACGCACTGCCTGTGTGGAATCCATTCTCGACGATAGAAATGTGAAGCAGACTAAAGGAGGTTGTGTGTGTGGTATTTTCATCAACTTTATGGCTCATACCCAGCAGTCTCCCCCAGATCGACTTGTTAAAAGAAAATGTGGTAAATGACTGACTAAACAGATAATTAGAATAAATGAAAACAAATTCCTATTAAAAAGGGAAAACAGCACAAATCTTTTAAAAAAAAAAAGCTAATTAGTTTGAAAAACATTTTTTCTGTACGATCTCGGTGTCTGGCCTTATTTGGCCAATTTTGTGCTCATCATAGTAATAAAGTATTTCTCCATTTGTTTTTCCATTTTCCTTTGGCTTTCACTGCTTCTATCACCAGTCAGTTTCCACTCCCCTCACCCTGATTCTCTCCACACACACACACACACACACACGTACACACACACACACACACACGCACACACGCACACACACACACGCACACATGCACATTCCCGTTTCGCCATCAATCCCTTACCCAGGGTCCTCCCCTCGTTCTCTTTTGTCTCCTCTCGAGTTTGATGTGTGCTGGGCACGAGAACAAGGGGATCAGACACACACCCCAAACAGGAAATGAGAAACTCAAAAAATAGGCTCGAGCCGCAGAGGGGGAACGACAGAAACTTGCAGGGAAGGAATGCAGATAGATAGCGAAGGCAGACAGCGGAGGAAGTGAAATAGACACAGTGAATCAACGGCCTGTAAACGTTGGTGGTGAAAAGGTTGTTGCATCTTGCGTGTGTGTCTGTGTGTGTGTGTGAGCGGGAGAAATAACAGAAAAGGAACACCCTGAGTGTAATATGTATAGACAGTCACCACCCAGAAGCTGCTCCATTGCCTCCTTCAGCCGCCTTACTGAAACCACAGAGAGCTCAAAAACGTCCATTTAAGTGGAGACAATAATTAGTGTCTCCACTTAATTACTTGAGGCATGAAACCCCTGTTGATCTATTAAGACTCATATGTGTTTTCAGATAATGTAAAATGTTATGTTTGAATTTGAACCTGAGGGATTATTTTTATAAAATATATTTATATATTTTCCAATCTAATTGAATTAAACCAGATTAAAACAATGTTAAATCCTAACCAGGTGTCAATTTTATGTCTGTATTACAAATTCTCAAAATATGGGCAAATGAGGCATTATGTAATCCAAAGAAGTAATGAAATAAACTCTGAAATCGATGTATTCTTCTGTTGGCTATAAGTCTTAAAGAAGATATTTTATGAAGGCCAAATAATCCTAAATCCCCAAATTGACTAGGACATGAAAATAAAACGTTTTTTTGCTTTGGCCAGGCCGTTGTCATTCCCAGGGCATCCAATCCCGACACTTTGTCCCGCCCGTGGCATCTGATAGCGAAGGACAACCATCCCTCTGGCTACTGCATGAGACAAACCGGCGCTTTCAATAACTATGCTGTAAACCCATCTGCGACATCATAGCATTATCAGACACGGAGCAGATGCTGGGTGAGTGTGATGACAGCACGTAAGGACCGGGTAAGGACCAACAAACAGAGCACTTCCGGCTATGAAGTGTTACGGGTCGGAGTTATGCGACTGATGGTGGGGACTTGGGGTGGGGGCTCTTAAGTTACGTTGTTTATAGTGAACCTATTTCCTCACTTATTTTAAACCCAACTATGATGTTTTTCCTAAATCTAACTAAGAGGCTCTGTTGCCCAAACCCAGACATGTGTTTTTGTTTGAATTCCCCACGTCAACCATGTGACTACTGTGTTAATAAGTGATGTCAACAAAGCGTCAGTATGTGACAAGCAGGAATGGGAATGTGTCGGTCTCTTCTTAAGTCCTTTTCAGGGCTGCGGAGAAGAACAACATCTCACTTGAAGTCAGTCAGCAGTATTTGTTTGCTCCTTTCACCTGGAGGTCATACCAACCTTTTTATTGTGACAGCTCCAGCATCACACCTATAGGACCCACAATTGTACTAACGTGCCAGACGGCGACCCTCCGGCAGCCGAGCTTGTCCAACCCGAAAACAGCCGGGGGACTATTGATCCATCAAAGGCTTTCATCCGCTCGCTGTTTTCTCTCCAGTGAAACTGCAGCGACGACATGTTGCGGCGGCTAGTTTATTTTACATGGCGCGGCCGTGCTCCTACTGTTTATGAGCCACCGGCACACACGGTCAAGCTTTCCCACAGAGAGGAACCTGCATCATGAGTGACTCAGGGTGTCTGGTGTGCACTCACACACGCACACAGACACACTCACACTGGTGACCGTTAGATGACTGTTGGACTTGAAAGGAAGAGGATGGCTTCTGCGGAGCGCTGGTGGAGAGAGGGAACCGTCCACAGGATGTCCCAAACAGGGCCCGTATTGTCCCGAAGGGCGTGAGAAGCCGAGAGGTCAGACCGACACCCGTGCCACAAACAAAGTGTGGCGGAGCCACTCAACTCTCCCCACCGCTGCATAATAATGGGCGCACGCCAACTGGAACACGGATGCTTTTTCAGTCTCTAATGAGACACTGAAGCTTTTCCATGTCAATACCAGCCGCAGTGCACAAACAGACACAGAAACCGCGTCTTAAAATGCAGGATGTTGACGGCGTTGGGAGGCAAGAGAGGGGGGGCTTCCTCTTCCTGTTGCTCTTTCTGTTGGACTTTCCTGTCAGTTAGCATTAACTACTGACAGACCTTTGGGTGCCTTCCAGACTCATCCCCGAGCCTTCTTTCTTTCTTTGTTTCTACCACTGGGGAGTGTGATTCCTCACTGTAAAGCATTAGTTCACATCAGGTACACTTGGGTCGCCGGGCAGAGTAGGCAGCATGAATTCTAGGTGCTTTCTGGGGGAGAGGACCTCTTTGGCACCGCACAAACGAGGACCACAGAAGAAAATCCTCCCCGGATTGCATATCTAAACCCTCACTGGCCGTCAGTTGAAGCTAATCAAATGAATTTAGTCAAATATTGCTCTCGAGCCACCATGTGTGCGGCTATCGGCCTCTCCAGCGCACAGAGCCTTTGTGACTCAGCAGCGCCACAGGTCTGTTCATTCACACTGGCACAAATTAGCGGCCACCCACGTTCCTTTTTAATGTCCCATGTGTCTTTACCAACACTGCAGTATGTGAACTATCCATTTGATTGTTTGGTCATTTGTTTGGGGGTCTACAGAGAAAGATGACCAATGTCGAGACATTAGGAGAAAAATCAGCAGCAGTGGTGGGAAATAATTAAGACAATTTACTTTGTAAATAAAAGATGAAAACTAACTAAATAACAGGACTGTGTTGGTAGGCTGTTTGGTCATTAGAACTTTTGTATCCATAAGATGCTGATAGTTTGACAAATTAAGTCAAATCTGCAAGTTATCCCGTAGCTATTAGTATGTTTTAATACATAGTGGCATCTAATATTAAATGGCAAAGAGTTGAACTGTCTTAAAGCAGGGAGCTTAAGTATCCATCTAAAATAAACATTACAAGTTATTAGCAATCACAATTTAAAAGTGCAAAATAGCAGAAAAATAATTATTAGATAAATATAGATTATATTAGTTTTCAAGTAGCGACCAATAGAAACACTTGTAAGCCACATATACATCTTTAAACACCATGTATGTTTGAGAATGTCCACATTTATGTATCATGTGATTATTGCGTGTGAGAGTGCAGTAAATGGGAGGAGAGATGAGGGAGGATTGCATGAACCAAACACACAATCTCACCCTACTCCCAAAGTGCCCTGATCACAGGAAATGGGTGTAAAGGAATGACTCAGCTGGCTTTGACCTCCACCACGCCTCCCCATACCAACTCCCCCTCTCCCCTAGGGGTGCTTTAATTAGAAAAAAGAGAGCCATTTGTCATTTATTTTTCTCCAACACCCCCCACCCCCGTCTCTGTCTCTATGATGACTCATAGCTTTCTCTTTCACCCATCACTCTCGTGCGCTCTCACTCCCTCTGCGTAATTCGACTGGCCTAGATTCCCCCTTTATTGCAGGGGCATCAAACAAACATACAGCTGTCTCACACATGTGCGGCCTTAACGTACCTGCGCAGGGCGTCCATCACGCAATTAACTTGCAAACGCACCCAAAAAGCCGCTCTCCGTCTGTGGTAGCGTCATGCTGAAACGTTTATGTTTCCACCGAGGCCCAGTTGCTCAACGCTAACACACACACACACACACACACACACACACACACACACACACGCGCATGCACACTCACACACACACATTTGTGCACCCCACGCTCATGCACGTACACAAACCCTTTGTGTACGCGCGCTGCTTCAAAGGATGGCGTGTCAGTAAACAGAGGGATGGGGAAGGAGGAATGTGTTGTTCATTGGGGGATTGAGGGCCGCTGCAGAGAGGAAGGGGGGGCGGGGCGCGCTGACCTAATGTCCCTCCGAGTGGAGCCCGCTGAGCCGCTCCCTCCGCTGTGGTAACCTCTGCACGCCCAGCGGCACCGCCGAGAGCCCCACGGACAAAGGGGGCCGCACATCACCGCCGACTAATCTAAAGCAGACACCTCCCTCAACTCCCATTCATCCAATAAGCAGGGTCCGATTACCATCGGACAACATGTGTGTGTGTGTGTGTATTCACAGAGCAGGAAAGCAATATTTCCTCCTGTCTGCTATGTCAGTTTAATGCCGCTGTGTATGATTTGTGACTTTAGTCACACCTCTCTTGATTGGACTCAGTAGCAATGCCCCAGCTTTACCTGTGAATGTGTGTGTGTGTGTGTGGACAAAAAGCCTTTAAGTTTACTCCCATTGAGTTTATGAAGAGCTAAAGCCCAACACCGTTTCCCAGTATGCCTCCTGTAACTGCCCGGATGTGTCCAAACCCATTCACTCTTACTATAAACTACATAGAGTGCCATAGTGTAGTAGGGTTTAGTCTGCATTGTACAGACGACAATAATGATCTAATAAGATGATCAATGGATCATTGACCTGCACACGACTCACAAGTTGTTCTGTGTTAAAAACCCTGATATATTCAGGTTAAAATACGTATTACAGTTTCACTTTGAAACTTGACTATTTGCCAATCACCAAAGCAGTTGATTTTTCTGTCAAATCATCCTCATCATTACTCATTTAATGGACTTTACTTGTATGATGGTTTTCACTTAAAGCGCTTTAAAACTTCCTGTCATTATTCAACCATTCACTCGCTGATGACAGGAGCAATATACCATCAGTTAATAACATCCACCCGTTCATAAACCATAGTCACAGCTAGAGGATCAATGTTGGGCAAGTGTCTTGCTGGTTAGCAGGGCCTGGGATCGAATGGTCAATCCTCTGAATAGAGGACGACCGGGCTCTGCACCCACAGTCGCCCATCAACTGCTGCTTTGTTTGAAAGGACTCGCTCGCGGTGACAGACCCATCCAGGATAATCTCTACAAAGCCTTTTAAAACATTTTAGATCATGGTTTGGGTTTCACAAACCTTGTGTCCAGTGTTGCCAACTGCTCAGTAAGGAAAGTAGCTATTGGCTGTCCCAAAAGTCGCTAGAAGTTTGGTTGGAATTGTTATAAGGCTTTGCCTTTTGAGTGTGTTTTTGAGTTATCATGTGTTTTGTAATCTTTTTTCTTCTCTTTTCCCTTTTTGACTACGTGTCTGGTTGACCGCTGCCCCCCCCGACATGCAATGGGAGGCTAAGGCCCGTTCAGTGCTGCAAGCAGCCCTAGTTTTGTATTATAACCTCACTGTAGTCGTTTATAATTTTCGCTATAACATTATAGCGTGACATTTGTGCCAATAATCTTCTAGCACAGGTGACTCTGCGTGGTGGAAGGGGGGCCCCCAAATCAAATTCTGCTTAGGGCCCCTAAGGGGCTCGGGCCGGCACTGGTCAACGAGTTCAGTGCGTGACAAAGGCTATGCTTGGTGAGCAAAGGCGGTATAGTAATGTTGTTTTTACTTTTTGGTTAGTGATTTATTTTAGACAAAGAACATTTTCCATTTTGCGCATGCGCGATTGATTTGCAGTCTCGACGTGGAGCAGTAAACATCTCCTGCACTGACTGCAGCTGGAAGGGACTGCTGCGCGAGTACTCGGCCGATTGTCAGTGCTTTGGGAAGGGGGTGAGGTTCACGACAGTACCCGCTGCTCGTTGAGAAGAAGCGTTGGAACGATACGTTCTTTTCACGTTACCAAAAGTCTCCAAAAGTCGCCAATAAGGTCAGGAAAGGTAGCTGAATTTGTTGCTAGTCGCTTTTTGAAAAATTTGTCGCTGGAGGGGTCTGAAAAGTCGTTAAATATAGTGACTAAGTCACTAAGCTGGCAACGCTGCTTGTGTCAGCGGAGCCATGTAGCTGTTTTCAGCAAACAAAATAGCCTATACAATTGACCAAATTCATTAGTGTTTCAAAAGACTGCATTGGTAGCCAGCTCTGATTAGCAGTGACATAGAAACATAACAACAGCCTCAAAACCGTTTCTGTTAGTGTTTCCAACATTTGAACGATTCACATAGTTAGACGTGAAAAGAAAGAGCAGTGATTTGTTCTATTCAAGGTTAGAAGACTTTGACAGAAACATTCATTTGACCTCACTCATCGTTGTAAAACTCACTTCATTTCAACAGAAAAAAACCTCTGTCTCTGTTGACAGAGGGTTTCCATCATTCACCAACTTTGGTTTGAAATGAAAAAATTAGTAACCACTGTAACAATTTCCTTGTTCACTCACTCTTTTTTCAAGCGCGGTTGTGACGCGGTCATGACGAAGAACATGACGCACAAGAACCAAAAATCGTCTAATCTTGGAAGACTTTCCTGTGTTTAAAAAAACCCACGTAGACGTGTTAATGTTGTGGGGAGAAAGGTTATAACTTAGATGAACCCACATGATACACACATCTGGCTCGACTGTAATTGGTGGGAAACAAAAACAGAGCCAACAGTAGAGTGAACATGTATAAAACTACTGTCCGTCAGCTTGGTTTGGAATTATAATGTCATGTAACGCACATGTAATGCACATTTGAAATTGTTTTAGTGATGCAAATAAACCCCTTTTTTTTAAAAGTAACACATGTGAACTGCTCTTCATGGGGTTCCTCTCCTCTGAGTGTCTTCATGGCCAATGTTGACTTTTCAGACCTCAGATCCTCTCCTCTATTATTTATCCGGGGACATGGTAGCTGTTTAGAGGGTGAGATTTGTCCACCTGTTTCCGCAGGGACGGAGAGCTGGGGAGGAAGGAAATGGAGAGGTGGTACCCTGAGCAGACGTTTAATTGGTGCATTTTTAGAAATGGCTTTGCTACTCACCGAGTTCCAGCAAATGAGTCAGACATGCCTTGCAAGCACACTCAGATACTTGCACATGGTTTATCATAATTTCCCTTTGTAGTTTTCACTTTGAAGAGAGTTTATTTGATCCTCTGCATGCCATCTGGGGAAAATGATTTGAGAGATTTCCATATTTTGAATATGTTATGGGCAGCGAGCTGTGTGGCGTGTAGTCTTTCATTCCCTATTCATTCACTCCCCTATACCCGTGTTCCTCCCCTATCACCTGCCTTGTTTAGGGAAGGAAAGCCAGAGGGGGGAGGGTTGAGGTAAAGACAACAAAGGAAAAGAGAGTAAAGGACAGACTGAGCTGACTTAGACTACGATAAAAATCTGGGCCTGCAGGTGTGAAGTGAGGGACTCAGCGGTAAAATGAAGACATGCGTAGAGGGGGAAGAATTTGTGTAAACACATTGTGGTCCTTCTGCATCGTCATCAGTACATGTTTCATGCGTTTAACTTATCACAATCTAACAACGCAAAGAGGTTTGAGTGTGATATGATGTCTGTATGTGGAAGAGTTCTTATACTATTATCTTTGACCATTTGTAAAACACTTCTTCAAAGAAATTTTGAATAGTGAGTGTGTGTGTGTGTGTGTGTGTGTGCACATATTAATGACAAGCATGCGGTACGTATTCAAATATCTACCTAAATAACAAAATTGACAGTAATGTAGAATATAAACTCCTTTACATGATGAGGAACTCCAAAATGGTGATGACATTGAAAATAGTTATGATAGGGTTTCTTTGCTTAAATTATAATGTGCTTAAATGAAAAAAGGAAAATTAAAAAAACAAAAACAAAATTGTGATTACTATAGAAAGAGGGATAAATGTGTTTAGACTTTTTGCATCAATAGATATATTACAGATAAACCTTACATATGATGACAAGGTTTATAATGTAAGAAGATACATGAATTAAATCACTTTAGCCACAACAATGAAATCTGTATATCAATTATTCATCCTTTCTTATCTTGAATTCTTGCGGAATAATAGTTTTTCTTTGATGTCTCCATGCACCAATAAACCAGAATGTCTTACAAAACAGTTTTGATTATTTAAATAAATGGGGGAAGCATTTAACACACGCAAAAATGTGTTCAAATTAGATGGCAGCCATCAACCATGGCTTTAATAAAAAGGATATAAGATACAATATTAATAACGAAACAGCAATAACTGGGAATCGGAAGGTACATTTGTTGATGGGTGAGTATTTGTGTCTCTACAGATTCTGCACCTGGAGGAACAATGTCTTTGAGCAGCTGTGGTGTTTATGAAGCCGAGCTGAGCAGCAGTAGGGCTCCGGAGTATTATTAAAGTCACAGTCAGCACCATCTGAGTCCACGGAAATAACACCAGGTCGCTTCAGTGCTCCACTTATAATGACCAGTTGTGGTGAAACACAGCATTGGACATATAATTGCAAATGTCACAGATGTAATAAGACCGAACCCAAAACAGCATTTCGGTCCTGGCGGCGTTCGAATCAGCCTTCATTCAGCACCGTCACCTTTCATGACCTTGCCAATAGTGCCACAAAGAGATACCAAAAGGCAGCATTGAATTTATATTGCAGATAAAAGACGAATTAAAGCGAAGACGGAAGTACTGAAAGGGAAACCTCTTGCAACTAGCTGCTCCTCCGTATAGCAACAATCTTTTTATTGCTAAATTTGTGTCGTTTATGAGTCAAACCGATGTCAGATAAAACCGTGAAACTTCCAGGAGTTGGGGTCGGGGTGTTGGTGGCAGACTCGGCCCACCCGGTCTGTGTTCTCATGGGGAAACGGAAGAGCCCGATGGGCAACGGGACCTACCAGCTCCCCGGGGGCCACATGGAGTTTGGGTGCGTAGCCTGGCCAGCTAACGTTAGCTAACTTAGCTAACCCCATTCATAAATCTGTGACGACGTACTGATGTAACTTTAGATGTGTGATGTCGTCAAACACCAATTTCTGTTGTATCAATGGGCAATAGGGAATTGCACACAGAAGTCTGATCGAGCTTGGTTTGTTCTGAGAAAACAGTGCAACGGTTCCTGATGTCATCATGTCATGATCTCTAGTAATACCGATCTGTGCCTAACAGCAGACCCCAGAATACAAACCTTCTTGGGAGGCAGTCAGGATGTCTCTGTATATGTGTTGCAGTCTGTCCAGATAGTCGGCACAACTACCTGCACACTGTTTCACACTTTTCTCCATGGCTAGAACTAGTTCCTGGAAATACGCCTACACCGTTTGTTCCCCCAAAGCCTAATTTGCACAAAAGACGCAAAGTCTGATAAAAAAAACACAACAATGAGAAGTACTGATACGATCTGATTTATTTATGTAGTTCAGTGAGAATCTTTCCACATGCCCGCTACAGCCAGGCTAGCCGTAAGACTGCACAGCTGCGCTTTGTCGTAAATGCCAACAGTAGCATGACAAATTGCTTACGCTCTCATTGATAACATGTCAACGTTCTGCAGGTATAATGCTTACCATATTCACTATCTTAGTTTAACGTGTAAACATGCCTTTTCTACTAATTGACACTGACGACAAAGTTCCACCCAGGCAGTTATTAGGGTTCATCTATTTGGAGACCATGAATGCATGCACACAATTTAAATGTTAGTTGCTCCGATATATGTTGAGATGTTTCCATGCGTACCAAAGTGGTAAGCTGATCGACTGACTGGCATTACCATCCCGGTAAATATCCTCCTTATTGCCTCCAAAACATTCTAACTAACTCTACCTTCAGGGCGTGGGCCAACTTGGAGCTTTGGCAGGACGTCCCCAGGCCCGTCTGCAGCACGTGTAGCACCACATTCTTCTCCATGGTTGACGTGTCTGTGAAAAAGCTGGACTCCTCCAAGTGTGTTCTCACTGCTGCAGAAAACCCACCTGGGTCAGCAAGCAGAAACACCCTGCAGGAAATCACCAATGGGAAGTAGGCAGAGCTGTTATTAAACTTGGCACTTTGATACAAGTTGACCATCTTGATGCCTCTTAGAGTGCTCAGGGCCAAGGAAGAATAAGGAGACGGAAACAGCAGCAGTTTCATCGTTCACCCAATGTCTAATTGTCTCTGTAATCCAGGTCTTTTCCTTGGACACCGGCCACTGTCGCAATAGACTTATCACGAGGGGGGAGATATGATAGCATGTGATTGTGATGGAATCTCAAAGCCCAAGGTCTTAAGATCAATATGCCAATAAATGAAAAGAATCGGGTTTAATCCCTGGCAGGAGTTTGGTCTTTTACAACCCCAAGAAATCATGAAAATAGGCCAAAAGTAGCCCAAAAGGGCAGATTTTCAATGATTAACTGCAGCGCTCCCTATTCTTCAAATATACTCAAAAAAATTAGGGTGTGTTCAGAGGTTCAATGTCTACATATGTTACATATTTTGGGGAGGGCAGGCCAAGTAATTAGGAAATTATGAACCATGCCAGATTAAGCCACACCCATTGCAAAGTTCATTAGCCCATATCTTCTGAAAACAATAAGATATTAACACGATTTCGGAATAATGAACCAATAACAAAACACATGTGTGCCAATTTTCAAGTTGATCGGACATTGGTGGCGGAAACTGGCCTAGTGGGGTACTTTTCACTTTTCTAGGGGGCGCTGTAGAGACATTTCTTTATACCCAAATGCGAGACCCCAAAATTATCAAATTTTTTAACAGTCTTTATATTCATGCAAAATTTAACAACTTTTTGAACATGATAAAGCCCCCAAAAAGAATAGTTTTACCTCCTCCGACAAAGTCGTAGCCAGGACCCTAACTACAAGCACATGGTTGCATGCCACGATTTACTGAGTCGTAAGTGCAAAAAAAGTTATATATTTTTTCCGGTTACTCATGCAGTCGTATAAACACCGCACGTGGATTGCGTTAGCAACAACACCTGCTTGACCTTGAAATGCCTTAAGCATACATCTCAGCCCTCCCTTCTTGCGCAACATTCGTACATGGCACGATGGACTCAAGCACACCCACTTTTTTCCTTATGGAGCACTTTCTGGGATGTTCTTCAGCAGGTGTCAGCAGTTTGTTTCTGTCCCATCAAAAGCTCCGAGGGCTCTGCAGGAAGCAGCTGCTGAGAAATTAACATCAAATAGAAGGAAAAGCCCGCTTGAGTTTGACTTTCCTCGGGGAATGTTTATCCAACACTTTGATATGAGCCTCCTGACTCATCTTTAGTTTTGGTTTGGCCATTACAGGGAGAATTAAGCAGGTGGAGTGGCATTTTTACAAACTCATTTTTAATGATCTTATTCCTCCATCAAAACTCATGCTCTGCTTGTGTAGCTTTGATAATTGACTTGTTTACTTTGATGGTGAAACAAACCCACAGATTAACACTCCAATTACACCACGACTGCCGAGATAAAACCATACATATTACAATTCAAGTCCTGGCAAGAGACCTGTGAAGAACATTTTGAGAGGTGAGACAAGCGGAGATTCAATTATGTTGATCATGTTTCATTTCACTTTATTTATCTGCCATTGGTGAGAAATTACCTGAATAAGCTCTCTCTGTTGACTTGCCAGAGAAAAAAGCTTTTCAGTTTAACCGTTGGTAACATGACCACTTTTGGAAAAAGATAGCATGGATCAATGTCACCCTATTGGCGGTGCATGCATCTCTCACAATATATAACAAAGGTTATGTAAAGCATTCGGTGTTAATGTGCTTGCGCCGTGTCTGTGTGTGTCAGTGGGTTCAGTCTTTTTCATGTGTATGTGTACAGTGTGTGTGTGTATGTTTAATTTTTCCATGCAGTCACTGCCCTTAAGTCTGAGACTTAGCAACGGGTCTGGACCTGCTCTCCACACTCCCAATTCAGCATCGTGGGCTGCCAGTAATCCCTTGAGCACTGAGCGAGAGGGGTGGGGCTGGCTGGGTGGGGGTGGACAAGGTGTGGAACATTTTTTTAAAAAAGGACAAATGCTTGGTACGATGTGCATCCCTACTGGTAAAAAGCGGTGCCGAGAATTGGGCTCGGCGTCCGGGACGTCCTGTGCTGGGCTAGTCGTCGGTGAAGCCCAGCTGCTCTTCTTCCGGCTGCCGTCCTCCGTCCAGAGTAAACAGGCCGCCACCGCCTGCCCAGAAATAGACCACACGCACCTGGCACACCGCACGCTTTTCCACTGGTAGATCTCCCCCTCCTGACGTTGAACAGTCGCTGCCAAGAGCAGAAATCTGGTTTTATATTATTTGCTGAAAGTAGCGTGATGTCTGCTTTTGTACATGCTGAGGGAGGTCCATCCCCATCGAGGGTTACAGAAGAGATTTTAAAGGGCAGCACACCCGAAATCAGAAAGAAATCTGTGTTGGACATAATGGCCGTAAAGATGCCTTGTTGTCAATATATTGGGACTATTACTAGCCTTGTGTTGCGTGATGAACTAAATGGATGTGAGAGACTCAACAGCAAATTGTCTTTACAGAGATCCATAGCTGGTTACTCAACAGACCGTCTTGTGAGTTTCATAGAGAAACTATTTTCTGTCTACCAACAAACTTAAATCATCATGCGGAGGGAGGTCATACAGCCAAAATCTTAAAATAGGCAATTTACACCAAAACAATCTAGATTGATGAATGGAACTATATGTAAGATTAAAAGTATAAAGAGAAAAGTAGTGAAAAAAATTCTCAATACTAACATGATAAAACATTTAATTTACATTTTCATGTGATGAAATAAGAAAACAACTGCTGATGATCACGTCCACTACACGTTAAATGTGTGTTTGGGCTTGTTTCATATCAATGCACTTGGAGCAGCTGTAACACACACACACACACACACTGGTGCAAACACAGCGGTGTGTTGGTTTTATCTTGCAATCAAAATCTTCCACTCTGACGTGATAACTTAACATTCACGTTTATTTCGAAATGTTTAAATATTTACAAATGCAAATTTCAAATGGTAAGTGGGTGCACTACAAAGTTATGGGTTGTTTCTTGAGATGTGCAAAAGCATCACACTTCAGATGAGAGTAAAAAAAATTGCCCCTACATTACTATTGAAAAAAAACAGCAAATGTGTGTGTTGAGTATCAACGGCTTCCCTAAAACCGACACCACAGCCCAACCCCTGACCATCACTTCTAGATACAACTGGCTTGCTGTGAATCCTGAGAGGGAGAAAAAACACGGTGTCATCACTCTCACATCCCCCTGATATTACTCATGTTGTTTGACAGCACGGGAAGCTGCATAAGCACAATGTGGTGTTACAGCAATGAGAACAAAACAAAAGCATCGTATAAGTCAAGTGGGCGAAAAATACAAAAAGACGGTTCGAGTGAAGCGCTGCAGTCATTCAAAGGGAGATTCCCCAGTCTGCTGTCCTGTGCCATGCAAACAATCTCCAAAAACACCTGTGGCTTTATGGTCGAGGAAAATCCCCAACAGCAACCCGTGTTACCTGGGATTTTCAGCACCTTTTAACTGTGAGCTCATTGGGACGATGATATGGAAATAAGAAAAGTCCCAGACAATCATCTGTAAAAAATCTTCCATCACGTTCATTGGTCCTCGTGTCCTTTGGCATTCTTTATCCATCTTTTTTCTTTTTTTGGTGGTGGTGGCGGTGGGGGTGTATATATATATATATATATTTTTTTTTTTTTGTCAAACTGACAAACTGGCATACATTCTTCACACATCTGTCTCATTTCAAGACAGGCTTTTTTTTACGACAGCAAGGGGAAAAGTATATATGCATAGAAAATGAAATCTTTAATGTCTATATGAAGAAGTCCAAGGTGTGATGAAGGTGTTTGCAGAAGGAATGGTGTTGACCGCAAAGATCCCGATGACTTCAGATATTTCGTTCCACATTTTTCTCGTCCCCTCTGTCACATGGTGCTCTACAACACATCTCACAGTGTGTTTGAGTGTTGGCTGTGACGTGTTTTTAGCTGCACTTGCAGGACTTCACAATCATGTTGGACAGCTGTTCCACCTGAAGGTGAAAAATCAACAGCAGAGTGATTCGTCTTTGACTAAACTGTTGCTTTCACATAAAATGTTCTGTAAACATTTCACCCTAGAATGAAGGTTACTTGGCCAAAGCATCAATACCTTGTGTTGCCTGCCCACGTAGTAGAGGATTGGCAGTGGCTCCAGTGTCTGTGGAACACAGCAAGGCTGGGCAGAGGCTCCTGGGTTGTGATGCTTGTACAGGGCCAAAATCTGTGAACAATTATATGACGGGAAAGACATGAAGACAGAGAACGCAGCTCGGAATTCCTAACGTGTAAAGCAGCTTTCATAGGCGGTGAATTTATGGGAACAAATTACGTGTGCTTCATGCTACAATCCAGGTCCCAATGGTTTACATCTTGAACAGTGTTTGTAAACGGGATTCAAAACTGTATAAAATGTTATATTCAGTGCATTGACATAGCAGCTGTTGACCATACAAAGATATAGAGAGAAACATTTCACTTGTACTACACCATCTCTCTTTAGTAATATTCTCATTTGTTAGTAGTTTGTGCCGGGAGATCTTTAACATTTATCGCTATAGAAAAAGGTATATGATCAGTGGTTGCTGCCTAATAAAGAATGCCCATACATGAAGCATGTGAATCAACTGTACTTATACAATGGTCCAGCCATGACGTAGTGTGCCAGGCCTCACTGTCTGTAGGCAACATTACATTTCAATCAACCTCATTGCAATCAGAAGATACTTTAAATGAGCTGAATCTGCTGTAGACAGTGTCAATCTTTTCACAATTGACCTCACGATCAAGTTTTTCTTTGAGGTACAAGTTTCAGTATCTAGATCTGGTGAAAACCTGGTAGCGAAGACACTCACTGACTTGGCCTATAATGCTGCCCACAGCTGCATCTCTTTTTCCATCCGGGGGCAACAGCACACGATTGTGACTGAGCAGCAGCATTGGGTCTGCGTTGCCAAACTTTACATGACAGTAAAGGGTTGCACCATACCTGAGAATATTTGTTTTCAGCATTCCAGATGTAGGTGCAGGATCCCATGCAGTAGTTGGCATTGTAGCCAGTTGGCTTATGTATCCACTTCCAGCCCAGATCTTTCCTGAAGTCGATGTAAAGGCTTCTCACGCAGCAGGTCTGTGTCTGACTGCATGAGAGAAAAACAGGTGAACCATCTTTTGTGGAACTGTGTAATTATACAAGAGAGAGAGAGAGTTGCTTTAAAAGGCACATTTTCTGATAGTACTTCTTCATTGAGTGCAGTTAGTGAGTTTATCTAAAGTAGCTATAATAGTGGCATAGTGGGCCGGGGCTTAGCTAAGGGTCAATCACTGATGAGGGCCAGGACATTTGCCTTGCGAGGCAGCTCGACCTTGTTTCGGTTAATTGTAAATTCTTAATTTGACTGAGGTTAAAAAGTGTGCACGAACGCAAACATTTACCATTCAGCTATGAGTTGCTAAGTGGGTGCTCAGGAGTATCCTGCAGCTATGAAAATGTCAATAAAATGAAAGAACAACGTAATATTAGCAGGATCGCTTACGCTGTGCAGGTGTCCTTTGTCTCAAGTGAGCGTTTTTTGCGCGAGGTGAGGTGGCTGCTGCTGTTCTGAGGGATGGACATGGTCAGGATGTAGGGTGGTTGCTTTGTCCTCATTTGTATAACTCCTGTGTCTCCCCTACCAGACTCGATGCCAGAAATGCTAAAGCTGAAGGTATTGTCGACATCTGTCTTGTCACATTCACAGAACAGTCGAAGTTGGAAACCCTGTTCATCGTCTGGTGAGACATAAATTTACAACATTGGCAAATTTTAAAAATAAGGTAACTCATAAAATCTGTAAACTGCAAGATGTTGCACCGAACTGAACAACTAGACATCGTCATAGTGGTATGAGAACAATAAGCAAAGTGTGTTTATCTCACTGTTCTCTTTGAGCCAGTTCTGCAGGGTCTCAGTGACATCGAAGGACAGCCATTTGTCTTTCAACTGGTTGGTAACGAAGCGGGAAGCGAGGTAGCGGGGCGTCCCGAGACCCTGGTACAGCTCCACCCGCTGCTCAGAAGCTATCGTGGTTTGTTTGATGAGCATCCGTAGCTCAGCGCTGGTCAGCAGGTTGTAATCTCCCACACTATCTCGTATCTCCGAGATATTGAAGAACATCGGGATAGTTTTGGAGGCCTTGGTGGTCCCTGTGTCGTTTTTTGCTGCGGGGATAAATCAAACAATTACTTTCACATTTTACAAACAAGACAGGCAACTTCATGCGAGGATTCGTCTCAAATTGTGGGACGCCTTAAAGGCACAATAATCCATTATGCCAAAGAGAAACCTGGAAATCACATAAGTAAGTCATTTCATTGAATTTGTTCAAACAAACCATGCATAAATAGGGGCACTATTTTGATTTGGGAAACATAGTTCACATGTTCTTCGAAGTGTTCCAATACGGCACGTACACAACTACACTTGTGGAATTTATTTCCTTTCCCTTAATAATTTTCCTTTTGGTCCCTGAAGACACATTTTAGTGGGAATTAGAAGGACGGGGGCACTACTGAGAGGTTTTTTTGTACGACCAATAGAGGGGAGGTAGAAAAAAAAAGTTTTTTTGGAACAAGAAAAAAATAATTTTTTTAGTTACAAACAGAACGTGATAAAGAATGGTAGCTCTAGGAAACAATTGATGACCAGAAGGAGCCTGTTGTTGATTTGGAAATAACTCTAACATTCAACAAGTGAATTAACACCTTTAACAAAATAGATGACATTGACATTATTTTAAAGGTGTTTGTAAATTATATTGATGGTTTTTAGGTTTATTTATCAGACTAAATCTAAAGTGGCATAAACAAGAAAACTCATTCTTGTGATTCTACATTGATGGGAGAAGGGCGGACAGACCTTCATTTGGCGGTTTTCTGTTATCCAGCCAGCCCGAACCGTTGGATCAGCAAACTTTAGCTAAGCGGATGTCACTTCCCAAGGTAAGCAGTCTCCACGCGGCAGGGAGGACTCTTTTCTGTCTCAAGATCCACGTGGCACCCGGTGATTGTCACAAAAAACATGGCGCTCACAACGATCGCAAGATTTTAGGCCAAAACCAGAGCTTCAGCAGTCTTCTTGCTCTTAATCTTGTCCTGCTGTTAGTTTGTAGGTTTTTGTCTTTGCATATAACTGATAAACCGAATTATGCAAAACATTAATAAAATGGGAACGCTAAACTCAGTGACTAATCTTAAATGCAGCTAAATATTCATTTATTCCAACTGCTGTAAAGTTCACCAAAGATGGTTATACAGTATTCCTGTGCGTATTTGCAACTTGTATCCCACGAGTCGGCCCGCATTGTGACAGCGGGAAAATTCCCCCTGCACAGGCTGATGGAAAACAGAGCCAAGCTACTGAAGGCCTTAACGCCATAAATCTACCAGCGTTACTTTGCAAAAGGATTAAGTTGGAAAGGGACGAGCAAATTAAGTGGAGGCTGGGAGGGTAGACGTTCTGGAGTGAAATGCCATTTAAAAACCGTGTTGGAGTTGTGTGTGTGGGTAGGTTGTACAAAAAATGTAGAAGAAAAAAAACTCATAGTACAGAAGAATAAAACTCATAGTTGTGAAGGGGTGAAACGGAGCAGGGAAATTGGAGATGTGAACCAGTGGAGCCTGGGACCTGGCACAGGACCAAACCTTCCACTCTGCCTCAGCCTGCCAAAGCCGGGATTCTCTGCACTCAAAGTCCGGGAATTACTCTATGACAGGAGCAAGAATGTAGCCTGTAGCGGGATCCTCCATGTCCCGGCTGCCTGGTGTACCACTTGCACAATTTCCCCATCTGTGCTGTTGCTTAGCTATGAGGCCAAAGTTAAACTGAGAAAGAGAGAGCTGGCATATGCTGGTGAGGGGGTTATGAGATGACATTCTACCGACCCCACCCAGGGCAAAATCAAATGTGTTGTTGTGAGCGCTCTAATGGAAACACAGAACGGAAGAGCAGTAAAAAGCAACCTCGATCTAAGAGAAAGCCAACCTCTCCGGCTGGTTGGAGGGAAACCAAGATTAATGTCTGAGAGAAGTGTTTACTGAACAGGAAGTTGGGTCACTTCCTCTAAGAAGCACATTGGCTGCAGCTTCATGCTCACTTCTACTTTCCAATCAAGTCCCTGTCACTGAACTGCTCTGCCTGGATGACAGACTTTCTTGTCCGTGCCTTACTCATGGGCAAAGGCAGCACCATGGACCGCACACTAACATGGGTGTCTGTGGGGATTTGTGTGTTGAATCAGGGCATATCCGCAGGTAAGCCGAGAGACAGCTGTTGTGACAGGCAGGCAGACAGCTCTGTAATTACCAGTGGGAGGAACCAGATTCCAGCAAAAAGGCTAAATACCTGCCTCCTCCATATGTACGCCGGGCTCCACCCTCCCACGGCCCACTCGTCAATGTCTAGCTCCACCAACCTCACCCTGTTCACAGCGATGGCGTCCTGACACTCTTCATTGTTGTAGGGCTGCAGCAGCCTGATTTACTCCTGGATTTAACAAAGTGGCCGCTTTCCTAGCGAGGGTAAAGTTTTCTCTCCCTTAACAGGCTCAATGGGATCAGGGCCTTCAACGACGGGCTGGCACTGATTACTCACCAAGGGAAGTCCAGCATTATCCGGCACGCAGTTACCACGACAGAAGCCAACGCCATAAAGTAAAAAAATGAACACATTTATGCATCCCGTAGGCCGTTAAGGGGAGTCAGGAAAGTGTTACTCGTCCACTAAAAAGAACCACAAATTGAGTTGACGAATAGGATTTGTTAAAGAATATATTAAAAAGGAAAACTTGTTCTCCACTTGGCTTCTTTTTTAATGGCTTTCCTCACACACACACTTCTCTGTCTTTTACAAACAGAAGCTGGATTGTTGCCCACTCCCCTCCTGTGTTGCAAAACCCTTCTTACCCAGTGAGCTTTTTAAGAAGCCATGCTGAGGGTTAGGACAGTGGATGGGTGTTCTCTGGCGTTCCACAGACGTAGGAAACACACGTTCTCTATGGGCACCGCTTGCAGCGGACCTGAGTCACTGGCGATCTCAGTGGCCATCGGCCTTGCCTTCCTTCCTGCCAAGCTGTCCCGTCACAAACACGCTGCAAACACACTGATAATAAGCCCAGGAAACACAGAGGAGAGAGAGGAAGAGAGAGAAAGAGAGAGAAAAGGAGAGATAGAGAGGCGACTAATCATGGGCGGGGAGATATATGGAAATGAAGGGGAAATGTTATGGGAGAATGAGATATGATGCAGGGCAAGTAACAGGATAAGCAAGGGAGAACCCAATGCTCAAATTACAGGAAACCCCCAATCCCTGAGGTACACGGACAGAAAGAGAGAAAGACCAAAGATGGAGTGCATTTCATGTCTTCTCTCATCTCATTTTTGCTCCTGATTTCCTTTTAGGTTCCATCTAAGCAGAACAAAACTCAAGCCCCCTTATTTTTTTATGTTCCTTTCTTCTTTGTTTGGTCCACACACACCTGGACACAGTCCATACACTTAAGTCTCCCTTTTGAAGTGGTGGATAAAAGAGGGATGGTGTGAATGTCAGCGTGAATTTACACATGTAGAGAACAATGGAACAAGGAATATAAAAAGTCTGGTTATCATCACCGTTTGGGATTCATTGCTCAATTACAGCCAAAGAAATGTGTGGCTGAACAAACAGCGCTAATAAAGCAGTAAAGATGTCACAGATACCAGGAAAGGCAACACTCAACACACTTGTTTTTTTCCCAAGCAGAAACACACAGTGACGCTTGGTTAGCGTTGTGAAGTGATCGGTTAGGTCTTGGCAACAAAACTGATTTGAGGAAAAAAGACAAAACAACCGTGACAATGTTAGTTAAGTTTGAAGCGATAAGTGTAACCGGCTTATGTGACTGGCGGAAAGTCAACAGTTTCTTTTGGTTTCACCTCGGACGGCAACAGCAGGCTCCAGGGGGAAAGTCCTGCGTTTGACCAAATCACTAAACCCTTCGATCCATCCTCAGAGGACTTTCTTGCATTTATGTCACTGTTTTTTTTTAATACTACTTAACTTTCATACAAACTATCATTTATACCAGGTAACATTTGAATAGCCTTCATACCAATTAACGAATTTATTCAAATTTTCAATAACGGCCACTTCACATATTCTATCTGTTGTTCTGCAAGTCGTACAATGCTAAAAACATTACCTGCAAACTGAGTTGTACGTTTTTGTGTGATATTGGCTTTGACTGACTGAAAATGCCATTTAGCTATAATCATTGTAATACCTGAAAAACATTTTTCAAGATGGAAAGGATCCTCCAGGCACTTCAATAAGTGTGCGTGTATCTGTGAAGCTCCTAGAAACGGAGGCGCATAAATCACGGACGCTTCATTACTTGACATTCTGAGTGCTGCAGTTAAGCCACCAGCCACTCCCCCTCATTCTGTAACACGGCCTGTAGGCCTGATGTATCTGCTACTCACCGGTCATGTTGAACTTGTGCAGCACCTTGGCAAAGTACTCCTCCTCCTCCTGCTCCGTGGAGATGTCCGTCTCCACCCTCCGCTGCTCCCTCAGCATCTCCTTGGTGCTGTTGTACAGGGACAGCAGGGGCGTGGGGATCTCCTCCTCGTCCCCCGCCTGGTCGGCCTCCGGCTCTTTCGCTAAGCGCAGTTTGCTGAGGATCTGGCTCCTGATGGCCTCGATGCGCTTCTTCCTCACCATCTGCTGGTCCAGCGTCTGACACGTGGACATGCCGCTCACGTTGCCCGCCGTGTACACAGCCACGAGCACCAAGAACGCCAGCTTCATGGCGCCGACCTCAAAGCTCGCGACCGCTTTGGTTCTCTGCGAATCCTCCGTCGCCTTTTTTCCCCGCTGCCTGTCTCCAACCAGAGAATGCTCAGAGAGAGGTGAATCACTCCGTTGGGGAGGTGTGAGTGACGTGAGGTGTTTACACCAGCAGAACAAATAAAGCGTTGTGGAGACGCCGCAAAGTTCAAGGCTCCTGGTGTGTCTTTTTTGAGCCGATGGATGGGTGTATGGAGAGAATCTCGGAGTGGGCAGACGGACGTCTAGTGCCGAGTCGGCCCTCTGACTCAGCCACACAGGTAACGCGATGACGTCCCAGACGCTGAAATCAAGCCAAGAGCAGAGCTGTCAAACAATTTGTGGGCACAACACACACAAAGAGCAACACAGATACTCGGAAGAGCCTCAACAATCCGAAAAACATCCTGTCTCACTTGATCATTTTAAACATCTATGTGTATGCCACGTCTCCTTTTCATCCTCAGGGAACAGCTGATCGAATGTGAAGGGAGCTTTCTAATAAGTATTAATACCCACTATTAATACCCAGTCCGAGGCGTTTCAGCTGACACCGCTTCCTGTCCTTGACCCACAAGGTTTCCTCACAGAGAACTTGAAGCAGTCCAGCACATGTTTATTGGGACCCTCTCTAAATGTCAAGAAGGAAGAAAAGGAGCCAATGATTACCTCCCGTGCTTAAAGTGAAATGAAGAAGTTTGATCCGATGACCCCAGCGGCTTACATTCAACCCCAGACCTGATCAAATATCCTCGGCACAGGGAACAAAAGACTAGTCCAGGATTTTGAAATCTCACTGACTTACTATGGACCAGTTCGCAAACAGATCAAGCCGTCCAGAAATGTCCCCACAGGACAAAAAACAAACATTTGATAAACTTGTGTCGCTCCCCCGCTCCAACTACCTCTTTTTCTGTTAGCAATAACAGCATGTGACCTGTGCACAGCAGCAGTTCAGCTTAAAGCGCGTTGAACGCCTCCGGCTGCCCACACTTCACGCGGTCACAGACACACACACACACACACACACACAAGGCAGCCGTAACCGTGTAAAAATGTGATATTGGTCTCAAGCAGCATGTAAATGACGAACACTTTCCTCTTGAAAGCAAAGTTTGACACACCTTCTCTTTATCTGAGCGTACCATTGACAGAGACAGCGGCAGCAGTCGACAGTCGGGTCGTCTCTGTTCTCCCTCTTCTCTATCCATCCATCGGTGTCGCCTCCTTGTATGCCCTGTGCAGCTCCTTCACACCTTCAGTCTCCTCTGGCCCAACTTCCCTGCTCGCACCTCAGTTTAACTCACTCTCTCTCTCTTTCTCTCTCTCTTTCTCTCTCTCCATCTGCCTCTCTCCTCACTCCTGATGCTTGTCAGAGCTTGCCGGTGACCAAGTGATTTGTGGAAGCTCAGCTAACTTTATTCTTGCACTCCCCTCTCACTCCTACTCGCTCTCTCTCTCTCTCTCTCTCTCTCTCTCTTTCTAACTTTTCTCTTTTTTTCAGGTTCCTGTTACTCGTCTAATAGAACGAGCAGCTTTCCCCGCCCAGGAAATGAGGGTAACGGCCTCAGTGTAAAACATCTGCTTGTTCAACAGAGCTCTGCCTGCCTTCTGTCCACATCAGGAAGCCAGGACTCAGTGACTTTAGAGGGTCTCTCAGATTCCCTGGCTTGTCTCCCAATGACTGACCATGTCAACAGGCCCTGTATGGCAGCAGTGTCCCGCCAACTGACCGCCACATTTACCTGGTGGCTGTGAAGACGGACGTCTGCCAGGGACCTGACCCCCTCGTGTCTAAAAGTAGAAGGGTGAATTTGAAGGGAGTGAGATGCCAACACGTCTGTGCGCCTTTTTAGAAGTTAGATTGTGTCATTTCAAAAGGAAGTCTAAACTAAAACAATCTGGGGACGGTTTGAATGGTTTTGTTTCCGTCTGAGGGAGGATCCAACAGGAAAGTAAGGGTAGTAAATGAACTAAATGAAGTATTCAGGCTTTGGTCTTGGGTCATATTTTTCCCAAAAGGGTTTTCTATGTTTGTTCATTGTCTCCCATTTACTATTATGAAGAAATAATGATCTATTAATTGAACACCGCCAACAAACAGGGACATTTAGCAAAGGGAAACTCAAGGCAGAAATCCCCTTAATACGACAGTAACAATGACAACAGAACACCATGATCAATCACACAAAGACACCGTCAGTGTGTCCCACAGCGCCACCAACACTATGTCTCTGATTACCATGAATGTACCAGTTACTGTGGGTTGTGTTGGTCCGTTGGCGTATTAGTGGGTGTCTGATGCCGTCTGGTGGTCAGCGTTGAAAGAGCTCTGCAGGGCTAAATTTTCGGGCTTGACATCAACTCCAAGCCTGAAATATCTGGTAACATTTTTGTTCTGATCAGCAGATGTGTTCTTTTCTCCCAAAATAATTGTGTAGTACAACCATATGCAACTATAATAACAGTATAGACATTACACATCTTCCTTCTGTGTCATTTTGGCTGAGAGATAAAACAACTACGGCGGCTTGCTCTTCCATTTGTTGACAAACCGGTCGATTTAATCTTTGGTTTCCATGCAGCTGCCGGCAAAGGCCAAAGTCTCTGGGCCAGACGAGCCGAGGGAGAGCTGCCTGGAGAAAACTGTGCACAGTCAACAGAGGGAACAGAACAGTCTATAAATCTGGTAACCACATCAGAGATGGTTGTGTCTGCGGCGGAGGGACACAACCTCCCGAGCGGTGTGAGACGCTCTCTAGAACTTTGTTTTGGATAACAGGTCATCTATTAATGGAGTGTAAAGCACATTATGTGTTCATTTTTCTGTATACAAGTGGCTGTGGAAGAGGGAAGAGAGGGATCTTTTAACTAAGACATTTGTTTCACATTTGTTTCACTTGCTTTTAATCGGGGGATTAAAAGCAAGTAACAACATGCAGTATCTGGGACGAACTCTGAAACTGAATTGTGGATGAATGGAAAATTCAAAATCCTAAAAAACAGTAAAACAGTACAGTGTTTTTCAAGATTTCAGTCCTGGTTTGATTGAGTGAAAAGAGTTCATCGGTCTATGTCAGAATGAATATATATATATATATATATATATATATTTTTTTTAAATGAAACCTACCCTAACTATAAAAAAGAACTACTTTATGTTCCAGATGCTTGTGATCCATAATGACACTTTAAGCGCCACTAGTGGTTATTCACAACCTGTAAATCATACCAAAACAATCTAGATACAAAGACGTGTGGCACTACAGGTGAGAGAACATTTTTTTGGAGGAGGTACTGTCCCTTTAACGGCCGCAGTCTGGGTCACCCGTCACCTTGGTTACGCGCGCGGTAAACTCACGGTTCCGGCTTTGTGAATCGGTATTCCTCGCTTTCCTGCTGCTTTGACTCGCCACTTTTCTAATAAAGCGCAAGTTACACATCGTCATCGTCACTTATTATCTGCGAGACATCGTGTCCAAAAATCACGCCAGTTTGCCGACGGTGAGCAACAGCCAAAGAGGGTTACCAAGGTGACGACGCGTCGGGACCAGGTCCGTTGGTACCTGAGGGCCACAGTACGCGTGAGACAGATCTGCGGACTCTCGATGGACTCGGTGGTGACTCGTCGATAGAGAGACGCGTTCACGTTCTACTGCACAGGTGAGTGATGGTTGGGATGCCTGAAACCGCAAATAATAGCCTGATTATTATTTTCATTTTTTTGTCAACCCACACCTTCATAATGTGGAAATTCTTTCTCAAGTTGAAAACAATCAAAAAGCATGTCTTTATTTAAAAGGGAAACTGCCTTCTGTGTGCATTTACAATTATGCACAGAAAGACTGAAAAAAATGCAGTAACAGTAAGGTTCCCAAATAACGTTATATAAAATTTACAAATGCACGCAGAACGCGTCAAAAATAAATTTCCAAATGCACACATGCATACATTATGAACGTATTTCTGGATTTGTATGTATTTGTGTGTGGATTTTACTATTGTTTTGTGGATTTGTGGATCGCTCCACATTTGCATGTGGATTTTTGAGAGTCCCCGATGTGGCTGCATCAGATCAGATGTCGCCCTCGTTTTCAACCAATAGCATGTGTGCAGCTCCTTCCTCCCCTCGTCACGGAGCTCCCGGATTTAGTTGCGCAATTTGCAGAGGCCAAGCGACGGGTCAGAGGTCAGCAAGCAATGGCGTCTGGTAGCTGCTGGCAAGAAAGCGCAATGTAAAGTTGTAACCTCAATTTACATGATTCACCTGCTTCTTCAAATTGAAGAGCAGTTCCATCAGTTTTGGTTTTGGACTTGTGTAGATGAAAATATCAAGGTGTTGCACTTAAATTCCTGTTTACATGTGTCCTATTTAGTTTCTGAACTACTATTTTTTCATTCTAGTGCAATACCAATACAGTTAAACCATAACAATGACCAGTGTGACTTGTATTTGTAAATCCTTCCGTGTGAATAGATTTGTGAACTGTTCTGTGCGCATTGGCAAATCTTTTAGTTTGGATTCGTGAGTCTTTCTGTTGAGACTCACCTGACACCATAAGCAAACATCAAGCTAAAATAGACATGCGCACTAATGTAATTTAATTTCGGGGAATTCATTACATTTCTTTTATTTCTTGATAGGGGACACTCGCTAACCGCCAATGGAGAAGTATGAAAAGCTGGCTAAAATTGGCGAGGGTTCTTACGGCGTGGTGTTCAAGTGCAGACACAAGGACACGGGCCAGATTGTGGCCATCAAGAAGTTTGTGGAATCTGAAGACGACCCCGTCATCAAGAAGATTGCATTGCGAGAAATACGGATGCTGAAGGTAAGAGCAGATTGCCATCAGTCCCTTGGTATCGACACCGCCACATGTGACACTGCACAGTGGAAACCGTGCACGCACACAGGTGCACGGCCCGTGGCGCTTTGTTAAATTGTGAGGTCATGCAGTTACCCGACACACAATGCACAGACAGGGCAGATTTAAAGAGCTTTACCAACCTTTATTCTTTAAGTTTCTAAAGCAAAGTAAGTACCTACATGTAGAAAATAATATGATATAAAAATAAACAAAATATAAGATAAAAAAACAAAGCTCAAAAACATTTGGACGCCACATTTTGTGTATTTCCCAACATTTTGGGGTAAGGACTGTGTCTTTGTCTATGTCGGTCCCTCAGCAATTGAAACACGTGAATCTGGTCAACCTGCTGGAGGTCTTCAGGAGGAAAAGACGGCTCCACTTGGTGTTCGAGTTCTGCGAGCAGACGGTCCTCAATGAGCTGGACAAACACCCTCGAGGGTAGGTCAGGCGAAACAGCACTAGCTCTAGTGGACATAAGTGGACAGCTGTACAAATCCTAATCTCTATTTCACGGATTACTCCAAAATGACAATGATGGAATTTTCCTCATAGTTAAACTGAGGCGCTTATCCTTTAGTCGAGTACCTCCCTGTTTCTTCATTACACTACTGTACTTCACTACATCTTCAATTTGTTCCACTCCACTGCCTTCATTTGACAGTCAGGTAAAAATGACTTTTCAGACAAAACAACACTGATGTATATACTTTAGGCCTCCTCACCATATTTTCTTTTACTTCACGATCAGCAGAAGTCAGACAGAAAGCACTGGCTGTGTGGTTGTGCACTCTACAGCTCACGCTCCCTCAGTGTCTTGACCTTGTTTGGGTTCTTCTCTATGGGCTTCTGTAGAACATGGCGGTGCAACATGGTGGAAGAGGACCCATCAGATATAAAGGGATTATTCTAAGATCACTAAAAAACATTCTCAGTTTCTTAATTTCTACTATTCATACTTTTATGGTAAGCATACTGCTTACGAGAGGAGGGCAACAAAAAGGAACTTGGTCAAATACAAAGAGTGAGTTAAGACTGTAAGGAGATCTGAGAAGAGGAAGAGTGGTAGCGGAGGGAGCTATTTAGGGGAAATGGTTCTTCTTTTCACTCCATTCTTTGAGCCCGCCTCAGTTACAAGATACAATTTGTATTTTTTGTCATGTGAAGTCACACCGCACGCTCAGCCCACAATGGCCAGTTTCTATTGGACCATTTTCCCAACAAGGCTGTGTAGCAGAAACTTTAGCTGCTCCTGAAAACAAAAGCGCTGTTGCCGTTAGAGGCCTACGGTTACCTTGGTGACACGAGGTGCTGTGTAAAGCCCTGCTTCTGTTTTCAGACAAGGAAAACACAACTGAAAGGCTTCAGTTTGTTCCTGTGATGGCGATCAATAATCCTTTGTGTGTCGTCCTCTGCAGGGTCCAGGAGGCTCAGCTGAAGAGTATTGTGTGGCAGACTTTGCAAGCTGTTAACTTTTGCCACAAGCACAATGTCAGTACATTTTGAACATAATTTGCTTAATTAATTCTTCATTCTTCTTTAGTTTTAATCTTCCAGCCTATTGCAAACGATCAAAAGACAGAATTCATTTTGAACAACCAATTTTGTTTTTTTATTGATTCACCCCACAAGTTGTACATACACCTGCCATTTGAGCACTACTCTAACTTGTCCTACATGAAATTGAGCATCAATACAGAGCAATGGAGCACGCTGAAGCTGACTTAGTTTATGCTTTGGGTCCCCGCCAACGGGAGTCATTTAAGTCTACCATACCATACCATACCAACTTTATTTGTTAAGCACTTTACAACAACCAAAGTTGACCAAAGTGCTGTACAGAAAAATAAATATACACATTAATACAATTTATAACCACACGATAAAATAATAAAAACATGCAAAGTAAGGAATTAATTTAAAAAGGCCTAAATAAAGTCGACATCATACTAGGTGTTAAAAGCCAAAGAGAACAGATGGGTTTTAAGAAGGGTTTTAATAACAGATAAAGAGGAGGCCTGCTTAACATGCAGAGGCAGAGCATTCCAAAATTTAGGGGCAGACACAGCAAAGGCACGGTCCCCTCTGAGCTTACGCTTCGTTTTAGGCACTGTCAGGAGCAGCTGATCATCTGACCTGAGAGATCGGACGGGTCTACACAAGTGTAGAAGCTCAGATTGGTATGGCGGGGCAAGACCATTTAGTGATTTAAAAACAAATAAAATAATTTTAAAACGGATGCTAAATTGAATGGGCAGCCAGTGTAATGAAGCTAAAATAGGTGTAATGTGCTCATGTTTACGTTTCTCTACAGTGAATCTACAATGCAGTGTTCAGTGTCAATATTGAAATGTCCACAGCCTTCTGATCTCACGCTATTGTTGTTATTCATCCATCAGCCTCCATGTAAACCCCTCTCTCTGTCACCAAGAGACTGTGTATCACGTTGCCAAAATCCCTGATGCCGAGCCTTTGTGTTGCAGTGCATCCACCGGGACGTGAAGCCCGAGAACATCCTCCTCACCAAAACCGGGGTCATCAAGCTCTGTGACTTCGGCTTTGCCCGTATTTTGAGTAGGTCCATGCGGAGAGCGACTGCAATGAGTGTTTATCTGCCTCTAATGACTTATACACCACGGGACCTGAAAGGGCTCCTGCAATGACTTCCTCACTTACAATGTTCCAATGAAAGCATTGCGTAGGAGGGCCTCTCTGCCAGGTAGCGCGTCTCTGTTGACCCGTCTTGAGTTTCGGCTCTTATGTTACCATACGTTAACAAGCAGTCAATCAGCATGCCTTGTAATCCCTTCCTCTTCAACGTTTGCGTTATTCAGTGTTTACATCATTCAACGTCTGAGTGTGTGTCCCTACGCATGTTATCTCCGTCTGTGTGATTGGCAGGACCAGAGGATGACTACACGGACTACGTGGCGACCCGCTGGTACCGGGCCCCTGAGCTGCTGGTGGGGGACACTCAGTACGGGCCCCCCGTAGACGTGTGGGCCCTGGGCTGTGTCTTTGCCGAGCTGCTCCACGGGAATCCACTGTGGCCCGGGAAGTCCGACGTTGACCAGCTCTACCTCATAAGAAAAACTCTAGGTACACCAATGGGCTGATCGCATAGGACGTCGCTTTCTTAAACGGCAACTGTGGTGCTTTTCAACCTGCATTCATGGACTGGAATATTTTCCTATGTTTTCAAAGAGCTGCAATGTAATCACTCCAGGCAACTGAAATCTCCCTTTGAGTCTCCAGTTATTCAGCGACATCACTGGAAATCTTCTATGTAACACTAAGGTGCATTTTCCGTATTTCCGTAACAACTCAAGCACTCTTCTCTATATGTCCTCACATTTCCACCGTTGGCAATAAGCCACATGACACGATGACAAACAGACCGGATAAAGCATAAGGTAAAGAGGAATATAATCTATACTGTAATTTCCAATTGAGGAGTTGCCCCGGGAAATTACATTGCAGCCTGTTTTTGCAACAATGTTTATGACTGGGCCATTTTAAATAATGTCCCAATTTTCACTTCCAAAAACAAAACAATAGAAAACAGGCTCCAGCTCACAAACTACTGAAGTTACCCTTTAACAGATCAGTGGATGGATAGTCCTCAAGCGAACCCTTGCAAACCCTTTACCACACTGATTTTTTCTAATTAAAATGTAAAAAAAATCTAAAGGAAACTACTTTCTCCCACACGCACTGATTGTGATGATCTCCTCTCTGACCTCAGGTGACCTGATCCCCCGTCACCAGCAGGTCTTCCACTCAAACGTTTTCTTCAGTGGCGTCAGTATTCCTGAACCTGACACGACGGTACAAATCCAGCTGCCACACATTCCTAACAAAGTGAGATGTGGTTTATTGTTTTTTTCTCTCCAAAAGGAGCCTTTGGAAAAACGCTTCCACGGCGCGTCTCCACACGCCCTCCATGTTATGAAGGTACGTTTTGTTTATGCATGACTCATACACCAGCATGGCCGACCACCCCGCCTTGATCTCTGCGTCTTCCTGTGAGCAGTCCTGCCTGGTGATGGACCCCTCGCTGAGGCTGTCCTGTGAAGAGCTGCTGGAGCTGCCGTACTTCCAGGATGAAGGAGCCAACTGGGGCCGCGAGGGCGAGCGCCCGGGACGACGACACGACAAGGGCTCCCGACGCAGACTGCTCGGGGTAAGCGCCAAAAAGGCACAAGCTCCATGGTGGGAGAAACCGCCACGTGCGCCGATAGGCAAAGACCGTGCACGCTGCTACAGCCACGCATGTCCCTGAGCTGGTCACTGGGGCTTCAGCAGAGAAACAGTCACTTCAAAACCCCAAAATGAATGAATGAATGAATGAATGAATGAATCCAAGCTATCCTCCCTCTAGTAGGGAATGCTTTACAACGACGGCATCCCGATGGACTATCTTAAGTTGTGTTTCTCTCTCTCTCTCTCTCTCTCTCTCTCTCTCTCTCTCTCTCCCTTTCCTCCCTGTAGGCCCAGTACCTACCTCAGCTACCAAACAGCAACATCTCACCAGCGCCAGACTTTAAGAAACAGGTGAAGCATAAATATCACCTGCCCAACATTTAACAAAGCAAAGAGAGGGAGACGCGGACTTGTGCTATGTTTTTGCACAGTCTGATATCCTTTGTGTGACGGTGAAAAAGAGTATTTTAAATCTACAATCCCTTTTGCTTGTCATGTTTGTTGACTTAATTGCTCAATATTAGGTACACAATAAATAATAATACAGTTTAGTATCGAAAACAAAAATACAGGTAGTGTCAGGTTTTTATGTGGTTCAAAATGATGTACAATAGCATTTTTTAGGGTTTGGTTTATGGCGAAGTTACATTTGAAATATGACGATATAAAAACTGATCAGTTTCATATTGGTTGCAAAAAATGCACAACATGTCAGCATGAAGCCATTTACCGAGATGCTCAGTCAACACAAATTCACAAGGACAATGTTTATTTCCTCTTATAATACGGATAGATGATATCCAGCACTCTGATTGGTCTAGAGCGAGTCACAGGGGTGTACTTTATTGAGCGATAATGTACTGTACCAGATCACATTGACCTGAGCGCTCCACATCAATGCTCACTCAAAATAACAGTTAGATGTTCTGCAACCATTAGTTTTTAGCTCGGGCGCAATCGCCGAATTAAGACCGGAAACGCCGCAAATGTTTTAGTGCACCTTTTAGCTAAAGAGGACAATTCAGGTGGATGTCAATGAGCAATGTGAACGAATGAGATGTGCGATATCTTAGGATGTTTTCAGACGACGCACAAATGAATGTCGATCTCCCAGCTAATCATCAAGCAACTTCTGGTGCTAGGCTAACAGACCTTCCCTAATACGCGTCAGGCCTAACACCCTTGAACTAACGTTATAACATTATTGACGATAAAGTACAGCCTCTCGTACCTTATTGCTTAAATACATTTTATGATAAAACAATGTATAATTAATAAAAGCATGTGTTAGCTTATATTTAAACTATAAATTTGCATCAGTAAAAAAACATTTCAAAAGCACTGAATACATGATGATACAGTTCTACATATAATATATCACATTTGTAAGTTTCTGGTTCGAAATCAAGGTTTAATTAAAACACGCCACGAGAGTTATTAGAGAGTTATTAGAGAGTTCATGACAAGCGCTCACTCAAGAAATGCATTAACACACTGATAACCTGACCAGTCAGTCACCAGATGATTCAGGAAAGTTGAACTGAAGTCGGTATTTATTATAACTGATTGTCTTCTATTAAAAACACTTGTAAACAATTATTTTTCCGTCTTTTCATTCAACACATTTATTCTTTTTGCAAAAACAACCCAGCAACAAGGCCTCACTAATAAATGGCCAAAAATCAAATTAATACAAAAAGATGCTCTTTGGAAGATCTCAAGTTGTGTCAACATATTGATAATTGTTGGGAAACTATGAACTGTTAAAGAAGCTCCCTCTTGTGGCTAAATGTGTTGTGTGTTGGAGAAACAAAGTGGACTTTTTTTAAACAAAAAGAAACAAAAGTTTTACACACATACATTTAGTAGGATGCTTCAGCTTCTCTCCATTTCCAGGCTGTTATGACAGAACAACTAGACAGTCTTTTGTATTAATTGTGTGCTGTCAAAAATAGTGCACTAACTGCGTTAATTAGATTAGATTAAATTTTTTTAACGCATTTCACGCATGCGCAGTGTGACATATTATTCAGGTCAGGAATGTGTCTGAAATGCGGTTGTGGTTGGACTATTATAACAAACAAATTCTCCTCTTGGCGACTTTTGTGTCAAAAGCGACTAGAGACAAATCTAGTGACATGTATACAGCATATTTCTCATAATTTAAACAAGTCTACTGATCGTATCGCTCTCTCCCTCCTCTGCCTGCTGCGCTGTGGACGTGTGTGAGAGAAAGACAAATCCCAGGGGGGTCAGGACTCCCCCATCTAAGGGTTGTCCCCCCCTAGAAATATCATTAAAACAATGGTGTGTATTTTAAATAACATAATGATGTATACTTAGAATATCTGTGCAAGAAGTAAAACAATATAAACACCCCAAAATGCTTTTTAAGTTTCGAAACATTTTGAGTCCTGTAGAATATTATAAATAAATTGGACAACCGGGTTCACGAGCCAACATTAATAAAATACATCTAGTGTGCACCAGTACACTGCAATCATTCTAGAACTATGAAATCAATAAAGCAATGACAATATTGTAATATCCACTGTAACTTTGCAAATGTAACCAATAGAATATCAATGTACAGCAATGATTGTATTTAATGTACTGTAATCAGCCCGAACGTATACATGTAATACCTGATAGAACCACAACTGTATCTACCAGGAGACACTAAGAATCCGTTACATTGAACGCAGCATCCAGAGCTCACTACACCATTTTAGCCGCAGAGGTCGCCGAATTCCCGGCTACCTTGAACACACCTGATGACGTCATGTGGCCAGAGGCGTGGACACAGCCTGTAGCACCAACTCTCCTCCTACCGCGCAGGTCAGCCCTCCGACCAATAGCTCCGTTAGCATACCTTTTAAAAACGTATAAATATACAGCCCGAAGATCAGCTCGGGATTCGTGTCTAGCTGTTAGCTAGCTGCGGTTAACCGCGTTGTGGTCAAAGGACCCTACGTGGCCTGTGGGGTAGATAGCCGCGGATCCTCGATCGAGGTGTTTCCCTTTTAGCGCTGCGCTCGTTCTTGTTTTATTAAAACCCTTTTGATTTCAAACTTTTGGATCCAGCCGTCTTCTCTTCGTCCTGAGTTTTCTCAAAAGAAAACCCCTTGCCTCACAGTGGTTTGGTCCGCTGCTTGCTAGCGCGTCCTGCACTCGACTCTCAGTCACACGGGAAGGGACGTAGGAAGTAGGGGGTCTAAGGCTATTTTATTCACATTAAACATCGGATGAAGTTTTTATTTTCTCAAATACAAATGATCCTGAGTAATTAATGAATTAGTCATGACAAAAAAAGTCTGCTATGCTAGTGTAATATAATGTAATGTTACCCAGCTTGTTTAATAGCTTGTTGGATATGCCCCCACTTCAACTAGCTAACGTTATTATTTGTGTCCCCTTCAAAAATTGCTCTTCAGAAATGTTATGTTTATTGTCCCCCCCTACTGTTAGATCAGATTTACGCCCATGGAGAGAGAGAGAGAGGCAGACCGCTCAGCGCACTTTTTGGGAGTTTTACCTGCCAACGCTCCCGTTTTTTACCTCTATCACCCGGACACCTCCCGGTTTGTTATTTATCCCAGGAAATATGTGGATTAATCATGATTGATCCACTGAAAACTCAGATTAATTTGATTAAAAATTTTAATCATTTGACAGCCCTAGTATTAATATTTAGAGTATACAGAGTGCAACATGGGCATGATGATCGTGGCCTATAGAGACAAGACAGTAGTTTTTATCTGGAAATATCGGCAATCCATGCGAGGACAGCGGGATACCTTCAACAAAGGGGGGGGGCTTCTTGTCCTCCATGTTGGGATGACGTTGCTGTTCAATTACAGCGTTGATCTCTTCCTGCATGTTCTCTTTAGAGTGAGGGAGAGAGTTATTTATCTGCGTAGGGGACCAGTTGGTCGATTCATTAATTAATAAATAGAGTGCATTACAGTGAAACGTGCATAAAATAGATTGAAAAAAGTAAATGCCTTTTAGAAGTCCCCCTGGGTTTGCACACATACTATATTGCAAAGACTGCCGTGATCCTGCGGTTGAACACCGTTACGTGCAGATGAGCATGTCCTTTGCTGCTCAATGGAAGACATTGTATCAGAGGATGTTAAAATAGTTCTTAAAACTCCAATGGCTTGCTGCAAAGCGTTTGTTTCATCTCTGTCCCTGATCGTGAGCTGAACGTGACAGTTTCTCAGCCAATCACAGGGTGAGGTTGACATCCAATCACAGCGCGATGTTGTCTTCCGTTTCTACTATACTCCTTCCGTTTCCACTAAACTTTCTCTCACACACATATATTCTTCTCTCACATACATACATTCTCCTTTCATATGTGAAAGGAGAATGTATGTATGTGAGGGTACCAGAAGAATAATGTCTTAAACAGCCCCTCATACTTAACAGCTCTCCTCCTGGATCCACTCCTCCATCCCCTTGCGTCCCACCCCAAAGTCTCCCAGCGCCATCAGGGTGAAGCGCCACAGCTGCCGCCAGCGCTCTCCGTTAATTCAAACAGGGCGCCCTATTTAAAACCGATTCAGTTTTGCTTCTACCTGCTTGCAGCTTGCTTCTCTGCTGCCTGCCACCTCCCCAGCTCCTCCTCGTCATGCATAACGTGGCATTTGCTTCTATGTCATCGTTGCCGCTCCGTTCATGTGGGGGAATAGCTCAGCTCACGCAGTCTTAAAACGGTGTGAGCGTTCCCTAATGCCGCTGCTGTCCTCTGACTCCCTGCTATTTCATGGTGCTCATGAAAGGTCGGAGGACTCCCTGAACAGAGCCACACCGCCAAGATTAATTCTGAACTCCATACTGGATGCAATCTAAAAAAATGTTTCCTAAATCATTTTTATTGTCATGCGTGTTCTTGACTTAATGGACCTGACAGAACTGATCGTCAATCCTTTACGGATGTAGAAATGGTCCTTGAGAGAACCTTGCAATTAAAAGCTACAACATATGAAGAAAAACTTACAGCAGACTGAAACCAAAGTCAAACTAGGTTAGTTTAAAAAACAGAACAAATTCAAATAACAAAGAAGCCCTTGGATAATTCAGATAACACTATTATTGCTAGATGTGGTTACAAGCGAACAGACTTTTGGCCGGAAGAGCCTGGTGTTGAGGACACAGAATGTTGTTCTTAAAATTATTTATATTTCACATATTATTAACATATTACCATAACCCGCAGTAACCCTCATAAACAAAGGAATAGGTGCTCTGCTAGTGAAGTCATCTGCCAGGTTCACCATTGTCTGCTTCACAGCATCGTACCCACCAGGACCACGGCCCACTGAGAGCCCAGGTACACATTCATCACGAGGCCATAGCTTTCACTGAGCTGGGGAGCAATAAGCATGCATTCAGTTTGCACAGATATGCAAGGAACAAAGTAAACGTGGCCGGCACACTGCAGAGAAACTAATGTCCTGGGACTCACAATCACAAAGCTACATCCATAACTCACACATAAAAGAAGAAAATAGATAGTCATGCTTTAAAAGAGTTGTAGCATGAAATATTTCATACCAAACACCTTACAGTCAAAATGGACAGATGTCATCGTTTTGGCCTCAAAACTCGAGTTGGATGACAGGGCAAGACATTGGCTAATTGCGGAACCTTAAATAATAATTACTATTACTGGCTTATATTGGTCAATAGAAATAAAAAGAAAAAATATGTTTTTATTTTGTAGCCAGACTGGTCTACAAACTTAATTCTGTCAAACATTGACGGTAATTTGTAGCCTTGTACTTTGTACCATGGCGAAATCAAGCATTCCAATGGAAAACAACCCTGAATACATGGTGCATTTAATCATATTAAGTCCCAAATATTTGACATATTTTAAAGGACGTAGAAGTACTTTATGTGGACAGGAACAATGCTGCATATCTATTTGTGTAACGCCAGCAAGAATATCTGATCACCGAATGGGAAAGCCATAAGTGGTCTACCTCTCATTCTCACCTTGAGCACTTTGAGTTTTGAAAGGAGCTTCATTGTCCAGCTGATCGGACAGTTCTGGATGTAAACAAAGGGACTTTGGGCTGTTCACTCTGAACTGGTCGTGCACTCAAACGTTTGGGTGTGTGTACCTTTGAATTGTTCCTTTTGCCGCTTAAAATGGTGGCAGGTGGTCAATAGAGGGCAATGGGGTGTGGCTACCCCATTTTTTATTATATTAAAATTGCATTTTACAAGTAGTTAATATGTGTCTATTTGTGTTTTTAAAACTTGGAATATAGCCAGTATTATTTGTAAATTAAGATATCTGCGCAAAATGTGTTCTCTGCATGTCTCAGCTGTGAAAATCTACGTACTTTCGGTTTCGTTTTATAGGCAAAAAACAAAACGTTTTTAAGCAGTTTGGCCCTAGCCATGGTGTCATGTATGTCTTGTTGTTGTTTTTTATCATTATATTTGGTACGCTGTTTGATTTGGAAGATTTTAACTCCACAATATGTACTAGTACTAGTGGAAAGAAAAAATCTTCTAAAGTTCAGGAGTTTATTGTAATACTTAATCTATTACTGTATTTTCTTTTTTTAGAGGATTTCTCAAAATTTCACCAAAGGATACGGATACAATGCATGATTTTATAGTCAAATATTCAAATGATATATTTTCTGTAAAAATTAAAATATTCTGTAATTATCAAAAAAAGCTAAAAGAAATTTTATGTGCCAGTATTTTCAGATTTTTGGAGTGCTAGAAAGAGATCTACAAGATTACCTCAATAAAACCTTTCACTTTATTATGTCGACAAGATATTTTATTCATCTTTTATTTCCCAACAAAAATACACAGGGAAATCCCTGGAAACAAAAACTTCTCCGAAGAGGGATGAATAGGAAATGCTCTGGCTAAACTAATAGAGCTGGGCAATACTAAATGACGGGAAGCAAACAAAACCTTCTCTTAGCGAGAAAAGGAGAAAATAATAAAGTAGAACAAAAAATGCATTGATTTAACTCCAACTGAAGGGTGCGTCAAGCGCTTGAAGGGTCACATGGTCTCACCGCGGCGTAGCGATGATCTGGTAAGTGCGCGGCACATTGGAGAAGCTGCTGTACTCTGGATTGAGGTTTATACTATCGGGGCCTTCGGTGCAGGAAAAGGTGAAATTCTGTAGAAGCGACACCAGGAAGATGAACAGCTCCATACTTGCCAGAGACTGGCCAACACAGGCTCTCTTCCCTGTGAGGAGTAACCATCAGAAACATTATTAGGAATTTATTACTACGGGTTATGAGTTTGATATTAAGCATCAATTATCCATTATTAATGAAAAATAACACGCTCAGAAAACAAAAGACTTCTGTGAAACCGTAATGCATAAAAGGTTGTTAACTATCTAGTAGCTGACGACTGTTTCACCTGCAGAAAAAGGCATAAAAGAAGGATTGTTCTTGAAGTTATCATTCTGGTCCAGGAAGTGCTGGGGGTTGAAGGACTGGGGAGTCTCCCATTTCTTTTCTTCTTTCAGCACAGAGTGCAACATGGGAAAAATCATGGTGTCCTGTTAAGACAAAGTAAGTAAGTAAGTATAACAAATTCATATGACGCTGTAAACAGACAAACGCTTAAGAGCAGCCGTGGTTCAAAGAGGAAAACAAAATGTGACCATACAAGAGCCTTTAATTTATTAGATGCTCTGTTAAATATATAACAGATAAGAAAATGCACAGCAGTAAAACACACAATAAAAACAAGTTAATATCAAGACAAGAAATTATGTTAGTGTAAAGAGGCTTGAATTAGTAATTCAATATTTCCCGGGATCGCCAATACCTTGGGAATTGTATAACCCCTAAAAGAGATGTCGTGTAGAGCGTAGTGAGGGAGGCTGAAAGGGACGATGTCCAGAAAGCGCTGCACCTCATGGATAACTGCATCTGTGAAGGGGAGGGACTTCCTGTTCTCCATCCTGGCAGCATTTTGTCCAATCACACCCTCAATCTCCTTTTGCATTTTTTCTGAACGGGACAACAACCAAAAACATTGTATATGGATTGGTAAAGTAAGATGGCCGTGTCATTCGGGGACTTACCCTGTATGTTCGGGTATTTAATCAGAACACTCAGGGCAAATCTAATAGTGGAGCTAGTCGTTTCTGTTCCTGCAACAAAGAGGTTTATCACTGTGGAGATCAGGTTTTCACAGTGGAACTCGGTGTTGGGATCGTCCTTTTCCTGAGAGAACCAAATGTTCCATTAGATGTGCAGCAGTTAAAAAATATACATTTGGTGGCAAATGTCTAATTTGGAATTTGCTTTGTTAATATTGAATCAATGGAACAATTACTAAAATCATTTTTTTCATGTCCCAGAACAAAACAAAATTTCCCACCTGATTGATTCGGATGAGAAAGCAGTCAATAAAGTCCCTCGGCGAGCTGGGGTCCAGTGTCTCTTTGTGATCTTGGATCTTTGTCTCGACAAACTCTCTCAACTCCTCAATTTTGGCCAAACAAGTGTGCTGGGAGCCGGGCAGACGCTCCATGAGCCACGGAAAGATGTTGTACAACTGAGGGATGATGATAAACATCGTAAATAGGACATCCGGTTAAAAGCAAACATTGTACTGATGGCTTATCAGCTACTTACCTGACCAACCGGACTGTTCAGGAAATCTACGAGCTCAGATATGGTGTTGAGGAGGCGAAGGAACTCCTTGTCCTCGTAACCAAAGCGTTCTCCAAACACCAGGCAGCAGATCACATTGGACACAGTGCGGCTCAGCAAGACCCCGGGGGAGAACGGCGAGGCTGAGGAGAAGAGTAAAACCTAATTGGACTCATCGATTAAAAGTACTGATCTGAAAGGAGAAAATTATAGCGTGAACATCAGAAAATTCTCTGAAATTACGTTTCCCTCTGCCGTGTAGAGGTTTTCTTATTTGGGGTTTGCAGCTCAATTTGCACAAAGAAAAGAAGAAAAGTTTTAATCTATAAACGATTTATTAATTTGTTTAACTTGGCTTCAGTGTTTTTGAAAGACCTGAAGCATTTAGCTTGAAAGCACAGACTGTGTATGCACAGCACACATTTATCTAACCGCTTGTAGGACGGCTCCCCTTCTTACACCGTTTCTCATTTAAAACTCATCTTCAATCATTAACCTGTATCCATCTCTATGATTAACTTTTCGGCTCAGCTGTCAAAATCAGCTGTCAATCAAAAGTCTGTCAGTCCCCGAACGACTTTAAATGCAGTTTAAATTCATTCATCTATCATCTTCACTTCTTCAGTGGGTAACATTTTTCTGTGTTTACAAATGGCCGTCATCAGACAGAGATAAGGATTAGAAAGCACCTGAAGATAAACACACCCGACAATAAAGAATAACACTACACTCTCTTTTCAGTCACCGACCAACTATGTTCCGTTGAAGGTGTTTGATTTATAGTGGTTTCTTTGTAGTGTATTAGATTACATCTTTTTGGGTTGCTTTTCTTCTACTATCCTTTATCAACACACATCAGAAACCTTTTGGGACATTCAGAACAATTCAAGTCAATTTAAAGGGAAAATCTGCCACCATTTGTTCGGATGTGCAATCAGCATTGATGGTAAATGTAGTCCATTGAAGTTCGCTGATTAAGCAGAACTGAGTTTGCTGTCGCACCAGGCACCAAGAAAAATGTGGGGTTTTTTTTCTTTCTGCACCCCGATTCCATCATTTGACGTTAGTGGAGGCACCTTTGTGTGACTCCATGCGGGCCCTCAGGTGTCCGCTCTCCTCCTGGATCCACTCCTCCATCCCCTTGCGTCCCATCCCAAAGTCTCTCAGGGTCGACAGCGTGAAACGTCGCAGTTGGCGCCAGCGTTCCCCGTTGCTGATCGCCAAACCTGAACAACAAACAATATGTGCCGCTTGCTGAGCGACTGGAATTCAAAGACGTCTTGAAATGGTGTCAGATCTCCGGTGTCTTACCGTAGCCCTTGGTAACTTTCATCAGAAATGGCAATGGCCCTCTGCCTGTGAAGTCGTCTGCCTGGTCCACCAGCGCCTCCTTCACCGCATCATATCCCACCAGGAAAACCATCCGCTGCCAGCCCAGCTGGACGGTCACCACAGGGCCGTGGGTTTCACTGAACTACAAGAAGACTGGCTTTTTAGGGTTGCAACACCCTAATTCACTTTTACTTCCGTAAAAATTTCAACGAGCAATCAAAGGTAAAATCTAAGATGAGTAACCAAGGTTAAGACACATCAGATTATCTGATGATGTTTTACACAGCATGAAATCGTTGTACTTTTTGCTAAACTAATTTCTTACCTTGAGAATGCTTTTAAAAGGGGCATTTTTGTCCAGTTGCAGCAGGTTTCCTATCAGAGGAAGTGCAAAGGGGCCTGGGGGCCACAGATACTTACGGCTGTTTTTGACCCTAAACAACCACAGCAGAGCTAAGATCAGCCCTGCCAATATAACTGTTGCAGAAAAGTCCATGACGCTGTTTTCGCTGGGTCTTCTCTCTCTCTTCGCTGGTCGGCAGATCTTTTTATATTCCCTTTTCACCTGTGATGTCGGAATGTTTTTTTTCTTCTAACAGGAATATTCCGGTAGTGCTGCACTGGGACATGGGTGAGTCACGTGACTTTGTGTGCTAGAGGGCACGGTCACCTACTTTTTTTTATTGCGTAGGAGCCGGAGAGGAGACGACAAACATCTGACTTGAATTACACAACAATTATTTACCTCGTCTTTCGTCCACAAAATTGATGTTGAAGGGAATGATCTGAATGAAGAAAAGTCTGTTTCAGGACAGATAAAACAGATGACAACCCAGGACTTTTTAAAAAATTAGAAGCCAAGAGTCTGTAGTTGCAGCTGGATTAAAATGATTTTGATCAAAATATTGACTGAATTTATTTAATTCATTGCAATGTTGTATTTCGAATAAAATGAATGAAAATCAAGCCTTTGTTGCCATGAAACAACACAACCCCTTATAGCAGTAAAACACACCTACAAACTGTGGCAAAGTGGCAATACTCATCAATGAAACCCTCTTGTGCTATTTTAAGCCAATCAACTGATGAATTGATTATCATTGAGATTTACCATTCACACTGCACTCAAATCAAAAAAATAATCTCACATAGTGTACTCTGCAGCTCAGTAAGTCAAGTGATTGGAGCTCTAGCATGTTTAACGGTTATGTAACATAATGTCAAGCGTGCATCAGAAGGAGACCAGAATTTATGGATGCGATTGCCAAATCAATGTGCAGAGCATTCACACTCTTCGGATGTGCAAAAGCCACACAAATCACTTTATGTTTGTGGTCAATATTCACACGTTGTTTCACTGTTATTTTCTCTCTGCATTAGTGGTGTGTGTGTGTGTCTAACTTGTGAAGCTGCAGCCTTTTTCTGCAAAGGGGAGAAAAAAAGCAGAGTCATTGTGGCTTTATTCAAAGCTCACCTTTGGAATGCATTTCATTTAAGGTTATATGCAGATGCTGGGTAATGGGGGTAAAAAGTGAAAGCAATATTTACAGGAGTCAAATAATAAAATAAATGAACACAGACATGAGAGACGATCCCTCGGTCAACCTCTAGCTGTCCTGTGGCATGGAAAGACTGATACAACACAGTGTTCAAGAGTCAACGTCATGAATGATCTACCTGAGGAGAATGGGCATAACGCGTCTTCATTGATCAATAAATCTGGCGCGTCAATAACAAGTGAGGTTAATGGCTAATTGATGCCCTTGTATTCTAAAAACGAGCGCCAACAAAAGGGTGAGAAGAGAGGGTCTCTCTCTGTACCTCTCCTTAGTAAAAACTAAAAAGCAAATCCCCCGCAGTCGAATGCATCAAAGTCGGAGTCGCCCTCGAAGTCGAAGCTGTTGAAGGTGGGAGAGTCGACGTCCTGGTTGCAGGTGCTGAAGGAGCCTCCCGCGGGCAGCTCGGAGAAGCCCCCCGCGCCATGGCCCATATCCGGGGCCCTGCTGGCCAGGGGGGAGGACGGGGAGGAGTGGAGGTAGCCCAGAGCGGAGGAGGCCGCTGCGCCTCCCATCAGCAGGCACACCGCCCTCACCGCCCGGGCGTCGCTGCTGTTGCCGTGGCGAAGGCAGCTGGACACACGGTGAGGAGGGGCCCCGGAGACACTGCGCAGGGCCCGCTGGGGTCCTTCTGCTGTAGAAGGCAATCGAAACACTACATGGTCAACTGGATTTGAATGATCGTGAAGCGCCAAGTCGGCAGTCATTGCATCTGGAGGACGTGATGACCTTGGCTTTGGCCTCCGTCTCTGAAGGAGCCTCCTCGCTCTGTGACTCGAGACAGAGGGGGGGTGCCCTCAACGACCCTCGGCGACCCGGGGTCTGTGTGGCTGAGGGGGTCGGGCAGCGGGTCCCTGTCGGTGATGCAGGGGGTGATGCTGCACTGTCTCTGCAGGGTCAGGGGTGACATGACACCCTAGAGAACGTAACCCGTTAGTGGGAATTAAATATTTGTCAGCATTGTTTTCAGATATCATTAAAAATGTATGTAGAAATACACTAGATGAGAAGTGAGGTGTGTAGACAAACGAGGGGCTGAATGTGGAAACAGCAACAGTAGGACAGGAGTCAAGTCAAAAAGGCTGACTCACCTCTCTCACTTTCCTTATCAAGTTCAGCCAAAGACTGTGAAAGGTTAAAAAAAAACAAAGGAGGGAATTGTTATATTTGACCCAACCAGCAGTCTTTATGGGGTGGTGAGGTGAGCTCCTCAGCCCTCTGCAGTAAACGTGTCCGATAGCGAAGGGAACAAATGGGATAACCTTGAGTGTGCGTGTGTGGGTGTGTGTGTGTTTATATGGTTGTCTGTGTGTGTGTTTGGATGAGAGAGAGACACTGACTTGCAGTCATCTGGGTTTTCAGTGAGAAGCAGCAGGAACTTGTTCTGCGGCAGGATGAGGGCGAAGCAGCAGTCCCGCCGGCCCCCCGGAGGCAACCTGGGCAAGTCGAGGATTTCCCGACCCGCTGCGATGGACTCGCAGAGGGTCTGCAGGGCGACCACCTGGTCCGGGGGGGACTCTGCGTCGCGGCACACAAGCAGGCTTCCCTCCATGGTCAGCACCAGGTACTTCTCCTTCCACTGCTTAAAAACAAAGCCCCCTGCAGACACACAAAAGAAACAGAGGAGGGTTTATTGTTGCTTTTGTTATCTTGGGGGGATTTATGGTAAGAGCAATAAAAGACAAGGAACTTTGTAATTACTGCCAGTTTTACAAGTGCCTTTACTTACATGTAAACTTGACTCCCTTTGATTGTACAATTTTCTGGGATTAGTTTTTAAATCAGTTTTAAAAACTCCTGTAATGGTTCCCTTCATGCGCTTAAACCCATGGAGGCTGTGCTTTGGACTGCATTGTTTTTTAAAAGGTGAATAAAATCCAAATCCTTGGATAATCAGGCCTACTATAATAAAACATAACAGTAAATACACCAAATACCATTAGGGAGATAAATAAGTTTAGTTTAATTTTACTAGTATTATTAGTAGTCTACAGTCTCTAAAGTGAGAACAATATATTTTTTTCAATCTGAAGTGCTGATTTCGTTAGAAAACCTTATCTCCTTCTTTTGAACCTTGAGCCACACTGACGACTGTCAAATGAAACCAACGCAGATACAGATGTAACATAAGCACAATCACCTTAAACGCTGGCTGAGTAACACAGCTTTGTCAAACGTAATTCTGGAAACGATCTTACAAAGTGGAATCTCTCATCTTTGGGTAAGTATTTGAGGTATTATTCTTCTTTACACTTTAAATGTGTGTTCCTAAAGAGATTAAATACAAGTATTTATCAGAAATATATCATGACCACAAGACTAAAATAAGGACTAGTGTAAAAGTGTAATGTTTGTCCACTGAACATGAGATCCGTAAAATGATTAAATAGTTTCTTTGAAGTTTGTCTGTCAGTGTCGGAAAGGAAGTTGTTTTTCACCTTATTTGTTATTTGTTACCTATTTCTGATTTTAGAACCAATAACGCCAACTGATCTTTCAATGTCTGCTTATGATGAAAATAACACAAGCGCACACTGCAAACACAGCTGACCCCAACTTCTAGCAGAAAGAAAACTTATAAGGAGTCTTAAAAAACAGAACCGCTGTGCAGTCCAGTAACCTACATCTACTGAAACAAAAAATGTTATAGAATGAGCACAAACAGGAAGCAAATAACAACAAGACAAAAATAGTCCATCACCCGATGCTGAGGGCTGAGAACAGGACACGGATGAGGGACATAAAGCAGGCCTACCGTATTTCCTGAGGAAGCCCCGATGGACGCCCGCCGTGCTCATGCCTGTGTTCATCGCAGCAACAGGGACCAAATGACGGGCAGATCATTTGATGCTGAAAGCAGGGTGCGAGAGAGAGAGAGAGAGGGTGAATAATCCCTCTCTTTCCTTCCTTAAACCCGTGCTGTTGTGAAGGGAATTGGAACCGTGCCCGCTTATGAACACATGACCATCATACGAGCGCAAGAGCCAAAATAATCACAACAGTGATGGATAAATCCCACCAGAGAGATCACTGTGATTTTCACGGCGGCCATCACCAGATGCCACGCTGGACTCTCCTCCATCCCCTCAAATCCAACTCCTCCTTCGGGAGATTTAAGCCTCTGTTTGCGGTCTTGCGTGTGATATGCGAGTGTGTTTGTAATGACCTAGCATTAAATCGCCATTAATCCAGTGTCTCTCGTGACCTTGGATGGCCACGAGACTAGGGCATGGGTCACCTCCCCGCTCAGGCAGATTAAAACAGAGGGATTATTATTGCTGCACAGCTGGAGGCCGTTCTTGCCGTGCGGTGGATTGGCCTAACCAAGATTTGTAATCTACTCTGACGGGGATGCACGCGCCCCCCCCCACCCCGCTACAGGCAGCCACCGCCAAGATATTCACTGGGACCTTTATATGTAACAAGAGGGAACTAGGAGAAACATCCTCAATGAGGCTGCATCTGAATACCAAAGACACATGCCTCAAAATGTCCAGAGAAACTGTCATCCATTTAGGAGCCTGATTTCATGGAAGAACACCAAAAGTTTAGTTTGATGCAGTTTAGGTGTCACGGTTTGGTCTTGTCTTATTGTGAAGTAGCATGTTTAGTCTCCCTGGGTTCACCTTCACTTCCTGGCTTGTCCTGTCTCCCCTCGTCAGTGTCTGATTGTCCCCACCTGTTTCCAATCACCTGCACCTCCCGTCTGTATTTAAGCCCTCTGTGTTTGTTAGTCCTTTGTCAGGTCTTGTTGAATGTCGTGAGTGCGAACCCGTGGTGTAGAGAATAAATCCTGTTTTCATCGCAACCCTGCTCCTGTGTCTTCCGTTGGCGCTGAAGCCGCACGTTCGTGACATTAGGGTTTGAGACTTTAAAGTGGTGAAGTTATCACATATTTCCGTAGACCACTCCAAGGAAGTCTCCTCGACAGGAACCCAGTGGCATTTTTCTTTTAGATTTTTGCATTTTGGTGGGAAAATATAGAGGATAAAGAACAAAGGAACACCTAATGTCTTGTCACAGCATAAATATAACTGTTTTGGGGTCTTTGGGGTCTTTGGGGTCGTCTGTCACTCTGAATGGGATTTTTTCATATTTAGCACAAATAGCCATATGGACTAAGTGGTTTAATTTTGAGGGGAAGACACTGTGCTGTTTGTGCAGCAGAGCTGTCGAATAGATTATCTTTTAACATGGTTCATATGGTTTTCTGTGTTGGCACGGAAAACCATATTTTACATCTTAACTTACAACAGAGTTGCAGGCTAACCGCTACGTCAACATTTACAGAGTATCATAAGTTAACCCTTTCAGTGTGCGCTTAGGCCACGAAGAGAATTGAATATTTGGCCATTTCTGCATTTATTACCGTTACATATTTACATTTACCCATAAAATTACACTTTTTATTTACTCTTAGACTGAGGCCATACACTGTACTGGTTGGAAAGCATTTAAATCAAATTTAATTTAATTAAATTTTTTTTTAATCTGTTGATATTCCTTTATTAGTCCCACAATGGGGAAATTCACAGGATCGCAGCAGCAAAGTGGACAGTGCACACAAGATACATGGTAAAAAAAAAAACAAGAGCAGCAGAATAATCATAATGATCAAGATAGTGATACAAAATGACAAGAATAAAAATTAAAATAAAAAAAAAATGAGTTCAAAGACGGTTACATTACATTCAGTAATGTTTGGCAGTCATTTCTGGCAGTATTTGGTCTCTTTTGAAGCATGAAGTTTTTGTCAACAGCAGGGGGCAGAAGAGCCCCTGTAAACTTCAGCCAGTCACGTGTCATTGTAGTCCACGGGCCGTATCAACAGGTTGGGGGGAAGCATTTAGTCTGGCTGCACTATAAAGGCAATGAAGGAGGAAGAATTAGCTCATTGTCGGCATGTGTAGCTGGGAGAGCAGCAGGAGGGCGTTTCCTATGTCTGCCAATCAATGAGACGTCTTCTCCAACACCAACAGCGTGTTTGCTTCAGCAGGCAGTGGAGACTTGGTAGTCTTCGCCTTAAAGTCCCTGTCATTCAATCCGTCTGTTCGGCGAAACAGGTTTGCTGGATTTTGGCACGACCCGAAAACCTAAACACTGCGGTGCTGCAGAGCCAGTGCCCATCCCCCTCAAAACCAAAACACTTACTCCTTCCAGGCCCATCCAGCCCCAAAAACATTGTGCTTCTGAGTAGAACACCCCTCTTTCTTGTACAGGACCCCCTCGGTGACCCTCCTCCCCTCCTCTCTGTTCTATCTGGGAGCAGCAAGAGCACCATTGCTCAAGTTCCCATTGAAAAGAGAGCATATACAATGGGGTCTTTCTCAGTCTCCCTCTCTGTCTCCATTAAAGACCCTGGGAACACAACACTGTCCACAGAGCCGCTCTTAAAGGGCCAGCGAGACCCAGGTTCTTCCAATTTCGAATCGAATTTCACGGGAAAAAAACAGGAATCTACGCAGCAAATCAATTATTCATGAATGGTATGCGAACTCTGGCTGCGCCACCTCTGTCCAAACACACACAATCACCTCAGACATCACAGTCTACAACAACACAGCGAGCCCCCTGCTGCTGATAGCAATCAACAAGCACTGCAGATTTTATTTAGACTGCAACTGATGATGCTGAGACTGTAGATCAAACGTCAACATGGTTTAGGACATAGTTTCATTATCATTCATGTTAGGGTAATAAATGTGTGAAGTATGTTCTCTTTTTTCCCAGACTCCATCATTGTAAATAAGACACAAGGATAATGGTAAAAATACTTTATTAAATTAGCTGATGTTTAATATATAGACCAATGGAAGGAAACTCATTGGAAGGCTGAGGCTTTTTAGCCATTTTATTAACTGAAAATAAACATGATGTTAAATATACGTACAATAATGACAAAAACAAAGAAAAATAATGCAATAAATATAGTCTGAAAATATACATATATAGTTTAGGATTTAAATGTGAGCAACGTACAGGCATATTAAAATCCGGACCTACAAGACTAGAAATAAACCTGTGTTATACACAAGTTTATTTCTAGGCGTATTCATTCATTCATTTGTACATATATACGAATGAATGAATTAGTTACTGTTGTTTGAAGGACAATAATGACAGCTTTTACTCCCTGTGTCTCATTAATTCTGCCATGACTTATGTCCCCTATTATGTTGTTGATCCACACATGGGCAGTGCCCAGGTCCGGCTTTGCTGCAGACTGTTTCCAGCGGGACACGAGGTGACAAACTGCGCTATTTTACTTCCAGCGGGTCATTAAGAAAGCGAATGAGGGGAGTGTGCGGAGACAATCCACTGAGAGAGAGGAGGAGGAGGAGGAGGAGGAGGAGGAGGAGGAGGAGGAGGAGGAGGAGGAGGAGGAGGAGGAAGAGGAGGAGGAGGGTGGGTGGAAAGAACTTTGAGTTGAGGAATTTGAATCCTGTTTGAAGAGTCAAGAGAGAGAGAGAGAGAGAGAGAGAGAGAGAGAGAGAGAGAGAGAGAGAGAGAGAGAGAGAGAGAGAGAGAGAGAGAGAGAGAGAGAGAGAGAGAGAGAGGGAGGGAGGGCGAGAGGGTATGTCTGAGGGGGAAACCGGTGGGACAGGAGAGAGGCCGAGGACGAACGACTGCTTGAAACACTGGTTTGAAAAGAAAAGACTCCCTCGGTTTGCTCGGATTAGATTTGTGTAAGTTTATCAGCGGCCGAAAAGTTCGGAGCGTCTTTTTTTCTTTTCTTTTTTCGCCGTGCGCCTTTTCTTGTTGGGGGAAGATTTGCGCGAAGTGACCGCGGATCAACCAAAACCACAGAGGAAGAAGTTAAGCTACAAGACTTCTGAGAAGTTTCTACATTCTGTTTCCTTTCAAGATAAACAAATAAGGGAAGCGAAACTACTGGATCCGGTTGACGTTTTTGGGCTCAGCTGTGGATAAATCTCCGCGCACTTCGGCCGGAGTCGCATAAACGTTGGGCTTCTCGGAGCGCCTGAGATGCGGTGATGGAGTCCCGGGACCTTTCCAACATGACTGCTCTTCTGTTGAAGCACATCCTCCCCGGAGGGAGAAACACCAGGAGCGGGTCTAAGTGGTCCTTCCTGGTCCTCGCCGTCTTCCTGTGCGCCTGCAGGCCGGCGGCCGGCGGCACTGTGACAGGTAAAAGTCTCCATTGGGCCACCGGGCTTTGTTGTCATCTTCACGGGGGAAAAAAAAACCCTTAACGATCAATTAGCCCAGTCAGCTTTCTGCTCCTGTAACTCATTACACGCATTTGCTTTGGGGTGGCTCGCGCAACCACACAGCTGCACGTGAGCTCAACATCTGGCTTACTTGAGGAATGCGTTACACTCTAAAAGGCCTTTGGGACAAGCGACGGATTAGTTTAACAGGCTCGATTGGGCTCCAGCTCAACGTGATGGTTGAGTGACAGCAAGTGAAGGGCAGGGGTTGGTTTTCCAGACCGGATGCAGCATGAACACGTTTGCATCCTTTTTAATTTTTTTTTTTTTACTGTCTGTATGTGGAATTTAGAGAGATGCATTCCAGATTGGGAAGGGGCTTAAAATAAATCCTGCTGGGAAGTGAGAGGATTACAACACAGGAAACTCAGTTCACAGGCAAGTAGCAGAGCAAGGGGTGAGGTTTTGTTTTAGACTCCTGCTTGTCTACATACCTGCCAAGATTAGTGGACTAATCAGTAAGTCCGTTGTGTGAAATCAACGCAAAAGTCATTTGTAAGCAAAATTATTATTGTAAGCAGTATTTTTAAATAATTAATAAACTAATAATAAAAAAGATTATATTTGAGTTTTGAACTTAGAAAACAAGACATTTAAACACATTGAACCTTGAGAAACAGATACATGTTAGATAATAAAGAGAATGCAGTATCAGCCCTTATGGCCGTCAGTCAGAAGTCCTGATCTGTTGTAACTATCAAGTTAGGCTGCTTCAATCCCAGTGGGTCAAAAACACAGTGTCCCTACTGGGGCCTCCACCTGTCCGCCATTGCGGTCACGGGACATGGGCCGCTGCCCTCAGCGGATGTGCAACCAGGAGGGACAGACGTTTAGAGACTCAGGCCCAAGCTCTCAAACTGATTCAAACACTTTTCTTTACTGACATCTCAGTTCTTATTCAGATGGGGGGGGGTGGAGGGGGGTCGGGGTGGTGGGGGTGGCCCAGGAGGGAGAAGGGATGGGAGGGATGTAGAGCGGGTGGGGGTGTGGCAGATGAATGCTTTGGTTTGTGAGTCAGACTAAACCATTGCAGTGATGGATGCGAGTTGGGATGGGAGGTGGCAAACATGTGCACCGATGAATCCGAAGAATGGAATGACAAGAGAGGCTAAGAGTAAAGGGCAGAGGGCCGGCAGCGAATGGAGGGACGGATCGCGTCAAAGAGCCAGAAAGATAAAGGGAGGGAAAGAGGGGAAGACAAATGCTCGGACTGTCTTGGGTATTTTTGGTATGTGCATTTACACAGACTTTTGCCATTTTCTACGAGAGAGAGAGAGAGAGAGAAAGAGAGAGGCACAGATAGTAGCAGAGAGACGGGGTGGAAGGAGTGGGATCATGAAAAAACAGTCTGGGACATTGAGGGAATTCGGGGACAAAAGGGAGGAGGTGAAGCACAAATGAATCACTGGAGATGGGCCACACACACACACTCGCACAGTTCAACCAGCGCCTGCTCTCTTAGCCGTCTACCTCTGCGTTCACATGAAAAGGTTACACAAAAAAGGTTATGATGTGAATGCAGCTTTCAGAAACGGAGAAAGAAAGTAGGGCTGCTTTTGTTCAGCATGTCACTCAGACAAAAAAACAAAAACAAAGTCAGAGCAACGCCGAATCATGAATGGGCTCGGCCTGGCTCAAAAAGAAAGGGAGGTATGACTTTTAAAGCCAGGTGAAGCACGTAGACGAGGCGGAGAGGCAGGGGCTCAGGGGGGGGCTTCATTTATCCCCCAGAAGCAGCTTTTCTTCATCGCCGTGTGTATTGATTACATGCACACAACTAGTACTGCAGATGGGTGCTGTTTACGCTACACGTCCGTTTTCAGCGGCTGATTTATGTGTGTGCCTGTGTAAGATGGGCCGCAGCCAAACCCTGGGGAGGGGCGGGGTGTCGGAGGTCGGAGGTCGGCCATGAAGCAGCTTGACAAGCTTGAGAAAAATCTTCATGCCGGCCGCTTGATGAAACAAGGGGTGATTTATCCTCGTCCTGAAATTGAAGATGCAAAGGTCGGGATTTTTTTCTATTTGATCAGGAAGTTAGAGACATGCAGACTGGCGTGCTATGTCGACACACAGCATTTTTATTTCATGCCGTAGAGGAAAGAAGGAACTTTGTGTTTAAATCAAGGCCGCGCGGGTGTTTGACACAAGCCGTTCCCTCGGTATCATCTGTAATGCCTCTTGTTACTTTTGAAGTTCAGACAGAAACCCATCCTTCTTCCAATGGTGTGGAAGAGATTGGGAGGCGGGGCGGCGGACGACCTGCGGGCCCATCTTTGCGCTTAGGGGGAAACCCTGAATACGTCCAGTGTTTGTGTTGAGCTCTCTGTGCTCCGATACTGAGCGGCCGTCCCACAACAAGGGGCCTTTGTGCCGGTATCAGCTCTGTCCTCTTCAGGTCGGGCGTTCACAAGAGCGCCGCACTATCAACAGACCTGTCTGTTATCAAGTCAAACCTGCTGCCCACAAAAACATGTTAACTATAAGAGGGGAATTAAATTTGAGCTGTTCATTTAAACATTACAGCTTCTCTAACGGCATGATTTGCAGATGCCCTGTGTTTACAATAAATTGAACAAAACTAATCTGGAATGTGTCCACAAGAGTCTTGAGTAAGCCTGTTTTTTTGGGCTATTTCTTCCACTTAAATGCAAAAGATATTCAGTATTCACTTTCAAACGTTGAATTAAATTCTAATTTCAATGGGAGGACGCATGTCTTCACATCTGACAGCATCACATTTTATTTGTCTTTCCACACATGAAAACAGACTAATATTTCCCCTCGACAGTCATACTCGCCTTCTGTTAATAATCTTCCCTTAATTGAACAGTAATAATGAAACTCACCAAGACATTATCTTGAAAACTAGGAGGTAATTATCCTTAAGAAAAACTCACTACTTAACTCACTACTAAACTCACTACTAAAAAAATTGAATGGATATAAAATGCATTCTACATGTTAATTAGTAAGTTAAAATGTTGGTGAATTATACAGCAAACTATTTGAGGTTCCCATTTCATTGTAGGACAACAGGATCAATGAGGGCTGTAGTTTTTAAATAAACAGAGGAAAACGCCACCATGTTATTTATGTGTACTCTGTAAATTTCCACACATCCCCCGACACACACAGGTCAGTCAGTTAACCTCCAATTCTGATTCTTCTCTCCAACTCAAAGATCTGGAGTTTGAGCTGAGCCCCAACGCCGTCGTCTCCTCGCTGGGCAAACCGGTCACTTTGCAGTGCACCCTACAAGGAACGGGGGACGAGGAAGTGGACCCCCCCGATGTGCTCTGGCTGAGAGACGGTGTGCTGCTCCAGTACGCCGACACCAACCAGGTCCAAGTCCACACCGGCGGCACCAGCTGGAGGATCATGAGCACACTCAGGTAGGCGCCTGTTTCTCTGCCGTGAACTGGAGAGTCGCTTTTGTTACTAGATTCAAAAGATAATTGCAAACGTCAGCCCCACCTGGCCTAAAAATGTCAATCACATCACAGCTACAATAAACATTTCCTGTTCCTCCACATTACCCTTTCACCTGGCTTAACCAGTATGTTTTGCCGGATTAATGTCGCCACGTTGACTGCAAGCCGCTGTGTAACAGTTACCTGAGCAAATCCAAAACTGAAGCCTTGTATGTTTGCAATGCAAAATTTGCAAAAAATGTAATCAGGGTCTGATCGGGTTTCGAACCGTACCTTTCTATGCACACAACAGTATCGAGAAGGTCCAGCTTCCCGACATGGGCGCCTACCGATGTGCCGTCTCATCTGAAAGTCATCAGACCATGTCCGAGGAGGGGAGCATTCAGCTGGAGGGTGAGTTCATCTGCAGCCCTCTGCTGAGATAGCTACGAAAATCAGCTTCACCGTTGGATTTGGAAGTTGAATCGAGACCCTGATTCGGCAAATGTGTTCTCTTGCTCAGGCCTTCCTCACTTCTCCGTGGAGCCCCAGCACATGTCCGTAGTAGCCAACGTGTCCCTGACCCTGAGCTGTGTGGCCCACGGACCTCCAGAGCCGGTTAGAGTCATCTGGCTGCAGGACGGCGCTCCTCTTAACTCCCTGTCGGACCCCGTGGCTCTGTCGCCCTCCACGCTCAACCTCACAGGTACCGTCTGTCCCAACCATCAGCTCAGTGCTCTATTTAGTTGAGGCATTTGACAGAAGGTGCTTCATTTACGGCCCGGATGCGGCTCTCAACACGGTGGCATCTGGGGCAGCGGAGGGGTTGGTGCCACCATTCCGCAATGACACCTCTGTCGGGGGCGGATTTATAAACTGTAACTGGCGCTGTGAGCCAGTGATCGAAAACACAAATATGTTTACAATGAGATACCAAAAAACAACAACTTTTGGGGCATTTTTGCTCAACAAAAGAGTGAAATAATAGATTGATATTCAAAACTATCGACCAGGAAACAATTGAATCAGCACCTCATTACATTACATTAGACAAGTACGATATCAGCAGTTTGTGGCCTCCAAGCACCGTTTTTAAATCCCTAAAAACAAGACCATTTCAAGTGACTATAGTGCACTGCCTCAAAAGCTACAGAGCAACTATCCTCTATAGGTTCAAAGGCTGCCAAACCCCCCCTCAGCGGTCCAACAAAACCACCAACAAAACCAGAGAGAGCTGGCCCGGGGCCAGCAGATCCATTTGGGGGACGCGGCTTGTGGTCGTGTGGTTGATGGGTAAAAGCTGAGCAGCGGGCGTAAGAAGGCCTTCTATGGGGAGGTGAATAGATGGGCCGGCGATAAAAGACAGAGGCTTGAATGCAAACCACAGCTGCCAGCGAGATAGCTGGCCTGTGTTTAGTCCAGTGGTAGGATGGCAGGAAGAGCAAGTTGAGTCAGAGGGAAGGAGGGAGGAATGAAGGGAGGGAGAGAGGGAAAGTGAGAGCCGTTGGTTGAAGGATCTGGTTTGACTCATCGGAGCTGGCTGGCTGCTGATGTCCAGGGCCTGTTCGACGGTAACCTACACTCACTTCTCTGGAATGGAGACGCTCAGACTGAAAACAGGTGTGAAGATAAATGATCCCAAATGTAGTGCAACATCTCTCAGTAGCATCAAGTCTCACAGTAGTATCCATCCCCATCTGATGAAAAGTGTCACATCCAGATGTCTTTGTGTGCCTTCTCTACCGGCTTTAGGAGAGCACTCAGCTCTAAGTGTGCAATAATATTGGTTTCAGGTTGTTGAGAAGGACACATTATTTTGAATTTTGGTCAATAGGACTGACTTGGAACAGTCAAGGACACTCAATGGTTTGAGCCTATAAGCTGTTTTGGCCAAATGCTAATGAATTAATGCTGATGAATCCTCAAATCACAGCGACTGATACTTCTCTTTCTTTCATCTCTGCAAATTGCTGAAGGGAGATCAGATCTCTGAATTTGTGATCAATGTTTTTTTTAACTGATTTGTAACATATTACTAAATAATTAGGTTGTTAACCTCACTAGAAAATGGTTCAACTAAGGCCTGGGTCCCTAAAAGCTACAGCAGCACTCGCTCCAAACGTTGCTAAATCTAGTCCAAAAGTCGCAGTAGCAGTCTGTCCTTCCAGGCCTCCCTCCAGAGCCACTCTCCTCCCAAAATGCCGTTATGATAATGAGAATGTTGTACAGTGTTTCAACAAATCTAACCAACAGTTTCCAAAATTCATTCCCCACCCCTAGCTTTAATAACGCGAGCAAAAATGAGTGAATCCACTATGTTGCAGTACATGAACAAAACACAGTCCTGATGCTCTCTGACTGAATCTGGATCCCCACATAGAGGAAGCAGCAGGACTTCAACGCCGCCGGTCGACGCTGTGACGCTCGTGAGCTCAGGAGTTCTTCCTAGTGACCGATTATGACATTGTCAGCGGGTCGGGAGCTGTTGTGTTGCGGTTTGCTGACGGGGAAGGAAAAGAGTCAGACGGGCATGTGGCGCAATCTCTAGATGGCCCGATGAGCACTTCATTCTCCCTCACTGCCAGCGGCCGTACCTCAACCCTCCCTCCCTCCCTCCCTCCTTTGCCCCTCTCACAATCCTCCCGCTTCAACCACAGGGGTTTGTACCCTCTGTTCTCTTTCCGGCAAACAGCACAATGGAGGCATGGTGCCGTCAGCGCAGAGCGACACACACTGCCGGTTCTGTGAGTCTGGGCTCGTGACTGATTGGCAATGTCGGGGTGTTAGATAACCAATGATGAAAAAACTTGAATGTCACATGTTTCAGTATGGTTCTGTGTGCGTGTGGGGAGGGGAGCTGTGTTGTGTTGTGGAATTGTTTGAGTGTGTGAGCACACTGTGAGTCACTTTGTAATAGGACTCATTCACTGTTAAATTGCTGTGTGTGTGTGTGTGTGTGTAGCGGTGCGTTTATGTGCCCCTTCAGAGGAGCCCCAACCTCACAAGGGTGCTAGCTCAGCCCTTTTTTACACCTGAGATAATGCAGTTTTACTTGAAGGACATTCTTGACTTCAAGAAGTCTTTTTAGGTTGATACTGGGAGACATTGTACAAAGCTTGTATAAGAAGAAAGTCCTGGAGGGGATTTGAGGCAGACAACAACAAGTTTGGTTGAAGACTATGTAGATGTCAGATTAGAAATGTTTGGTCCGTATTCAACAGAGCTACATCTATTAATTAAGCAATAAGGTACGAGAGTCGGGCCTAACAACACCCCGAACTGTTACATTATTGGACGTACTGCCTCAAGTGATATGCAACGCTCGGGTCGATGTGAACCACTGTGCATCATTGGTCAATAATGCACCTCAACCAATCAGAACGCTGGATTTCATCTACCCGTATTATAAATTACGAAACCAAGACAGGACGTTTTGTACCAAATGTTTCTTATCTGTAAACCACATAATGACACCGGTCTGCTCTTAACAATATGCTGAATTTAATGTGTTGATAAACGCACTTTCACATCCACAAACACGACATTACGCCCGGCAATTAACACCTGACCTTATGGAAACTATTTCCCTCACATTATTCTCACTCCGGTCTGAACTTTCACATCGCTTCTCACGCCGACATTATGTACAACTCAGCACACTGATCAAGGTCTCTATGTTTGAACAGGTCTGAACCGGACGAGCACTTTTTCTTGTGAGGCCCATAACCTCAAAGGAGTGGCCACCTCTGGATCCGGTACCATCACTGGTGGGTGTCACACCACGCGGCCCATCATTACTCTTTAAACTTTGTTGGGACGATTATCAATTGTCTGTATGTCTTTTCCTGTCTGTCTTTAGTCCTCCCGTCCAAGCCTAAGAACCTGACAGCCGTGGAGGTCACAGCGACCGCTCTCCGTGTAACATGGCAGCCCGCTTTTGGGGGCGACTACCCGATAGTCCGCTGCACCGTCCAGGTGAGGGGAACGTGACAGGAGGAGGAATACCACAAGAAAAACCTGCGTGTTAAACAAAGGCATCACTCTCTCCTCTTTGCTTGCTCGCTCTCTATACTTTTTGCAGAGCGTCTGTTTTAAAGAAGAGAGGAAATTGCTTTACTTTTCCTCTCAACTCATCCTCTACTCCTCCCTGCTTTATTCATGTACCAGTGGATCAGGTTTTGCTGTGGAAGAGTGGCCTCCTAGACTTATGAGTAGCACCTCTCTCTCTCTCTCTCTCTCTCTCTCTCTCTCTCTCTCTCTCTCTCCGTGTGTGTGTCAGTTTCTCTTTGCGGCTCTCCTGCTTTGTGGCCATTGTAGCTGGGGGGGGCATTTTCTTCTGTAGAAGGGAGCAGTGCAGCAGCAACACCCCTAAATGTCTGGTTCTAATAAAGCTGCCCCTCATACCCCGCCACCCCCTCCACTCCTCTCTCCTCACCCTCACTGGGGAACAAGGCAAGGGGCCAGCTTGCAGAAAAAGGGGCAACATTCTGAATTTAACAGTTCATGGTGGGGCCGGAGAGAAAAGGGGAAAAAAGCAACATAGCAGCGAGTTGTTACTGAGCGGAACAAAAGAAGGCTCACAAAAGAGGAAGGCAATAAGAAGGAAAGAGAGAAGGGAACAGAGGAAGTGCAGTGACAGCAGGTATTGTGGGTCTGACCCGTACAAGGAGAATGCGGACTCAAGTGTGACTCAGAGCGGAAGGGCACAAGTCGATTATATGCACTTGTATGAAGCCGGGGCGTGATTCATCGAGTCAGGAATGACTCGCTCTGTGGTAAACACATTTCTTTCACAGTCCTCATTCATGGAGCTTAAGATTCCTTAGTGACGTCACACAGCCACACTCACGCCACCAGGCAAAACTCTCACAACCCGCTGCATCTGAATGCAGGTGACAGCAGCACCAGCTGAACACACACGCACACCTGACGGTTTGTGTGGCTGTTATTAACATGTTTCCAGCTGATGTACTGTGAAGCCCACCCTGTGAGGTGCAGCCAGTAGCCTGCAGGAGACACAATAATGCTCCAGACTGGCAACTTTAATGTGGTTTTTAAGATTGCTGCAATTAAGCAGTTTTTTTTTAATCCTCTGCCTTTTGTGTTTCTCTTTAAACTTGTTTACCACTGTGAATTTGCAGCGACAGCAGGTTTCTGACTGGGTTTTTTTAGCTGATTGGTTCTGCTTTCTCTGAGCCTGGCTCATTTTTGACACAACAACAATGCACCAAATTACACTATTTTTGGAAATTAGTGCTCAGTGTTCCAGACTTCTTTCACAGTACCTCCAGTTAGTGTGCGTACACGCAGAAATTATACTAGAAAAACAACTAAAAACCTTTTTTGCCTACAGTCATACCCTGGCAATAAATGTTTTCTGATTCAGATTCGGATTCCAACCAACAAACTGTAAAATAAGACAAGTCAAGTGTGTTTCCTGATTGTTAAAGCGTGGGAACACGTTGTAGTAGAAACTGAGAACCGTAAGTATACCGTAAAGTTACGACATGCGCAAACGACATGCGCAAAGAATTCGATTTAATTTACTTGCTGCATCAATGTAACTGTTTTTCTATTCAGTTTTATAATTAATTGAATATTTTCTTAAAGGTTTTCCAACTCACAGAACATAATATAGTGGTAAAATGATGAAACAATGTTTATGAAGCACATTTAAGTCTATTTTCTAAATGTTCCAGGCCAAACATTCAGGAGAGTCCTCCTCAGCAGATGAGATGATCCACAACCAGAATGTGAACGTCCCACCAGCCGCACACTTCATCGGGGAGCTGCAGCCGCACAGCCTCTACGCTGTTAGGGTGGCCTGCCACAGCAGCCAGGGCCCTTCTGACTGGTCGCCCTGGGTGGAGCTACGCACCAAAGAAGGAGGTGAGGCCTCCGGCTGGCTGAGGAGATGTTTGTTTTCACCCTGGAAGTGTGTGTGCGTGCGTGCGTGTGTGTGTGTGTGTGTGTGTGTGAATGTGTGTGTCGGGTCACTGCCTCTGAAGTGGGCCCAGGTTAAGGCCGTGCTATCTGGCTACTGATTGGGTCCAAGTCTCCTTTCCTGCTGTGTACTGTAACCGATGAAAGACAGAGGCTACAATGCAGTTTGACCATCAAGCTGCTTTTGATGGCGGTCTTGGCCAATGCAAAGCATCACTTTATTACATTAGAATACAAAGAATAGCAGGCCTTATAGAGTTGCTTTAGTCTCTAAAGTTCATAGTCAGATTGTAACTGATGCAGCACGTGAACATTTCAAAGCTGTCTCAGTGTATTTTACATACCTATGACTACAACTTTCCCTGTGCAGGCCTAATGATTACATTTTAAAGCTGCTGGTCGCTTTCTTATTGCTTCCCAATTTCACTACGTCAAATGGTGAAAGTGTTTATTGAAGGGTAACTTGAACCCTGTTGTTTTTTTGACCAGGTTACTAAAATGTTTTGAAATTTTTCCAGCATTGCATAATCACCTCACCCAAACTTGCTATGAAATAATCGCTTCGAGCAACTCCTCACAGTTAATGACACCCACTTTTTAAACTCCAACTCAATTTTAAATAATAATGGTGAGTTTCTTAAATTGGTTCAGTTGATCAGTGGAAAAAAACAACCCTTAGTGAATAAATGCACATTGACGATGGAGAGTTGCCCTGAGCGCTTAAATTGCAGCCAGTTAATCAACTGTTGACCACAGCATTCAATACTGGACCAGTTTCAAAAACGTTGTCCCCAGTACCCTTATTTAAGCATCCGCTGGTTCCAAAGATCCACCTATTGTGGGATGCAGTCGTCTTCTCTTCAGCCGCCTTGTTTTGTTTGTTGCCTTGAGGCGTACGTTTCCTAAGCTTGTTTTGTGGTGAATCCAACCTCACTGCTGCTTTAAATCAGCCAACCTCCTTTCAGCTTGTTTCAGCAGGATAGCAAGGAGTCACAGAGAAAAGCTACAGTGCACTGGTAGTCATGCTCCTTTCTGTGCCCCTCCAACTTAACTCGTAGTATATGAAGAATGCCAGACACCAGCCACTGTACCTCTACGAGCTTTCTAGTGCAAACGCTGGAGGTGGGAGGCTGGCTTGGACTGCGGCGACAGAGTAGGCGCAGACGGGAAGAGGGAGAGTGTGGAAGCGAACAAAATGCTGAATGGCCTCAGTTTGGATCGCCGCACTCCGTCCAAACTGTAACGCCAGGCTGCCCTGCGTTGGAGTTTAAACTGAGGTGGGATTTTCCATGCCAGCTCATGCCGTCTCTATCCCTGGATGAATAGGAATGGAAACAGCTAAGAGGAGAGATGTGCCGCAGCAGAGATGATGGGGGCTTTCCATCATGGAAGCCGCTCACAAGCCCAAAACACTGAGCACAAAGGGTTTCACATGAATAGTAAAATGGAGAAGTAGCAACTCCTACTGGAAAGGAGAAGGACACAAAGTTGTTTGGAGACACGCTTGCTGCAGTCGGGATTTCCAATTTTCAGTTCTCTATTCAAATAAATTAAAGGTTTTGTTTCAGCAAACACAAATCTGCTGTTTTGTCAATTTATCTGACACCCTTTTCAGCCGCAATGTTTTATCCCTGGCAGCTCTCTACGCACTTGTCCTCATGAGTCAGAGGAGGGAAAAAAGATTCAGCTGGTGGTCAGAGATGGTTCAGGAGGCACTGAAGGTCAGAGGGAGTGACAGAATGAAGGGGAGAAGTAGACTGCTCACAGTTCAGACTCATTTACACGTCTCTCTGTGGTTTCAAAGCTGCAAACTCCCGTGTTTAAACTCTCTAGTGCTCAACGTCTTTCTTCACACTCTTTATTCTGCTCCATTAGCTTCTCATGAAGAAATTCTGCAGATGTTTCACCGTATCTTTTCATATCTCATTCTGGCAAAGAATCGCTTCTCCTCCTCCTCAAGTTTATGCTGCCAAGTCTTTTTTTGATGTCACGACCGTCCCCCAGTTCCATCAAGTAGACGGTGCTAGCGTGCTCTCATTTGGTTGCAGCAGTCTTTTCCAACCTCAAATCCTACAAACAGCTGTGGAGGATTTATTTTCTTGTCGCAAACAGGCAAGCAAACAAGAAGTTTCATCTTCTCTTCTTTTCAACCTCAGATGGCCTTTGATTTCCCCTTCCAGAGCACACAACTATAGGCACTGTGGGAAAAAAAAACCAAGTGGGCCGGTGGTGGGAGAAAGCAAGGAACGGATGGGAGAGCGAGGGAACAAGGGAGAGGGGCGCTTTGAGAAAACACTCATTTAGCTATTTTCCCAAAGCGCACTATTTTCTCCCCGGAGGACGAGAGCACTTTTAAGAGCTGTTGGTGGGTTCGTGTGGCGCTGGTTGGTGGGAGAGGAAGTGAGACGACCCGTGTCACCTCCTGAAATGTTTAACGTATTTATTCCCTTAATGCATGTTTCCTAAGACAACTCCAGAAATGCATCCTTTAGGGGAAACAACCATTGGCTGGACAGAGGCCGGTTTTGGCAACACTTGACTGCAGTTGTTGTGTCATTTGTTAAAGATTCCCTCGACACTTGTGGCTGTGCGCTGAAAGTGGCGCCAGAATTAATCCAGAGTTACGGGACAACCAAGCTCACCGCCCTCATGGAAGTGAGTCACGGCAACGTGGGACAAAACACATTTGTCTCTTTTAATCTCATTTAATATTTCTTAAAAAAAATACCAAGGTCTCCGTTTGCCAAAGACACTTGAAACAATACTTTTTTGATGACGCTGACATCCGTGTATTGGCTGATCTGCAAAACATGTTTTTCCTGAATTCCGCAGAGTTTGTTTTGATTTATGGAGAACAGACTCCAGATCCCAGGGTAATGAGTCAATGCTTTTGGCTGAGGGGTGACCCGTTTTCCGTCCATGTGTTGACTCATGAGGAGGACGGGGGGAAGCGCACAGAAAGAGAGGCAACGTTTAAACAGTTATCCCACACGGCTCATGGCCTGAAACGGTAGTCAAAGCGTTTGTTTCTCCGCCTCTTGTCAAACCCCGAACTGCTTTCATGTGGAAGACAAAGGAACAACATGTTTTTTTTTTCTCTGTAGTTTCTGCATTTTGCACACTTTTTTTTGTCTTTTTTCGGTTCCTTTTGAAACTTCCCAAATCTGTCACCTGCAGCTTTTTTCCACATTTGTCCCCCCTCACGGACACAAACGCTTTACGTCGACGGTGGAAGAAAGGACTTGGAAAGCAGGAGATGGAAGCCTGTTGAATGGGAAACAGGGAGGGAGGGATGGAAAGAAAAAGACGAAGAGGGAAGGAGAAAGGGAGAACGGGAACAAAGGGAGTGGAGAAGGAGGGAGTGGGAGGGGACGGCTCATAGGTGGAGGCGACGCGCTCCACTCGGAGGTTGTTTTTGGTGCCGCTGGCAGCCAGAGCAGGCGCCGCATGTGGAAACAATCATCTGCCAAATGCTTCCTGATAACATCATTCGTATAGACTTGGCCATGTTTCCCAAACTCACACTGGCTTTGAGTATGTGTGTGTGGGTGTGTGTGTGTGTGTGCATGCTTCCAGATAGTTTGCCTCGACTTAGACAGCAACCAAGGAAATAAGCGCTGTCGCCTCTTTGTGAAAAGGTTGTTGGACACACGCACACGCAGTCACACACACTCACGCAGTCATCTTACTACTTGTAACATTGTAACACTGCTTGGTTTCTCTCCTTTGGGGGTTTCCGCTGCCAAGAGCCTTTTTTTACTCCCTGATCCAGAAAGCTTAAAAAATATAACAAAGCCAGCACAAAGAGAGCCAAGCAGAACTAGTTGACGGACAGCAGTAGGGGGACACGTCACGAAGGAGCGAGACACAGCGTCTGAACGGCCGAGGCCTTCAAACCGGGGCCTCTGAAGTCGGCTGGTCGACCCTCAGCTTTAGTAACTGGGTGACAGATGAATGACTTCAGGCTGTGTTTTTGCCGATTTGTGTTAAAGTGCCTGAAAACCCTCCGGTCAACGTGAGCGTGGCGCTCAACGGGACGGACGTGCTAGTGACCTGGGAGGAGCCTCCCGGGAAGCTGAACGGAGAGCTGCAGGGCTACCTGGTGGAGTACAGCACGCCTGTCACGCATCAGGTCGGTCTGGGACGCTCACACCTGAACGCATGGGGGGAAGGTGTCTGGCATTGCTCTGAAAGATTAAAAGAAACGTTTAATCGGCTTCATTTTGACTCTTCCTCCTTTTCTTTCCCTGACAGTTAATCAAGGACACCGGACTGGACACCGAGCTGTCGATCAACCTGTCCGTCCCCCTCTCCAATGTGTCTTTTCGAGTGTGCGCTTATACAGGGGCGGGGCAAGGACCCTGGACCCCCACACAGACCCTGACTCTTACTGCTCCCGGTGAGTCCCACTTGACCACAATCACTTTTTACTACATGTCTGAGATGTTGCTTCATAGATGTATACTCTGCACCAACAAACCAGTGGCAAAAATATTGACATCAGCTCTGTTTTATTCTTATTCTCACAGAAATGGAGGAATTTCGAGGTGAGTAATGACTGGCTTTACATTTACAAACATTCAAACACACTCCGCGGTGACCTCTCCGAGTGACACATAATGACACAATGATATTGAGCTCATGGCGGGTTTTCTTTCTGCCAGATAACTTCTCTTTTCTTATCCTCTGTCACTGGGTTCCTCCCAGAGCCTGAGAGTTCCTTCCTGTGTGTCTCAGGAAAGAAAAGGGGAAGAAAGAGAAAAACAGAGAAATGAGGATCTCAAAGAGAGAGGGGAGGGCGGGGGTCAATGGGGAGACGCATCATAAATATTTATAACAGACAGGAACATTGCATCTCTGTTTGCTTAGTCTAATAGAGCCAGACAGACAATTCAAACAACAAGAATGGCAGATAATGGCGGTTGTGAAGGAAGAGCAGGAGGCTTGGAGGACAGGAAACAAAAAAGAAAGGATAACACTTTTAATAAATAGCTCAACAAATATGGTGGCAGGAATGAGGTCACATGTAAAAGGTAGACATTGTCTTCTTTACAAAGTATCACAAACATGTAATAACCACGGAAGGGAGAAAGAGAATCGAGCTTCTCCGGTTGCACACTTGTTCGGTTGCACGCGGTGAAGCAGTTCAGCCAATCAAATAAATCACACACTATCCCTGCTTTTTCTCACTTGATGAGGCTCCATCATCCTAAAGGACCCGCATGAATTAACCGTCCTTCGTCTCTGACCACACTCTTCCCTTCCCTTCCCTACCCTTCCCCCCAGGTCCGTCCTCGCCCCCGGCCTTTTCCTGGCACTGGTGGTATGTGGTGATGGCTGTCGCCGGCGCCGTGTCCATAGCTGTGCTCATGGCTGTTTACGTGGCCAAGCTGCGGCGCAAGGAGACGCGGTTTGGGTGCGTATATAAACTTCTGCTGGCGCTGGTCCTGGGTGGAAGGGAGGGCCGCTGTAGCGGTGCCAAACCGAAGAATCTCCCGGAACCGGTTGCTTCACTACTGCATGCATGAAACAGCTGTGTTTGCGTCATCTGCCAGGATGAGGCCTCTCCTGATCCTGACGATGCTCGTTTGCGTTCGCAGGGAGGCTTTTGAACCCATGATGGAGAGCGGAGAGCTGGTGGTCAGGTACCGCGCTCGCCGCACCTACAGCCGCAGGACCACGGAAGCAACACGTGAGTTTCCCCTTCCCTGCCCCTGCATGTCAGGACTCCTTAAGTATGATCCCTGAAGACCTAAAGCAGCAGGAGGAAAGTCTCCCAGCTTGCCCTAACCTGCCTCCGTCCCCGGGATGGATAGCGACAGACAAAGGCAGCAAAACGCCATCGTCTCTCACGCTCCGGGCTTGGATCTGACCGTCCAATTGAAGGATCTCCCCTGGCACACAGTGGCAGTTCTGTTCTCCGTGTTTCGAAAACAGGAAGCGTGTTTCTTTTGGGCATCAAAGGCAGGAACGATAACAAATAAGGGTTAATTCCTTCCGCACAGCTGCAAAAGCAGGCCCGGAGTGTTGAAGTCATCCAACATAACCCTGTATGATCTGTAAAGCAATGTCTTTGTTATTTACAATCACATCAATTAGATGTGCAATAAATCCATCGGTGGAGCTGTGCCCTGGGTGAAAGGAGGACTTAAATATGGCCACAGTCTTTCAATGTCTGAGGCAGGGAAGATGAAATGAAGATAGCATCGAGTGCTCCTCTTGTTAAAGACATTTCAGATTTAAAACAGCAACATATCTGCCGTATCTGGAGGTCACGTCATCGTTAGGCGGGGTTTAAAAGGTCTCGTCTAGAGGGAGGTAAAACATCATACCAGTGGAGGACAAAACATCTGGTGCGACTGGTTTGTGTCGCTTCCCCAGCAAGTACCTGATTACTACGTAACTGTGAACACAACGCGCAGGCTCGCATTTCACACAGCTGGTTCCCGTTGGAGGCTGTGACATCGTCCCAGGTGTACAGGCGATTCTTGTGTCAAACCTCTCAAGCGCAAATCTCAGCTTGTCGCTGCCACAGAGAGGCCAGCGGAAAGGCAAAAAAAGTTATTCACTGCGTAAAATCAGACCAGCCGCTAAAGAAAAAAACAAAATATGAAAAGATGTGGAGCTAATGTGTAATTGCAGTGAACGGAGATGGGAGGGGTGGGGTGGGCGGAGCTCGCTGGGAATAAAGGAAGAGGTCATTTTGGAAGGATTTGGGTGGGATTTTCGCTGTTTATGTTGACCACTGATTCAAGGCCAGTTCTCAGGACATGCATCAGCTGATATTTGGTTGGCTGAACATGCCCGTGCACTGAGCCCATTGCTGTTGGACGCAGGGCAGATTGATCGTGTAGCAGCAGCTGGATGAGGCATCTATGGAGCAGGTCATTGCCTGCCTTGTCATACACCGGCCCAGATGTGGAAACACAGCTAATATCTGGAGCTCAATGCCAGCTGGTTTTACAGAGCCAGCGGCATTTTAAAACCGGCTCAAATCCTCTGAGCTCAGCTCCCCAACCGGAGCCCCAGCAGCATCGCGTGGTCACGTGTCCCAAGCCTGAAAAACAGATTAATGGGACAGACAGTGTCTCGGCACTGTTGCCTTTTTAAAGTTTTAAAATTTGAGTTTGTTAAACTTGAACTTGTCATTCATAGTATTTTTGGAACTAGTCTTGTTCATTAAAATGCTGAATCATTTATTGCATTAATACAAAACTAAATAATGTAACGTCAGACCACTTTAAACATAATTCTATGTATAAAGTTTTATAAGTAGACCGGGTGGTTTGCATTTAGTTATAGTCGTATTTCCATGTGTTTAAAATCAGGCTGTCTTTCTCTCTTTTCCATGATGTTCGTTATATTACTCTCGGCCTCGCTCACCATCCGAATTTCTTTTCTGTTCTCAGTGAACAGCCTGGGAATCAGCGATGAACTGAAGCAGAAGCTCCAAGACGTGATGGTGGACAGACATAAACTCACCCTGGGAAAGACGCTGGGAGAAGGTACTGTTTTTTTCTGGTCATTTGACTTATCACAAGGACCGACTGGGTTAGTATGCAATGTGGCGCAATGTGTTTGGGTTGGTATTTAGCATTAGCCGCATTAGCACTAATGTCATCTTTCCACTGATCTCAAGTAATTTGCATCTTTGTCGTTGCATCTGAACTGGCCGTTTGATTGTGTGTGTGTGTCCTCCTCTTCCTCTTCAGGGGAGTTTGGCTCTGTCATGGAGGGGATGCTCACTCAGGAGGAAGCTGTTCTCAAAGTTGCTGTGAAGACTATGAAGAGTGAGTAGACAGTGAAAGTACTCAGCAATCACCACAAAGAATCCCTTCATCTTAAGCACACAGGCCAATTGATAGACATCCCCTCGTGTCAAGAGTTTAACAAGTATTGGGAGGAAAATAAATACATTTGTGCATCAGGTCATACAAAACCACGTTGTCTCACCATGTTTATGATCTCCTCCCTAGTTGCGATTTGCACCCGCTCAGAGATGGAAGATTTCCTCCGCGAGGCGGCCTGCATGAAAGAGTTCGACCATCCCAATGTCATGAGGCTTCTAGGTGAGTCAGGCTTATCTAATAATCCGAGCGGATAATACAATCAAAATAAAGTGCGAACATACTTGTTGTGGTTGAGTTGTGTGAACCGATGAAACTGCTCCTTTCGTTAGGAAAGCCAAGTCTGAGTTGTTTTGAGACGGTCTTAACTTCCATAAGCACAGAATATGTACAGTCTATAACACTAAGCCACTGTGTTTTTACAGGTGTGTGTCTGCAGACCGTGGAGAGCGAAGGTTACCCCTCCCCCGTGGTCATCCTGCCCTACATGAAGCACGGAGACCTGCACAGCTATCTGCTCTACTCAAGGCTGGGAGACTGTCCTGTGGTAAGTCCAATCCCACGCAACGAAGGAGTCAGCAGTTCACACCCACAGTCACTCATTAATAGCTTGATAAGTTTGGGGTTTATAAGTTCACATGAATGTCCGTCAGCAAAAAGGAATCTAAAGTTCAACAAAGACGTCAAGTGTGCCCACGCCTTTTCTTGGCAGTGTGAGCACTTATTAATGGATGAGATGTTTTGGGGGATTCGAGAACTATTACACGCCGTAAGTCCCTGGAGAGCCAGGGTTAAAAAACACAAGCCTAATCAAAACAAGAATTCTGCAGAATGATGAAACATCCATGAGATCGAGCAATCGTTGAAAAGCCCAGCAGAGCTGAGCCCCGTTCCTTCCACAGGAGGACGGAGGAGGAGGAGGAAGGAGGAGGCTGTTAGCAACAGGAGCAGGGAGCACTCGGTTCATGTTGATCGCAAGTCTTTAACCAGCTGGACTCTGTCTCCCTCTACTGTACGGCAAAGACATGTCAGCTGTGTGTGTGTGTGTGTGTGTGTGTGTGTGTGTGTGTGACTTAAACCACGTTGTCTCTATTTTGTCCTGCAGTACCTCCCGTCTCAAATGCTGGTAAAGTTCATGACCGATATTGCCCGAGGGATGGAATACCTCAGCAGCAAGAACTTCATCCACAGAGACCTTGCTGCTCGCAACTGCATGTAAGCACAACCGCCCCCCGCTTCCACTTCCCTCTGGGTTCCTGAGTGTGCGATCACTTGCTCTTTCTCTTGTAGAGCTGATTAAACAGAACCAAAAGTACACTTAAAAAAAGAGATTGTTGCTTAACTTGAGATTGTTGATTGTTGCTTTTTGGGGGAGGGGAAGTCCCAAAAAGAGGCCATGACACTTTTGCATTTATTTTCCACTATGACTCCCCAACAAAGCGCTCTGTAACACTTTCTCTGCCTCAGGCTGAACGAGAACATGAACGTCTGTGTGGCCGACTTTGGCCTCTCTAAGAAGATCTACAACGGAGACTACTACAGGCAGGGCCGCATCTCGAAGATGCCCGTCAAATGGATTGCAATCGAAAGCTTGGCCGACCGTGTCTACACCACCAAGAGCGACGGGGTGAGTTCACACACACACACACACACATGCACAGACACACGCGCACACACACACGTGCACGTTTTAGATCCAAAATCCTTTCAACATTGTGGCTTCCAATTTATTTGGCTTCAGGTTTATGGTTCAGATTAAGATAAATTGCAACTTCCACCTTAATATATCTTTTAAGATTCAAAAAGATCTAAGACTGGTTTAAAAAGTGGTTTGTTTTAGTGGTGGTTAATTTGACAGTAAAAACAACAACCAACACTTCCAAAGAAGCCTTTACCAACTACAAGTGTTTTACATTTTCTGCACATTTTTTTTCCACTCAAACTGATGTCAATCGGAAAGGATCTCAGCCGGGGAAGTACTGTGAAACTGTTTTAACACCTTCCTGTCATGTCACGTTATAGTAAAGTGTCCCTCCTAGAACTTGTTGCCAAGGCCCTGCGAGGAGCAAAACCAACAGATTTTGAGTATTGTTTGCCTCCAAATGTGTGGTATGTTAGGTATGTAAAAGCTAAAGGTAGTTCAAACCTCTTTAACACTTCCCTCACTCTCTTCACTCCCTGCGTCTCTCTCAGTGGTCGTTTGGAGTCACCATGTGGGAGATTGCCACGCGTGGCCAGACTCCGTACCCCGGCGTTGAAAACAGTGAGATTTATGACTACTTGAGGCAAGGAAACCGTCTCAAACAACCTCCAGACTGCCTGGACAGCATGTGAGTGTCAGCGCCTTCACTATCAAATTCCTCCCGAGACGCACTCTGATAGCTGGCAGCTGATACTGAAGAGCCCCCTAAATCTCCTGATTAGAAATCCCATATTAAACCAAGTCAGTCAAGGTTAGAGGATAAAGACTATCTGCATTTCATAGAGCGCTGATGCTTTGACTATGTTTTGTAAACATTCTCGGATGAACACTTTATCCTCTTATTTGAAAAGCCCTGTTAATACCCCTGAGACTGGTGTTTTAATGATTTGTTAAACTACATTTTAAAATGTATTTAACTTTAAATAGTTTAAAAGCACTTAAGAACGAATAGTTTTATCCTAAACATGATGTCTGATGAATATTACAGACTAGGGAACATGCAATCATGTGTTCATTTTAGGGGGAATTCAGACAACTTTCAAAACTTTTTCAAAGGCACGGAAAAGTAGTTTAATGATACTTTAAAAAGTTTGTGAAAAAAAAGATTGTGTTGTATCTTGTCCAAACATATTACGTTCAAAACATGTCAAGGTTTAATTCTCCAAAAATGTTATCCAACGGCTGTCACATGTTCCCAATATGAAGATAACATTTCCTCGTCCTCTTCAGCTACGCCCTGATGTTCTCCTGCTGGCTGCTGAGTCCTAAGGACCGCCCCTCCTTCGAGTCCCTGCGCTGTGAGCTGGAAAAGACCCTCAAGGATCTGCCGGACACCCAGGACCCGGACGAGATCCTGTACGTCAACATGGACGAGTCGTCCATGGAGCTCGGAGCCGTCGGCGGGCGCGACCCCGCCGGCGGGCCGACCCCTCTCTGCCTGAAGGGCCTGGACTCCGTGACCACCGTGGAGGTCCACCACCCCAACCGCTACGTCCTCTGCCCCCAATACGAGACCAACCGAGCCCTCTCGGACTCCCTGGAGAGCCTGGACATGCGGCTGTCGTCCTCCGTGGCCACGCTTGCTCTACAACCATCGTGCCATTCCACTCCCAATCCCACGCCCGCCCCCACCCCGACTGTGGAGCTGCTGGAGGACAGGGAATCGTCCAGGAAAATGCCCTGGCAGTGATGGCTCCACTTTTAAAGCATGTCTCATCACTGCCGAAGCGTGCAGTCCTTAAAACCCATTCCATGAACCGAGATCCTGCCTCTTGACGCTGACTTTTGGTGTGAAAATAAGTCACAGTAGGTGACTTATCACGCTAAGATCACGTTAAGATCACGCACTGATTACCACGAACACTGCAGCACAATCGGAATGCATGTCTGCATTCCAGCAATAAAAGACCTGATCTGTAAAACTACCTGTTTACAGCAGATGGATCTCTTCTATGTGATTAAGCTACAAGTCTCTGTGAACCAGCTCACACACTGCCAGGAAGAATCCACAACCAAACGCACTCAGGCCTGAACGCTAACGCCGAGAATCCCTCAACTAAAGTTCTCTAAACCTGATAGTTAGAAGACTTTCTCCCCTAACAGAGTATGAATGCAATATTTAAACAAGTAAAATAATTAAGAGACCAAAAACAATATAAATCTGCTGCAGCCTTTTGGGACCTTTAGTTTGAAGCTGTTTAGAATGAGTTGTCCTCCATCCGCAGCACTTTGTCTCATGGCCCAATGTAGCTCCAGGTGGTACTTCAAGTAGCCCTTTAAACCCAACAGGTTGTTTACAGGTCACGAGCAGGAGAGATGCAACGAAAGGCTCGATTCAACATCTTCACATCTTTCATAACTCAGGAACCTGAGACTTTACTCGAAGGGGACAAAGGTACTGGTCAAACAAAGGGGACACAGGTACTGGTCAAACAAAGGGGACACAGGTACTGGTCAAACAATCGGAGGTGGTTGAATGGACTAATGGACGGTGCATGGCGGAGTAACACGAGGCGCGGCAGGATCAGCTCCTTTGCCTTTGTCTCAAGCACAGTCAGTGTTATCATACATTTTTGTAATTCTTTTAATGCTGATTTTTGTATTTCAACAACTTTGCACTAATGTCTTCTTTAAATAGATCATTGTACGTTTGTTTATAATTTGTATATCTTTTTTATGCTTTTTTTCTCAATTTCATGTTATAAATATATCTTCTGTTGAGTTGACCTGCAGACGCCTTTCATGAAATCAGTTCACAGGAAACAACTTGCATATTCACTATGCGGAGAGTAAAGCATTGCGGGGCGGGATCCAGGGAACGTGAGGCGCCTCGACCCCTCGATGTCTCCTGCCACGGACTCCTATTCTCTCTCCAGGTTCAACGCTGCAAAGAGAAGTTGAGCACCAGGCAGCACAGTGGAGGAGGGGAAGACAGCAGCAGTGAGCGGGATCTGCTTTGAGGTTCACTAGCTGCATCTTTGCATCATGCATGCACTTATTTTGTAAATATATATACACTTGTATCTCTACATCTTTGCTTTGTTGCATACTTTTGTTATTAGAATGGAATGTATTCAGATACACATTTTTGGGAGATTATTTGTTATGAAAGTTTTCTCAAATGAACGTGGAATTATGAACCAGTATTGAGTGATATTTCAACATTACTTAAATTCTATAAGATCACATCTTTTGCTATGCATTTGGTACTATGTTATTATAGAGTGATGCATCGATTTTTGTGCCGCACAAATGTTTTACCAATTTTAAATGCAGTTACTGTGCCGTATCGACCAGAGTGATTGAAAACATTGTTGGTTCATTGGACGAATAGAAAAACTAAAGGTAAAAAAAAGTAACTCCTTCAGGGAAGATTCAAATCTCAGAATTTCACAACTTTGCTTCCCATGCCTTTCAGAGAGACAATATTTTGCGTTCCAGTAAACATGCGTGTCTGTATTCTGCCTTTATAGTATGCTGATACCGCTGATTTGTAAAAGTTTTATACAGTACCCACAGTATTTTATATAAGAAATAAACGTGTTTAACGTGACAGAGCCCTCTGCCTGAGGGTTTGGGTGTAGCCTGTGTTAATCTCATCCCCATCAGGTGTGTGCGTTCATGTTTATTGATTCAATACAGCCGATGACGAGCTAAATAATGAATATTAATGATCAAACATCACGCTGACAATCATCACGTGGAATATACAGAATGTGCAGGTCCTGTAGCGTGTGGTCTCAGAAGTGGATGTAGGAGATCTGCACGTCGCCTTCTATCTCCAACATGTCGATCTCGTTGAAGGACTTGTGGCGGTGGAAGAAGTCGAACAGGTGCTGCCCGTTCACGAACACCTTGAACACAAGTTTTGGTAACAATTCACATTCAAGCTTTTACAAATATTGTACAAAATAGAGTAGCTTACTACAGCAGTGGAATAACGAGGCAAAACAGTAATAACAGGTCAGGTGTTTTGTTGGTGTGTGCTGTCTTCATTGCTACGAGTGAAACAATACCTTGGCAGCCATTAACAACACCCATGCAACCAGTAGGAGCCCATTGAGAGAGGGGGAAAACAATTTGAGCCAGCAAAACAAAGCAAGCACAAACATATCTTGTTGACTTCTGATAATGCTGAATGATTTTGCCCCAAGCAAAGCCCGAAGCGTTGCGCTGACAGCTTTGGGGACTGGCAGTCTCACCCCTATGATGTTGATCGTCTGGAGGCAAACGTCTCCATTGATATGCATCGCACGGATTCTCTCCACAGGGAGGCGGTGTTGGAAGGTGTGGAAGTCATTCCCGTTGACTTTGATCTGCAATGGCATCAAGTCAAATGTTCAGTGTGTGTCACATGCTCCATTGAGGAATTACTGTGAACGAGGTTTGCCGTATGCGTGGACCGTCGGTCGGTCTGACCTGGTAGCCCTGTGAAGTGACCATGATGACCATCTCAAAGGCCTCGCCCTTGCAGAAGGGCATGCTGCGGATCTTTTCCTCAGATCCCCAGCATCCCTCCTGACAGGAGTTGAACACCACCTTGTCCCAGCCGTCGAAGCGAGGGTTGAAGTGAAGGGCGATGTCGCTGGATTCGCACTCTCCACAGAGCAGGTTGACGAAGAACCTGCCACAAGAAACAGCAGGTGGACCTCAGCCAACGTGTCGCCGAGCCCTGAGTGGACTCATTAGTTAGTTAACAAAACAGGAGAAATGCAAACAGTCAAGGTGGGGCCCATGGTGGAAAAAAAGAGCTAACTTTCCAAAGTATGTGCAGTATTTACTTTGCCTGTTAATGGCCTGTGAGTCCCTCAGTATTTTGCAAAGGGGTGGGTTTGGTGATAAAAGAAATGGAGCCATGTGTTTCACACATCTTCTGATATACAACAATGCAAAAGAAACCGGCTCCACCCGGATTTGAGCTTATATAAGGTGTACACCCAAAGAAAGGGTCTGGCATTGATAAAGTCCCGTTGCATGTAACTCATTCGAGTGGACGCCGACATTTCCAAGACAAATACATGCGGCTGCTCAGAGGCTCGGGATCACCTTGACTGTCAGTCAGATGTCAGATGTCTCCGTGGTCTGTAAGGCTTTCACAATGGTTCAACTCATCTTTACAAATAGATGTTATTTCGTAGGAAGGGTCTGGTTTGTACATTGTGAACAAAAGGCAGATTGGCAGTTGGCTGGGCAGAAAGAGACAAAGCTTCTTACGAGCAACAGTTAAATAAGAGCGGAGGAAATCCACAGTCATTGGTGAAAGAAACCAGAAGCGTAGCATCAAAACTTGTGCAGGGTTAAAAAGCAGTAGCTTCCCGTTTCAGTGTTCTGTTATTGAATATTCATATTTTCCATTGTCATTAACCAATGCTTTGATCCAGAGTGACTTACAATAAGTGGATTCAACCAAGAGGGTACAGAATATTAACAGGTGTGTTGCTTTAGCAAAGCTCGTCTTCACACCACACGATCGAAAGAGAAGGTTTGTGACGGCTCAGCCCCATGTGAAGCTCAGCTGATCGTACTATGACGATGACGAGGTCTGAAACTCTTCAATCTAACTACTGAGTCGGCTACTGCGGGCTCAAACAAGAAAAACTGCTTCCCCCAAAATATTTAGAGCCCAAGGAGGCCCCTCAGGCCTCCATGAAGGGGCCCCAAATTCTCTGTACGGTGCACAACAAATATTGATCCCTCCACCCTCTGCCATAAAGCTCACAGGCATGCACCACACAACTCCACATGATTAAACAAAGGTTTTTAGATAATAAACTGAAAGCATTAATTTCACTGTTTAATGCAGTGAAAATACGAAGCGTAGCGTAAACCGGAAGTACCAAGTACGAAGAACCAAGGCAACGTTTTTACGGTAGAAATCTGTCTGCGATGCATGTGGTAACCTGGGTAACTTTAGAGGAAAAGTACATTAGTAAATATAAATAAATAATCCTGGTCCAAGGGGATGTGTGTTGGCCACAGTAGTTGACTACACAGCGATGTATTTTCGTTCATCCATGTACACAGCGATACTCTGAAATCGGCATGTTGACATTGAGTCATGATAATAACTTTATAACAGTGAATAACCCACGACAAACGCTCAGGAACCAGAGATGCGCCAACACAACTTTACTCTGCGTCTCCTAAACAGTCGTTAAAGGATTTTGGAATGGATCCTAATAGTGAAAAAAAAAAGGATTCGCGGAGGTAAGCCTCTCCCTGTCACGAACTCACTACGGTAAGAACCCAAAAGCAGACTCAACTCGAAGGTGACGAAAAAACAAAGGTTTATTTGGCGCTGTCCCAGGATACAAAATAATAATGAGGACTGGACAGTCCTCATTATTATTTTGGTCAGGATTGGAACCCAAAACAGGTGTGGGTGAAAGAGGCAAAAACTATATGCTACTGATAACCCACCAGAGGGAGACAGGGTAACAGAAACCAGATCATGGTGGGTTATTCATGACACTCCCAGCAGCAACGTGATAAAACTACTTCCATGCAACGGGAGCAGTAAAAAAAAAAAAACGTTCTGCCATTGTGGCTTCTCAGCGCTGGACCGAGTAGCTCTGTCAAGTAGCATCCCCAGTTCTTACATATTTTAGTCTAATTTTCTCTTTAAATTAGTCAGACTTTTTTGAAAGTACTGTTGAGTTTGTTATAAAAGGGTGAAGTTACTAAATTGTCATGTATCTTCCTTGTGTCCTTAAGCATTATTTATGGTTTAAATTAAAATGCAGCTAATTGATAAAAAAGACAACATTTCCCTAGCACCTTTGTTTTGGGTTAGCATTAAAATGTTTTTTTAGTCACTAAAAACAATAGTGTGTAGTAACAGTGTTAGCGCTGTAGTTCACACACACACATATTATACAGTATATCTCAGGTTCATACAGCCCCATCTTTTCATTAGGGAAGACAATTTTATTTGTACGGCACGTTTCAACAAGGCAATTCAAAGTGCTTCACATAAAACCATTAAAAACATAACACACAAAAAGCAAGGAGATATACAAATAATTAAGAACATTGATTGAAACATCAATCAATTGATGCTTTGTGATAGTCTATGACAGGTAAATTAAATTATAATTTAATTATGCTCCCTTTAAAAATGTAAAATAGGATAACTTTTTCAACCACTGACACAGAGTGTAAAGAAATTTAAAAGGTCTGCATTAAAGAATGTTACTGAAGTAAAAGTACAAACGTATTAGCATGAAAAGATAGGCCTACTCAAAGTACCAAATATAAGTGTGGCCTAGTTCAGAATAATGATTATTAATAATTATACGTTTTTTATTATTGTTGCATTAATGTCTTACAGTAGGACACTAATGCTAAAAACATTATATCGTATCAGGTTAAGTAGGACTCCTACTTAACCTGATAAGATATAATGTTTGTAGTCATAAGTAAGGGGGTCGGTCGTTGACACTACATTTCCCAGATGTAAATGCTACATACACGTCACTTCCCATTTCGGAGTGTTCCAAGTGCAAAACGAACAACATCCTCGAAAACTCAGCCAATTTCATTCACTCAAATGGAGCGCTTCCGATATAACTCATTACAAACTAACTTATTTTTTCAACATTTGCACCTCGGTGTTTAAATAGTAGTAGAATAAACACGTGAATATGAGCGGGTCTTGTTAACTTCCGGTGGCAGGCGTGGGTCCAGTTTCCGACCCACAGAGGGCAGCCGCGAGACTTTCAATCCTTAAACACGACTGACCCGCGCAACTCGCGTGAGACAAGGTAGGCCGCAATATTATTTTTCTTTCCGTACTCTACATCATGAAAATATTTCAAATCAATCAAACGATGCATTGACTATATTACTTGCGTGCGAGTTATAGAAACGTTTGCATATTTGCATATTCAAAGTTTCAGGGAAAACATTGTGACTTATTTTGCATCGGTTGTCGGTACGTTAGCTGGCGCTAGGCTAGGCTAGGCTAGGTACCAACGTTAGCCACAAAACGAACCTGGAGCGTAAACAAATATTCGAATGAAATTTCCGGGTTTAGAAATACAAATACGGGAACCTGCAAACAAAGTTTACGTGTTTGACAGATATTGGTGAAACCGGCAAAAAAAGATGCACCATAGTCACAAACTAGCACTGCTAACCTGCTAACGTAATGCTAGCCCGGTTGACTGGCGCCACCCGTTGTCAATTTGAAAGTTCAACACACTGTTGTAACGGTACTTTACCATTGTTTGTATTTCCCCCTTTTCCAGCGAAAAACGTTAAGTCGACAAACATTTGAGACACAATGAGTGTTGACGTGAAGAAACTGAAAGTCAACGAACTGAAAGAGGAGCTCCAGCGCCGCGGCCTGGACACCAGAGGCCGGAAGCCGGACCTGGTGGAGAGGCTGATAGCCGCTCAGGAGGCGGACGCGCTGGGTGATGCTTCAGACCAGGTGGAGCAGGAAGATGGATTCCCTGAGGACCTACAAGAAAATGAAGATGATGGTGATGGAGAGGATGAACAAGAGCAGCGTAAGCCCCAATCACGTTGTGTTTTTATTGATCTATTTCGTTCTGGGGCAGTGATGCTGTAACTCTAAAGTAATGTTAATAGTGAGACATTAATATAGAGTGACGCGCTGGAGGTATAAGGACAGCTGAGAACGTGTGAGGCCGCAGTTTTGGGCCATAAATGTGTTTTTTCCAGTTATTTTTATTTGAATTTATGAATAGTTGTGCACTCCCATCTAAATTTTGTTTGGAAATTGAGTTTAAAAACAACAATGGGTTCTGTGTTTAATGTCAGATTTGAAGTTAAGTGCATTTTGCATTCAAACATTTTCTGGCAAACAGTTGATTTTGAATTTATGAAATTGTCTTTGTTTAGACTGGAAAAAAAACATTGCGTACAATCCTTTGGTTCTGGTCCCATCTTTGACAAAAAATAACTCCCTACTGATTGTGTAGAATGTTCCCTTTTGCGTATTAAAGAGCTAAAGGTGAACTTTAAAATGGGAAATTAAACTGAATGGAAAACAATTATGCAAGTGCTAAGTTGTGTTGAGTGTTTTCTTTTCTTACCACCCTAAAAGTTTTGAATCTCCACTCTTTAGATGCCGAAGTAGCTGACTATGGTGCGGCAGACGACAATAACGCTGACGTTGATGACGATGATGATGAAGTTGAAGGCGATGACGATGAAGGCCATGACAGCAAAGGCGATAATGCACATGCTGAAGGCGAAGGCAGTAATGCTGATGTTGAAGGGGAAGGCAGTAATGCTGATGCTGAAGGCGATGGTGTTGGTGTAATTGTTGCCCCGCAAGAGGACGATGAGGGTCGTGATTCAGGTGGTTACTATGAGGACGAGGAAGCAGATGGCGAGCCGTATGATGAGTCGTCCTCCTCCTTCAGACTCCGGTCACAGCATGCCTGGTGTCTCAGTAGATTTCAACACACAGAAGGCCAACATGCCGGAGGACGAGACCAAGCCTGTGCTGGAGCCAGTGGAGAAAGAGGAGAACAAACCAGGTGATTTCCAACATTTCTTTACTCTTATAATGCAATAGAAAAAAGTTTTTTTGCCTTGTGCAATGTTCTAAAGTAATTTTAAACTTCCAATAACTTTCTACAATATCGTCCTTGGTTTCATGATTATCTCATAGAGGTCACCATAGTAGTGAGGAGATAAATAACGTTGAGTGAGATGAACAATGCAGACAAGCCAAAGTTTTTATAGTATTTAATAGTGACGCGCATCAGTTGAACGATGACTCAGTAGTTGGTATTGTCAGCTGTTTTTGATTGATATTTACTCTATTGCTGCCAGTTTCCTATAAAATATCAAGATGGTTTTTTTTTTTCGTTCAGTATGTGTGTTTCGATATGTCGGCAGGAAAGCAGACCAGAACTGGGCATTAAGCAATTTGATATATAATTTATATGATAACTCAAAGGTATTCCACTTCATTAGGTAATGATGCATCTACAGGATTGTAGTAGCACAATGACTAGACTTGTGGGTTTATAATATATTTTTGTAGGCGCTGTTTGGGAGGTCTTCATTCAACCGTGTTTTGTCCAGCCAAGTTATAGGCAGGAGGGGAACGGTATAAAAATAGTTGTTTGGTTGACTTTTGCTGCTTTTATAAAATGGGGTTTTGGATAAATGATCCTCAGCAATGTGAAATTTAGCAAAACTTAAAGGCAACAGCTAGAACAAGCTAGTAAATCCCCTTTCTGTAGGGTAGCCGTTAAAAACAGAAAAAGGTACAACACTTGCGCTACATTGCAATTTCCAAAATCGGGGATGACGTCTAGTCTCAAATCCAACTTTTTATAGATTAGTATATTGCACAGCAGTAGCTCACCGTGATTGTACCTTTTTTATTTTAGAAGTTAAAGTGGAGGTCAAAATGGAAGATGACCCTGGAGCCGATGAGGGGACTCCTCAGGATGGTCGTGGGCCAGAGAACCGGGGCAGCCAAGATGGCGACCGTCAGGCCGACGAAATCAAAGTGGAAGCTGATAGAAGTGGACACCACAGCCGCAAGAGACCATATGAGGAGAGCAGGAGCTACAGCTACTATGAGCACCGCGAGGAGAAGAGGTACGCTAATTTTCATTTTACGTTTGGTGCACTGAGCACCACTGTAGAATTAAGCAAATGTCCTGTCAGTGATTGGTCTGATTTGTATGAATGCTCTCTGTTTCACTTGTTCTACAGATCCCGCACACCACAGCCCCCGGCTGAAGATGAGGAAGAAAACATAGATGACACTCTGGTTACAATCGACACCTGTAAGTAAGAGGAGAAACTGCATCTCTGTCTATGTAAAGGTATCTTGTAAAATGCAGCAGCTTTATTGTGCAGTGGTAGGTGGGGCTTAGTTTACACGTTTAGTACATTTTGAGTGAATGAGCTTACATACAGTTGCCAACTAGGATTGTATCTATCATATTCTGGATTTTAATCGCATAAAAAATCCCTCTTTCAGACAACTGTGATCTGCACTTCAAAGTTTCACGAGATCGCTACAGTGGTTACCCACTGACCATCGAAGGCTTTGCCTATCTGTGGGCTGGAGCCAGAGCCACACACGGGGTCACGCAGGGCCGTGTGTTTTATGAGATGAAGGTAATGGGTGAAACGGATCTTGTGTCACTGATGCATGAGAAAGGCTGCGTGTATTTCTTATTTTCGAAACGGTGGATTATCAAATCGTCTTTTGACCCAATTTGTCCCCTCGCTCTTCAGATCAACGAGGAGATTCCAGTAAAGCATCTGCCCGGTAGTGAGCCCGATCCCCACGTTGTCAGAATTGGATGGTCTCTCAACAACTGCAGCACTCAGCTGGGTAAGAGAAGGAAACAATCAAGACGATGTTTAACATGCAAGAAAGAGCTTTTTTTCCCTCTTTTCGTTGATGTTTTTTAAAGGGTTTTTTTTTTTTTTTTTCAGGCGAGGAAGCCTTTTCCTTTGGTTACGGAGGAACAGGAAAGAAATCTGCTGACTGCAAGTTTGAAGACTTTGGAGAGAAGTTTGGTGAAAACGACGTCATCGGCTGTTACGTTGTACGTATTATAAGTTATTCAGCTACTTTATCTTTTTAATACATCACATGACAATATTTTGAAAATCAAAACAACTTTTTCATCCAAATCACAATTCTTTTTAAATGCCATCCTGTTGTAGGACTTTGACAGTGGTGATGAGGTGGAGCTGGGCTTCACCAAGAATGGAGTGTCACTGGGCGTGGCTTTCCGCACCACCAAGGAGGAGCTGGCAGGCCGAGCTCTGTTTCCTCATGTCCTGGTCAAGAACTGCGCCGTTGAGTTCAACTTTGGGCAAAGGCCGCAGCCGTTCTTCGCCCCGCCAGAGGGATTCACCTTCATCCACGATCTTCGCGTGGAGGACAAGATCAGAGGCACAAAGGGACCGGCCATCAAATCTGAATGCGAGGTAGGTCAGCGATGACATGAAAAACATGAGACGGAAGGAGTCTCTCCTTTTTCCACATGTCATGGGAACAGAATCAAGCAAAAATAATGAGGTACAGTGGAGTATTACCACTCATAAGACATTTTCATTTTTAGTTTAATATTTGCATATTTTTAAATGTTTTTTTTAAATGCTGTTTTAGATCAGAATTTTGTTGATATTATTGAACTGTTTTAATTTGTTTACTTTCAGATCTTGATGATGGTTGGTTTGCCGGCCTGCGGAAAGACTACTTGGGCCATGAAGTATGCAGAGACTAACCCTGAGAAGAAGTACAACATCCTGGGCACGAACGCAATCATGGACAAGATGAAGGTGAACTAAACTGTCCCGTTAGGCTTTTGCTCACTTACTCACTGCCAGACAAAAGCCTCCACGATTATTTTCTGTTGCTCGCTTCCATCTCAGTCCTCTAAATGCTGGCTAAGTTGACGATTACTTTTCAAAAGGTTTGATTCAAGATGATTATTTCCTTCCCCAAATATCTTTAGTCAAGATACTAAACCCAATAAATTCCCCAAACTATTGTAATATTGCTATTTTCAAGACAATATAATATGAACAGTAGAAAGATGCTCAATTTCTTGGTGTGTCGTGGTGTAAACTCCCTGTCTTCCCCGGCTGTTCTTTCTGCAGGTCATGGGATTGCGGCGCCAGAAAAACTACTCTGGCCGCTGGGATGTTCTGATCCAGCAGGCCACCCAGTGTCTGAACCGGCTGATCGAGATTGCGGCCCGCAAGAGACGCAACTACATCCTAGATCAGGTACTGCCCTCCCACCCACACTGGGCCCTCATACTCGCCACAGTCAGTCAATGTGCCCTGATGATCACTCTCTCTAATGGACTATTTATTTATCTTTCAGGGGGGCTCTGTGTATTATAGAGTAGAAGAAGCACTGATCACCCTCTTGTATCTTGCTTGTCATGTTTTGTAAACGTGAATGATTAATGGCTCTCACAAGTGACAGAATATTTCATGTTTTCATCCCTCAGTATATTTGCACTTGCTATTTCTTGTCATAATACAGTATTGTTTTGTCCTGTGAATTTCAACAATGTACAAGTAAACCATGACTATGTAAAGATGTTGAGAAACAAGTAAGCTCTGACTGGTGAGTAAGAAAAACACCTTCCGTTGCTAATTTCAATAAGACAGAGTTGATAGCTTTTTTTTAAAGCTATTTTTAAGTGAGATGCTTGGAACTTTTGAGTGTGTTTTTAACTTAATTGACCGCAACGGTAAGTAAGAACTAACAGTTTTTAGATTTTTAGATCCTTGTTGAGCAAATGTGTAAAAAGGTAGGTGGGTCGGATGGCGGACTTTCTTTTCTGAGGAAACCGTGAGTATGTGCAGGTAGGTTATATCTATCTGTTGTCTTGTTCGGGGCTAGAGTCCGTCTGAAGATCAGGTGAGTAGAGGTAAGTGCGGGGACCCCGTCAGGATAGCTAGCTGCTGTTGGTGGAGCGTCCGCTCGGTTCAGAAAGGAGTGTAGATTTGTAGGTCTTCGTGGAAGGAGAGCATTACGATCCGGAGCTACTTACGCATGGCCTGTTGGCTTATTTTTGCCATGTGGTCTCAGTGTAAACAGCATTGTATAGAGCACGGTATGATTGTTTGGTTTTATTGAAGTGCATAATGTGGAAGGGATTATCGCTGTTGAGTGAACGTGGAGTTCTTGGGAGTGGTGACAGTGGAGTCCTCTCTGAATAACAATACACAATGACGGGTGGGAATTTGAATTCAGAATTCACCATTAAATAAGCCTTTATTAAGGGTTTGTAATTAACATCCCGTTCTAAGTTAAGATAAATGGTTTTCATTCCCTGTGTAGATGAGTTGAAGCAAACGATTTGACGCTCTGCGTGCACAGATGCCATCTTGCTAATAACGGCAGCCTAAATTTGCATTTCAACGTTTTTCTTCTGAATTAATATTGAATTAATCAACGCCTTAATACAGCAAGTTGTCCCTTGTAGCATCATTTAAATTTTGCAGTTCTTGGTATTACTGATTACCATGACAAGTGGTTGACAATAGGCTCCTAGACTCAACATCAGCATTCGCGCACACTAGAATCCGTTCCAAGGCTTTGCTCTGTCACTGCAGACTCTACAGAATCAGCACGATACTTATCAACATCTATTGTTATAAATGATCTGGAACTTGAATGTCTCAAGCTGTTGACTAACTACGGCATGTTCGGTAAAGTCGGCTAGATATTTGCGGGGTCCCTGTTTGTATCCGTAACTAACAATCAGCAGCAGTCATGGGAGCCCTGAATGAGCCGAGTGTGAGGTAAGTCTGTGGAGTGACGAGAGGCCATTAGAAGTTGAGTAAAAGCGTAGACTTGACATCCAAGACAAACCTCTCTCACTTCATTATTGCAGGGTTCCAGCTTCCTTCCAGTGGAAAGCCATAACAAGTAAACAATAACAAACAAGCTTCTACTTCTTTCTTGTCACCATTGCTAGACAAATGTATATGGATCAGCAAGGAGACGAAAAATGCGTCCTTTTGAAGGTTTTCAACGCAAGGCTATTGTAATTTGTCCCACGGACGAGGATTTAAAAGAACGAACATTAAAGCAAACCAATGAGCAGGGGAAGGATGTGCCCGATCATGCTGTTTTAGAAATGAAAGGTAGGAACGCTGTGGAAACAACAAACAAAACACCAGATCTACTTTTGACTTTTCTATGTGTTGTCTCTAAAATCAATCTTGGAAGATGCCCCCCCTCCCACCTCCCCTCCCTTTTCCCCATCCTATTCTTTGGTCAGAAATCAGAACTGGTTTTTTTTTTTTTTTTTTTTCTCCCCCCAAACAGTCCACATGAATTTGATTCCTCCTTATTTTTGCTCTCTATCGCCACTCGCCATCCAGCTTAATTCTAATGCACTGCAAACTGAGACGTGGGGCCTCGACGAGGTCAATCTAATAGTAGAGCTAATATTGCACAATTTGCTTCCCTGAAAAGAATGTTTCCAAATAGCAAACTTACAAGCAGTCACATGCTGAAGTTGTCGGAAGTTAACTTGTAACAGCATTACATCAGCTGTCCTTGGTTTGCAGTGCAGTTTCCTCTTCTCACCAACCTTCCAGTTGTTGTACTTTTTTTTTATTTTTTTTTTATTGTCCCTCTCCCCACCTCTACTGAACTCGCTCTCCTTTGTCTGCTTCAACAAATGTTTCCTCCATGTTCCCCTGGAGGTGACGTTTGTTCCCCTTTTACCCTGCCATCAGCTTTCATCTATCTGAACATAGTTTCTCAATGATTTCCATTGCCCCTGTATGGTTGTAATTATTTTTTTCTTTTGTCTTCTGGTGGTGTGGGTCCTCTGGTCCTCACTACAAACCCCCTCCCCCTCTTTCTCTCTGCCTCTCCATCCATCTCTCGCTGGATGGGCTGTCTCTATCCTCCTCCTGTGGTCACCTCTGTCACTCCATAAGCCAACTTTACGCTCCCTGAGGCTTGTGACTTCCTGGAGGGGGTGACGTTCGCTGAGCTGCAGCAAGACGAGGCCGAAACTCTGCTGAAGCAGTACAATGAGGAGGGCCGCAAGGCCGGCCCGCCCCCGGACAAACGCTTTGACAACCGGCAGGGCGGGTTCCGTGGCCGCGGAGGCGGTAGCTTCCAGCGGTATGACAACCGCGAGGGATCCCGCGGTGGCTACCAGAGCCGCAGCGGAGATGGAGGCAGCGGGTACAGAGGAGGTGAGTGGACCACAGCTTCCATTTGAACGTAATGATGCATACGATGGTGAAGTTATGTATCTCTATTGTAACACACCATTTCTGTTTCTGCAGCGGGCTACAATCGTGGCGGCTACAACCAGAACCGCTGGGGCGGCAGCGGCTACCGTGACGGAGGCTCTGACCCACGCGGCAGCTATAACCGCAGCCAGCCGTCAGGAGGAAGCTACAATCGTCCGGCCTCTTACAACAAGGGAGCATACAGCCAGGTGGGCTAACTCAACCTTTTTTTATGGAAGTCTAGACTGCATGCAGTAGTAAATTAACGTGATCTCCTTGCTTTACCTCCAGGGCTACAGCCAGAGCTACAGTCAAGGCTACAACCCGAGCAGCTACAACCAGAGTTACTACGGCAGCTACAGTCAGTACCCCGGATACAGCCAAAGCTACAGCCAGACACCGACCACTGCACAGACGTACAACCACCACCAGCAACAACCGCAGCAGCAGCCGCAACAGCCGCAGCAGCAACAGCAACAGCCGCAGCAGCAGCCGCAGCAGCCACAACAGCAGAGCTACAACCAGCAATATCAGCAGGTAGGCAGTGACGGCCGTACCCACCGCACCTCACACACATCACTGTGAGTGGGCCCCAACCCCTGAATGCTTGAATACTGTTTTTACAGTCACTATTTTAAAATGCTCAAATGACTCCATTATGCCAGTTTTTCTAGAAAACTATGTTTCTAAAAATGGAAATGTCTTGTTAATATGCATGTGTGTTACGTAAAATGTGTTTAAATTCCAAATCCTTGGTAATGCGTCCTTTTATGATCGGAACTGGGGTAGAAAGTGTAAACATTCTCTCACTGCTTTTGTTTCTCCCTCCAGTACGCTCAGCAGTGGCAGCAGTACTACCAGAACCAGAACCAGTGGAACCAGTATTACAGCCAGTACGGCGGCTACCCTGGACAGGGCAGCCAAGGCTCATCTGGTTCCCAGTAGCTTTGGTCTGCATCTCCACCTGCCTCTACCTGTGTCCTAAACTCACCTCTGCAGCGAAAGGATTTTTGTACTGTCTCTCAATAAGCCCCTGACCTTCACCGTCTGTCTGGTTTACACCGTAGCCTTCATTCCCAACAATCAATGTACACACAAACTGTTGCCAGTTTGCTGTAGTTTCTTTTTGTTTTAGTTTTATCTGAATGAAGTCTTACTCTACACCGTGACGGTGAGCTGGTAGATTATAGGTATCAAAACATCTAATGAATGGTATCTATTATGCATTTAATGTGGCCGTCTGTTGAACTGCAAACTCCACATTTCCTACAGATTGTAGAGGTCGTTGTATATTTCTAGGATGCGTTAGTGTGAAAGGGTGACGGGCCACAAGAAATACAGCGAGACCTAAATGAATCTGCAGTTTTGAGAAGCTTAACAAAGAACAAAACGCATGCTTTTTACCCTCACAGCCCTTTTCTATGTCTTCACTCTTTATTTTTTCCGTTTCTGAGTGAGCACATTTTATTTACTCCTAATAGACTTCAAACCGTATGGAACATTTTTTTATAGGTGTGGATATTGTAGTATTTAAGCGTTTAATTCAGTCTTAGTTCAAATATTTTGCCACTCTGGAGTAGTTTGTATGTGGAGGTTTTTTTATTTTTTATCCCTTTGTGATTGCTGTTCATTAAGTAGTTAAATCCAGTCGTCAAACTCCATTTATTTTCTACCTGAAAATGAAAATCTGATAATGACCCGTTACCCAAGCTGTCTTCTTGTCTTTATACAATAAATGCAATTGTATACGCCTGATGAGGTGCTCTTGTTTTTTGTTTTCTGCAATAAACCCAGACACAACACATACTGAATGGTTTATCATTGCTGGTGTATCTTATCTCCAACACAATTGGCATTGTGGACGAAGGGGAGAAAAAAAAGTAATTCCAGTGGAGTCCTGTTGTACCTTGAAAGAGTGGTTGGAAAGCTAAAATGATGGCAGGCCCGGAAATGAACATTTTTCCACCTCCTAGTAATCGTGGATTAAACTTAACACGCAGTGGAGTGATACCTACTGGATCTCAAATCACTGAGCCAAACAAATAGCAATTCCAAAATTGTTTTCGCTGGCTTGATTTCCAAATCCATGAGCAGAGTTCTCAAATAGCTGCCACAGTGACCATCTCGATGGTTAGTGCTTATTTCCTACCCTGCATGTGTCGTGTGTAAATGGGACCAGGACGCCCATTTCTGGGGTCGCGGATGACCTAATGGGCTGAGGTTGAGTCGTAGCACCAGAGAACAAAGGCACCTGTTCTTCAATGAGGTGTTCATAAATTACAGCAGGACAGTTGCTCGGAGCCGAAACTCACCAGACTGACAAAAATAAAATAACACTTCATAATCATACTTGAAACACGGAGTTGTGCGAACGGCCACTAAATCTCATCAGTTCAACATCAGTTTGTCGGAAACGTGGTGGCTTGTGGGGCTCCGTGTCCGAGAGGGGGGGAAATGTTGGCGGTCGCAGCGCTCAGTCCGGCTCTCGGCTCTTGTCTTTGTGCAGGTGCAGCTCCTCCATCTTCTCCTGCAGGAAGGAGACGGGCACGGAGCAGCCCCGGCTCCTGTGGGGCAGCGTGTTGACCTGGACAACAGTGAAAAGACCAATCAGGAAGGTTCTTCAGGAAGAATAGTTTGCTGCGGTTTTTTGTGGGAACGCTGGCGGTCGGGAGTTTGTTTCATCTGCAGAGGAAAGTTCTTTGAAACCTGTTGAGAGTGAGCTCTGCGTTACCCTGAGGGATGCTGCTTTCTTCAAGTGTAATTCTTTGATCAGCAAAAGATTAAATTCCATACCCCCCTTCGTATTTCTCTATTGACAGATTTACTTTTGCACAGAAGATCATAGGTGTTTTATTTCTTCCTTTTGCATATTGAGAATAAAGTGGTTCTTACAAATACATTCTTTATTTGTTATTCCTGGCCTTAATACAACCAGGGCACATACGTTTATTCCTTGATGTAATCGACAGTGTTCAAAAGCGGGGGGAAAAACAGTGTGTAGAATATTATATTTTCTGTGTCTGTTTTCCGTTTCTTTGGCAGACATCTCTAAACTAATGCTACCAGGATCATTTTAAAGGTCTCCTAGAAAGATTCCACACGTTGAGGCTTGAAGCAAGCAGAAGCAAACACCACAACAGTGTGAGTCATTGAAGAAGTACATTTACACTCCGAGCTGTAGTAGCACCTGACGCGCAATCACTGCTTCTCCACCTCGGACTGACCCAACATGGAGTCTCTATAGCTTTGTGATTTGTGAAATGAATTTGTCTCCGCTTGAAGGGACGCGGGTTCCGTCTCACCTTTCTCTCCACTGATGCATGCAGTGGGGAGTTGTGGTGGTTTCCCCTCTTGTCCTTTTTCTCCGGCGTCCACACGCCAGGATCCGTCTGAGTGGATCGGTCCGACACGTCCTGGTTGTTTTCTGTCTCGTTGCTTTGGGGGAATACAAAGGTCTCCTCCTCTGAACCTGAACAATAACATATCAAAGGCTCGGGGTCATTTGAAAGGGACTGCTTCGCTCTGCAGTGCGATGGAGGAACAGGAAAGACTCCGGCTGTTACCCTTGATTCTGGAGTTGGGGCCCGGGGTGCACGGGCAGGACCCCGTCGTGTTCTTGTGTTTCTTCAGGCACTCAATTCCCACCAGGTCTCTGCAGTGCTTGTGACAGTTTATCCCACAGTCTGAGGGACAGAAGAAAAACACAACCAAACCAGTTGAGACTTTAAAGGAAGCGCCGCTTCGTTAAAGGGTCAGTTCACCTACATCACAAAACAAACTACTTCCACGTGTGGCAGCAGAAACCCGCGCGACAGACATCCCCAAAACCCGGACCAAAAACGATCCGTCGGACAGTGTGGTTTGTAATACGGGTGAACTGACTCTTGCTCTGCAGGATGGCATGACACGTGGTCTTACCTTTACAGTGGTAGCCCTGTTTGATGACTCCCCACAGCTACAAGAGGACAGACATGGTACATGTGATATTTCAGCTTTGTTGGCCATTAACAGAAAACGAATGGACACAGCGGACACTCACAAAGCCTCCGCACGTGTCGCAGAACGTGGGCCGTTTGTACGTGGTTTCATGGAAGTTGTGTGCGTTGAAGTTGAAGCCCAGCTTGGCACATATAGACATTCCCCTCATGAAGTAAGAGGTGATTTCTTCACGGCTGATTTGTCCCTCCCTGTACCCAAAACATGTTTGTTTTTTTCTTTTCATTTTTACACGAAAAAGTGAGTTTTTTAACACCTCTTGTCTTGTCGTCACGGCAGCCGGGCCTCTGCGTGTGTTGCGGCCTGCTCACCTGTCAGTTTCGTGAGTGCAGAAGGTGAAGGGGAAGTTGGATGCTATTTTCTCAAAGTCCTCCAGTGGAATGTAACCGTCCTGGCTCTGCTCGTAGTTCTTCATCACAGACTGTAGGGGGCGACAAAGCAGATCAGATACCCGCTTGTCGCTCTTGTCAGAAAGCGGTTGGTTTAGTTCCGCTTTAGGCCTAATGAGTAATACGGAAGTGATAGAAGGCGGGAGGCTGCTGCACTGTCACATACTCACATCCACCATCTGCTTGACGTGTCTAGAGATGGTGTCGGGGTCGAGCCTGGGCGTGACCCCTGAACCCCACTCCGCCACTACGGGCGCTTTAACCGGAGCTACGGGCTGTGGAGCGACAGACACACTGATGAGACACTAAACGGCCGCGGATATGAGAAACAAGACGGGGGAGGACGCAGGGGGGGGGGCAAGCCTACCGCAAAACACGCTTCTCTAACGCACAAAGGCTTTGATGTGGCCTATTTTGATACAGCACCGTATCAAGAGTCGGTGCTTTTGTTTTGAAGAACGACGTTACACCCACACACTAAGAGCCCACAAGTGTTCTACCTCTTGAGAGCAGAGATTGAAACGATTGTGAGCCTAGTGGCGTTAGATAACGCATAACTTTTGGCACCACTGACCTGGATCTTGGTGTTCTTGGGCTCCTTGGTGTACGAAAGTTCGTATATCTCATCCTCGGTGTAGTATAAATCTAGAGAGAGCTGAAACATCAAAGGGACACCGTTTGAAGACGTTCCTGGCGTCAATCTCTTTGAAAAAGAGCTCTTGCGGTGTGCGCGTCGTACCGTGAGCAGATGCAGAAGGTCTTTGTTGGCCTCGAAGGGCGGCTTGCAGCTGTGGATGGCCACCAGCTCGCTGATGTTGCTGTACAGGTGCTCCAGCTTGCTCAGGTTGATCTTGTCCTCGTTGACGTAGTTCGGCAGCGCCTCGTTCAGCGAGATCAGGTCCTTGAGGTGGACGCCCAGGATGGGCACCTTGAAGCCGCTACACACGTTGTAAACCCGCCGGTAGTTGACGTAGTTGCTGCGCGAGGAGAGCAACTCTGTCATCTCACTCAGGGCCTGAAAGAGGGTGGAGGTCCCGAGAGAAACCATGCATGAGACGGCGGCCATTTATCTCGGCAGCTTTCGACAGATTTCGACTGTACGTGGCCTTAATCACAACATTTGGTTTAAAAAATGTTGCATGGAATTCTGTTAGCATGTTCCAACATTTTCTGCAAAAGTATTTCTTTTTTTTAGCCTGAAAAACACTCTGTCCAACCACAACACTCATGAGTTTGTATTGAAAGATATTGGTGATTAAAAAGGAAGAATCCATTTCAATCGCCTCTAAACAACATTGTGAGCTGGGTGAAATGATTAGTGTTTCTTTTCAAATACCGGGCTTTTTTATCTTCAGGCTTGGGGGAAAGGTACTGATTGTTTTGATTGTTTAAGTATCAAGGATTAAGTCCAAGTCATGAATCTTTCGTCTTTAAGTCCAAGTCAAAAGAATCTTTATTTTGTATCAATGTCTCAAAAGCAACTAAAAAGCAACACAACAACAAAAGCTATAAGAAGTAGACAAAGAGACGTGAGGTGTTGGAAGCGGTGACACCCAAAAGGAAACAAGAATTGAAACCCATACTAAATAGTACTCCAGCTACTTGCTTTTGGACCTGAATGTAGCTGACATCTGAAACCTGCACACATGCTGCACTAGTTTCACAGTCAAGGCTAAACCATACAGAGATATATCTTAACGGACGAAATTACAACTTTCTTGGTGAAAAGATCAAATAAATGCAACATATTCAACACACAAGGACAAAAACAACAGACCCAAAGGCCGTCACAGTTCAAGAAGGAGAAGGATTAAAGAAAGAAAAGTGTGATCATGAAGTCCGTCACCAACAGGCCTGGTGATTATGTGTAATATCTGATTAACCTTAGTGACGTCAGGAGGCAGCAGGTTGGAGGTGTCTTTGAGGCGGGAGATGGAGCTGTGACAGAGGCCTCCGGTCACCGCCATTAGAGTGTTAAAGTTTTGCAGAGTTCGGAGTTTCTATGGAGGACAGAACACTGGGAGTTACTTCCTCTCAATCCAACAGGTTCAGTTCCTTTGCGGCGCCGCCCGCAGCCCCCCTGAGCCCTGTTTACCTGAGCCACGTGGATGAACTTAGTGAAGACCTGGGCTCTCTGCTGGGCCGTGTGTCTGCTGAGGATCATCAGCTGCACCCACTGGGAGACTCCGTTACACATCATGACCGAGCGCTCCAGGGCCGGGTTGTCCCTCACGGAGCCTCGCACCACGTAGCTCCGGTAGTCCAGGAACTGAGCGGCGGGAAAGCAGCGGTCAGACAGGAAACCACTCTAGCGCTGTTTTCACGCAGGTGTACAAGCCGGGTTGATGTCTGTCACCGCATGATCTCAACAACAAGTGGAAGAGAAAACCTTCTCTGGAACAAGAATTCTAACCCAACTTCTAAGAAAAGGAGGGATGCTACTTTCTAGTATTTGTAGATTGTTACGGTTAGATGGGGCGAAATGGATTTATTGTGCAGATGTGTATTATCATTATTATTATGTCACACTGAAGTCAGTAGAATGGGTCGTCTTTAAACAGGTGTGGCATTGATTATTATGTCTTCATAATATCTTTGTGGTCACCTTGGGAGAAACTTCATTCTCTGCTCGACAGTGTATTAAATAGTGGTTTGTGGCTACATTATTGGTCTAAAAATGGATTCTGCGCCTTACAGCGTCAAAGAGAAAGCGATTAGTGAGAAGTTGTTTTCTAAACTCACTGAGACGTTACAGAAGTTCTTGAACTCCAGGTAGCTGAGGTGCTCGGCCATCTCATCTGGCTCCATGTGGTCGAAGATCAAAGACACCTTCCTCTTCTTCACAGAAGGCGAGGGTGCCTGGAATATGTTCCCATGGTGTCCTCTAGTAATAAAAAAGAGCAACGGGACAAAAATAGACATTTTATTCCTATTGACGGAACAACTCGTTTGAGTTGCGGCCCTGCAGGGCACGACGGTGCAAATGCGTAACATAAGCTCACAAGCAGGAGGTGTCGATGAGCTGCGTCTCCTCTCCGTCTGAGCGGACCAGCGCCCACAGGTCCCCCATGGTCTGCTCCAGGAGGGGGTCTGCCTCGAACACTGCCGGGAACTGGCTGATCCACTGCCTTTCAACCAAGCGGGACACACAAAACAACATTCTCACTAGCCCGCAGATTGGGACAAGCACCCGCAGCCTCCGTCCCGGTCGCAAACTCGGCGCTCTCGTGCCCTTGGGGCTTCGACTCACCTGATAAGCTGGCAGATCTGTGTCCTCTTTGGCCCCCTCTTGTCCGAGGGACAATCCTTATAAGTGAGGGACAGAGTCAAGGATCCAAACACAGAATCAAGGTGTGCAGATACGGCACCGCGTTACTCTGAAACACCAGCAGCAGGGCTACGCACCGACAAAACAAAGCCATGCCTGTTCCCTGATCTGATTAATGAGAGCGCACATGTGACAGGGAGCAGTGCACCGGGGGGACGTGGGGTGAGGGGGAGCAATGGGGGGGGTTCTAGCGGCCCGGGCCTGAGCGACTGTGGAGGATATAGGGCGAGAAGTTTCTGAGCAAACATCTGAGACGGCACGACCCAACTGTGCATCATCAGGGTCATCTGGACCAGCCGAGTTCCTCTGGGGCTGGAGAGCTTCCCTTCAGAGTCTGCAACCAAAAGCACAGCGGCACAGGATGAACCTGGTCAGAAAACAACAACAACAAACACTGCCGACTCAGGGCGAGCTGATCCGTCCAGTTCATTTCACTTCACTTCTCAGACACTTGTTCTGTTTGAGGTGGCTTCTATTTCTGCAGGTGTTTTTTGGACAATGCAGCTGATCGGACTTGAATTTAAAGTTTCCTGTAGGTCTGTTAATCTTGTGATGAAATGACCACCTGCCCCGGTGGTTTTCCTTATTACATCCAACTGTGACCTGGAGTAGAAATAAGCAAATAAAGAAAAGAAAGGTCTGTCTAATTTACTTGGTATGCAATATTGTATTTCTCTACAAATAAAACATGCGAGCCACCACTAAGGGCATCTAAATGTTTTCTTTTTCTGTGATTTGGATGACCTGACAGGCGCAGAGAGAGGGGCCGAGGAAAGAGAAGCAGAGTGGAGGGAGATGTGTTTAGTTTACCGTTGCATGGGAATAGCTGGTTGGCCCCTGAAGCCCAACTAAACAAAGCTTGATTGTATGAGACTGCCCTTTGTCTCCCTCCCTCCCGTCAGGCTCTCTCGCCCTGGATCCCCCCCTCTCACACACACACACACACACACACACACATACACACACACACACTCTCCCTAATTTATATAACCTGGCTGTAATAAAGGGGTAAAAAGGCACATGAAAAACTTTGGGAACATTCGAACACGCTGGGCCAGAGACTGACCGAAGCAGTTCAGGCAGCGCTGTATGAGCTCATCCAGGCTGGCGGCGCTGGCGCTAGGGGCCGAGCTGGGGCTCTGCAGGGCCCGGGTGATGTCCTGAGGACTGGGACATGTGTTCCTCCTCCGCTGGACCAGCTTCCTGCCCTCCCCATTGGACTTCCTGAGAGAGAGAGAGAGAGAGAGAGAGAGAGAGAGAGAGAGAGAGAGAGAGAGAGAGAGAGAGAGAGAGAGAGAGAGAGAGAGAGAGAGAGAGAGAGAGAGAGAGAGAGAGAGAGAGAGAGAGAGAGAGAGTATAAGTATCCTATAAATGAGTAGAGCACAGCATTGTGAAGAAGTGCAGGTCAGCATCTGCCCAAACGCAGCTCCCCCACATGTGATAGGCTGCCAAACGGCTGCACACAACTGCAGTGGAAAGGAGTAACAGGGCCCCTGCGGCCGGCAGTTCTGTTGTATTTTTCACTTGCTTGAAAAAATGTTTTTGTTTGGTCCTAACTCAAACCTGAGGTCAGCACTACAACATGTCCCACAACTACACCCACGCTGGTTATCTCGAGTGTTTCCTCAGAGCACTAGTTCCTTTGAGCGCCTCCACGTGCTCACAGGAGAGAGTCCGTGGCGCCCGCGATGGCCGAAGAGGACGTCGGTCGCTGTGATGGGCTTTACAGCGCGGAGGAGCCGTCAGGCGACCAAATACACACTGAATTGATGCAAAGGGAGGCGAGAAAGAAACATGACTTTTAGCCAATGAGGATCAGGGAGCAGCGCTTCTGTCCCGTAGGGTCGAGCATCTTTAAACTTCCCTTGAAAATGCAAATGAGAATTCTTTGTTTCGCGATGCCATTGTTTCCTCTTCAGACGAAAGGCTCAGTTCAGCAAATTCTGTCTGCATCGCGTAATAATCGCTAACTGACCCTTTTCATGCTGTCTCCATCAGTTTTGCAGTTTGAGACCACAGGTTTGAAGCAGGAGCCCGCTGCAACATTTGGATAAAACACAGGGCAGACCAAAGTTGATGTGAAACCTGCACGTGGTGTGTGTGTGTGTGTGTGTGTGTGTGTGTGTGTTTGTGTCGTGAAACGTTCGATAATGCCCTCATGTGCTTGTGTTTGCCGCCTGTATCTTGCACGCTAAGAAACTGGGGCTTGCTGTCTATTACCAGGAAACACTTTGACTTCAGAGAACTGTCGACAAGTTCCCTGAATGACCAGACCTGCATCTTCTTCTCTTTTGTGTGTGTGTGTGTGCGTGTGTGTGTAAGTGGTTAATCCCCCCCCCCTCCACACCCCCTGCCAGCCCACTCACATTCTCAACACACAAATGCACATAATGCACAGCTGAACATCACCTACACACAGAACCCTGGTTTGCTTTGGTAGCACATCAGGAACAGACAATTGTGGACGCGTTGAAGGCGTACAAGGTGACTTTAACCATCTACTGCTGGCGGTACGCTCCGCTTCACACAGTTATCACACCACAATGTTTTTGTTTTTGTGTTGTCAATCCTGGTAGTTCAGCTCCAAGGCGTGTGGTTTGAAAACCTGCCGAGCAACAGAGCTCCACCTCTCCTCTTCCTCTTCATCTTCTCCTCGCCTCCCCCCTCTCCCCCCTGTCCTCTTCGCCTCATTACTGGCTACTGACTTCAAAACACTAAACATCACAGCATGTACCAGGTGAGCTACCGTGCAGTAAGGATAGGTGAGTCTGATGACACGTGAAGGTGAAAGGGTTCATTTGATTTATTCCTCAGCCACATGCCACTTGATTCTCACCGCACGCTTTGTGTAAGAAGAGTTGAAGGGTCAGAAGTGTCTGTTTTTTTAGGGCTGTGGAAAGGATATTGTCTTCACTTGACTCATCTGTTAGTTGAGGGAATTAACTAAGTCAAGAAGTTTCCTGGGCTCCTTGAAACGGATTCTTAGTGACAAAAAGGTTCAAATTCAAACACGCACCAAATTGACCCTTAAAGCCCCATTATTGAGACTAACACTGAGCAGAAACCTGCTTCCTGCTTTCAACCCAATTTGCATGAAACAGGAATGTGAAATAAAGTCATTTTAAATCAAAACGCCGCCATTTCAAAAATCCCTAAAATCCCACCCAAAATACATGACTGAACACATCATTTCTTGATTTTAAACATGTCAGTCTGCATGTATGACCTTGGCCCTGGTACCTCATTTAACTAAACAATATTTGTGAAAAAGTTTTTAGAAAACATATCATTTAACAAGCAAAGTCTGATTATCTAATAGGCTATTGGCCTCAACTTGCCCTTTGACATTGGTGAATTTATGACTGTAGATTTTCAATTCATGATAAACTGATTAAACATACTAACAAAAATGAGCATAGCTGTAGTTCTTCTCCAGAGTTCGAGGTGAAGTCATTTGTTTGTTTCTTCAGTCCAAAACCCCAAAGTATTTCCAATCAACTATAAAAGAGGAGCTGCAACCACCAACTTTCCATTGGTGATTGAATAATACATTTTAATTTCTAAATGTACACATGAATATCTCCGTTTGTGTTTTTTTAAAAGTGCAGAACTGAAACGACTGATTCATCGCAGTACATCCCGAACGCATCGGCAGCTCTCTTATCGCAGTGCCCTTTACGACCTCATCTCTCCCTTTGACTCAGAGGGAATGTGTCGTCGAGGCGGCCGCACACGAGCGGCGATGCACACGTACTACCAACACTAAGTGCTGAAGGGGAATTGTTATTGATGTCACAACGTCTGTCGGGGAATTTCCCCCAGAGTGCCGAGCAGGTCGCTGCTCGATCTGTTTCTGTGTAACGAGCCTGGACGGCTTAAGAGACACAGAGCTGTTTGTAAATACAGCCGGCGTGTGCCGGACCCCCACCAGTTACTGCCTGGCCAATGTCTCTTCCTTAGACAACATATTAATGTTTGGCCGCGTCCATGGAAACATTTGACAGTGGGAAGGGGAAATCCTGTGGTGAATGACAGGGCGCTGCCTCTTCTTTGAGTGCTGTTGAACGAGTGTGGGTCCATCATATCACTGACTTGGTTCTAGGGAGGCCTTCCACGCCTCCCTTTTCCTCACTTCACCCACTGTTTTCCCTCTTCCTTCAGCCTTGCTCTATTCAAACCATTTGGGAAACAGCTTCTCCTTTTTCTCCCCCCTCCCCTCTCTCCCTTTCCCATTCGTGTGAAGAGTCCCAGCTACAGATTCAGCCCCCTCTGCTCCCTCCCTCGCTCTCACACCGGCGACGGGGTATGCAAATTCCTGTCTTTCTTTCCTTTATTGATTAATTGAAGCTAGGGCCCTTTAAAGGGCTCTCTCTCTCTCTCTCTCTCTCTCTCTCTCTCTCTCTCTCTCTCTCTCTCTCTCTCTCTCTATCTCTCTCTCTCTCTCTCTCTCTGCATCAATAAAGCCACTGTACCAACCACTGCGGTTGGTATCTAATGTCCATGACGCATGAACTGTTTGTCACTGAGCCCATCAGCCAGATGAGGAATTTCTCCCTGTGCAACTTCTGACGCTGTCAGCAGCGATGCACCAATGCTGAATAGAAGACAACCACAGATATAGAAATGATATTGTGCAACCTGTTCTCATCCGTTCCTTAGGTCCTCTTTCTCACAACATCTCGGAAACAGTATTTCAATCGTAGGCAAATGTTGGGCAGACGTCCAGCATGTATCGCCTCCGCCGAGGACATCCCCATGCTATGGTGATGTCAACCACAATGAGGAAAAGAAGTCCTCTATGGAAACGAGGAGTGGAGGTGTGAGAGTCAGGTGAAAGCACGCTGACTGTGAATTTGTAGATTTGAATGTGGATACAACAGGTTTTTAAATAGTATGTAAACACGTGCAAAAATGGAGCTGTCATTCCTCAGTTTAGTCCCCACTTTGACTTCTGTTGTGCTGACTGCGTGGAGAGACACTCTGAAAAAGTGAACTCGCTGTTGGGAAATCCGTGTTACCAATTGGTATAAAAATACAAGAACTGTGAGATAAGCTCCCCGCCGAAGGGGAAGCACAGCCGCTGCGTCAGTCCACCTTAAACTCAGGTAGCTGAGCGGCACACAGCGCACGTCTGACTACCTTAACATTCGGCACCCAACCCGCTCATTCCAGGCCATCTGATAAGAGCTGCGGTCAAAACTGCAGCAGTAAACCGAAAACACAGGGTATTAGTTTTTCATCAGCATCCAAGATCTAGCGCAGAGACAAAAAACAACAAAACAACAAATGTCCCTGAACAGACATGCTATTGAGATTAGTGGGATGGGACAGAAAAGGGCAAAACACATTTCCACAGAAAGGTGAGCAACCGTTGACTGTGAGAGCACGCCCGTGTGTATAGTACACACACGACCGTTGGATATTCTTAAACAGGTTAAACGCATCAGCTGCGACCCGAACCTTTTTTTCACACACCAAGTATCTCTGTCTGGTTTCATAGAACACATTACTGATAGCACTCCTTTCTCGCCGAATTCTCCGGAGCCTTTTGCACGGACGGCGCTGCCTCTCAAACCACAAGCCAGCTGACACATACTCAGACTTCAACACCGTGCTCGGTCGCTTGCAAGTGGGCTCCGACTGCACCCGGGTCCTTTTTGAATTATTACCTCTTGGTCTTGTTCATTGCAGGGCTCTTCTCCTCAGTGGCACACCTCCTCCGCTGGTAATCCGAACGGGCATCTGAGCGTGTCCCCCTACAGCTCCATGGTGCAGCCGGCTCCTCCACCTCCTTCTGTTGCTCTTGTGTGTCCTCTATGTGTTCCCAGGCCCGGGGCTGCGAGAGCGGGCACAGGACGGAGCGCTGCCCACCTGCCGGTCATCGACTGGACTCCACTCTGCTCCACTCCACTCCTGAACTCACCCGCTTACCGACCCGCTGTGTGTCAGTCAAGGTCCCCCTGTCTCTCTCTCTCTCTCTCTCCCCCTCTCTTCTAACTGGAGGTATCTGTCCACCACAAATGAGCGACAGTAAAGACTTGACGCTCACTCGGCCTGCAACAAGGGGGACATGCTGACAGGAAAAAAAAAGCTTCAAAGTGGAGTACAAGAGCAAACAAAAGTCAGTCACTTGCACCTTCAACATAAACAAGTCAGCATCTTAAATGGAGGAACTGGCTCTGACAGATAGGGGAACTCACATCAGTTTCTGTGTGTGCGTTTTTGTGTTTGTATGTGTGTGTGTGTGTGTGCCCAAGGGGGAGGGGAGAGAGAGAGAGAGAATAGTGAACACAAATGCAGTGCCCTTAGAGGAAGGAGGAGGAGAGTTGAGAGGGAGTTAGTGATGAGCAATCATCTGAGCACCATCAGTGTACTCCAGGAAGCAACATCTGTGGTTCTTTTTTTCAGAGCTGTTGATACACACAAAACCCAAAAGTAGGCCACACCTCAGTGTTGCTTCTTGAAGCAGTTTTTCTGGGGGTATTATTTGAACATGGCAAAAGATAAAAGATGATAAGACATCATTAGATGTCTGATAACATTGTTGAATCTCGCGTCCACTCCTACATTTTTTCATTCCAGGGTCTCATGCGTCCCCTGAATCACGTCCATCAACCTGATTTGTTCATTTTCTTCTTCTGCTTCTTTTTCATTTCTCAGGGTAGCGAGGGATTAGACAGGGAGGTAGTGTTTGTGCTTGTGAATGTGGCAGTGCAGCTGGACAGGGAGACTCAAAGGCATCCTTGTTTTAACGCACTAAGAGGAAGAGGCGACCAAACAGGGGACATTAATGTCCCCAAGTCTGCAGAGGTGGCTTCTTCACTGCAGGAAGCTGACTGGCTGGCAGAGAGAGCGGGTGACATGGCATTCAAAGGCAGGGAAAGATGCAGCAAGCAGGAATCCTGCAGTCTACGCACGCCACGCCGAAACTCTGACAAGAAATGCATTTGGAATTGCATCAGAAAGTAGATCAGTGAATAACTCAAACGGGGAAGTTAAAAGACGTCAAAAAAGAAGAAAAAAAAGTTTTTAATGCTATATTTCCTGGAAATGGGGTAATCTTAGTGTAGTATTAAGCAACAGCTACGTAAAACAGGAAGAGTTGCAATTAACACAGCTGGTAAATCTAAAGGCATTTGACATGCTGAAAAGTATGTACAACGACATTTTAGTTTTAGCTTTTCCATTTCACCCCCATGTGATCTTTTTGTGAGACTAACGTGTTTAATTTGTGCACTTTGTTCAACGACTTTTATTTTGAGACGCAAAGACGGAAGTCTATGAAATAATAGTGTGACGTGTATTGACGATAACGAAAAGTCGAATGAAAGTTAAATTACGGCGACATATGAGCGTTAGAAATTGACGTACATAACACATCTGTTATATATTGTGACTTGATGTCTCATGGGATAAATGTTTTAATTTAGGGTCGTCGTTAGCATTCGGCGCTACCATCAACAGTAGTAAAGTGCCGTCTAATAGTTTAACGTCAGCCAGTGTAACGTTACGGTTCCCTCCATTTGTTTTAATCAAATTGAAAGAATGGAACAATATAAAAAGCAAAACACCATCAGCTGCAGGCTCACCATTGCGAGCTCGGTATGGCACCGTGACTATTTGAAGTTACAACTCGTGTTCACTTGTTGCGGTCGCAACCGCAGGTCACGTTCTGGAGAGCAAGGACCGACCAACTCTCGGTACAATGTCGCCCCCCTCAGGCGCGGCACCGCAACTGCATCTAAACCGAGGCGGATTCGTGAGTTGGCGGAAAAAGAAATAAGAAAACGGCAACAGCAGGGCAAATTTTGAATCAGGACTCATACTCCCAGAATTCCCGTCAGTCCTGCTTCTGCGGCGTGTCACCTCCTCCTCTCTGCTTCGCCCGCCGGACGGATCCCGGCGTCCCAAAAAAAAAACCATCTTCGCGTCCGCTGAGCGGGAGGGAGATGGACGGGAGGGAGAGGATGTGGAAGGATGGCACTTGGGGACTGAGGAGGTAAGGGGCGCATGTGAGAGTGTGTGAGAGTGCGTGTGTGGACATTCTCTAGAGGATGGTCGCCGTTTGTGCGATTTGACCGATGCGAGCAGGAGGGGTGTGTACCACTGACTCCCAGGCGCGTCACTGTCTCCCCTCAGAGAGGCACAGCTGATGTGGAGCGACGATGGCATCTTTGGCCTCTGTGGAAGGACTATTGCCCGCTAAACTGTGTCATCCTAACCGATATGCTTTTTTTTTGCGTTACGGTGTAAAAGATCTTTCCAAAGCTGTGGGCTGGAATTATTGACCACTGCTCTTAGTTAGGACCCTTTGCTGCTTTGACGCGCAATAAGCACATCATCTGTATTTTGTTGGGTGACCGTGAAAGAGCACACGGCTAATTAAATGGCTGATCTGTTATGTCGGAGACACTCATCCTGTTATTGATTAGACTGCAAGAAGGAATCGCGAGTATCGACTGCACCGAATGTGCCGAGCTGGAGGTGAAACACGACTCACTACTGCACCCGAGCGCCGCCTTCCTCACCACCAACAGGGACTGACGGACAACAATTGGGGATTTTAAATTGACCACGTTTATGGTTTCAAGCACATCAAACACTTGTTCTTCCCTTTGAATGTTTTTTTTTTAAACTTTTTAAAGGATTCCTTTAAAAAAAATGATGCAGCCAACACATCTGCAGACTGCTGAAGCAGGAGGAATTAGACACACTGTATTATATTTATGACGTGTAAGATTCATGAACACATTGAGTCTGGTTTTAAAGTGAACCATCATAACATCTGGGTGCACAGCTTTTGTAGTGGTAACATGCATGTGCAACTGACCTATACACTTCTAAGAGTTACGGTGTGTGTGTGTGTGTGTGTGTGTGTGTGTGTGTGTGTGTGTGTGTGTGTGTGTGTGTGCATGCATCTGTCCTTACTGCACACTCCCCAAAGACCAGGCTTAACCCTCATTCCTTTTATAGCCTCAGACATGTGGATGGGCGCGTGTGTGTGCGTGTGTGTGTGCGTGCGTGCGTGTTGGAGGGGGTCAGCCTGTGTGAAGGAGTGGCACGGAGGGTAAGGTGCCGTGTAAGTGTGTGACGAGGTGGCTGCCCCTCCCTCCCCTGATCTGCGGGTGGGGGATGCAGCTCCGGAGAGGAGTGGGGGGACATCCTCGCCAACCCGTCAGTCTCTCTCACAACATCGTGAGAGGCACAGGGCCGTCCTCCAGCGCACCCCCCCGCCCCCCCCCCCCCCACACACACACACACACACACACACACACACACACACCAGAGTGAGAGAAACCGAGAGAGAGGAGGAGAGAGAGAGAGGGGTACAGAGAGGAGGGAGAGAGGCGCAACGTTGGGCGCGAGAGGGAGGGGACGGAGCAAAGGACTTACCAAAAAAACAAATCCAAATCCTGAACAGAGGGATTTTGTCTTTTCTCCCGAGGAGCTGCGAATAACCCTCGGAGAAGGATGGCCGAAGGGGGAGAGGGAGAGGAGGAGATCCAGTTCCTGCGAACGGTAAGTTCCGCTCACTCTCCTTTTATGGGAAACCTGCACCTGCTGGAGGGCAGGAGGAGTCCTGAGAACAGCGAGGAAGATAAACCAGATTATGATTTGACTTGAATAGAAGTGATTCAACTCGTGATCTAAAATTGTCTCACGATCCACTTGGGTGTTCTTGGGTTTCACATCTCCTCCACTTCTCTGGCATCGGGTATTTCAGTCAAATCTGTAGTTGCAGTTCTCAGAGCCAAGGCCCCGCTTCCGTATATAGTTGACTATTTCAGCGGTGCCCTGAATGTGCCATGACCCGCTTATTATAGTGTCTCTCTGTACATTTGGTAATTGATTTTATTTTTAATCCTATTCAAGCTCTTTCACGTCAATGATAGGTTTATGCGTGCTTGTGGATGTGTGCGTGTGCAGGCGTGTGTGTGTGTGCGCGCAGATAGATAGACAGCGGCTGGTGCATCTGTTATCATCGTTATCTATTTTTATCTGAGGAAAGTAGAGCCCGTCGGTGAGGGCCGAGCTGCCGGCAGCCTGCAGGAGACAGCTGGGCGAAGGCACCACCGTCCTTGGGAGGAGACTTTGAAAAACACCTAAAACTGCTGAATGTGGGTCTCCAAACACACTGAAATTGAGCTAAATATAGTATTTGTCTTATAAAAAAAAAAAAAGTTGAATTTATAATTGACCACCCTTTCAAACTAAAAATTAATAATTAGTAAAAATAAAGCTCCATCCAGAACATTCATGTTTGAAATGACTATCAGAAGAACATTGGTATAAACAGTAAGTATGATAATTGAGACAATTTAATGACTATTATTATCATTACATCACACAGAACCCGATGACTATATAAAAAGGAGTCTCCAATTGTGCTGGTTCATAATGACAGTTGGCTTGAAGTCATTGATCCCATGAAACAATACCAATTAAAGCCAATAAGCACCACGGTTTTCCGATCAACGCTTGTGTGAGACACAACCTCCACAACGATAAAATGAAATGTTCAGAGAGACTCAGCGGGGGTGAAACTATGAGACAGGAAACGCATGAAAAGGAAATAATGAAATAATGCCACTCCATGTGAATTATTAATCACCAGTTGACTTCAATGGGTTTGTCTCTGACACCGGCGCTGTCTCGTGTTTGATCCCGGCCGGGGGTCAAAGGGCTAAAACCCGACCGCAGTTATTATAACTAAAGGCCGGTGATGGGAAGCATTGTGTGACTCAGCAGTTTCTCTCTGCTGGCGTTTTTCCTCCGGGTTACGTTGGAGGAGCTGTGACCTCACCCACAGCAGCCGAGGTCAGCTGACCGTCACCTGGTGTCCTGCTATTACAGTCCAGGCTCAGCCCTCGTCATCTAATAACTATCTAATGATATCTTCAGGAAATGCACAGATGGGGCTCTTGTCATTTCCTCGCACCAGGCGGTCGAGTTTTGGATAACAACCCTATAGCTGAAAGCGGGCCGCGGCTCGCGTTCAAGAAAACCAACTATTTAAAGAATATGTGTTTTCACAAAGTCCTTTGTTTGTGCCAGAGAGCAGATCTTTTATGAGCTCAAAGCTCGGAACACTTCTTCTGTGCTTCAATACCCACGGCGAGCCTGTTGTCTCTCAGAGCTACGAGGAGTGAGGACGCGGCCCACAAAGTGAGCCGAAGAACAGGGTCGTGCAATAAGATCCAGCGGGACAGTGTTGAAGCGGCCGACAGAATGAATTCGGCGTGTGATAATCTGAGTGCTCTCTAAGGGCAGCGCTCTTTGACGATGAAGCTAAGGAATCAATCATTTCCCTTCCACTCTTGAGTGTAACGACGCAACAAACGCACAAACTTCCCAGTAGGTTGTTCGGACTCGCCCTACTGCCCGTCGAAGCGATTACCTCCCAGTTTGGGAAAGCCATTGTTGTCTTTTTGAGGAAGAATCTGAAAACAGCGCTTTGGTTCCCGATCCTCTTCTCTGTTACCCCACTTGTTTCTCAGGCCTGCTGGGAATCCTCTCCGTCAGATGAAAAGCTGTGTGGGTGTGACTTTGGGGCGGAGGCGAAGCAGTTTAGATCCTCCTAAATGCTGAATGGTGTTCCGTGGGGGCGATGGGGATTGATGCAATTTGGGTTTTCTTCTGCACATTTTTCAGGTTGCCAAGAGGCTACACGCAGATTACTCAGCAGCGAGGCTATTCTGGGTTTCCATCGTGTTATTCTGATCCGGCTCAGGGCGCTGTGACTCACACGCCGCTGTTGGCCTCAAGAGCAGTGCGGTCCACACACTAGCTGGTGCGGCTGTATAGTGTATCAGAACAGAGATCTTACAATTTCTTTCCATGTAAAAAAAAAACCCCAAATGTACTTGCAAGCACATGAGATTCCACATCCGGTCAGCTGCCTCCAGCGCCGGTGAAGGTGAAAGCCGGGTCGCCGTGACCCGCGCAGGCCACAGAGTCTGAAGGGGTATTTCCAGGTCCGGTCTGCAGCAGCACTTTCCTTTTTATAGCCTGCCACCATAAGAGCGCACACACGAGGGACAAACCAGAGGAGTCCGACTTGACAGTGTCCACTGGAAGACGCGCTGTGTGTGTGTGTGTGTGTGTGTGTGTGGTCGTCCCTGTGTGTGTCAAGCGAACAGAGATGATGGTCATTCTTGTGGCTGTGGATTGAAAATAGCGCCAATGTCCCAAGTGTGCGCGGCCAATGTTTGAAGGAGGCACTGATTTGGTGACATGCAGGCTTAAAGTTGACCAGGAGGAGGTTTATTTGAAATGTCACAGTTTAAATAGTCCTTTTAAATTCACTGTATTTCAGGAACATACAGACCCCATTAGTCCATGAAATGCAGTGAAGACGACCTTTGTTGTTTTGCAATTATCACCAACATTCAGCCCAGAATTAATGGAGACATGTAGACCCCTTTTGAGGCTGGGAAAGAACAGTTTAAGGGGCCCTTTCTTTCTTCATGCTTTTGCTGCATGAACAGTAGAGACGAGGGTTCCTGGCTGGATGGGGGCGAGGCTGCTGACTGTACGGGGCAGTTCAAGTTGCAGCAAACATTTGTTATGCTCTGTTACCAAACCTTTCTCTGCCTTTCTTAGATTAGCGATAACTCATTAGATTAGATAACTCATTTGTTTTGGGAAATAGCAGATGTATCAAGAAAACCCTTTTTCAAAAATATCAATTGATCTTTCTTCCTGTGTGTGGTGAGCTGGGCTTCTTTGTTGTGCCTCACCGGCTGGCTCCAGGCCGCGCCTCCACACTTCTCTCTCTCATGGTGGGTAACACCTATAACGGCCTACTGACCCACAGCACTGTCCTGGCCGAGTACCGACCCCACGCCCCCCCCCCCCCCCCCCCCCACTTTCTCCCCCTCAGGCTGCTACTGTTAGCGCTGTTTGCACTGTTCGAGCTGTTATCGGGATCCTGTGCGAGCTATAAAGGCAGCAGATGAGGGACGGGGGTTGAGTATGCGGGGGGAGGAAGAGCGAAAAAGGGCTTTGGAAGTGCTGAGCTCAGGAGATGAACACGTCTGCAGCAGGGCCACGAACACACACACACACACACACACACATACGCAGGCGTATACAGCACCTGTTGGTCTGCATGTTTTGTTCACAGCAGTGCACACAATGAGCAGGTGGTCCGCTCTCTCAGGCACGAGACACGGACACAGACAGAGAGAGTGAGAGTGAGAGTGTGTGAGATCCTGCAGAAGCAAAGTGATACGACTGTTATGCAACATTTGTGTGTGTGTGTGTGTGTGTGTAGAGTAGATGCTAAATGATTAGCTATGTCACCTTTTAGCTTGGTTTTAGTTTAGCTGGTATCAAAAAGTGGAAAATTAAAATAAGTCATACTCCTATTTTTGAATACATGTAGTCGTACGTATTAACCGTATGCTATCTAAACATCGTTATTCCCCTTTCTATTGTTGGTTAATGGAAACCAACTTTCTGAAACACAGCAGCTCGGTGGTCTCAATGGTTGGCAGTGACGGATTGTGATAGTGAGGGATTTGTTGTAAATGTAAATCTGTCTCTTTTAGCAGCAAATACGTACGAGTGTGTTGTGGCTCAAGCCGCCCAATGTTTACTGCATCCTTTCCTACCACCTTTGTTCTAAGATGCCCAAAATCTTTTAGAACATTTTGCCAGAAAGAAAAATCGCTTTTGCAGTCGGTTTTTGGCACCGCACTTGTGCTGCAAAAAAAGGAAATTGGACAATGATGTTGTTGATAAGGAGGTTTGAGCAAAGGCTGAGAGGAAATCACAAGAGTAACTTTTAAGAGAGGTTCAAGGATCAGCTGTTGGTGGTTGCATTTCTACTTTCTCAGGCTGCAAAGCTTCATGCTCATCCTGCACAATAAAAAAGAAGCGTCCATGTTCTCCTGTTCTCGGTGCCTTCCCTGCGAGCAGGAGAGAGCTCTCTCTCGCCGAGCGAGAGCTCCAAGTATCTGCTCGTCAGCAGAAGGAGGGAATGTGATCGTGACAGGTGCTGCCACCTAAAATAGGAGAGGAGCCGAGGGGGAAGGCCCGGCGCAGAGCGGGCGAGGTAACTGGAGAGAAAGGCAATAAGGAGAGGTGCACCGGCAGATAATGGAGAACGTCAAGCCCAATGGTGTGAACGACGGCACACAGAGCCGACTGTGAAAGAGACGAAGCCCAAGAACATTCTTGCCACTCTGATTCAGAGCACTTTGTAACGCTAACTCAGCGCAATACATTTTGGTCCTTTAATTGTTTAAAACTGTGTGTAAGCTTTTGATATAAACCTACTGAATGTAGAACTGTTAGGAAACATAAAAAAATGTTTTGTAAATGAGGCAATTTACACGTTGCTTATGAGTATCCAATGTATCTCACATTTGATGTGCTGAGGAAGGCTGCTGAATGTCAGTGTGTGTGGAGACGAGGAGAAGAAGGAGAGAAGGAAAGAACCAATGCTTTTTTTCCTATCTAATTAATAAATTTTAACCTGGACCTTTCATGCATGACAGACGCTGATGACCCTTCTCTTATCAGAGGGCCGCGGCACTCACCTGCTAAGTTAACCTCTCTGCTGCTCTGTCTGTTTTAGAGGTGACTTGTTCGAAAAAGTGTAGTGTGTGTGTGTGTGTGTGTGCATGTGCATGCATTCTCAGGCAGACCTGTTTTTATTCACAGTCTCTAATCTATTTTGTAGCGGCACAGACTCTTAACTTTCAATCTACAGTGTCTGTTATGAAATCTATGAAACGATGCTCAAAATGCTTTAAAGGCATCGAATTATATAAAAATAAGTAATTATAAATACAAATAGCGATCATACAAATAACAAATATTTGAAAAAACGACTCAATAAGGGTTGAAGAAGATTTAGGTGAGCTTTTATCTTTCATTTTGGCAAGGAGGGAAGAAAACTGAGTGCATGACGGAGGAAAGCCGGGGGGCGCACGAGGCCTTCCAGTCTGCCGCCTGTGATGGAGGATCCTGATAATGCACCTGCAGGGACTTTTCCAAAGGGAAACCCCATCAGCGCCCCCCAACCCCCTTCTCCTCCACCCACACACTGTGCAATGGGCTGTCCCTCGCTCTAGTGATGTCTGCAGAAACACAATCAATGTATGAGGTGGTGGCCTGTCTCAGCACACCGTGGTCACCGTGGTGCCTCTTTTATGGTGCAGAAAAGTTTCGTTCTAAGGACTTCCTCTCATATAGCTCATTCGGCGAGAAAGGCATTTAAAGGGAATTGGGATGTCCATCATGGAGCGGTGAGATCGATCTCCAGGTCAAATGCCAGAGAATGGACGCAGCACAAAATAGCAAATAGATCAGGTGGGTTGGGGGGGGGGGGGGGGGTGGATACTTTCCCTTTTGCATCGGTTTGCATACTTAGCCTGCAGGATCCTCGCTTGTCTGGGGAAACCCTGGCTACCCCCAGTCTGCACCAACACACACACACACACACACACACAAAGGTGTCTGCTTTCAGGCGCTATCCGGGCCTCTGGCTGTAAAGCCCTACTGCATTACACACCTCTATTCCTGCACAGTGGTGTGTTTTTGTTTGTGAGGCTGGCTGTTAATTTACAACCAATTGTCTCTTCCGCTCGGCCTGACCCCGCGTGGCCCTGACGCTTCCCACGGCTCGCCTGGGACTCTGCACCCACTGCGTCCCATCAGCACCAACCGTGCTGATGGGACGTCATGTGATTGCAGAGGGCTTTCCTGCCATTGCGGCCTACCAGTCACAGCTCAGATGTTCAGATGCTCCAGAGCTGCTGATGCACTTCAGAGGACTATTAAAAGTCTGTGCCCTAATGTTCAGGGTGGAGTAGTCAAGGTTCTGTCTTCTACCTCATGTCATAGTCGATGGATCGAGTTTGTGATATATTCGTAAGGCGTGTGTTTTTTTTGCAACTGACATTTCCTAACTGACTGAAATGAGTCTGAAGTGTCAGGCATGAGAGGAACTGTTCAAATACTCGAGGGAAAGGTTGCCTCCTTTGGCAGAGGGACCACCCCGTAGGAGAGGAAGGGAGTTAATGCCGCAGCATCATTCAAAGGCCCCCACCATTTGTTCGTCCATAACAGTGTCCCTCGCCGTTTTCATTGTGTGTATTTTGGGAGGGTTGCGGTTCAAGTGAACAGCATAGAGTCTGTCAGTGTCTACTTCATGCGATGTGTTTATGAATACAATTTGTTGGATGAAAAAGCAAGCAACATCCATCTGCCCCCATTTAAGTGCGATCGGATTCTCTCAGGACCAAAGTTGTCTTTCCCTGAGTCCTTGAATTGAATTCTCTCTCTCACAGCTTCCCTTGACCGCAGCCCGAATTTCAGAATCAGTTCTGTTCATTTGATGAGGGAGAGGTTATTTTCTTGTCCCTCTTTCATTGAATTATAATGTATAGTCAACAGACCTATAAAACACAATTTTCTATTATCTTAATTGCTTCCCGCAAACGTTCCCGCGGTCACCTCCCCGGAAGATTCGTAGTTTGTTTTACAGACCATCAAAGTCCAGATCACATATTTCTATAAAAAGAATAAAAGAGATGAGATGGCACATTCTGTGGGTCCTCTCCTTCATCTGCCCAACAGAGGTGGAGTAAATCTGCGTTGTGAGGCTGTAGATATAGATGGTTGGATGAATATTGGGGTAAACATCGTCCACGGCTGACATCCGATCGCACATCTTCGTCGTCCCAGTGAGTCGTTCGGTTGCTTCAGTCTGCTTTTAGACACCCACAAGCTCACCCCTACGTCTTCCTGGGGACCGCAGGCTGAGTCCTAACGCACTGTCCTCCGAAACGTGGCCTGTTGAGCCCGTCTGACCCAGAGAACATTTCTCGTCTCAGAATGTCCTCATAAACAAAAGAGGTGTAGGGGTATAGCTATGTGGCAACATCTATAGCTGATGATTTCAGCTTTAAGGTGGTGTGAGTGGAAGGAGTTGTTGGCGTACCAAATAAATTCCACCACCTTGCTTTAACACGACCGGGACCTTCATCCATCTCCGTGGGATTCACAGATTTAGGCCAAAAGCCCCTTGTTGTACTGTGCGCGTGCGGTTTCAGTAACACATCGAGTCCCATATCGAGTGCAGTCGCAGTGAAGCAGGAGAGGGTGCATTGCTCCACTTTCACAAGGACGGGACAGGAGGAGACGTTTCAAGGCTGAGGAGAGATAGATGATAGCCCGGTCCAAAGGAACGCTCTCCAGCCAACGAAACACTAGAGGCCTGCGGTCATAAGAGAGGACTCAAACTTATGAGGGCACGGCGCTGCATCACTTTCCGTTCTCCTGAACTTCTGAATCACCGTGAAAACACAGCAAACCGGTCAAGAATGTGAAGAAGGAAGAATTTATTAGTTGTTGGGGGAGATCGGAAAAAAGTCAGGAATCTTTCCAGAAGCATGGAGGGGAATATTTAACGGGGTTAAGTGATGCATCCACTTGCGTAGTGACGGAGTCGGAGGAGCAGCTGGGAATGTTGGGTGTTAGGTGTAGGTTTCCCAGGGGAGGGGGTGTTAATCTGTGTATTTACAGCAGCCTCTGGAGCGTCCGGGGGTCCGACGAGGAGCAACACATTGATATATTGATGTCTGTTAGTGTTCTGCTTTCTGCTTGTCTGTTGTACCAATAATCACTCTTTTAGAAGTATAAATCTTTGACCACACTTTTTGTTAAAGCATTTTTTTTGTTCTCTGCTAGCAGCTTGTGTTTTTTAAAAGGTTGTTTTGATTGAACAGCAGACTGTCCATCAGAGGGAAAAGATGTTCTTGTCTCGCTGTGGCATTTAAATGTAAATCGATTGCAAAATATGTACAATGGCATTACCTACAGAAAGTAATGCAAACTGTAATTAAAACAGTATATTGTGGATTTACCTGGCAGCTGATCAAATAACACTATGTCAAAAGACAAAAAGAGTCATTGTAAATGCATTGTGAAAAAGAGCAGCCAATGGAAATGTCTCCTGAACAGTTTTACAGCCGTGTTTTTGTATTTTTCTATTATCACTCCTCATGAAGCCAATTTAGCCACCACAAGCTCAGTATTGTGCACAGCATTGCCCTCACCGAATGTCAAGCGACGCCAGTTGTGTGAGACCTCGAAAATATGAAAAAGTTTGTGTTTCAGGGACCAAGCGTCCGCAAAAGAAAGTGAAGGCAAAATGTGTTTTAGTTGTTTATAAAATGCTCCAACCCTTCAGAGTGTTTTGTTTGTGTGCCGTCTGCAGGACGACCAGGTTGTTCTGCAGTGCACGGCCTCCCTCCTGAAGGAGCAGCAGATTAAGCTCTGTCTGTCCTGCGAGGGCTTCGGGAACCGTCTCTGCTTCTTGGAAACAACATCCAACGCTCAGGTAAGCGCCCCCCACCTCCCCCGCTCCGTTCCCGTCCATCCTGTACTGCATTTAACCTCGTGCTCCTCCTCTTTTTGTTCTTCCTCTGTGGTGTGTATTCGTTGGGCAGAATGTGCCTCCGGACTTGGCCATTTGCAGCTTCGTCCTGGTGCAGTCCCTGTCGGTCCGCGCTCTGCAGGAGATGTTGGCCAACAGGGTGGAGATGAGTGAGGTAGGAGCCCAAAACGAGACGGGATGGAGACGATGTGAGAGATCGAGTCAGTGCTGTAGAGGAATTTGGCTCATAAATGATGAAATACAGAAATGCACTTTGATATAAAGTCTACCTCTGAGAAACTAGTTTAGTGTTCCTCCGTACCTTTTTTTGCAGAGAACACTACGACATCTTTGGAAATATGTGTCTTTGCTGTTTTACCCACACCCATGTATTTAACAAAGAAGCACTTAGGTTAGCTCAGTGCAAAACATGGAAGATCCAACAAAAATGCCTCCATATTATTTTAAACAATTTAATACATCTTTTTAATATGTTATTCAGATTTGTAAATGTGTTATTGATCCTCTCATGTGACTGTTGGGGAAAGGGAAACCAAGTTTATTTCACAAAGTCATTAAAAAAAAAGTTAAATCTTTAATCCACTTACTCCAGCTATGAAGCTCATATTTGTAATCCAAATTAATTCCACTATCATTTATAATACATTACATTGCTCCACAGAGGATAAATCAAGATTTATTTGTTCCTTCAATAAACAAATAATTAAAAATATAGGGCTTTCTTAATCATAATATTGACCTACTGTAACAGCGCCAACATATATTTTATATTTAAATAATGGATTAGAGATAAATTTGTCCTTCATAAAGCGTATTCTGCATGATGATCCCTTCAGTCTATGTGAGCACCATAGGTGAACTCTGCTTTTATTTTCTCATGATTAAAAAAACAAACAGTTTATCTGACATCCTCCCCTTCCGCTTCCCTTCTTGCTCTCTGCAAAGCAGGCAGTCGATTTGGACCAATGGGTATGTCTGCTAACGTGTCTTGTTTTCCTGTAACGTGTGTGCCGACGCACCCGGCAGCCGTCCTGCTGTCTCTCCTGTAGCCCACTCACTGTGCTATCGACTGCAATAGTGCTGTTTCACATCCACACATCCCAATTCATACCCGTTAACTGTCTTTAGATTTAGTTTTCTTGCCTCATACGTATTACGGTCCCTCACCCTGCTTATGTTACTTTTTGTTTCAGCACATCTGTTCTTTCTTGACGTTCATTTGTGTTTCCCTTTGTATACAGAACATGTTTCAGAATGGTGCAAAAAATGACTTGGGCCTGATAGCGGCGCCTGTGGCGCAGTGGTAGAGCAGGGTCGCCCCCCATTGGAAGGGTTCGATCCCTGCTCCGTTAGTGACCATGCCGATGTGTTCTTGTGCAGGACACCCAAAGTGTCTCCAATAGCTGTGAATATTACTCACTGATGGGCAGGTGAATGCTCCTGTACAGTGGAAGAACAGAAAAAAAGCTCCCTTCAATTAGAGTCCATTTGGCACAAGTCCCCGGATGAGCAAGCAAGCGTTTGTAGGCTCAGGGATCTTCTCACTAAATAAATGTTGATGAGTGTTCAATACTTATTGTTTAACTCAAAACAAAACGGTTTCTTTATTACATTATTTTGAAGCCAGAAAACATGTCCAGAAAACATGTTATCAAATCCAGAGGCTGCAAAAGTCCGACAAATAGGAGCACATGGCTTATCATTTTGCAGTCGCTGACATGTGACACACTTTCCCCAGACTCGTTCTAGTGGATTATGGGGGCTTCACCCTACAGACGGGTTCAGCATTCTCCTTCTGTGGCCTCAACTAAATGGTTGTTTTCACTATAAGCAGTAATTGTGTTTTCTTGTTCCATCCTTGCTGGATGTTCACAAAAGGTAGGATGGATTAATGTTTGTTTGCTTTTTGTGTGAGATTATAATCCATTGTGGCTGGGTTCACAGTTTTCAATTTGTTTTGCTTCGTCCCTTCACTGAGAATTGTGATTGTGATGACCCAAGTTTTCTCACTCTTTCTACACCACGCAGCTATTGGTTTTTGTAATTGATTGTCTTTGCATAAGAATGGACCCAGAAATGTTCTCTGTGCTATTTTTGGGGGGAAAGCGTCAGTTACCACAGTAAACCCTCAACACACTCACACAAATTTAACATAAGCTCATCTGTTGTAGTGTCCCTCTAATTTTTCCTGCAACTAGATCTCTACAATGAAATGACAGGGAGGTTATTATATTATACAGCAGGGTTTTTTTTTTACATTCAGTGCTACCTAAACCATAGAACAAGACAAATACAGTATCAACAACAAAAGTGTCTGTGCAAGTTGCACAATGTGCAATTCTGATCTATGCAACTTCTAAAATGTATAATTTTTTCTTCTAGTCTCAACAAAGTGGTATATTGCAACTGTTAAAGTCCGCCTGGACAACCTGCTCTGTTAAATCTCTCCCTCTTTTCTTCCCCTCCAGTCGTCCCAAGGTGGGGGTCATCGTACGTTACTGTACGGTCACGCCATCCTTCTGAGACACTACCACTCAAACATGGTATGTTCGGTTGGAAGATAACAATAAAGTAATTGAAGAAAGGACGTTTTTGGGGGGGTAAAATCTGACGTTTATGTCCTTAACCGAAACTTTCTCCCCAGTACCTGAGCTGTTTGACTACGTCTCGGTCTCTCACAGACAAGCTGGCCTTTGACGTCGGCTTACAAGAAGACTCCACTGGTAACATCATTTTTCAATTTTTATCTAAACCCCAATTTCAAAATAAATAAGATTTCAAACAATTTCAAAATTTTCAAACAGTTATTATCATCTAATAACATGGTTTTGGAGTTTTGCCAAACTTTTGGTCCGTCTGTGCTACAGATACCATGACAAATAATTGCTTCAATCTATTTTGATGGAAGAAATACTTTTCGATTTTTGATTGCTGGTGGATCTTCTTCTTGCAGGTGAGGCGTGTTGGTGGACCATCCATCCAGCCTCCAAGCAAAGGTCAGAAGGTGAAAAGGTCCGGGTGGGCGACGACCTCATCCTGGTCAGCGTGTCCTCTGAGAGATACTTGGTAACTTTATACCACATTCACTTTGACGTAAAAAATGGCCAATTAAGACGTGGTCGACTCTGTGCTAAACTCCATCCTATCATCTCCTCTTTCCTCAGCACCTGTCCTACGCCAGTGGTGATCTGATGGTGGATGCCTCCTTCATGCAGACTCTGTGGAACATGAATCCAATCACTTCCGGATGCGAACTTGCTGAGGGTACAAACGTGATACAAACATTGTGCTCTACACTCAACAACTCTCACACACGTGCACATACACAGCAGATGTACATGCTTTATAGTTGTTACGCAAAATATCAACAGAGAAGATGCAGACTGATTGATATTGATATTGAGTGCAATCAAAATTCCGATCACACATATTTACACACTCACTGTGGCACCCATTGCCACTCCCAGGGTTTCTGACAGGAGGCCACGTCCTCAGGCTGTTCCACGGCCACATGGACGAGTGTCTGGCCATTGCCTCTCCGGAGGAAGGAGAGGACAAGCGCAGGTAAGGGGAAGAGGACGAGGATCCTCTCCGAGCAGTCAAAACATCCCGTCACTGTGACGGCGTAGGATTGAAAGTGTTTCTCTGCTGCAGGATGGCTCACTATGAAGGCGGTGCGGTGTGCAGTCAGGCTCGTTCCCTGTGGAGGTTGGAGCCGCTCAGAATCAGGTGATTAATTGAGTTATTCCAGATGTGCTCTTTGCACAATGTTCTCGTGGGGAATACGAGTACTATGGGGCCCTTAAGATAGGATTGTGCTTGTTTTCTAATGTATTCACTAAAGGACAAATAGAATATATGGGGAGAGAATTGGTCCAAGCACTGACATTTGCTAGGCTCAATGAAATACTTTCTTTACCCATATAGCAGAAGGGTAGTAATTAAAGTTTTTTTTCCTGCAGCTGGAGTGGAAGCCACATGAAGTGGGGTCAGTCTTTCCGCATCCGTCACATCACAACAGGCCGGTACCTGTGTCTGGATGAGGATAAGGGTCTGCTGGTGGTCGACCCGGAGCAGGCCAACACCAAACTCTCCGCTTTCTGCTTCCGTGCTACAAAGGTCACATTTCACATTTTGAGTTTCTCTAGTGCCTTTCGGCCATCTTGTTTTTATGCTTTTACTACTAATTGACCTACTCATTGACCTCCCTGTGATGTTCTCCCATCCCTCTTTTCGCCCTCTGGTTTTCCCGAGCAGGAGAAGGTGGAGGTGGCTCAGAAGCGTGACGTTGAGGGGATGGGCATCCCGGAGATAAAATATGGGGAGTCCATGTGCTTTGTGCAGCATGTGTCCACGGCCCTGTGGCTCACATACGCAGCCCTGGATGCCAAAGCGGCTCGTTTGGGAATGATGAAGAGAAAGGTCAGGATCTTCACTGGGGACCAGAATACATTTCATGAGCAGTATATGAGAAGTGAATGCTGGTTATGTGTGCAACAATATTGCAATGGTTATGTCTGCATCAAATAAACTGTTTTATTCAGTTTAACTTCTGTTCAGAATGAAGTAACTACTGGTTTTTGTTAAACAAGAAGGTTTTCAGCTTAATTTGGCCTCAATCATAGCGGTAACGTTAGGGGGAATTGATGGTGAACGAGGGGATGAATTACATGACTGCACTGAAATACTGTGTGCGTTGTGTTAGTAATGTTAGTAATTAATGCTTGTGTACCCTGAACTGAGTATCGTGACTTTATAATCAATTATTAGAATTGCTGCAATTCCAAACCTTTTGAGTAAATATTGTCAGGGTGCGATTTTTAGGGGGGGATGGTGGGGATTTCCCCCCCCCCCTCTGGTTTTCCTATCCCCCCCTCTGCTAAATTATTTTTATCTCCCGGGGAGACAAGGATTTCCCCCCCTTGATAGCGATGAATGCAACTTAACTGCTAACCTACTTAAACTCTTGCAATCTAACGATCTTCAGTGTCAATACATCAGAGCAGCTGTTCAGTAGCCTTCTGGCAGACGGCGCATATTTCTGATCGTCATCGCCAAAACAAAAACATTATAATATTTCAGTGCGGTAACTTCGCAGGGAAAACAGCACTAAACCAAACATGAAACGCGTTCAGAGCAGCATATCGTCTTACTTTACAGTACCCAATAATAAAACGACTAAATGAACATTAAAAGTTTTGCCATGTTGTGATGGGGACTAATCCACGGACCCGAAAAAGGGCCTGTCTACCCTTTGCGTTCTTCTCCCTAGTTATGCAAGCTAAAAGTCCAATGTTCTTGTCTATGAATAAAAAAAAACACCCCCCGCCCCTCTGTTCTTTGCTTTATTTTTCATTGCCTAAACTGTAAAAAAGAAATTATGATCATTTCTTCCGTTAATACTCAGTGTGTGTGATTCAAGCTCAACTAGCTAACAGTGACGGTTCCAGTTCTAATCGGGCGTCCTGTACAAACTAAAGTTTACATATCACCTCCAGACACTTATTAATAATGATGTTGTCCGTGTCCCCAGGTCATTCTGCACCAGGAGGGCCATATGGACGATGCCCTTACCGTCTCCCGCTCCCAAACCGAAGAGTCTCAGGCTGCTCGAATGATTTTTAGCACAATGGGCCTCTTCAGGCAGTTCAACAAGTGAGGGGTTGCACCTCCAGATGTGGGGGGAGTAGAGTCTTCTTAACAAGACGCAAGGATGATCATCAGTATTTTGTGTGAATTCTTCCAGGGGTCTGGACGCTCTGAATGGGAAGAACAAGTCCCCAGGGACAGTGTCTCTTCCTCTGGAGGGGGTCATCCTCTCACTTCAGGACCTCATCTTCTACTTCTGTCCTCCTGAGGAGGAATTGGAGCACGAGGAGAAGCAGACCAAACTCCGCTCCCTCCGCAACCGGCAGAACCTCTTCCAAGAGGAGGTGATTCATCTGCAAGGCCTTGTGCACACTCAAGTTTGACATGTCTTTGATTTTAATAGGATTTCAGTTGTGCAAGGGGTACCAGTATTTTTCTCTCTGCTGCATTTAGTGTTGACTAAATTATTATTAACCCCCAGGTCTAGTTGAGTCCTTTTTCTCTCTGTTAATCTTAGTGTCGCTTGAAATATGACCAGTGCTTTTGTCTGTGGCTGAAGGTTTACCGAAAGCAAAATAAGTCAGCGTCCCGGGAAAGTGTACTTTCCCGGGACGCTTATGCCTCTCGGTCAAATACAATATATTGTGGACCGGTCTTGAAGGTGGGGGGGGGGGTAAACCACAATGAAAAGAGGGGGGGGTGGGGGGGGGAGGGGGGCAGTAGTTGTGGCGGACGGACTGACTGATGGGTCAGGGGGGGGTTAGAAAGCACCTGTGTGTGCGTTTGTCATTCGGCCAAAAACTATACAATATATATATATAGACCATATCAGATATATAAAACCATGCTGTGTTTTTGTGCTTTTCTTTCCTCAGGGAATGATCACCATCGTGCTGGAGTGCATCGACCGCCTCAACGTGTACAACACTGCTGCCCACTTCTCTGAATTTGCCGGGGAGGAAGCCGCAGAGTCCTGGAAGGAGATCGTCAACCTTCTTTACGAGCTGCTGGGTAGAATAATCACTGTGAACGTGAAGTACAAACACGATGCCAACTGTACTCAATGAAGTAATGTTCATTTCCACTCTGTGTTTCCCCTGAACAGCTTCTCTAATCAGGGGGAACCGCTCTAACTGCGCGTTGTTCTGTGACAACCTGGACTGGCTGGTCAGCAAGCTGGACCGTCTGGAGGCCTCCTCAGGTATCCAGTGAGCCTCACATATTCACTCATAGGGACAACTTTACGTAGATTATCACAAGTGTTCATCACCTACTGATGCAGCTTGAACCTGTAGACTGCGAGAGCTTCAGGGATCCTAAAAACAAACAAGACGTGAATCAAATTTTCCTCAGACTAGATAATGACTTGACTTGTATGTACTTAGCTTTTATGTAGTCTAAAAAAGTCTGAAAGGTTTATTACATCATTGTCTTTTATTGATGTAGTCAAGGTTACTGCTGTTAAAAAGTGGAATAAAAAAGATCTTATTCCTTCTCTTTATGCACAGGTATTCTTGAGGTGCTGTACTGTGTGCTGATTGAAAGCCCTGAGGTTCTGAACATCATCCAGGAGAACCACATCAAATCGATCATCTCTCTTCTGGACAAGCATGGAAGGAACCACAAGGTACAATGTGGGAGATTAACGCCACTCAACCAGACATTCTCTCAGGCGTGGATTTGGAAAGAGCCAACTTCCAACAAATAATCAGGAATTGTCTAACCGGTGGAAGGTTTTGCGCTGCCCAATTTATACACAGAGGGGATTTTAACCTCTATGGTCCCGCCTTTTAGGTCCTGGATGTCCTGCGCTCGCTTTGTGTGTGTAACGGTGTCGCTGTGAGGTCCAACCAGAACCTCATCACTGAAAACCTGCTGCCAGGTCGCGACCTCTTGCTGCAGACCAGCATTGTAAACTATGTCACCAGGTACTTGAATTGTTGTTAAGCCACAGGCTTTAAGTCGTAAAGGTCTTTGCGCTTTTATTCTTGTCATCGATCCCTTTTTTTTTCTTTTCTTGCTCAGTTTGAGACCCAACATTTTCCTGGGCACATGCGAGGGCTCCACGCAGTACAAGAAGTGGTACTTTGAGATGATGGTAGACTACGTGGAACCCTTTGTGACGGCGCAGGCCAGCCACCTGCGTGTGGGCTGGGCCATGACGGAGGGCTACAGCCCCTACCCCGGGGGAGGAGAGGGCTGGGGAGGCAACGGTGTGGGAGATGACCTCTACTCCTATGGTTACGATGGACTCAACCTCTGGTCAGGTAAGATCATTGGCCTGACTCATTCACTCCATTTCCCATGATGCTGTGCGTCTCGGCCTATGACTCGCGTGTTCTCCACTCAGGCACCGTACCCCGCCAGGTGGCTTCGCCCGGCGCACACGCCCTGGCTGCAGACGACGTGGTCAGTTGCTGCCTGGATCTGAGCGTGCCCAGTATCTCCTTCCGTATCAACGGTCACCCCGTTCAGGGAATGTTTGAGAACTTCAATGTGGACGGCCTCTTCTTTCCGGTCATCAGCTTCTCTGCTGGAGTCAAGTACGTACAAAATAATGATGTTCCTGTAATCTATGAAGAAAAAAAAAAGATTTGATTTGTGGTGGCTTAGTACTTGCTAATGTTATTGGTCCCCACAGTTCAACAGTAACTCAATGTAACAAAGCAGAATGCCTTGCAATTATATCGCAGTAGTTTCTCGGGTTGTCGACATGTGATCTTCTAATGTAGTGATACACTAATGACTAGGGGTGTAACGATTCGTTTTTAACTTCGATTCGATCACGATTCGTGGTTGTCAATACAATTCAAGGACGATATTGGTTCATTTAGAACGATACGATCCGAAACGATTCAATGACTTGAAATCGATTCAGTAACTTTTTAGCCAAAAATTCAACCTAGATTCCTGTTGTTTCTTGTAATGGAATCAGGTATCAATTAATTTTGAATATAAATAAACAAGTAAACAACAATGAATGGCAAATGCATTCACATTTTATTTAAATAAAGTGCAAACACTGCTGTAGCAGTGTAGCAGAAAAAACCCGTATTAGTGATATACACAAAAAACACCCCTGCAATAATGGTTTCCCCAACCAACCCCCGACAACCCCCCCCCCCCGCCTTTATCATTAAAAGTGCTAAGAAAAAAGTCTGACGTGCTTAAATCCGATGGGTTATTTAATAGTATCGATACAATCGATTTATTACATTTTAAATCGATGTTTGATCGATATATGTCGTCCATATGGCCAAATCGCCGAGCACAGATCAATGTAGTTGGATCGGAGGAATATAAATCGATACATCGATGTAACAGCTGAATCGTTACACCCCTACTAATGACTTATAATCCTTCTAAAACCTGCTGCGTCTTGTCCCAATGAAGATATTTTACAGCTGTGTGTGTGTGTGTGTGTGTGTGTGTGTATGTGTGTGTATGTGTGTGTATGTTTATGTGTGTGTGTGAGGATCCTCACAGTGCTGAAATGGAGCTCTTGTTGAATTGCCATTTAGGAGCAGGGAGGGAAACAATGACTCTGGAATTGGCACAGATATTGAATCAATTTCTTCTTGTTAAGATCTGCCATAAAGGATTTAAATAGCACATAAAGATCTGCTTCTGTCCCATAAGGGCTCGTTTTCTACTTGGCGGTCGTCATGGCGACTTCAAGTTCATGCCTCCACCTGGCTACGCACCGTGCTACGAAGCTCTGCTGCCCAGAGACAGGATGCGCATTGAACCCATCAAGGAGTACAAACACGACTTCCACGGCGTGCGCAACCTGCTGGGCCCCACGATGTCCCTCAACCACACCTCGTTCACCCCCTGTCCTGTGGACACCGTTCAGGTAAAAGATCCAAACCTCAAACCAGAATGTCCAGTGTCTGCTATATTCGTTAGCTGATATTTGTTGTTCCTTTGCCGTTTAGATTGTGTTGCCACCCCACCTGGAGCGCATCCGAGAGAAGCTGGCAGAGAACATCCACGAGCTGTGGGCTGTGACCCGCATTGAGCAGGGCTGGACCTATGGCAGCGTGAGTACTGAGGACAAACGCAACAGAAGACATTATCGACCACCTTTTGACCACCTTCCATTTAGATGATTTGGAGCTCTTGACTAATGTGGGGGTAATAGTTCATAGTGAATATGTAGTCTTTTTATAATGAAGATGATATAGATGAGAATATAGACGTTCATAATCCATAGGGTCCCAGCATGTGACTTATGTTCTTTGTGAAATACTTTATTATTTTCTTTAATTCCTCTCTTTAGTTTTCACCCCTTTGCCCATTTTAGAAGAACTCTAATTATCATTTGAGGATACTTGGTGGTGGTTTTGTAGAAACGATCGCTGTTAGCCGTTGTTACGCTGACATTCATAAAATGAATAATTTGTGATTGATGTTCGCTATCCTAATGTTTATAGAATCAATATCCATACTAGTTTAAAAAACAATTGGAAGGTATTTCCTGTCTTTGCTGTGCAAGATTTTTTGCACAAAAGAAACTTGGATGCATTTAAACTCCCCTCCCAAGTATAGTGATTGAAGCAAACAAAAGTCCAAGCTAATTAATCTATAGTTAGTTGTGGTTTTTTGGACCAGTGAGTAGTAATCTACAGTAATCTTCCTCTACAGTTCAGAGATGACAACAAGAAACTCCATCCGTGTTTGGTGGACTTCAATAGTCTTCCTGAACCAGAGAGGAACTACAACCTGCAGATGTCTGGCGAGACTCTGAAGTGAGTTTGTGATTTAGGTTCTGCGAAGGTTTCGGTTTGCCCTCCTACCCTCACGGTTTTGATATTGTGCCTCGTTTTTCCACAGGACTCTCTTGGCCTTGGGTTGTCACGTCGGTATGGGTGACGAGAAAGCAGAGGAGAATCTCAAGAAGATTAAGCTGCCAAAGACGTACGACGACTGACCGTTCTGGTTGTATAAACGTTCCAGGTCGTCCATTCTGCTTGTCTGAATATGAGCTTCTGTCTGTCCTCCAGCTATGTGATGACCAATGCATACAAGCCTGCCCCCCTTGACCTCAACCATGTCAAACTGACACCAAACCAGAACCAGCTTGTAGAAAAACTGGCAGAAAATGGGCATAACGTTTGGGCAAGGGACCGGGTACGACAAGGATGGACCTACAGTATTGTGCAGGTAACAAACTAAAACTGTTAATGTATCCTTTTATTTTTATTTTCACTTTTAGTCTTTAGTCTATTTATATCACCTCACTCAATCATTTCATCTCAATCCATGTCCATTTGTACAGGTGTAACTCTTAGCAGGCTAAACCCTGAGGCCATGGCAATGTAAAACATTCCTTTATTCTGTTACGCTTCTCAGGACATCATGAATAAGCGAAACCCTCGTCTGGTACCTTACAACCTGTTGGACGAGAGAACTAAGAAAACAAACCGCGACAGCGTTAACAACGCCGTCCGCACCCTCATTGGCTACGGCTACAACATTGAGCCTCCAGATCAGGAGAGCAGTAAGTCGACCTCTGTTCATTTCATCCTCGAATCTCACGGACACGTCAAATATCTCCACCCTTCTTAATCGTACCCATCGCCTTTCCCCTGCAGCTGGCCATGGCCTGGAGAACACCCGAGGGGACAAGGTGCGGATCTTCAGGGCGGAGAGGTCGTACGCCGTCACCCAAGGGAAGTGGTACTTTGAGTTTGAGGCTGTGACTACGGGGGAGATGAGGGTGGGCTGGGCGCGTCCCAGTGTCCGCTCCGACAATGAGCTGGGAGCAGACGAACTGGCCTATGTCTTCAACGGCAACAAGGTCAGTCTGCAACTTTCACCCAGATCAAATCAGTGTCGGTGTAAACAGGGAGCGGTTTTAAGTTCTCTCCAAAACCGACGGGCAAAGTAAAAAGTGGATTTCCCCCTAAATGATTCACATCTCATTGGTTCAAATTAAAGACTTGACTGACCCTTAAATTGTACGTGTGGCTTGAAAATAAACCAAACTTCATTGTATAAGGCGAACATTCAGCTGGGCAACATCAACACAGGACAAGTGACCGTGATGTCACTGATTTTATATTTAGAAGCAGTACTTTCTAAATGATTTCTTAAACGCTTTCCAGGCTCAAAGATGGCACGTTGGCAACGAGCCCTTCGGTCGGCAGTGGCTCTCGGGCGACGTAGTCGGCTGTATGATCGACTTGACTGAGATGAACATCATGTTCACGCTCAACGGAGAAATGCTGATCAGTGACTCCGGCTCGGACATGGCCTTCAAAGACATTGACATCGGGGAAGGTGAGCGTCTCCATGTGAGCAGTGATACAGTAGTTGCAGTAACCTGAAGAAAGTATTTCCAGAGGAGTATTAGAACAACTTTGAAGCTATTAGTACTTATTATACTTTAAAATCAATAACCTTGCTCTGTTTATATCCCCTAGGTTTTATACCGGTGTGGTCCCTGGGCCTGTCTCAGGTCGGAAGGATTAATCTAGGGCAGAATGTCAGCAGCTTGCGCTACTTTGCCATATGTGGCCTGCAGGAAGGCTTTGAACCGTTTGCCATCAACATGAAGCGAGACATTACCATGTGGTTCAGTAAAAGTTTGCCCCAGTTTGTGCCTGTGCCCACCGATCACAATCACATTGAAGTAATTACTCAAGCACACTTCTAATGTTCCATAAATAGATCAAACCAGATGATTTATTCGACTTGCTCTCTCCCAGGTCTCCCGCGTGGACGGGACTGTGGACAGCGCCCCCTGTCTGAAGCTGACCCACAGGACCTTCGGTTCGCAGAATGCCAACACAGACATGATGTTCCTCCGACTCAGCATGCCCGTCCAGTTCCACGAGATCTTCAAGTTCCCAGCAGGCACGACTCCTCTCACCCGTACCCTCACCATACCAGAGGAGGAAGTGGTGGTGGTGGAGCCCGACTCTGAGTTTGAGGTTCTGAAGAAGTCGTCCCGCCGCAAGGAGCAGGACGATGAAAAGAAGGAGCCGTCTGTAGCGAAGGAGATCTCTTTGGAAAATGAGAAGGACTCTGCGTCAGAAAAGGGAAAGAAAAAAGGGTAAGAGCGGAGTATTCTTAGAGGAGAGGAAGAAGCCTGCAGAGCATTGGATGCACAGGCTGTTATGCAATGAATTAATCCCTCTACTCTGCATATCAACAAAACACGTCTCTTAGTTTCCGATCCTGTAGCTTCTCCTACATGCAGTTTGCTGATGTCACATTAGGTGGTTTCAAATCAATTCTTAAAGCATGACTATCAAAATCATTTCACAATGATCCTTCCTCTTTGCACATTAGATTTTTCTCCAAGGCCAAGAAGGTTGCCATGACGCCCCTTTCCCCTCCTCCTGCTCCTCCGATGGTGCCACGTTTGGTGGAAGACGTGGTCCCTGATGACAGAGACGACCCTGAGTTCATCCTGAATACCACCACTGTGAGCTGAACACTACCCACTGCTAATGCTGGATTTATAGCACATGTTACAATTACCCCTCCAGCTTGTGCGTAGTCTTTGAATAAGGCTGGCAGGAATGCTGAGCCTGCTCATAATGTCTTAACTGTATATTAGGTTCCAACTTATTATTTTAAGTCATCTAAGCGTTTCTCGATAATCTAATACCCCGTTTAAATGTCTCACTCGGATGTCTACCTAATTTCATATTTTCAGTTTTACTACTCGTTGAGGATCTTTGCCGGACAGGAGCCGTCTGGTGTGTGGGTGGGCTGGGTCACTCCTGACTACCACCAGTATGATCCAACCTTTGACCTCTCCAAAGTGCGCAGTGTCACTGTTACTGTGGGGGATGACAAAGGCAACATACATGACAGGTCAGTGACATTTTTTTTAAATGTGAATTAGGCCAGTTGTGTCATTCATTCACATGCTGGTGTGACAAACACCGGTAAAACAGAATGTGTATTTTTGTACGATTGCATTCACCTTTCAAAAATCATGAGTGGCGTTCAGATTGTCTTGCTGGACAAAAAATGTAAGTATCGCAAAAACATGTTTGCCACAGAGTTTATTTTCTGCAAAAATCAATTTGTCAAGAAGCAGGGCTTATGCTATCTTTGTTGTCCATAAAATAAGTCATCCCTGCAGCACTGTATTTCATAGCTTTACAACCACAAATGTTTGCACTTTTTCATGTTTGCACATCCACTACAGGATATGCAAAGATATATTACATCACATTATATTAGTGGGACACCCCACGCTGAAACGTGGGCACACACACATGTGAGGAATCTATTTCTCCACCAATCTATTGTGTGTTTATAAGTGAATAATAAATGTGATGTAATAGTTTTGAAGGGAAAAGGATATACAAACTTTGGCTACAAAGGGAAGTTTTAACCTTAAGTCGATTCTGCTGGTGAAATGCTTGATTCATTTGCAGACTTTAAACTGTGAGAGCAGATGGTGTGCTCGAGACTCACTGGAAGTTCTCTGTCCTGGAGACAGGCCCCTCATTTAGCGGCATGCTGCTGAAGCATGCAGGGGGGACCGTGTTTCAGCTTAACTGATTCTCACCGTTGTTTTGTTTTGGTCCATCTGTGTTTAAATGGGCACTTTCCCTTTAACAACGATTAAGTGCCATAAAAAAAGAAAGCCAGATGAGTTTTAACATAGTGTCTGCTATTTCTCTGCAGTATGAAGCACAGTAACTGTTACATGGTGTGGGGCGGCGACCTGGTTAGCAATCAGCAGACCCGCTTCAGCCAGGAGGACATGGTGATTGGCTGCTTGGTCGACCTGGCAACAGGCCTCATGACCTTTACAGCCAACGGAAAAGAGATCAACACCTTCTACCAGGTAAGGAAAGACTATACAGTGTAGTTTGTTTGTGTGTATTCGTATGTCATATTTTACACTGTGGAGCTGTTTTGTTTCAGGTGGAGCCCAACACCAAGCTGTTCCCTGCCGTCTTCGTTCAGCCCTCCAATCAGAACATGGTGCAGCTGGAGCTGGGGAAACTCAAGGTACTTTTATTTTTTTGGCAATTTATCGTCCGAGCCAACCCTCTTGTTTTGTGTAACACAATGGAGCATGTCTCCTATTAATGTAACTGTATAGATTTTAGATGTACAGTCAGGTAGCTGAAGCTTAAAAATCTAAGCATGGATGTGTGGTCAAAGGGAGAGAGAACAGAAGGAAGGGATATTGTTTCATGTTAATAGTCATATAAACTTTTTATTTTTATCAGTAAAAATGAAAATACACTACTTATGTACCTCTGCTAACCAGCAATGATGAGTTGAACCTTCATCTCATGCACTACTTCTCGTGTTTTCCCAGTTTTCTCGCTTTTTGCTTTTAAAGTCTTGTTGTTTTGATTATCGTCTACGATCATTCGATACCTTCTACCCCCTTGCTCTTTCTCCCTCTCAGAACATCATGCCCATCTCGGCCGCCATGTTCCGCAGCGAGCGCAACAACCCGGTGCCCCAGTGCCCTCCCCGGCTGGATGTCCAGATGCTGACCCCGGTCATCTGGAGTCGAATGCCCAATCACTTCCTCAACCCGGAGGTGGGCAAAGTGAGCGAGAGGTTGGGCTGGATGGTGGAGTGCACTGAGCCGCTCATCATGATGGCCCTGCACATCCCAGAGGAGAACAGGTCAGAGACAGTAGCCTCGTAGGCAGAGTTGATTATGCGTGGGGGGGGGGGGGGGGGGGGTGGATGAGCAGTTATTAGCAGCAAATAAACAAACTACACCTTTGATTTCATCACCAGCGTCCTGTGCAGTTGTTATATTTCCTATCTTTTCTAACTGCCCCTCATTTCTTTTCTCCCAGATGTATTGACATCCTGGAGCTGTCGGAGCGTCAGGACCTGATGAAGTTCCACTACCACACCCTCATGCTCTACTGCGCCGTGTGTGCACTGGGCAACAACCGCGTGGCCCACGCCCTGTGCAGCCACGTGGACGAGTCCCAGCTCTTCTACTCCACCGAGAACACCTACCTGCCCGGACCGCTCCGCAGCGGCTACTACGACCTGCTCATCAGCATTCACCTGGAGTCGGCCAAGCGGGCCCGCCTGGGCACCAACAGGGAGTTCATTGTCCCCATGTCCCAGGACACGCTCAGCATCCACCTCTATCCCGATGCAAAGAAGGCCCATTCTCTCCCCGGCGTCGGCCTGACCACCTGCTTACGGCCCAAGCTGCATTTCTCCTCCATCAACTTCGTCGGCACAGACCCCGACTTGTACACCATCAGTCCGGTTTTCCCTCTGCAGGTAAGAGACAGTTTGCTTTGAAAAAAAATGTGAGGGAATTTTGGTTGCATTTGGCTCCAAATTTTTGTGATCATTGCCTCCCAGGAGCTGAAGACCAGGGCGATCAGCATGTTAACAGAGGCCGTGCTGGACGGGAGCCAGGCCATGCGGGATCCTGTCGGGGGCAGCGTGGAGTTCCACTTCGTCCCAATCCTAAAGCTGATCAGCACACTGCTCATGATGGGAATCTTCAACGATGAGGACACAAAGCACATCCTCAAGATGATCGATCCAAATGTTTTCAGTGGAAAGGAGGAGCAGGAGGAGGAGGAGGAGGGTAAAGCTACTGAGGAAGCAAATGAGGAGGAGGAAACGGAAGAGGAAGTTGATGCCGATCTTGAGGATGAGGGGGTTGGTGAAGAGGAAGATGAGCTGAAAGATTTAGGAGAAGAGCTTAAGGAGGAGGACGCTGAGCCTAATGAGGAAGGAATGGTGGAGGAGGGAGAAGACAAAGGAGTAAAGGTGGATGGAGAGAAGGCAGAGGAGGAGAAGGAGGCAGTGGAAGTAGAAGTGAAAGAGGAAGAGGAGGGTCTGGAGGAGGGATTGCTCCAGATGAAGTTACCAGAGTCTGTCAAACTGCAGGTCATTACATTCCCTATTCACATCCTTACAGTATGTGTTAGTGGAACGTATTCCACATCTTAAACTCTTCTCCCTGTCTCCTCCACGTCTCAGATGTGCACACTCCTGCAGTACTTCTGCGACTGCGAGCTGCGCCACCGGGTGGAGGGCATCGTGGCTTACTCCGACCAGTTCGTCAACAACATCCAGAAGAACCAACGCGTTCGCTACAACCTGCTGATGAGAGCCTTCACCATGTCGGCTGCTGAGACCGCACGCAAGACCCGCGAGTTCCGTTCACCTCCACAGGACCAGGTACTGAGGAGCCACAGGAATTCATTTTGAGGTTGGAATTTCAAAAGGATTGGAAGTAAAGTTTGACTATCGACAGCTTATTTCTAAAGAATGCAAGAACTGACATTGCGATGGTCTGTTTTCAAAAGCTATTGGTTAAAGCTCTGTTGTTACGGTACAATTTATTCTTTCATGTGTGATGGCGAAGACGGGCAAAAGTACTTTCTGTATAAAATGTGGAAAATAAAATATGCCAATGTTTTTTTTTTACCTCCTCTAGGTTCTCTTGCTGACCAACTTCAAGCACAGTCCAGAGGATGAGAACAGTCCAGTGCCCGAGGAGGTCCGGGACACTCTGAACGAGTTCCATAATGACCTCCTTCTTCACTGCGGTGAGTCCTTTCAAGATGCTGTACTGTTTGTTGTTGTTCTCTGCAAGTTAGTATTACTTTCTGTTATGTATTTTGGTTTCTTAGTGCTGAAATTTTCCCATTCCACTCACAGGTATACATATGGAGGAAGAGACAGAGGAGGAGGAGGTGGACTCGTCGCTGAGGGGCAGACTCATCAGTCTGGTCGATAAGATCAAGAGCTTGCGTAAGAAGAAGAATGAGGTGGATGAGGCGCCAGAGTTGGAGGAGGAAACAAAGCCGAGTGAGTGTAGCAGACAAATGATATATTACGGACTCTGTTTATTTGTAACTTTAGTCCAAAAAATTGCTAAATCGGCCTGTAAGAATCCATAACAATCTCACACATCCATAACAGACGTCTTTATGTCCACTCCATAAAGGCTCCCTTCAGGAGCTGATCTCCCACACCATGATCCACTGGGCCCAGGAGTCGTTCATCCAGAACCCTGAGCTGGTGCGCATCATGTTCAGCCTTGCTCCACCGGCAGTACGACGGCCTCGGCGAGCTCATCCGATCGCTGCCCAAAGCCTACGCCATCAACGCCGTGTCCGTTCAGGACACCATGGACCTGCTGGAGTGCTTGGGACAGATCCGTTCACTGCTCATTGTCCAGATGGGCCCAGAGGAGGAGCGGCTCATGATCCAGAGCATTGGGTCAGTATGAACAACATGTATTCATAGCTTCACTTTTTTAGAATGAATTATCTCAAAATCTCCTGGCTACACAATATTGTCTGGAAAAACCTGTTTTATTTACAAATACCACCATATACCCAACCCTTTGGAACATATCGTTACCTTGATGACACAATATTAGGAATATTTTTGGTTCCTTCCAAAAGCATTCAATTAATTATCTAGATTCTATAAAAGCAAAAAATCTGTGAAAGCGAAGGTAACCTCTCAATATCAGATGAGGACGGCTGAATGTGTGTAAATCTCTGTGGAAATGCTCCAACTTGTACATGCGACAACAATTTGGATGGACGAGTGTGTTATTCGTGTCTTTACCACAATGAAGCAGAAAGCACATTTACTGGAGCCGATGACACAATTTGTCGACGGTGCGGGATTGGCGAAGCAAATCACTGGCACCTATTTGAGGAGTATACAGCGATTTATTCATAATAAAGCATTAAAAACCAATATACTTGATACTGACCTTTCCCCTGAGAGGTTCTACATATCGTCAGGAAGCAACTGTGTGAAAAGAGCCACCCCCCTGACAGATCCTTTTATTGCGTATGGTGCACGCTTTGAATGTACCAAACGACCCAATTTAGAAAAATTGCAGACGGCAGGAGACTACGGGCTGATGTATGTGTCCCAAACTGTGGGATTTCAATGAAAAAACAACTCGGGCTCATCGCGCCCTAAAATGTCAATTTCTTTCTAATGTGTCATCGCAACTGAACCAGTAAGTTTGTAAATCTTCCAGGAACATTATGAACAACAAGGTGTTCTACCAACATCCCAATCTGATGAGAGCTCTTGGCATGCATGAGACGGTCATGGAGGTGATGGTCAATGTGCTGGGCGGAGGAGGAGACTCTAAGGTAACTGTGAGGATCTTCAGCCTTAGTTTATCTATAGCTCACCGCTATGATTGTCCCGTTGGACACTTGAATCAATTGCAGCCCAGAGTCAGCAGATCTTTTCACTTCTTCTCTCCAGGAGATTCGATTCCCTCAAATGGTGACCAACTGCTGTCGCTTCCTGTGCTACTTCTGTCGCATCAGCCGACAGAACCAGCGCTCCATGTTTGACCATCTGAGCTACCTGCTACAGAACAGCGGCATCGGCCTGGGTCCGTATCCGCCGACTATTGCAATGTTGACTGTGCTTAACGTAGATCTTCCGAATGAATGTCAAAAACATGTAAACATTAGCTCTTTCCAACATGAAAGGACTAGACGGCATCCTGAAGAAAAGAACAAACAAGGACTTACTGGTTTCACATTTGCAGGCATGCGGGGGTCCACACCTCTGGACGTGGCTGCGGCTTCTTGCATCGACAACAATGAGCTGGCTTTGGCTCTACAGGAGCAGGACCTGGAAATGGTCAGTGAAGAAATAAAAAAAAAAAATGAGAAAGAAAGATGTGTGAAAACGGGTGCGTTGTCTCACAGTTTCTCTCTCGGTTGTCTCCTCGCATGCGGGGTGATGCAGGTGGTGACATACCTGGCGGGCTGCGGTCTGCAGATGTGTCCCATGCTCCTCTCCAAAGGCTACCCGGACATCGGATGGAACCCCTGCGGAGGAGAGCGATACCTGGACTTCCTCCGCTTTGCCGTCTTTGTTAACGGTCAGCAACGCCGCGCGCTTGCCTTGCGTTCGTTGTTTTGAGGTTACCCGTAGGCGCCACTGACCTACGCACGTCCTCACAGGAGAGAGCGTCGAGGAGAACGCCAACGTCGTGGTGCGTCTGCTCATCCGGCGGCCCGAGTGCTTCGGCCCGGCCCTGCGGGGAGAGGGCGGGAACGGTCTGCTGGCTGCAATGGAGGAGGCCATCAAGATCTCAGAGGACCCGGCGAGGGACGGACCCACTGTCAAAAAAGACAGACGCTTCATGTAAGCGAAAGTGCCGTAAACATTAAACCGTCTTAGAGAACATTTCTGACGCGGCTCTTTTCCCGTCATCATTTTTCAAATAATTGGTGCAGCACAAATGAATCAATGGGCATGTGTACAAAAGCTATGATCCCAGCCCTCTTGATTGGCAGGTTCGGGGGTGAGGAGCAGCAAGAGGAGAACCGTGTACATCTGGGGAACGCGATCATGTCCTTCTACTCGGCCCTCATCGATCTGCTGGGTCGCTGCGCCCCTGAGATGCATGTGAGTAGAACAGCTTTTTGCGATATTGATTTCTCTTTGGCTCAGGTTGGTCACGGTGTCTCGTCTATGCTCATGTCTGCAGCTGATCCAAGCAGGCAAAGGGGAAGCTCTCAGAATCAGGGCCATCCTGAGGTCTCTGGTTCCCATAGAGGATCTGGTGGGAGTCATCAGCTTGCCCGTCCAGATTCCTGCCTACGGGAAAGGTGAGACACTTGGAGCCCTGTAGGGATGCGCTGTGCTGGTGTGGAATATTTGACCGCAATCTGTCACCATGTCGGATATTTTCTGTCCGAATCACAGACGGGCAGATTATTGAGCCCAAGATGTCCGCCAGTTTTGTGCCGGACCACAAGGCCTCCATGGTGCTGTTCCTCGACAGAGTCTACGGTATCGACAACCAGGACTTCTTGCTTCACGTGCTGGAGGTTGGCTTCCTGCCCGACATGAGGGCTGCAGCCTCTTTGGACACGGTGACTATGAAAAGACACAGCAAAAACAAAAACAAATGTTGCTTACTACTCCCTTCATCTCCAAAGTGTTACACAAATGTTTTTCTCTCTCTACTCTCTACCTATGTGATTCCAGCTGTCGTTCAGTACGACTGAAATGGCCTTGGCACTGAACCGCTACCTCTGTTCGGCCGTGCTGCCTCTGATCACCAAGTGTGCCCCGTTGTTTGCTGGGACGGACCATCGGGCCATCATGATCGACTCCATGCTCCACACCATCTACCGCCTGTCCCGCGGACGGTCCCTCACCAAGGCTCAGAGGGACGTCATTGAGGAGTGCCTCATGTCGCTCTGCAAGTCCGTGCCAATCTCCATCTCTCTCTTTGGAAAATTGTCAATGATAATTGGGCATCCAAACGGTTGTTTAATTTGGGCTTGTATACGGAATTCAACTAAAATAGACTTTTCAGTATATTACGGAGTAAAGCACTGTAGCGCCACTGGGGAGTGGAACCTCATTTAATTTGTTGTTTCAAACTTAATTAAAATATTTAATTTGCATCGCCGGAAGAACCTTGAAGGAAAAAGATCCCTTTTTAAACAGCTAGATTCCTCATGAAGCATTTCCATGACGTTCACAGGTACCTTCGACCCTCCATGCTGCAGCATCTGCTCAGACGGCTGGTATTCGATGTGCCCATCCTCAACGAATATGCAAAGATGCCTCTCAAGGTTGGCCCGCCATTTTATTCTACACTGTATTTGCTTTATTTAATTGTATTATGGTAGTAATATGTATTTTTTCTGTTTTATAGAACCAAAAAGAAATGAAACCAAAATATGTTCTCTGTTACATAGAATCCATTCAAACACAAAAATGTCTGCATTGTCAACATAGATTACGTACCAGGGATTATTATATTTTCATGTTCAGTTGTTGCACACATTAGTTACCAGCAAATAGTTTGGGAACAGGCCTACCATGTGTTACATAAATATTTTATTTTGATCTATAATTGTATTGTTTCAGCTGCTGACCAATCACTATGAGCGCTGCTGGAAGTACTACTGCTTGCCCAACGGATGGGCTAATTTCGGGGTGACCTCAGAGGAGGAGCTTCATCTGTCTCGTAAACTCTTTTGGGGAATCTTTGAATCTCTGGCGCAAAAGGTGAGAGAGGAATCTCTCTCTCTCTCGTGTTTTTTTCATCTTTGTGATCGCCCAGATTTAAAGGTTGACTCCTTCTCCAAACTTTAGAAATACGACGCAGAGCTCTTCAAGATCGCCATGCCCTGCCTCTGTGCTATAGGAGGAGCCATCCCGCCGGACTACGTGGACGCCACGTACTCCTCTCACGTGGAGAAAAAGGCCTCTGTGGATGCTGAAGGCAACTTTGACCCCAAACCAGTGGAGACCACCAAGTGAGCACAGAAATACAAGACAGTACAAAAACAGCTCTGACAAGTTAGTTTCATGAATATTGGACGATATTCATGACCATGAGACTAAATATGAATATAACTTATTCATAGCACCATAATCCCAGAGAGGCTGGATGCCTTCATCAACAAGTATGCAGAGCACACTCATGACAAATGGGCTTTCGAGAAGGTTAGTGACAGAAAATGTAAATAAGCAGATATAAAAGTGCCCGTTTGTCTTTTTATCATCTCAATGTTTAATGTCCATTTTCAGATTCAGAACAACTGGACCTATGGAGAGGTGTTGGATGAGAACGCCAAGTCTCACCCAATGCTGCGGCCATACAAAACCTTCTCCGAAAAGGTAAGGATCTCACGTCTGAATAACTTAAACCGTAACTGAACCGGAATTAAAATGTAATCCGCAGTCAAAGTGCGCCTCATTTCTGATCTCATTTCCGCCTCATTCCTGAAATCAGCCTTTTGTTGACACAACAGTTGTCTTTGTTTCTGTTTCTCAGGACAAGGAGATCTATCGTTGGCCCATCAAAGAATCTGTCAAAGCCATGCTGGCCTGGGAGTGGACCATGGATAAAGCCAGGGACGGGGAGGTCGAAGTGGAGAAGAAGGCCGCCACACGCAAGATCTCCCAAACTGCTCAGGTAGAAGAGAGAGGAGTTACAATAAGCTGTTCCTGAAGGAAACATGAATTGACTTTCAGATGGATTGTGTTCCAGACTTATTGTTGGCAAGTGGAAAGTCATCATTTGTTGCGTGTAGCCTGTCCTCTTCCCAGGTGGCGTGTGACACCAGGAAGCAGCTAAACATCCTCCTGCATTATTCTTTTATACGTTTTCTTTTATTTGTTTATGTGTCAAAATATGTTAGACATACAAGGAATTTGACATGGTGGAAATACACCGCGGCAGGCATCTTGACTATCTTCTATGTCTATTTTATGTGTCATCGTAAGAGTTTCCTATGTTGTATTGAATTACATTACTCTATTGCACGCCTACACGATCCAGCGTCAGTTTATCTTCCAGAGGTTTTCTTAATTTCTTTGGGGTAGTTTTTCCCTTATCTGTCAACGCACAGATGGTTTATAATTTTATACCGACTGCAAAATGTTTGTGATAAGTGACATTGGACTGTATTAATAAAATGACATTATGTCAAACTAAGCTCTCCCCCCCAGATCTAAAAAAAAGAATCAAATATGTTCACAGTACAAACTGGTGACTCATTGAAATTGGTATTCCCAAATGTTCTACCTTTATGCCAAATTGGCTAAACAGTGGTTGAATTCTAAAAGGTATATTTTTGTGGGAACCTCCTGGAGTCTCCAGATGTCACGTGGAGAACCACAGCTCTGTATCACGGTGTTCTCTGCCTTCAGGCCACTTATGATCCCAGTCACGGCTACAACCCGCAACCAGTCGACATCGTCGGAATGGCCCTGTCCAGGGAGCTGCAGGTACGCACCTCTACGTCACCGCCCTGATAGCTGTAGGGTCATATTTAGTTTGGACTGTCAGCAGCCTGACTCTATAATGTTGCCCCCCCCCCTCCCCCTCTCACCGTACAGTCTATGGCCGAGCAGCTGGCCGAGAACTACCACAATACCTGGGGCAGGAAGAAGAAGCTGGAGCTGCAGGCCAAAGGTAAGTAGCGTTTTCTTTGACACCTCCACATCCGGATGAGTTTGTTCTTGGAGATCATTGCTGGTTTGCAGTCGGTACAGTACAAAGGAAATTACCTCTGTGGTAGGTGCCGGCACCCATCCTCTGCTCGTGCCGTACGACACCCTGACGGCCAAGGAGAAGGCCAGGGACAGGGAGAAGGCCCAGGACCTGCTCAAGTTCCTCCAGCTCAATGGATATGCTGTGACAAGGTCAGCACGATGTTTTCACCTGTGCATTTAACATTTAGAGGAAAGAGGGATACACCGTAGAGCAGTGTCCTCCCCTTTTCCCCCTCTCCTTATTTCCCATTATTCTTCTCTCCGTCTTCAGGGGACTGAAGGACATGGAGCAGGACATTTCTTCCATTGAGAAGCGTTTTGCCTACGGCTTCCTCCAGAAGCTCCTCAAATGGATGGACATCGCCCAGGAGTTCATTGCTCACCTCGGTACTGTGGCTTGCGAGACTTCTAACCTTTAACTGCGCGCCGCTTAGTCGACATGCACCTTTTGAGGGCGGACTTTATTTTGATCCTGTTTTGTATAACAGAGGCTGTGGTCAGCAGTGGCAGAGTGGAGAAGTCGCCACATGAGCAAGAGATCAAATTCTTTGCCAAGGTGAGCTGTTTGTGCTGCAACTGCACAGAAGTTAATGTTGCCTGTTACTAAACACGGAGGCTTGGAGCCTGTTTGATGTCCTTCCTAGTTTGTTGCTTTTCTCTGCAGTTATTATTTCCTCTGGTTATCCTCATTATAGATCCTCTTGCCACTGGTCAATCTGTACTTCAAGAACCACTGCCTGTACTTCCTCTCCACTCCCGCTAAAGTCCTGGGTAGTGGAGGGCATTCCTCCAACAAGGAGAAGGAGATGATTGCGAGGTGTGTGTAGTAAAAGCTTTAGAAACCGTTAACCGAAAGACGGGTGTGTTCTCTGATCGACACGACTTGAACTCTGTACCGCCTGCCTTTTTATCTTCCCCCGTGTCTCCATGTCTTTGTTATTATTGTGCAATATCAAGTTAGAAATCTTTATCCTCCCTTTAGTTTGTCACTTCTCGTCTTTCCTGCCCTGTTTCCTTTTACCGTTTTCCCTCCTCTTTTTCTCCTCCTCCCTCAGTATCTTCTGTAAGTTGGCTGCTTTGGTGAGGCACAGAGTTTCTCTCTTTGGTAAGGAACCTGCATGGTGGTGCTGCGGCCTGTCACAATCTCTGTCGCTTTGTTCCATCCGTTTTCTCTTCTCTGATGTCTTTTTGATTTCACATTTACATCTTCCCACTGTCCCATTTTTATGTGTCATGGTTTACTCAGTAGATTGTATTCTAGATCCTCTCCATACTCTCATCCTTACTTACTGCTTCCTGGATCTACTCGTCCAATGCTGCTCTGTCTTAAGCTCAACTTCTGCTTGGCTTTGATATTTCCTTTTTTTTTTCTGCAACCACATTCACAAACTACACGCACAACCACACAAAAGCAGAAAATGAATGCGCATTCTATTCATCGGATTTCTGAACCCGCACATGGACCTAGTTGTGTTTTATAAATCTCATTGATTGTGGATCTGAACTCTCGTGCACAACCCTCATTGCTGCTCTTACTTGCAGCCATAAATGGGGGGAGTAATGTGTGAGTTTATTACACCTGTCAATGAAAGGATTAGCAAAGTAGTGCAGGTCAAGGTTCACACGTGCAGACTTCACACTCGGCTATGGCTAATGACAGCGAAAATACCGTGAATGTATCACATCTATCTGACTGCATCATTGTGTTGGTACCTCGTGCTCTGGTTTGCTCAGCGACGTTTGATCTGAAGTGTGTCACACAGTGTGGAACCGGCATGCTCGTGGTATTGGTTCTACCCGTGAAAGTGTTGATCTATGACTGGCTTGGTCAGGACTTATCCCGGTGACAAGTGAGGAAGTATGTGTGTCCTTCGTCTTCACCACCACGTGTCCCTGTTAGTCCGTCACTCTGACCGGCGGTCACTAGACACCGGCATGTGTATCATCAAGTGCAAAGCGTTTTAAATGGAGCGCATCGCTCGGTATCAGAGTTTACGGTTAGAATTTTCCACGATTGTATAGTATTTGTTGATGAGTGAAAATGAATGGTTTAGTGAAATTTTCAACATGCTCTACTGTAAATTTTACAGTAGAGCCTAATAGCAGCCTAATAGTAGTGCCTAGTTCTTAAGTGTATGAATATATCTGTCCTATACAGTAAATTCAGCTCTACCAGAGACTGTACATCTCTGACAAAACGTCTTTACACTGTTGTTTCCAGGGACGGATGCAGGCGCTGTGGTGAATTGTCTGCACATCCTCTCACGGTCGCTGGATGCCAGGTAGCTAAATCCCTTCATATCACAACCTCAGGCAGTTCAAAGAATGACACCAAACCATCTGAGATGATGGTACTTTGTGTCTCCACCTTTAAGGACTGTTATGAAATCAGGCCCTGAGATTGTTAAAGCCGTCCTGCGGCAGTTCTTTGAGAGCGCTGCCGACGACATTGAGAAGATGGTTGAGAACCTGAAACTGGGCAAAGTGTCCAGTCGCAACCAGGTGAGAGAGGGCGCCAAAGTGCTTTGGTTTTTTTCAACATGTCAATCGGCCCTTTGAGTTGAGCGGGGAGCTGTACGGGTGTCGGTGTTCCTGCAGGTTAAAGGTGTTTCCCAGAATATCAGCTACACCACCAACGCCCTGCTGCCAGTTCTTACCTCGCTGTTCGACCACATCGCCCAGCACCAGTTTGGGGATGACGTCATGTGTGAGTGAAGCGCTCCTTTCCACTGAATGAATGACTGTTGATACGATACGCAGGAGCGACTCACGGCTGACGCAATGCTTCTCTTCTCCACATCCCCAGTGGACGACCTGCAGATATCCTGTTACCGGTTGATGTGCAGTATCTACTCTCTGGGCACAGTGAAGACTCCACATGTCGAGAAGTGAGAGCTGTGGATCCATAAAAGTATCAATTTGCTTTAATTAGGATTTTGTTGTCACGATAAAAACATTTAAATGGCCCAAAACCTTAAATTAGTACACAATACAACACACTCAACTCTTACCCTTCATTCACTGAAGAGACTGCGTGAAGACTACCCAGCAGTATGCTTTCAAATCTTGATTCAGACTATCCTTAAGATTTTGTTGTGTATTTCTCTTCTGCAGACAGCGCCCGGCCCTCGGCGAGTGTTTGGCCCACTTAGCAGCTGCGATGCCGGTGGCCTTCCTTGAGCCGTCGCTAAATGAGTTCAACATGTTTTCCGTGTACACCACCAAGACGCCGAGAGAGAGAACCAGTCAGTTTTCCTCCCCAACACAAACGTTACACCAGCATTTGGTTGATAATGAAAAGTCTCCCTACCGCTTCATATTCTCCTCCCATTCTCTTCAGTTTTGGGTCTTCCCAACAACGTCGAGGAGCTGTGCACAGACATCCCAGAGCTCGAGGTCCTGATGAAGGAGATCCATAACCTGGCCGAGTCCGGGGCTCGCTACACAGAAATGCCCCACGTGATTGAGATCACGCTGCCCATGTTGTGTAACTACCTCCCACGCTGGTGGGAGAGGGGCCTGGAGAACTTCCCCGAGCAGGAGGGTCAGCTGTGCACCTCCATCACCTCCGAGCAGCTTAACCAGCTTCTCGGGAGCATCATGAAGATTGTGGTTAACAACTTGGGTATAGACGAGGCCTCCTGGATGAAGAGGTTGGCAGGTCAGTGTGCAGAGGACTCACAATGTGTTACAAAATCTTCTTTTTTTACATTTTGTACATCTGATTTTGGGAGAGGACTCCGCAGACTCTTACCGCTGTTTACCCGTGCGCCCCTTGTCCAGTCTTCGCCCAGCCCATTGTCAGCAGGGCTAAACCGGAGATGCTTAAATCCCACTTCATCCCCACCATGGAGAAGCTGAAGAAGCGCTCGGGCAAAGTGGTGGCGGAGGAGGATCAGCTGCGCATGGAGGGCAAGATGGAGGTGGACAGCGAAAACGGGACCATCAGAGACGAGTTTGCTGTGCTGTGTCGGGACCTGTACGCTCTCTACCCCTTGCTCATTCGCTACGTGGACAATAACAGGTAGCTGAACGCCCAAATGACGAGATAAATGTGTAAAACACAATATGCTGTATATTGTTAGTATCACAGTTGTGTCAGTGTTAAATAGAAAACCAGGAGTACAATGGTGATCAACCAAAGCACAGTAGTTATTCTTTATTATTCTTGTGTATTTTACTTTTTTGCTTGAGCAGCTTGAATTACAATACACAAAAAGGAAGGTGCCTGTGGTCCCCTGAAGGCAGATAATCATTTATGTTTATTGCACATCATGCAGAAGTCAGAGTGAAATGTTGTCATGTAAACATAAATCCATCCTGGTTCGCTGTAATGACCCTTTGGGGGGGCGAGTAGGATTGAGGCCTTTCATTTGAGTGCTGTCGGTCTGCAGGGCTCGCTGGTTGACCTGTCCAGACCCAGATGCAGAGGAGCTTTTCAGGATGGTGGGAGAGGTCTTCATTTTCTGGTCCAAATCCCACGTGAGTATATTTTCTGTGGCCTTTCTTTTTGTTATTATTCTTTGTATTGTGTGAATTTTCTTCCCTTTGGCATCTACCACCTAACTTTGTGTTATTTATTACAGAACTTTAAGAGGGAAGAGCAGAACTTTGTGGTGATGAATGAGATCAACAACATGTCCTTCCTGACTGCTGACAGTAAGAGCAAGATGAGCAAGGTGAGAGCGGACAAGCAGACAAACGGACAAGAAGAACACAACATGTTTTATTTGCTAGGTCCACTTCCAGAGCTGTAACACATTAAGAAACTAATCATTCATTTATAAGTAACATCACCCATTCCAAGCGGGTAAGACTTTAATGGATGAGAACGGCAGGTGAATAATGATCATTTTACTAGAATTGTTAGAATAATCCTTTACATAACTAATAACCTCCTTTTCCAGGCCCTTGTAAGTGGCCGTGTGAGGAGTGTTGCTAATTGTGTTTTCTCCTTATATCCTGTGTCGGGGTTGGATGCTGGGCCTCTAGGCCGGAGATGGAGAGGTTAGACTGTGTTTGTGCACGAGCGATGTGCTGATCGCATGGCACCCTGAGTTTTGGGAGGCATTTCATCAAGCTGTGCCATGGAACCACCACTCTTCCTAAAACACAGACCCTCAATATTCACTCACACACATACACGCAGACATACACACGGACAGGGCCATCGGCGCTATCAGGGAACAATTAATGATTAATGTTAGCAATGTTGCGATGACACAAATCAACGGGTGAGGTAATAATGTGTACATGTAGATTAACTTGAAACTGCTCCTGTAATGAATGCTTTTTTTAAAGTTGCTAAGTGCTAATGACGAGAATGACTTTGTGTTAGAGACGTCAAGGTGTGTTTTTAAGTGTGTGTGTATATGTGAATAGAGGTCAGGAGCGGCTTGATGAAAGCTCTTTGCCGTATGATCCCAGTCGCCTGAGAGGTTTCATGGCGCTCGGTTGTCTATTTGGAGCATGCACTCCTGCAGCTGAGCACCATCACCCCTCATCAGTCCTTTGATTAATAAACCGTTTGCCTTTAGATCATCCCCGTTGGATACAGTCGTGGTGCACACGCTACTGTGCCATCTGTGACGTTGCGATGATATTGATGCTTGGATTTCTTTCATTTTTTTGTAGTAAAGATTACTGCACAGGGGGACTCTTTTTAATACCATTATCAGCAACGTCTTCACTACCTTTTTTTTTGCACCTACAAAAAAAACACCCACCATCGCTTGCTGTCACCATTAGAGTTACTCCATCCAGCAGCAGGAGAGGAAACTGAAGCTATCTCGACGTCACCAGTCATTCACTCACCGGACTCGCCCCTCCACGTCTGATTCATTGACACCATTAAACAGTTAAATCGGAGCGTATCTCATGTTTGTGGGGGTTTTTTGGTGGTTGCTGTAAGATGAAAATGAAAACCTCCTCTCCTGGCCTACCAGCTGGGCATTACTGTGGTAAGCTTCGGTTGACTGATCATCACGACGCCCCTCTCTGCCCAGCCCGTGGTTTGGACTGACAGAGGGCAGAGGGGTCGCTGTGAGGCCGGACAACAGTCGGTAATGAGCACTGGTGGCCTCAGGACGGGAGCGCGTGAGAAGAGCTCCGTGGCGTCGGAGCTGACGGAGTAGTGTTACTCTGCGTGCCGTTGAGCGGACGGGGTGCGCCCTCTCCGGCCACGGCACTACTAACTGTGAGGCTGCGTTGTGCGTAACCACTGCAGCTGATGCAGCAGGGAGGCACCTGAAATGAAATTTCTGAGAAAATGTGTTGTCTGATTTCAGCAGAAGAAAAGTTACTTTCTCTTGTCGATTTACTTTATCAGCATGTTGTGCGTAAAATGGTACTCGACAGTTGGTTCTTGGCTTCTTTTTGTTCATAACGTATGTTGTTATGTTTTGTGTTAGAAGTAGGCTTACTTTTTCTTTTGGTCTCATATTTGCCACAAAAATACTTCCTAAAAAGGAAATGTTTGACGTGTGAGGCTTGTAGATAAAACAGGGATGGATCGGTCTGAGCTTTTCTCTCTGTCTCTAGTCTGGAGGCTCAGATCAGGAGCGTACCAAGAAGAAGCGACGGGGGGATCGCTACTCTGTGCAAACCTCCCTTATTGTCGCAGCGTTAAAAAAGATGCTTCCTATCGGCCTCAACATGTGCTCTCCTGCAGACCAGGAGCTCATCAACCTCGCCAAGATCAGATACTCACTGGTACTTTGAAGCGTTTGAAGTCAACTTTTAACAAATAAATTGTGAATGTCGACTGAATCCTGGTCTCTTTTGTTGCAGAAAGACACTGATGAAGAGGTGAGGGAGTTCTTGCACAACAATTTGCATCTGCAAGGCAAGGTGAGTAGACCTTTACATTTGTTTTACATATAAAACTTTCCTTGCATAAATAGTGCCTAGCCTATTTAGCCTTTTAGGGTGGAACCCCTAAATGTCCTCAGATGCGTTCTACATATTCGTCCTTTGGTTCCAGGTGGAGGACCCCGCCATGCGTTGGCAGATGTCCCTTTATAAGGAGTTGTCAGGGAAGGCTGATGATGCTGAGGACCCTGAGAAGGTGGTAAAACGGGTTCAAGAGGTGTCTGCTGTGCTTTACCACATCGAGGTGGTAAGAAAGGACACAAGCTCAAGACAAGCGAACACACAGGACTGCATGAAGGCAGTATTTGGTTGCTAGTTGCAGACTAAATTGCAAGCGTTTGCCACAAAATGAGGGTTTGTTTGGGCAGACGCCTTCTTTTTCTCTTCTCTGTAGACGGAGCATCCCTACAAGTCAAAGAAGATGGTGTGGCACAAGTTGCTGTCCAAACAGCGTCGCAGGGCCGTGGTGGCCTGTTTCAGGATGACGCCCCTTTACAACATCCCTGCGTAATGATTCTCCTCATGCACAATAAAATAACCTCAATGCTTGAGGTGAGCCAGTACGACCCTCTCCCCTCTTCTCGCAGGCACAGGGCAACCAACATGTTCCTGGACGCCTACAAACGCAACTGGTTAGAGACGGAAGGTTACTCCTTTGAGGACAAGATGATCGACGACTTGTCGGTGAGTCTTCCTGCCGCCCGACTCATGAGATGAACCTTATGGGCGATGTGTTGTTGATGCCCGTTGTACGTTATCCACAATGATCAGAAAGCCCTGGAGGAAGAGGAGGAAGAGGAAGAGGAGACCGAGACGAAGCCTGACCCCCTTCATCAGCTGATTCTTCATTTCAGCCGCACGGCTCTCACAGAGAAGACGTGAGGGCGCTTTGTTCTCCTGCGAGTCGCCTCGTTTTCGACCCGCTCCCCCCGTGAGACGTGCTGAGTCCCGTCCTGTGTTTTCTCGTTGCAGTAAACTCGACGTTGACCATCTCTATATGTCTTATGCTGATATAATGGCAAAGGTAAGACACTAAATAATACATAATGTAGAATAGAAAAAAAGAAGTAAATGTGTGATCGCTGAATCTGTTGGGTCTCGCACTTTCTGTCTCCTTCCTCCAGAGCTGCCACATTGGTGAGGAGGACGAAGGGGGAGATCAGGAGGGGGAGGAGCCATCCTTTGAGGTGCGACAGACAGAGATGGTATGGGGGGGACCAGGGGAAGGGAGACAGGGGGAGTCAGCGGAGAAGCAACTCCCTACGCACTGAGTGACCACATCAGGAAAACACACTCAGCACACAAACCCCCCCCCCAAAAACACACATCTTTCTTCCTGTTTTTTTTACTCGTCCACTCACAAGACTTGTCTATTGCTATCAAGGACTGACCTGTGCATGCCTTTGCTGGACTCCACCAGTGGGTTCAGTGTTGTGGATTTGGATTGTGTTATTTCCTGAATTGCATGACTTGGGTGCAGAGAGTCGGCGCAGCTAAAGACAACAAAATGAAACCAAGGTCAAAACAAACCGCTGAGGCGTCGCTACACGTCGTCATTTCAGAATCACAATTCCCAAGCTTGATGCGCTTCTGAGTTTGTTTTGGGGGTGAAGTTTACAACAAATTACCAAACCCCTTTACAGTCTAGCATATTTACATATAACGTATCCAAAGATGTAGTATATTGATAGACATAAATACAGTGGATTCATTATCCTGCATGTAAGCAATATTTTTTCCCAAATTAAATACATCCTGTCTATTCTACTAATGCCACAATTTGTTATAGCGGGATCACTTTTACTGCACAGAAGCATATTAACTGCAAATTAAGCGGCACCTGAAAAAAAGCTAATGCTTGTTAAATGACTCCCTTACTCTGTCTGATGGGTATCTCAATAATTGGTTTTGGCTCAAAAGCCCAGGTGGGACACCGGTGCTGTAGGTGTAGAGATCGATGGATTGACCAGCACCACCTCCTTACTCACACCACCCGGTACTCAACTTGAAACCTAACCGACAAAGTAACAGATTTTGATGGTCTTCATTTTGGAATTGGTAACTCTCTGTGCTCACCAAGGACTACAGTAAAAGCCTGCACAGTCCCCCGCTGAACCGGTCCTACACTCACTCGCACACATGACACCCTGCACGCCCGCAGCCACTTCCAATCTCTTCTCACTCATCTCAACGACACGTAGTTTGCTCAGAAGATGAGCAGAACCTCTGTAAGTAGAGACATGTTCCACTATTCTTTGAAACAGTCAGGCTGACGTGGGAGGGTCGGAGGGAGGGATAGTTGTGGGTGGTTTGGGGTGAGGGTTTGCACCCAAACCTCTCACTGCATAGGGAACAAACACACTCAGAAACTTGAATATGCTCTGAGATTATAAAAGTCAAACATTTTGATGAAAATGTTCTAATATTGTCAGAAGGAGTCTGCTAGGACATTAACTATCAAAAATCCCAACTATTTTTTGTGGGGTCTCTGATAGTCCTAGTTAATGCCGTGACGTCCTTCGCCTTCATTTCAGCTCAGGTTTACAGATTCAGTCTCGTGTGTAGCACACGCTGTTGCAGGTAGCGTAGCTGAAGGGCTTGAGTTTGTACTGTTGGAGAGCAGGATCTGCATGCTGTGTTACTCAGACGACTGCCGTTGCTTCCTGGTGAGACTGTGTGAAACGTGTGGTGTGTCGTGGTCCGTCCTGGGAAGACATGTCCACTGCCAGCGACTGTTTGCTGCTTCTGGAAGATGTGGAATAACTCTGCATCACTAACACACATTGTGTTCCATTTCGAGAGAGAGGTGTGTGTGTGTGTGTGTGTGTGTGTGTGTGTGTGTGAGAGAGCTTATTCCTATATCTCTATATTAAGTATAAGTATTAAATATAAGTATTGATTATAGTTTTAGTATTTTAGATTTGGCTTTTCTATGAATAAAGAATCTGGGCGGCAGCCAGAGCCTGAACCATCTCACGAATAAGACACATTAAAAAAAAAAGTGTTTATACTTACAGCCGTAATCATCATGTAATGCTAATGCTAACTAGTCAGTAATGAACAGAAATGTTTTGTAAGTTGTCATCAGCTTTAGCTCCATCAGCAGTGTCTCTGTGTGCAGTCATTGGTCACAATAAGGACAGAATGTGAGTGCATGAGTGAGTGAGTGCGTGAGTGTGTGAGTGAGTGCGTGCGTGAGTGAGTGAGTGAGTGCGTGCGTGAGTGAGTGAGTGAGTGTGTGCGTGCGCGAGTGAGTGAGTGAGTGCGTGAGTGAGTGCGTGCGTGCGCGTGTGAGTGCGTGAGTGAGTGCGTGCGTGCGTGCGTGCGTGCGTGAGTGAGTGCGTGAGTGCTGCGTGCGTGAGTGAGTGAGTGAGTGAGTGAGTGAGTGCGTGAGTGAGTGCGTGCGTGGTGCGTGAGTGAGTGAGTGAGTGCGTGAGTGTGTGAGTGCGTGAGTGCGTGCGTGCGTGCGTGCGTGAGTGCGTGAGTGAGTGAGTGAGTGAGTGCGTGAGTGCATGCGTGCGTGAGTGCGTGAGTGAGTGAGTGTGTGCGTGCGTGAGTGCGTGAGTGAGTGAGTGCGTGCGTGTGTGCGTGCGTGAGTGCATGCGTGCGTGAGTGAGTGAGTGAGTGCGTGCATGCGTGTACGAGTGCGTGAGTGAGTGAGTGCGTGCGTGCGTGCGTGAGTGAGTGCGTGAGTGCGTGCGTGCGCGTGTGAGTGCGTGAGTGAGTGCGTGAGTGCGTGCGTGCGTGCGTGATGCGTGCGTGAGTGCGTGAGTGAGTGAGTGAGTGCGTGAGTGCATGCGTGAGTGAGTGCGTGAGTGAGTGAGTGTGTGCGTGCGTGCGTGAGTGCGTGAGTGAGTGAGTGCGTGCGTGCGTGCGTGCGTGAGTGCATGCGTGCGTGAGTGAGTGAGTGAGTGTGTGCATGCGTGTACGAGTGCGTGAGTGAGTGAGTGCGCGAGTGAGTGCGTGCGTGCGTGCGTGAGTGAGTGCGCGAGTGAGTGCGTGCGTGCGTGCGTGAGTGAGTGCGTGCGTGCGTGAGTGAGTGCGTGCGTGCGTGCGTGAGTGCGTGCGTGCATGCGTGAGTGCGTGAGTGCGTGCGTGCATGCGTGAGTGAGTGTGTGAGTGAGTGCGTGCGTGCATGCGTGAGTGAGTGTGTGAGTAAGTGCGTGCGTGAGTGAGTGAGTGAGTGAGTGCATGCGTGTACGAGTGCGTGAGTGCGTGAGTGAGTGAGTGCGTGAGTGAGTGCGTGCGTGCGTGCGTGAGTGACTGAGTGCGTGCGTGCGTAAATGAGTGCGGGGGGCAGTGCAGTCCCCGTTGGCAGGGTTACAGCTGTGCCCCTCCTGCACTCCTCCACAGGACAAGGAGATGGAGAAACAGAGGCTTCTGTACCAGCAGTCGCGTCTGCACAACCGCGGGGCGGCAGAGATGGTGCTGCAGATGATCAGTGCCTGTAAAGGTGGCTGCTACACACAGACACACCCACACACAGACACACACACACACACACACACTAGTCACACACATTTGTATCATTGTGTGGATATTGTATTCACTTTAAATTATGTCACAATTTTGATTGCATTTCTGATAAATTACGCTGAAACAAATACTGTGTCATTTTATAGTTCTCCTCAGCCCAGTGAATTGGATTCTAGGATAAAGATGTGAGATGCGTTGTCCAAATCCCATCTGTGTTGTTTGAGTCAGAAAATGATGCCAATGCTGCACTGCTGCCACCAGCAGTGTAATTATAAAAATGCGGAAGAGCATTGGAGAGAATAATCCCAAATCTCAGTTGGAAGGGAAAGTGCATTAAAAATGAGTCAAAGGTATTTAGCATCTCAGTAAACTTAATGTACCTAAAGGGAAAGTATTAACTATGCACAATGTGCAGTTTTCGAATAATATGTATTCTTTTACTGTAAAGGTGGGGATCAAGTTAATTACTTCATGTTCTGCTGGCTTGCTTAATTTATATAAATACATAAGTTATTATCTGATTGCATATATTTGTTATTATCCGACTGAATCTTTCATGTAACTAAAGATGTCAAATAACTGATATGTCGTCTGATTTCAGGTGAACCGGGAGCCATGGTTTCTTCCACTCTCAAACTGGGAATTTCCATCCTCAACGGGGGCAACTGTGATGTACAGCAGGTAAGTACTCTGAAAGTCACATATAAGGTACATATAAGGTGCTGGCTGTGATTTAGATGTCATGAAGCAGCAAAGAGATGGAACCATCCCAAACAACAATAGCGCCTCCTGAAATTGTTAGCAGATGCTGCAATGGCAGGTTTTTAGCAGTGGGAGCAGCGTCACTGAGGGACAGAAAGGACATTTTGTTCTTTTTACAACTTACTTTGGCAATAGTTTGATTGACAGATGGTTCATCCGCTCACCTGCAAAGCACTTTTGGTTAACTTGCAATGCCAGCTTCTCAGATGTCGTTTTGCATTATGGCTCAACGGAATGCTCTATTTTTCATTTTAATGATGATGCTGCTCATCGTCTTAATCTTTTCAAAAGACTTTTTGTTTCCAAGTAATGTTTTAATTGCTGTCGACCTGTCTGTGTGCAGAGGATGCTGGACTATCTGAAGGATAAAAAGGATGTGGGATTCTTCCTTAGCGTTCAGGCACTAATGCAGACCTGCAGGTCTGTAATCAATTTATGTTCCTGATGCCTCTTGTTTTTGATTCATGCTCTCTAAATAATGTTTAGAGCAGAAGGGCTTATTGTTAGTAAAGTTGGCAGTTCTGCATTTTATCCAACTGACTGACTATTTCATGTTGACAGCGTTCTGGACTTGAATGCTTTTGAGAGGCAAAACAAGGCCGAGGGACTTGGGATGGTTTCAGAGGAAGGAACTAGTGAGTCCTGTCTACAGCTTTTTACTGCCACACACTGTCTGAACACGCTGCCCTGCAGACTGCCACACACACACATCCCGCTTTCCCTATATCACTGTGCATTGGATTGAGACACATGTTTCTAGTTCTGGTGTGTGTGTGTGTGTGTGTGTGTGTCTGTGTGTGTGTGTGTGTTTGTGTGTGAGTTTGCTTGTTTGAGGATGCAGGCATGGTTTCACTCTTTAGATCTATGAGACTGTTTTATTGTGCTGACAGGCTTTAGATTTTGTGTCCTCACTGCGTCTCTCTGTCTTTCTTCCCCCCTCATCTTCGTTCACTTCTTCCGTGTCCGACCCCTTTCCCCCTCATGCTCATGTCCCTCTCCCACTCCCACCCGTCCATTTGTTTTTCTCACGGTTTTCAGATAAGAAGCTTGAACAGGGTAAATTCTCTCATATATTGAATTTATTTCTATCCCTCCTTTTCTGTCCTCTCTGCCTCTAAAAAAAAAATCTAAACCTCCGACTAGTCTTTTCCTTGCTGTGACCTTTTCATTTTACACTCAAGGACCCAATCAGGTCCCAATCACAGTAACTTGTAAGGTTTGATTTTCGTGTTTTTAATGACGGATCTACTGCAACTCAGTCCTCTCATGTAGACCATCCCTGTCATAGGAGCTCTGAAATGAGGGACTCTCTAAGCTCTGCACCGCCCTCATTCACTTAATTGAAGTGTTGTTTGATCCGCACATCACCATTTAATTGTGGCCACGTTAACGTAAGACCTAAGGCCAGTTGTTGATCCAGCATAGCCTTTTATCGTATGGAAGATGGGAAGGGCTCTGTCTTCAGTCTTTCGTTCCTTCAAGTCAACATGCGTAAAAGAGATATGATTTTAAGTTAAATGAAGTAAAAAATATTTCAGTCCAAAGACCTAAAAATCTACTGGGTGTTTAGTTGTCACCCTTTACCCAGAATATGATATGTGACAAAGCTTACTGGGTATAAAAGAGTTCAGAAGATCTGTCCTGCATGACGGAGTGCCTTTAACTTGTCTCTGTATTTCTTCTTTCTTCATTTGTCATTTGCATTTGTTTCGGTTATTAATCTCTTGTTTCCTGTTGACATTTATCTGTGTGTCCCATGTCCATCTAAATGTGATGAGTGGTGTTTGATCTGCTGTCCGTTTGAGTTCTATTGTCTGGAGGTCCATTTCCTGCTGATAAATGGAGAGGTCTTTGTGCCTTTCACTAGCACATCGTAACTAAAGGGGTCTGAAGTGATGGTAGTGACACAGTCACGGTACACTCTGCTTTAGTTTGATCTGCGGTTGTAGGTGAGATCTTTGCTCCATGATAATACCTCAGATTGTAATTTGAGCGGTGTTACTGTATCAAGACATGCACAATGTTAGATTGGATAACCATAATCCCCTTTTTACCAGATTAACACAGTGGATGCCTTAACAAGTTGTCTGTCCGACCCCTTATTTAATCTAAAACCTTAAATTATTTGGTTAAAAAGGGTATTGTTCCATTGCTTCTTCATTTCAGTCCTAACTAAATACAACTTTATTAAAACCAAGAAAATAATCAATCATGATTTGCGTAATATTTTGTTGGTTAAAGGCCTTTTTGAAAGGGAAAATTTCTTTTCAACAATATATGAATTTGCATGACCTGTGTTCCCCTTGCCAGATGAGAAAGTGATGGCGGACGATGAATTTACGTGTGACATCTTCCGCTTCCTGCAGCTTCTTTGTGAGGGCCACAATAATGGTGAGTGTCTTCTCCAAAGCTGGTGTGGTAAAGTGAAACCCCGCCCAGTAGTGCTTTTGTTCACTTTAATATAACTGTAACTGGTGAAAATGCTCCTTTGTTTTGGTTTCAGATTTTCAGAACTATTTGAGGACTCAGACGGGCAGCACCACGACCATCAACATCATCATCTGCACCGTGGACTACCTGCTGCGGCTACAGGTCACTCTGCATACCGGCCGTGGTTCTCTGCTCTTTGTCCCAGTTTCTCCTGACTGGAGCTACTTTTAGGAATGCCAGCTGTGTCTTTGATAGATATTATAATGTTCTTATCACTGTGAGATTTGTTTGTTACTCAATGAGCTCACGCGCTTTTTTATTTGGTGTACCAACTTCACACACCTAAACATAATTGCGTACAGTACACTTTCATTTGGTTTTAGAAGTGTTTTATTCTCCTCCTTCTTCCCGTTTGCAGGAGTCCATCAGTGACTTTTACTGGTACTATTCAGGAAAAGACATCATTGATCGGCCCGGTAAGAGGAATTTCTCCAAAGCAATGACTGTAGCCAAACAGGTGTTCAACAGCTTGACAGAGTACATTCAGGTAAGAGAGCCCCTGAACACTGGGCATCTTTGCTTTATAACTAACCTACTTTCACATCCATCATAATGCATAATATATACACTGCTCAAAAAAACCAAGGGAACACTTAAACAACACAATGTAACTCCAAGTCAATCACACTTCTGTGAAATCAAACTGCCCACGTAGGAAGCAACACTGCAAATCACTTTCACATGCTGCTGTGCAAATGAAATAGACATAACATGGGTAGAAATGTAGAAATTATAGGCAATTAGCAAGACAGACGCTACCTGGGGACAGGCCAGTACATCAGGAGACGTGGAGGAGGCCGTAGGAGGGCAACAACCCAGCAGCAGGGCCGCTACCTCCACCAAGGAGGCACAGCAGGAGCACTGCCAGAGCCCTGCAAAATGACCTCCAGCAGGCCACAAATGTGCATGTGTCTGCTCAAACGGTCAGAAACAGACTCCATGAGAGTGGTACAGCCCTCCATGTGCTCGCCAGAGGTACCCTGACTGCCATTAGGTACCGAGATGGGATCCTCAGACCCCTTGTGAGACCAATGTGCCGGTGCGGTTGGCCCTGGGTTCCTCCTAATGCAAGACAATGCTAGACCTCGAGTGGCTGGAGTGTGTCAACAGTTCCTGCAAGACGAAGGCATTGATGCTGGCCCGCCCGTTCCCCAGACCTGAATCCAATTGAGCACATCTGGGACATCATGTCTCGCTCCATCCACCAACGCCACGTTGCACCACAGACTGTCCAGGAGTTGGCGGATGCTTTAGTCCAGGTCTGGGAGGAGATCCCTCATCAGGAGCATGCGCAGGCGTCGTAGGGAGGCCATACAGGCCCATGGAGGCCACATACACTACTGAGCCTCATTTCGACTAGTTTTAAGGACATTACATCAAAGTTGGATCAGCCCTGTAGTGTGTTTTTCCACTTCAATTTTGAGTGTGACTCCAAATCCAGACCTTCATGGGTTAATACATTTTATTTTCATTGATCATTTTTGTGTGATTTGGTTGTCAGCACATTCAACTATGTAAAAAACATGTGTGTTGCTTAAGTGCTACCTTTATTGTTTTGAGCAGTGTATATATATATACACTGTAGTTAACAAACTAAATGAAATAGTCAAGATGGAATTAAAAAAGTATTCTACCTTCACAATGATGCCAGATGTGTGTTTCACAGCATTCACTTTCAAGATGCACCTCCTTACATTAAGTCTGCATTGTAGTTTCATCTAGAGTTTCCGCCTTGTTCTCGTGTGTGTCAGGGTCCTTGTACTGGGAACCAGCAGTCTCTGGCCCACAGCAGATTGTGGGACGCTGTTGTGGGCTTCCTGCACGTCTTTGCTCACATGATGATGAAACTTGCTCAGGTGAGAAACATCCCAACTCATTCTTAACCTCATGGTAGCCATAGAATTTATTTCTATTACTGGAGGGAATCAAGGATAATGTTTGAGGTATTTTAGTTGATCAAAAGATGAAAGAAATATTGAATAGAAGTGTGCACACTTTCCAAAGGACATAGTTGAACTAATTAGTGCACTTTGAATTACTAATTGTGTGAAATGTCTCTCATGGTTACTGCAGAGTAAAGTAGGTATTGTTTTTTAATTATTGTTTTTATTTTATTTTAATATCTGATCATTTTGTTAATGTAATTAATAGATTATTATCCGATTGTTTCTGCCTCTTTGAGCAGTTTAAGGTTGTACTTTTAAAGATCTTCATCCTTGTGGCGCTTTTTTTCAATTCTTTTGATATTCTCTATATCAGTTAATCTACCTCACTTTATTTGCTGAAATATGCATGTCATTGTATTGACCAGTAGTTAGGGTTTGAATGTATGTTTGCTTTAAATAACAAGTGTATATATATAATTTCACTCCCCTGAGTTGAGAATTGTAGGAGGGTCTATCAATGACTCATAAAATATGTGACTCAGACCGCCTGTCTGTGTACGGCATATAGAAATACAACTATCTTATCGGCCAGTAAAACCTCACCTTTTATACTTACTACATGGAGGCAAGAGGTTACTCCAACAAATGCTACAGGGTAAACATACATCTTACACACACACACAATCTGTGAGGGAACAAAGGCTGTTTTAGTGATTCATGGGTGTTTCCTGAAAAGCTTACAGCGAAAGAACCCACTTTGGATATTTGATTAAGATAAAATATGTTGACACATTTAATTGTAATATATATATATATATATAGTATATACTTATACTAGAATTAAATGATTAGGATGTCATCTCAGGTGTAGACAAATAATAAAGAATAAATACAAATGTGGACGGATAAACTTTTTCTGTAACCCTGTAAGATGCATCCCGATTCTGGACAGCGAAATGGCGTAAGAAAAATTCTTTCTGCCCGCAACATCTCATTTAGAGGCCCATCAAGCTTTCTTTTTTTTTTAAATGTATGCTTGGTCACATGATTTAGTATGCAGATGAATATCCAGATAATTATATTACAATCAATGTAGAAAATGTACTGGACCATTGGTTCAGAGAGAGCCTGAAATAAGATTGACAAGGAAGAGGTAATCATGTTTTATTCCCTTGTTGAAATTGTATCAATACATTTAAATTAAATAGAATCTATTCGATGGGGAAAAAAAGTAATTTCACAATTTTGCCCTAAGTATCTAAATGTTTTGCTTTGCTTCATATAATTTTAGCTTAATTCTTGCTTTTCTATACTTGATTCTATTGTGTTTGTAGAGGTATTAAAAGGTGTCTCTGTGATGTCACAGGTGGCTGATGCTTGCACATCCCGACAGCTTTTTCCCTCTAGATCGTCACCAGTTTGATAACCACTCTAAACCGTCTAAAAGATTTTATGTCTTATCTGCTGGTGCCGGTCTTCAGGTCTTCAGGGCCGGCACCAGCACTTCACGGCTCTTTACTTCCCTACTCTCATAGCTGCTTGTGTTCTCCTTGCTGTGCGTCGCATCAAGACTACTATTTGTGATAATAAAAATGCATGTTCTTTATTGAAAAATGCAAACCCAGGATCATTTTTGGAGTAGATCGCACTCTGAGGTAGCTACTCTCCCCGTTTTTTCTCTCAGAAAGATTCACATATCCTCTCAAACTGTAACACATCCAAACGTTAAGAACATGTTTCTCCACTCTTTGTGCTTTGCTTTGTGTTTTCGGGTTCATTGCAGGACTCCAGTCAAATTGGACTGTTGAAGGAGCTGTTGGACCTGCAGAAGGAGATGGTGGTGATGCTTCTGTCTCTGCTTGAGGGTACGACTTCCGTCACCATCTAGTGACGTCCTCTTTTCCTTTGCATGCTTTCTAGACCTTTCTCATCTCCTCTCGTCCTTGCTCTGCTCCTTGCAGGCAACATCGTGAACGGCACCATCGCCAGGCAGATGGTTGACATGCTAGTCGAGTCTTCCAGCAACGTGGAGATGATCCTCAAGTTCTTTGACATGTTCCTCAAGCTCAAGGACATAGTGGCGTCCGACGCCTTCCGGGACTACGTGACCGACCCCCGCGGGCTCATCTCCAAGAAGGACTTCTCCAAGGCCATGGACAGCCAGAAGCAGTACTCTTCCTCAGAAATCCAGTTCCTCCTCTCCTGCTCGGAGGCCGACGAGAACGAGATGATCAACTTCGAGGAATTCGCCGATCGCTTCCAGGAGCCGGCCAAAGACATCGGCTTCAACATCGCCGTCTTGCTCACGAACCTGTCGGAGCACGTGCCCCACGACACCCGCCTCCAGAACTTCCTGGAGCAGGCCGAGAGCGTGCTCAACTACTTCCGTCCTTTCCTCGGCCGCATCGAGATCATGGGAGCCAGCAGGAAGATTGAGCGCATCTACTTTGAAATCAGCGAGGCGAACCGCAACCAGTGGGAAATGCCGCAGGTCAGAGAGTCCAAGCGGCAGTTCATCTTCGACGTGGTCAACGAGGGCGGGGAGAGCGAGAAGATGGAGATGTTTGTGAACTTCTGCGAGGACACCATCTTTGAGATGAACATTGCCGCGTCGATCTCCGAGCCCGAGGGGGACGGCGCCGAAGAGGACGACGACGAGGAGGAAGAGGAGAGCGGCGGAGATCAGGTGGAGTCTGCAGAGGGCGATGAAGAAAACGGAGAGGAAGCCTCCCCGGAGGCCGCCTCGGCCTTCGCCGAGTTCCTGAAAAGCGTGTTTGACTTCTTCAACATGTTCACCTTCCGTAACCTGCGGCGCCGGTACCGCAAGCTGAGGAAAATGACGGTGAAGGAAATGGTGGTCAGCCTGGTGACGTTCATCTACACCGTCGTGATGGGCATCCTGATGTTTGTGTACGGCGCATGCAAGGGCTTCTTCACACTCATATGGAAGGCGCTGTTCGGCGGCGGCTTGGTGGAGGGCGCCAAGAAGATAACGGTGACGGAGATCCTGGCCAGCATGCCGGATCCCACGCAGGACGAAGTGCACGGGGACCTGCCCCCGGAACCGGGAGCTCGAGAGGTCCAAGACGCAAACGGAGCTTCGGACCTCTTGGACGCGGTTGGGGGGGAGGAGGAAGAGGAGGATAGCGAGGAGAGGGGGGAAGGTGGACGCCTGCCTGGTTTCAACGCTCCCGGAGGACTCGGAGACTTCGGCGAGACGACGGCCGAGGAGCCTCCGACTCCTGAGGGCACGCCGCTGCTGAAGAGGAAGCTGGTGAGGCCTTCTGTCTGTTGCTGTGGTGTGATGTGCACGCGCTCCATCAAATGGGTAACTAACCGCGGAGCAACTTTTCAAACAGTTGGAAGTGGCAGTGGGAGGACCGGGAGAGAAAGAGGAGCCTGTTAAACCAGAAGAGGAAACTCCTCAGGACACCGAGAAAGCTGAGTAAGTGCTCTTCTGTCCATTTTAAAGTTAAAATATTTAAGAACAAATTTGTTAATTAATAATGAATCTTCCTTTGGCTAAAATGTAATTAACAGACATCTTTAGTGTTTGTATTATCACTCATCTACATTAGGGCCACATAGGTACAAAATTATAATCTTATTACACAGCTGTGCAGGAGGGGTAATAACTAAATCTGTGAGAAAAATATTCAATAATCTCTGAGATCAATGTGGTTAATTCAAATGAAAATTAGATTAGAAAGATAATAAGAGCTGCCTATTCTTCATCATCCTCGCTTTTTCACAAACAAGATGCAGTGTTGGTCCTTGAGCAAAAAGAAATGTATGGATGAAATGTCAAAAAAGGTTCTGCTCATTTAAGCCTCTCCTCCACAACCAAATACTTGTTTCTCCCTACGACGTCCTTAAACATAGTCTGCCAGCTTTATTTTCAAAACAGTCCAGTAGGTAATTGTGTTTACAAAAATACCAAAGCGAAACACAATTCTCTCCCCTCGTGTGTCTCGACCAGCACGGAGAATGCAGAGAAGGAAAAGGAAGAGAAGGCCGTGCCGGAGGTAAAGGAGGAGGAGCCTGAGGTGCCAGAGGAAAAGTTGAAGATAAAGTCGAAGAAGGAGAAGAAACACATCCAGGAGGGCTTTGAGCTGTGGAATGAGCTTGAGATTCAGAGGATTAAATTCATGGTGTGGGCCTCTCTACTACAGTCTAGTAATAAACATGCTTCAAATGGAGCCTGAGATGTGGATTTATTTCGATAAGGACTGGTTTATTCTTCTTTCCAGAACTACCTCTCTCGCAACTTCTACAACTTCCGGTTCTTGGCCCTGTTTATCGCCTTCGCCCTCAATTTCATCCTACTCTTCTACAAGGTCTGTGCACCCGTGACTATTGTTAGAGGACACACAGCATCAAACTCTGAGCGATCCTGCAGAATCTGATCAAGAACAATACATTTGAGGCGGACAGCGGTGCATCATTTAAGAGTAGTTGACAAGGAGTACACTATCCCCCCCACTCCCTTCCAAAGACTCCTTCTGTGTCTGACCCGTGCAGGTGTCTGAAAGTCCTCCAGGCCAGGGGGAACCGTTGGAGGGTTCCGGCCTGTTTGAGGCCTCCGGCATGTTCGAAGGCTCCGGTGCTGAGGACGGGTCCGGATTCGAGGACGGAGGAGGAGAAGATGACGAGGAGGAAGGCCCCTTGTACTACTTCTTGGAAGAGAGCACAGGCTACATGGAGCCAGCGATGGCTTTCTTCGGTATCATCCACACTATCCTCTCTTTCCTCTGCATCATCGGCTACAACTGCCTCAAGGTGCGTAGTGTTCGTACCACGAGAAACGGCCCCATGGTGGATATCAAGCAACGTGTCTCGTTGTCCCCCGTTACCTTTTTCAGGTCCCGCTAGTTATCTTCAAGAGAGAGAAGGAGCTGGCCAGAAAGCTGGAGTTTGATGGTGTTTATGTCACTGAGCAGCCGGAGGACGACGACATCAAGGGCCAGTGGGACAGACTCGTGCTCAACACTCCGTAAGAGTTACATCATCACATTTAGGCTCAAACCCCGTCCCAGGATTCACTCCAGCCCGAATCCCACCTCTGGCACACAGAGATGACTAAGATATTCAGAATAATGGAACTACGAAGCACCTGTTTGCTGAATCTAACTGACTACTCATTTTCTGCCTCTTGATGTAGATCTTTCCCTAACAATTACTGGGACAAGTTTGTGAAAAGAAAGGTGCGTTTTTCCCTCAGAGCTGTGATTGAAAATGTCCGAGATCTTTTTTTCACATAGTGAAAGGACATCTGCGTGTGTGTGTGTGTGTGTGTGATACCCAGGTGCTGGATAAATATGGCGACATCTACGGCAGAGAGAGGATCGCAGAGCTGCTCGGGATGGACTTGGCTTCTCTGGACGTCAGTGCCATGACTCATGAAAAGAAGCCGGAGCCAGACACCTCAATGTTTAGCTGGTACGTACTCTTCACGCTCCACACGAGCTATTAAGAGCACAACGTCAGAGGACAAACCTGTCCTTCTCTCCACAGGATGACCACCATTGACATCAAGTACCAGATCTGGAAGTTTGGTGTTATTTTCACCGACCACGTGAGTTAAGGAAGCAGCTCGTGGTTTGATTCCGACACTGAGAACTCGAGTGTGACTGACAGCACTCTCTCCTTTTTGTATTTAGACCTTCCTCTACCTGGTCTGGTACATGTTGACGTCCCTGCTCGGTCACTACAACAACTTCTTCTTTGCCGCTCATCTTCTGGACATCGCCATGGGTGTCAAAACCTTGCGCACCATTCTGTCCTCTGTCACTCACAACGGCAAACAGGTCTGCACACTTGCACCACAATGACGCGCCACGGGGCTTTCTGCACACGGTGCGCTAATGTCCCGTGCACCTGTGCCCCCCAGCTGATGATGACGGTGGGCCTGCTGGCCGTGGTGGTCTACCTGTACACCGTGGTGGCCTTCAACTTCTTCCGCAAGTTCTACAACATGAGCGAGGACGAGGACGAACCGGACATGAAGTGTGACGACATGATGACGGTGAGTGGACGGGCAGAAGACGAGGGCCGTGGGGCCATGGTGTCGGGGGTGCATTTTCGTCCTTGGTGTTAAACATGCGGCCTGTGGCTCTCTCCCGTAGTGTTACCTGTTCCACATGTACGTTGGCGTGCGCGCCGGTGGAGGCATCGGAGATGAAATTGAGGACCCGGCCGGCGACGAATACGAGCTCTACCGAGTTGTCTTTGACATTACCTTCTTCTTCTTCGTTATTGTCATCTTGCTGGCTATCATCCAGGGTGGGTATTTAAAAGTACTCATTTTCTCAATTAAATAATCACCACACACAACTTAGGTGTAATTACAAGCCCAAACTGAGAAAAAGGACTATGTTTTCTGCAGGTTTTTTAAATTCTACTTCTGTTGTTTAAAATTGCTATAATCACAGAATGTCACACAATGCGGGTGTGGAAGGAAAATTACATCATTACATATTATTACTAGTGCTGGGCGATCATTCATTCAGGTTTAATAGCATGATTTCTGGCAATTCATCCTGATTAAAAGTGTTGAGAAATTAAATGTGGGCGGCAGTTATCAACATGAAATGATCTCAAGAAATCCGTTTACAAACTCATACAATTTTTGGGAGGATGAGTTAGAAGTGTAATTATTGAGAGTTAACACACCAATGAGGAGTATTGAGGAATGCTGTGTGTCCGTCAGGTCTGATCATCGATGCCTTTGGAGAGCTGAGGGACCAGCAGGAGCAGGTCCGAGAGGACATGGAGGTAAGAGGATGCGGATCAGGGGGCTTTAAAACGTTACTTTACTTCTTCTCCTTCAGTTACACAGCAAGAATGTGTTTTTATTTTAACTGTCCCGTCTCCCTCCAGACAAAGTGCTTCATCTGTGGTATTGGAAGCGACTACTTTGACACGACGCCGCACGGCTTCGAGACGCACACCTTGGAAGAGCATAACTTGGCCAACTACATGTGAGTGCAGATGTGCTCTGTCTCTAAAATGCAGGATGTCTGCACACTTTTACCCTCACTTCCAAAGTTCCAGGTGGCCTTGAAACCCTTGACCGTTTGATAATTTTAGAAAATCAGTATTCAAGAGCATTCGACTGTTACCATTAAAAGACAGCATACTTTTACTTTTAAAAACATGCATATGGTGGCTAATTTGTCTGGACATAATCCAAAGATTTGTTTTGTCTTTTTCAACTTCAGGTTCTTCCTGATGTATCTCATAAATAAAGATGAAACTGAGCACACAGGACAGGTCAGTAACGATACGTGCAGAAAGCATGTTTGTACACATTCATAAAATCGTCCTTACTCCTTCTTTACAACTCTTTGTCTCAGGAGTCCTACGTGTGGAAGCTGTACCAGGAGCGATGCTGGGACTTCTTCCCTGCTGGAGACTGCTTCCGGAAGCAGTACGAGGATCAGCTTGGATAACATCCTGCAAAGCATTAACTTCTGGGGGAGGAGAGGAGGGGAGGGGAGGGAGGGAGAAAGGAAGGAAGAAAGGGAGGGAGGGAGGGAGGGAGGGAGGAAGGAAAAAATGAAGGCTGAACACATTGATTTTCTTAGTTTCTCCTATCTTGAAGCTATGCACATTTTGACTGCACTGCTGCACCACCTGCACAACAATGTCATTGAGAGAGAATTGAAGAGAAGCATAAAAAGTCAGGGGCCTTTTTATTGTGCTATGAAAACACTACATGGCCTTTTTGGTGTATAATATACATAGACTGCCTTGCGTAACAGTGCATTTAGACAAAACGGGCTCTTTCAGTCGCTACTGCTGTAAACGTTATAGTGCCTATAGCAATGTCACTGCTTCTTAGTTTGAACAATTTCATTTACGATTAGAGTGGATATGTTTTATTTATATTGTGTCTACAGTTGGGAGTTGTTTGTGTTTTTGTACGTGGCTTTTTGGAGATTCAGTGAGAGCGAGCGTTTTGAAAGCGGAACCATGTCTCAGAGATCCCTGAGGCAGCAGCGAATGTTCTAGGCCCCCCTCTCGCTTCCGTTTTCTTCTTTTCTCTCCCCCTCGATTGTGAATGTAAACTCAGAGACAATAAATCGTCCTGCGTGCGTGACCCCTTACCGCTATGAATCGGCTGTATAGACAAACCCAGCTTGCACTCTGAAGTCTTACGATGCGTCCCCTGGACGTATGTGGTCCCCTATCTCCAGTGGTGTCCCCGTGCCATGGAAGGTAGTGATGGTGTACACACATGCAGTAAAGGAGGATGCCAAGGGTATTTGTTTCTTGTTTATATGCAGATCAGATCTTCTGAAGACGACCGTTTTAGCCCGTCTGTATTTCTGGCTGGCAGTCTGTTTCATGACACTTTGTCCACAGATAGGTTTTTGTCTGTGCATTGAAATAACACGTGAATATATTTAATGTGTACATCTTGGCTGCAGCGTCATGTGTATAACAGAGTAACGTAGAGGCCTTTTGATTTTACATAAATCATAGATACATATATTTATTTTTCTTGGAAGAACTTGAGCAATCGTTCTTCTGCGTCGGACCTGAACACGTTGTTTGTGAAAACTCCCCCAGCGGTGGAGGATCTCATTCTCACGCTGAAGTTAATGCCCAGTTTGAAGTCGGAAAAGCACATTTTCTTTTTGCCAGGTGTTTACGACCGGCCGGTCCTTTTTCGCCAAGTCACGTGGGATGGACGTGTTGATCTCAGACAGCGGCGCCTCACTAGTCCTACGACGCATCACATACAAACTCTCCCTCTTACATCCAAATGTCTCGATTCCCGCTCTGCGAGGCCGAGGGGTGTTTGTTTTGCCGATGACTCTGAAATGTGCACATGTGTCCAGCCGGAAGCAGCTGACTGGAGATCTCTACTTTCCACCTGACGTGTCCTCTGACTGAACCCTGTGTTTCAATACAGAATAAACAAATTATTTTAAGGACAACTGAGACACGTGTGTCCTCATTTACATGTAAACTCACTGTGCATGCGCATTTGTTCTATAGCTTTTGTCTGGACGGTTTAAAACTTTGCATACACAATTTTTGTAAATTGGGCCATTTTATTTGATTCTCATTAGACAAAAATTGTGTGTGCGCGTGTGTTTGCGAGTGTGTCTGTGTTTGGTGCGTTCCTATGGGGTATTATAAATGTTGTGGCAGGGACATTAACATACATTTTCATATTACATTGAGCAAATGTAAATCCTTGTCAGCTTTCTGGTCTGTCAACGCCTGACAATGTTCATGTTATCTTCATTGATGTTTCCATTATCTTTTTTTTGGTCACTTTTAACACCATTAATGAAAACTTTCAAAGGATTTATATTAACAAAACAATCATATTTAGTAGTTGAGGTAAATTGCAATACGATTGAACTCTGAACAATAATATCCTATATAAATTAAAAGCGGGACATTTATTAAATAATACTTGCAAGCAGGAGACATATTGATACACGTACAAAGTCATGGATGGAGGCTCCTTAAAGGTTTTCTTCTTTGCAGGGGGAACATATAGTTGAGGATAAGCATAGATGAACATTGACGCACAAACATCTTGATTATCAGATGACTCAGAACACAATGTGCCTCTATGTGAGAGAGCACAGACTTTCTGTCGTCTGTCTAATAATGACTGAGGTGAAACATTGTTGGACTTTTTCCAGCAATTCATTATCAACCTTTTTATAATCATCTATCTGCATCACTGCATGATGAATCACGCAGCATTAAACAAACATAAAGCATTTTATAGTAGCCGAGTCGAGTTTCAAGACACTTTTCACACATCATTTCCATTTCTAACCATTTCTGTGGCGCTCCTCTTGAAACAGCACTGTGAAGCTGCCTACTTTTACACTCCATGTTGAATTGAGAGAATCAAATGTGCCGGCGTTAAAGTGTCACAGGGGCTTTGTCAACATATTTTATCTTAATCACATATCCAAGTGGGTTCTTTCGCTGTAAGCTTTTCAGGAAACACCCATGTAATCACTAAAACAGCCTTTGTTCCCTCACAGATTGTGTGTGTGTGTAAGTGTATGTTTACCCTGTAGCATTTGTTGGAGTAACCTCTTGCCTCCATGTAGCAAGTATAAAAGGTGAGTTTTTACTGGCAGATAAGATAGTTGTGTTTCTGTATGCCGTACACAGACAGGCGGTCTGAGTCATTGATAGACGCTGCTACAATTCTTTAAAGGGCCCATAATTTGATTATTTTTCAACAAGTTAAAACAGGTCTTTGAGTTCCAGAAAACATGTTTCTGGAGTTGTTTGCTGGAAATAGCTTGTAGGAAACGATTGTTACCTCCCTCTACTCCCCTCTGTTTCAGCCCCTTTCAGAGTGCGCTGTTTTCTGCTGCTCATTACATATTCATGATCTGCAGCTCATTTGGCCACGCCCACAGCTTGTAGAATCGGCGGTAGCGGCCGGCGGGCCGGCTGACAGGGGAGGAGCTGAAGGGGGGGGGGGGGCACGAACAGCTCACCCAGAGGCTGAAGGCAGGATCGATTCAGAAACCTGTATCTCACTCAAAACAGCATGGATGGTTTTTCTTTCAAGTTTGTATGCGTGTGGAAGCACCAGAGACACACAATAATCCCAGAAAAAATGATTTCTCCATAATATGGGCCCTTTAAAACTCAGTGGAGTGAAATATATACATGTATATATAGTCCTAGATTAAGATCATACAATATGAATATTTTGCAGATTAAACTTCAGGTAAAAGCATCTGAGCACTTCCTCTCCTCGTTGCTTAGCTGCTCCCCTCCTCTGTACGCGCTGTGCCACTCCTCTGCTGGGTCAACAGGTCAGTCTCCAGTGCAAACACGGTGATGCAGGCCGGGGTTGGGTCCGCCGCTCTGCCCCTCCCTGCCTTCACTCGCATAAAACCGGGCATCTAGCAGGGATCACTTCGTGACCAAAATCACTCCCGATTCCGTCCGTCCGTCTCGCACCGCTGCTGCCATGTTTGTCGCTCCTCCGGGATACCAGCCTGTCTACGGCCCTGTGAGTACCTGCACTGACTTGTGCTGGCTAATGCGTTGCAGGGGAGCAGAGGGGTAACGTTTTGGTGCAGCCTTATGTCGTACACTGGACAATTTTACCAGAAATATTTTTGGTTCATGAACCCCAGGCGAAGGTATTAAGTAACACATTTCTGGTGTTCGTCCACATGAATGAAAGTGTAATATTTTAGAAATAGTTTCAGGTTCTTGGTTGACAATATTTAGAAGTTTCAGTGAATTCATTAGTATAGAATCAGTAAATGTTTACTCCCACCACTGCACTAAACAGTGAAATCAACTCATTCAGTTTTTTATGTTTAATCACATGGAGTTGTGTGGTGCATGCCTGTGAGCGTTACGGCAGAGTGTGGATGGATGAATATTTGTTGTGCACCGCACAGAGAATCCCCTATTTGGGGCCCATTCATGGAGGCCTGAAGGGAAGGCGTTTCCATCTACATCCAGGGGTCCATTCCTGAGAACATTACTAGGTGAGTAAGTGTCCTGACTATACTGTGTGCTAGAGTTTGGAGTCAGCTGTTATATTGATCCAGTTTAGAATTGACCCTCCATCTTTATCGGGTCGCGGCTGTGCATTTGGGCTCTAAATATTTTGGGGGAAGCAGTTTTTCTTGTTTGAGCCCGCAGTAGCCAACTCAGTAGTTAGATTGAAGAGTTTCAGACCTCGTCATCGTCATAGTACGATCAGCTGAGCTTCACATGGCGCTGAGCCGTCACAAACCTTCTCTTTCTATCGTGTGGTGTGAAGACGAGCTTTGCTAAAGCAACACACCTGTTAATATTCTGTACCCTCTTGGTTGAATCCACTTATTGTAAGTCACTCTGGATCAAAGCATTGGTTATTGACAATGGAAAATATGAATATTCAACAACAGAACACTGAAACGGGAAGCTCCTGCTTTTTCACCCTGCACAAGTTTTAATGCTACGCTTCTGGTTTCTTTCACCAATGACTGTGGATTTCCTCCGCTCTTATTTAACTGTTGCTCGTAAGAAGCTTTGTCTCTTTCTGCCCAGCCAACTGCCAATCTGCCTTTTGTTCACAATGTACAAACCAGACCCTTCCTACGAAATAACATCTATTTGTAAAGATGAGTTGAACCATTGTGAAAGCCTTACAGACCACGGAGACATCTGACATCTGACTGACAGTCAAGGTGATCCCGAGCCTCTGAGCAGCCGCATGTATTTGTCTTGGAAATGTCGGCGTCCACTCGAATGAGTTACATGCAACGGGACTTTATCAATGCCAGACCCTTTCTTTGGGTGTACACCTTATATAAGCTCAAATCCGGATGGAGCCGGTTTCTTTTGCATTGTTGTATATCAGAAGATGTGTGAAACACATGGCTCTATTTCTTTTATCACCAAACCCACCCCTTTGCAAAATACTGAGGGACTCACAGGCCATTAACAGGCAAAGTAAATACTGCACATACTTTGGAAAGTTAGCTCTTTTTTTCCACCATGGGCCCCACCTTGACTGTTTGCATTTCTCCTGTTTTGTTAACTAACTAATGAGTCCACTCAGGGCTCGGCGACACGTTGGCTGAGGTTCACCTGCTGTTTCTTGTGGCAGGTTCTTCGTCAACCTGCTCTGTGGAGAGTCCGAATCCAGCGACATCGCCCTTCACTTCAACCCTCGCTTCGACGGCTGGGACAAGGTGGTGTTCAACTCCTGTCAGGAGGGATGCTGGGGATCTGAGGAAAAGATCCGCAGCATGCCCTTCTGCAAGGGCGAGGCCTTTGAGATGGTCATCATGGTCACTTCACAGGGCTACCAGGTCAGACCGACCGACGGTCCACGCATACGGCAAACCTCGTTCACAGTAATTCCTCAATGGAGCATGTGACACACACTGAACATTTGACTTGATCCCATTGCAGATCAAAGTCAACGGGAATGACTTCCACACCTTCCAACACCGCCTCCCTGTGGAGAGAATCCGTGCGATGCATATCAATGGAGACGTTTGCCTCCAGACGATCAACATCATAGGGGTGAGACTGCCAGTCCCCAAAGCTGTCAGCGCAACGCTTCGGGCTTTGCTTGAGGCAAAATCATTCAGCATTATCACAAGTCAACAAGATATGTTTGTGCTTGCTTTGTTTTGCTGGCTCAAATTGTTTTCCCCCTCTCTCAATGGGCTCCTACTGGTTGCATGGGTGTTGTTAATGGCTGCCAAGGTATTGTTTCACTCGTAGCAATGAAGACAGCACACACCAACAAAACACCTGACCTGTTATTACTGTTTTGCCTCGTTATTCCACTGCTGTAGTAAGCTACTCTATTTTGTACAATATTTGTAAAAGCTGGAATGTGAATTGTTACCAAAACTTGTGTCAGTAAAACAAGTAGTTGTTGTAATTTTGTTATCAGCAATGGTGTGTCTTTTTGGTAAACATCATCTGCTGTGTTAAAAAACTACAACTACCGTATTACCTCGCTATAGGGTGTAAGTTAATGAGCTTTGTTGTGTGTTTTGTCTTACATTCCTCTTTGGTGTTTTTAGGGAGGAGGAATGGGAGGAGGAATGGGAGGAGGAATGGGAGTAAGTGTCCATATATCTTATCTCTATATAGAAATATAGTGAAATACAGTGAACCTATTTAATGTACCATGCCATCTCCTTCTAACTGATACCTAGGGAGGATACCCAGGAGGCAATGGGAGTAAGTTTGCATATTTACAAATGTAATAATGAAATTCAACAAAGTGTTGCACAGGATTAAATATGGTCACTACTTTTCAACAGGGAGGATATCCAGGCGGCGGCATGGGGGTACGTTGTTTTAGTTTTGAATGCAGTTCCCCTTAAATCTTATCTATATATAGAAATATAGTGAAATACAGTGAACATATTTAACGTACGCCATCTCCTTCTAACTGATACTTAGGGAGGATACCCAGGAGGCATGGGAGTAAGTGTACTGTTTATATAAAATTCAATTAAATACATCATCAAACAGTATTTAAATGTCCCCCTTTATTAACAGGGAGGATATCCAGGAGGTGGTATGGGGGTGAATAAAGTTTTGTATTTATTTATCATTTTCATAATTTGTCTATTCCATGCACGTCAAAAATACTTCAGAATAAAATTAACAGTGAGTTTCTTTATACTTCTTTACAGGGAGGCGCGGGAGGTGGTATGGAGGTATGTGTCTGTGTTATAATCATCCTTTTGTGTTATTCAGACCTTTATGCATAATTAAACAAAGGTAATTGTCCTGTATCCAGTTGGCATGTTAACAATTGTAAGTGTTAGTACAAATAGCCTTATTCTTTCTCCTCTCAGGGAGGATTCCCGGGATCAGGCCTGCCGGTGAGAATGCGCCATTATTAAGCCTTCATCATGCTCATGAAGCTTAAATCCATTGTTTCCAATAATCCAATATGAATCTGTTGTTGGGGTTGCAGGGAATGGGCGGGCAGCCGGTCTACAACCCTGTGAGTAACATGTGTTCCCTTTTTTTGCCTTGTGTTTGATTTGCGTTACAAACCCTAGAAAGTCATTTCTACCTAAGCAGCATTGGGAATTCTGGGTAAATAAATGAAATATACTTCCCTCTTCTCATGGTCTACTTATAGTTCAAAAGTGTTTTACCTTTAGTAAGTCCTCCCTTTGTACTGTTTAGAGGGGGTCGGGATGGGCCAACGGGACGGTCGCGGTTTCATCACCAATAGTCATTTTTAAAGTAAAAAAAGAGTTGTGTCTGAACCACGCCTTCCGAGCGAGAGAGAGAAAGTGAGAGAGGGAGACAGTGAGACCCCCAGGATAAGACAGCGACGAAGTGCGAAACAGATTTTTTTTTGTGAAAAACTTCCTGTGGAAAAAGGGTTATTTGGAAAAGTAATATGTCGACTGTGGCATCCTGTGGGGCTTATTTACCAAAAAAAATGTTATGTATTGTATGTATGTAATGTAATGTAATGTTACATGTAATGTAAAAAAATATGTTTATATATTATATTACGCCTACCAAAATACGCCTACCATGTCCCTATATCCTCAAAGAGGGCCCTGACAGAAACATTTTGTGGACCGCTGATTTACACCATCTAGGGGTCACAAAGAGGAAATGCACACTTTAAATTTGACCTTTGAAAAAGAAGGAAAAGTAAAATGATGGGGGGGAAAGGGGGAATTATGATTCGTTTGACTGCAATAACTACAGCAGCAATGTTATCATTCAGCTCAATGCACAGGTTTAAATCTATGCTATCTATGACGAGTCTGTTCTCAAAAAAATCATTATGATTATGATTTACAATGCTGCTTGTCTTATTGAAAAGATGGTGCCGTTCTCCAATATGATCCCAGGAGGGATGTACCCTAAGAGGACCATCATCATCAGAGGCATGCTGCCCTACGGAGCAGACAGGTGTGCGCGCGTGTGTGTGTGTGTGTGTGTGTGTGTGTGAGTGTGTGTGAGTGTGTGTGTGAGTGTGTGTGAGTGTGTGTGTGTACACCGCCTTCACTGTTGTCTGACTGTGTGTTGCAGAATAAGCATCAACTTCTTGGTGAGCAGATCCCGGGACATTGCCTTCCACCTGAACCCCCGTGTGAGGGAGGGGGTCGTGGTGAGGAACAGCTTCATTGGAGGCGGGTGGGGTCAGGAGGACACAGAGCTCAGCATGAAACCCCTTCGCTGAGGGACAGTACTTTGACGTGAGCATCATCCGTCCCTTTCGCGCATTTCAGATCATTTCCACTCGGCCGTTTCTTCACCCGCCCAAACTCCCCCCGTCCTTGTGCCTTAGATGTCCATCCGCTGTGGGAACCACCGGTTCAAGGTGTTCGTGAACGGGCAGCACCTGTTCGACTTCTTCCACCGCCACAAGTCCTTCAACGAGATCGACATGTTGGAGATAGAAGGCGACGTGCAGATCTCCTACATCCACTTCTGAGACCACACGCTACAGGACCTGCACATTCTGTATATTCCACGTGATGATTGTCAGCGTGATGTTTGATCATTAATATTCATTATTTAGCTCGTCATCGGCTGTATTGAATCAATAAACATGAACGCACACACCTGATGGGGATGAGATTAACACAGGCTACACCCAAACCCTCAGGCAGAGGGCTCTGTCGCGTTAAACACGTTTATTTCTTATATAAAATACTGTGGGTACTGTATAAAACTTTTACAAATCAGCGGTATCAGCATACTATAAAGGCAGAATACAGACACGCATGTTTACTGGAACGCAAAATATTGTCTCTCTGAAAGGCATGGGAAGCAAAGTAATTTGCTAATTCTGAGATTTGAATCAGTTAGGGTTTTACAAAAAACTGAATCCACGGGGGAAACTACGTCACAGCAGCTTATTTAACAAAAAAAAAAAATCAGAGTTGGAGACTGGGGAGACTGAGGGAACTGGCGAAGCAAGGTGGTGAGCTGGTCAAGGCAGGGAAACAGAAGCCCAGATTAGATTTTTTTTTTAGTTAAAACAATGTTTTTAATCACTCTGGTTGATACGGCACAGTAACTGCATTTAAAATTTTTGCAGCACAAAAATCATTGCATATCTCTATAATAACATAGTACCAATCGCTGAAATATCACATTTGATTTATAACAACAAATAACTCTCAAAAATGTGTCCGAATCTGAATACATTCCATTCCAATGACAAAAGTATGCAACAAAGCAGAGATGTAGAGATACAAGTGTATATATATTTACAAAATAAGTGCATGCATGACGCAAAGATGCAGCTAGTGAACCTCAAAGCAGATCCCGCTCACTGCTGCTGTCTTCCCCTCCTCCACTGTGCTGCCTGCCGCGCCTCGTGTTACTCCGCCATGCACCGTCCATTAGTCCATTCAACCACCTCCGATTGTTTGACCAGTACCTGTGTCCCCTTTGTTTGACCAGTAGCTGTGTCCCCTTTGTTTGACCAGTACCTGTGTCCCCTTTGTTTGACCAGTACCTGTGTCCCCTTCGAGTAAAGTCTCAGGTTCCTGAGTTATGAAAGATGTGAAGATGTTGAATCGAGCCTTTCGTTGCATCTCTCCTGCTCGTGACCTGTAAACAACCTGTTGGGTTTAAAGGGCTACTTGAAGTACCACCTGGAGCTACATTGGGCCATGAGACAAAGTGCTGCGGATGGAGGACAACTCATTCTAAACAGCTTCAAACTAAAGGTCCCAAAAGGCTGCAGCAGATTTATATTGTTTTTGGTCTCTTAATTATTTTACTTGTTTAAATATTGCATTCATACTCTGTTAGGGGAAAAAGTCTTCTAACTATCAGGTTTAGAGAACTTTAGTTGAGGGATTCTCGGCGTTAGCGTTCAGGCCTGAGTGCGTTTGGTTGTGGATTCTTCCTGGCAGTGTGTGAGCTGGTTCACAGAGACTTGTAGCTTAATCACATAGAAGAGATCCATCTGCTGTAAACAGGTAGTTTTACAGATCAGGTCTCCTGATCTGTAAAAGGACTGGAAAAGGTCTCTCCGATTGTGCTGCAGTGTACGTGATCTTAACCCAGTCACCTACTGTGGCTTATTTTTTACACCCACTTAGAACATGTGCTCATTTCAGACCAGAGGGGAGTTGAAACTGATCCTTCACTTCCTCGAAATGCCTTCAGTTGTGTGTTCATCTGCAGAGCTACCAACTTTTCAAAAAACATTGGAGTGAGATTTTGTCGGGGGAAACCAAAACTGTGCCACGCACGCAGCCACACACGTCGGTGCCTCAAATAGCAGGGAATTGGAATTAATATGTCGTTTTACCCATGTTGTGCCCTGGAATCTGGTGGTTTGTGGGGCCCAAAGTTGTTGATCCCCTAGGAGATGGACAACATTGGTTACATTCTGTGGAGCAAAGACATAGCTAAAGGTTCACCGCCAGGACCTTTTGGTTTATGTAGAAGTTTTTTCCTGCATTCTAGTGGATTTTTGGGTGGTATGCTTGAGCTGAACATTCAACCACAAAACTATTGTTGTGCTGTAGAGGAGATCTGCATGGAGAAATGGGCCGAAATACCAGCAGCGGCATGTGACAACCTTGTGAAAACTTGTGAAGGCAGGAAACGTTTGACCTCTGTCATTGCCAACAAAGGGTATACTAAAAAAGTATTGAGCTGTACTTTTGTTATTGACCAAATACTCCACCATAACGTACCAATAAATTCATTAAAAATCCTACAATGTGATTTTCTGGATTTTTTCTCATTTTGTCTCTCGTAGTTGAAGGGTACCTGTGGCCTCTCTCAACTTTTTAAGTGGGAAAACTTGCCCAATTGGTGGCTGACTAAATACTTTTTGCCCCACCGTAGGTGTAATGTTTGTCTTCTTGGCTAGAAGACAAACTGCTTGAGGCACTTGCTGAAGCAATTAAAAAGTCAACAGACTAATCGGTCTGTAGCATTACTGCAATTCATTCTAATCTATTGACGTAACAGTAGTCGTGTTAGACATTTTTTGTTCAGAGTATTTTTTTTTTTTACCTGCTAAAAAAGAAACTATTAAAAGACAGCTTACCATTTTATTTTCAAACCATCCTTTTTACATTTGTTAGTGCATCTAATGTACATGAACCATACAAGGACATTTACAATTTAATCATGACACCGGTATAGTTTTCCAGGAAACTCTATAGAGACAGACACATATGATCTAATGTGACCTGTTTGTTTGGTATGGTTGTCTATGTTAGGCCCTCAATTGCACAAAGCTGTTGTAAAATATATTAACTTCAATATGCCGTTCAATTTGATGTTAAATCATTATTTACAGTCAAATGTATTATGAACATGCAAGATAAACCTTAGAAATACACTATGAATATCATAGTGATTCCCCCTTTACAAATCGGTGCTCAAAATATGAGCCAACGACAGCATCCAAAATCCCAGCACACTGATTCGTTATACAAATCATCCGTTTCAGGTAACTTAATGTGTGAAGTGGGGCCTTTACCAAGCTGCACATATGGCAGCACTATGTGTGTGCACACTTTTTGTTTCTCACACACCCACACACACAAACAGACAGGGCTAATTTCATCACTTTTTGGTGGGAGCAGGCAAGGACAGCAGCAGCCTATTCATTTCTCTCAACTGAGCATCTAGAGTCTCTGTGGTAAGTGCCAGTTCTCCTATTTGAGTCTGTAGGCTTATGATGGTCTCGTTCTGCTCCTCTTCTTTGCGGCGAGCGTTAGTGGCCTGCCTGCTGTACTCCAGCACCATACATCCACCACCAATAATAAAGATGATTGCCTCTCCCAGCAACTCGGCACCCAGCTCTGCAGCAGCGTCCTCATTCAGGGGCTTGATGCTGGAGCCTCGAAAGCCCATGATACGCATCTTTGTTCTCATCTCAATCCAGTGGTAAACTGTGAGGACAGAGCAGACACGGTTCCTGTTAGATTTTCAAATTTGATCTCTTGTTGCTCATGTTTTCTTTTTTTTTCTTTTTCCTCAAAGGGCACAGTTTGCTGCTGTTGATACAAATAAGTCAGGACATTTTGCCGGCGGCATCTGAGGACAAGCTCATAAACAACCATCACCAGCTGGGGACCAACACAAGATAGGGTGAGATAAAAATATATATAGAGAAAGAAAATAATTAACTAATAAAAGTGTATATTCCGCTAAATCTGTTTATTCTATTGCGATTATTCTGAAGTTAACGCCAACATAATATTATACAGATGGCCAATTCTATTACAGTTAAAAAAGGTGAAAAGGTATTAACCTTGTATATTATAATATACAGTATAATACAGCAGGGCGCTCAACTTTCAAAAAAACCTTGGGAGTGACATTTTGTCGGCCAATGGGGAGGAGGGGGCGCGGACGATATGGTCGACGGTTGAAGAATAGCGGCTCGGACCAAAGTCAACTTCTCTGCGTGAGAAAACAAGGTGTGGCGTGTGAGCAGGTTAAAATGCGTGTCTCACGGCCAATGCGTGAGACTTGAGAGCCCTGATACAGCAATCTAATAAACAGCATTAGAATATAATTCCAAATACATTACGTTATTATACGAGTGCTCATATTTTCCAAACAAAGACTCAGATAAAACGTTGTCTTCTTATTAATGTGCTATTTTGTCCTTTTCTTAGTGTAGTTGCTCTCAGTTTCATTTGGTTGGAATAGTTTAATTAAATGTTCTGAGAATATATGCTGCCCACTTAAAGCTACGACCGCTTCTGTCAGTACTTGATGCACATATTTTCCAATAATCACACAATAATTCTTTGGGCAATTCTTTAAGTAAACCTAAACGGTCAAATGTGATTAAAAAAGGGAGGTCAAACTTTTTGATATCTTGTCAAAAGGCATTCAGACTGCTACTGACTAAAACTAAAGGATACATACAACCTCAATGACACACAAAACCCGCCCTCTTCAAGCTGGCCTGGCTGCCATTGGTCTACCAGGTGAACCCGTGAAAATGATTGGGTAAGTGATGTGGACGAACACATTCTCATTGGTTGTAGCTGCTCCTCGCTTATCCCTCAGGTTTTTGACACCGCGATTTAGCGGTCATAGCTAGCCGTTAGCTCGTTACTCACTCTGTGCGGGCGGAAGACAGACGTACGTCCTAAAAAACTCGCTTCTACGGGCTCCTGCCTTTATTCGGTTCGCCACAGGCTTGCTCATCTGCCTCACTCCGAGGTAGAGGAGCTTGGCAATCGGGAAGGCACCGACAACCATCTTGGCGGAAATGCTGGACGAGCGTGAGGCGTTTACGTACCGGTGACGCGATCACGTTATAATTGTGACCCACAAGAACACGTGTTCCCCAATGACGTCGGCAGTGGAGAGACAGCGAGATCCTCCTTGTGGCAGTGGCAAGCAATGACAGGTCTGTGGCAAGTCAGTTGCTGTGTCTCTATTGCTTAGGCTGCATCCCTGTAGCCCCCAGCCGTCACCAGCCTTCACAGTAGACCTGGGCCGGGTCTTCTAACCCAACAACTGAATAGGCCGAACTGAGCGGTCTCTGGAATGGGACGGTCTAGCCTTCGGGGGGACTTCCTGCTTGCGTCATCAGCTTTACATCCACTGCTCCCGCTGCAACCTTCTGCGCTTGACAGCCTTAAAAGCCCAAACCATTTATATACATGACCACTTTATACATACTTAATAAAACAAAATATATTTCAGGCTGAGAGAAGAACATTTTCCGGTTATTTTAAATTCAAATTAAATCAGTTAATTTATAATAATTTACTAATTTATAATTCCTTTCAGCTGTAAATTAATATTGCAGTCTTAAGGCAGAGGAGATTCCATCTATGTTGTCAATAAAAACCACAACAGCAAACATATTTAGCTTATTAACTTTCAGACTCTTTAAAATGATCTTGCATAGGATGAGAGCTATTTTAACTGTAACTCAAGATGTTACAGAATATGTCCAAGCTAGAAGCTGAATGTGACCATACGCATCGTTCTCCTTCCGCTTGATGCTGCTTCCTCCTGCTCCATTAAACATGACTAAATGTAAAGTTCGTTTCATTCACACCACAAAACAAAAGTAGAAAAGCAAGTTCAATTTCTTTGTGTATTTATTCTTTACCTTATTGACTTAGAAAGTGATATTTTAGGTTTATAACTTTATAACTCGCTTTGTCCATTTCTGTTCATATTATGAAGTATAAACTATTTATAAAACGGTCACAGCATCAACCTAGCCTGGGTTTTCCCATGCTGCCTTGCGTGCACGATTTATTTCGCGCTGCAAGGCAGCCTTGTTACCATGGAGCAAATTTTCCCCTGAGATGGGGAACCAATCACAGAGCGGGGAGGGTGCAGCAAGACGATGACGTTGAATAAGCGCTGGCAGGATCGTGTTGATCTTGACTCCTGTGCGACTGTCACCCCTAACAACGCTAACCTCTCGGATAAACTCTGTGTTTTTTTTCGATAAAAACATGTCTGTAGAGTGGCCATATATACCAAGGGTCCCCAAACTACGGCCCGAATGCCAGCAAACTTCCGCAGACTTTATGCGCTTGTAGGTTATGCGGCCCTCACAAGAAAAACTTTGGTTTCCAGACCCCGTCTCATTTGAGATCAGGGTACGTTAGCCATGTTAGCATCAACCTTTAAAGTGTGATGGGTGAGGGGTTCAGGTGAGAGTCTGGGTCAAGGGGGCAGCACGACGGAGTTAACGCTATAAGAGCAGTTTGTTTTATGTGAATTTAAAAACATCACATCGGTTATCAACGTTGCGTAAATTGCGTAATTTCATAAATTAAGATGTGATGTTATATATTATAACGCGTGTAGATGAAATGCAGCGCTCTGATTGGTTGAGAGTGCAGCGCGTCAGGCCTAAAAACACCCTCGAACTGTAGTTTTGGGCTAGATACTGCCAGAGAAATTCTAATATGAAGAGATGTGGCACTCTCTCGTTACTTCCGGGTTCTGGACGGGCTGCATTAACACGTCTCTGTCCATGCGGGGGCGCTCGCAGGCGAGTGCAGAATGCATGGGAGTCTATGGGGCTTCACCCCCTAAATTCCACTTTTCTCAGGATATAATTTTTTGTCAAGCAATTTGAAACTTGCATTCAAAAGGGGGGGGGGGGCTAGAATAATACACTCAGCTGAAAATTTAATTCAGTTCACTCATCTGTTCTAAAAATCCGTTCAAAAAATGTGATGACGTCACATATTTGCATACTGCCGGAGGTGCTGCTTTACGGCCATTTCTTCGGCGATCTCTTCGGCACTCCTGAATCATGGCTTCCTTTCTCATGGCATCAGCAACATGATCGACAACGATAACCCAAGCTGCTATTGGAGGTAAACTTCGACAGAAAGTCCTCCTAAACTTTATATTTTTGATTCTGCTTTAGCTTCAGCTGCCATCAAACAGGGTCTCTGGTCGTAATCGTTCGCAATCTGTCACTGACCAATCAGCATTCATTAGCAGAATGCTAGCGTATTCCGCCCAACAACGGCCCAACCTGTAAGAAATCGAAAGGACATAAGTACTCATTCATTCGACTTTTGGTCTAGAATCCATATTGAACTTGTGAAATCAACAATAAAATCTACGTTGATTCAACGACAAGCAGGAGAAAGAGCTACATTTAGCCGTCTAGCTCCATAGAGTCCAATACGATCTGCACTCGCCTGCGATCACCTCCAGTGGAATTTAACGGAACTGCAACCAAGATCGATACAATGGGCCCGAATAGGGAGTGCCCAGGATCTCCTTGGGCTCTGATACTGCCCACTTTGAATAGCCCGAGGGAAGTGGCGCAGATGGGAGGGACCAGCGGTTTGGGGTTCGCTTCCTGTCTTATTTTGTAGTTTCATGTTTCTGATCTTCCTGGGGTGACTTCACTTCTGTCCCATCTCCCCCTGTGATTGTTTGTCGTGTCTAATTGTTTCCAGCTGTGTCCAATCACCTGCACCTCCCTTGTGGATCTAAGCCTTGTGGTCAGTGCTCCCTGGTCGCGTCATTGTCTTGCAGGTGGCGGTCCTGTGTCCTCGCCAGTGTTTGCCCGTTGCGGTTTAAAGCTTCTGTTCAGTTTTGACTATTAAAGTCTTTTCTTGTGCAAGTCTGCGTTTGAGTCCTGCTTCCGGCCCCCACTACCGCGACCGATGTGACATAAATATATAAACAATGGTCATTGTTTATATCTTAACCTTTATGACTAACCTACTTAGTGTCTATATACAAAAGGAGGGGTTATACAGCTATTATAGCCGATGTGTAGAAGACGACAATGAAGAGAGTCAGCCCAAACGCACGGGCGTTCACCTGCAGTAGGAACACCTGGCTCGGGTTACAGCGGCGGAAAGAGAGCCAGAGGGGCTGGACTCCGAGCCAAAGGCACTCCAGTAAGTTACGCAGCATGACTACATGTCTGGAGCAATCGCCGCAAGAGAGCAACGCGTTCTGGACCACCCGACTTCTTCAGGAAGACGAGAGGGTTCACTTTCTCCCCGAGCACAACGGGAACACGACTCGCTTGTTTGAGGTAAGGACATTTCCATAACCGCGCTTCCTGCCTATTTATCACCGTGGGAAAATGGGTTTGCAGTGAAGAAAGAAAAGTTATTTGATCGGATCGCGACAGTGGGTCATTGTTGATTTCCGCCGAAGTTCGGCCTTCAGTAACGCCCCCCACTCCCTCCCTCCCGTTGAGTGGCTCTCTCCATACTTTTTTTTGTTTGCGTGTGAGGGTTCTTGGATGCGAGGAGGAGCTTATTCTCCAACTAATGAAAATCAGATGTTACCACCTCTGCCTGTCCACAGTCTGCATCCGCAGAGGAAGGCTTCAGCGCAGCAGCTTCTGCTGGACTTTAGTAGACTACCGTGCAGCCATAACAGACAGTCACACATCCGGGACAGCCAGGGAGACCATCTACAGGTAGGGAGATCAATTATGATCATTTGATCATCGTGATGAAATAACTCATCGTGGATTTTAAAATAACCAGCACACGCAAACCGGGAACATGCCAGTGTAGTTGAAAACAACTGTTCCCGTAATCGGCTTACTTTGTGCCCGTGCATGTAAACACAGCCAGTGTGCTGCAGGGAGCATATTCATTTCTCTATCCTGAAAAATGTTGTCGTAAATTTGCACCAAACCTGTAACCGAAATGGCAAACCAAATGAGAAATGAGGACCATCTGAAATAAGGTGTTTCTTCAGAGTTTCTTTAATGATTATTGTTAAAGGGCCCATGTTTTGCTTATTTTGCAACAAGTTAAAATAGATCTGAGTTCCAGAAAACCTGTTTCTGAAGTTGTTTGCTGGAAATAGCTGGAAATAGAAACGATTGTTACCTCCCTCTAATCCCCTCTGTTTCAGCCCCTTTTAGAGTGAGCCGTTTTCTGCTGCTCATTACATATTTATTCTGCAGCTAATTTGGCTACAATATGGGCCCTTTAATGTTGCTTATTCACAACCAGGGGCCAAGGATCCGTCCCTTAAGTGATTGCCACACGTTGGTGTATCGGCGTCGTTCTCTCGGGGCTTTTCATTTGTCGAGTACAGTCATCAAGTTCAGTGAAGCAATATCCCAAAACAGGTTTTACCATTGGATACTTTCAGATCAACTACAACACAACTTTGTAAGAGACTCGTATGCGACAAGTATTGGCTCAACTGGCTGCTTTTTGAAAAAGTCGACCAAACCTTCCTGTCGGAGCAGGATTCAAATAGCATGTGGCCAAAGTGTGTTCTCTCCCCTCAGGGTCCTCCTTTCAAAACCAGTCGGGCCGCATTGTCCACTATAACACTGCCGTCTACAAAAAGAACTGTTAATGTTCCCTATTTGACCCACTCCCATGTGGTTGAATGCACTAACTCACTCTTTTGTGCACTTTGCACCTCAGCATTAGCATGACACACTGAAGGCGTTAGACGAGTGTGTAACCTGTGAGAAATGTCTGTTATGTTGTGTTGCGTTGAGAGATTCCTGAGTCGCATGCTGTGGAGACATTTGATTTGTCTGTGCATGCAAGCATGTACGCTCATGTACCCTGCAGAGACTCAAGTCTGAGACGATCAATATAGCTGCTTTGTGAAAAGGCTGTTGTCCTTACTAAGGACTTAATGAATATGCTGTGAATGCTTGTTAGTGCTTTTGTGTATGCAGAAAGCAAGGATTAACTAGTTCAAAGATCCAGGTTTAATAGAAATAAATACTTTGGATAGAGTCTCTGAGAATCTTTGTAGTTTTTCGAAATCTGTTAATAGTTTGTGATTAATCTACAAACCATTCATGGTAGGTCATGTGACATGTCTGATTTCAAATGGAACTGGACATCGGGTACAATTAGAGAAGAAAACAACTGTTATTTAACTCTTACAGTAACGCTTATTATTTCAGTTTCGTCATATTTTTTTATGGGAGATGATATCCTTGAATAAAATCGTTTTGGGGAAACACACTTTCTGTGGTTGTACCAAACGCACACTCCACTATGAATTAAAGTTCAAGAGTAACAATGTTTTACACAAGAGTTACACAATTCCTCCCACGTATTTGCGCCATTTGCCTCCATCTTCCGTAATAATCCAGAAATGTTGGCACCTCATTTTAAACAATCACACAGCATGTGATCGTGTTGCCCCGAGCATCACTTTTCATGTTATCTTTGACGTTGGATTAAAGCTGTGGCATCAAAATACCTTCAAGACAATTCAAACAGATGATCCGGATATGTCAAATTACGCTACTGCAATGAATTATGAAAGCTGGTGGTATAAAGAAAGAAACATTTATAGCAGTGTCTTAATCACCAGGTTTATTCTTCTCACGGGTATAATTTAGTAAATGTTGTTTGCATGAGCCAGATTTGGCTTGTGGGAGAAACGTAGCAATGAGACATGGAAAACCAGTGTTTTGTTGTCTTTTAATTCTTCAGTCTGCGCCATGTTCCCTGCCAAGAGTTCACTGTGGACAGAGACAAAGCTAGAAAGATCTGAAGGAAGGATGTGAAGGAGGAACCAACAGGACGGGGAGGAAACAAAATGGAGGCCGAAATGAAAATATGGGGCCCAGCATTGTGAAGCACATCGGTCTAGATGCTTTATCTGGAATTGCCAGTGAAGGATCTAAAAAGTTGAAGAGGGAGGGCTTGGGCGGACACACCTTTACATTATTGAAAGCTACTGATTATTTAATCTCCCCGCTGCTTCCTCCGGGTGTCCAAAGTTATTAAATTGTTTTCCAAAATCTTTGAAGCTTAGTTGACAGCGGCAGCCAGAAGTTTTGTTGCTCCTCGGTGGTTTCATCTTGGCTTCACCACTCGAGCGAGCTAATTATTATGTTAAAATGTTAGAACCAGCTAGTAATCATGGAACTGGAAAGGACATAAAGTGCATTGGCAATGCTCCAGGAAACTTCTCCCTAAGAGTGCAGAGAAAGTGCAGCAGCAGATCCAAAAGCCTGCGATAGGCCACAAACTGTCCGTCCACTTTACATTTCTAACTAGCTATTGGTTCTGTGCCTCAATACTAGACAACGATCACCGCTTTCCCTCTGCAAGTCGCTTTAAGGTGGAACAGCTGTTGGTACTTTAAGTAACAAGCGCATCTATTCTACAAACGTATTACTATACGCTTCTCTTTTTGGAACGGTATGGCCATGCTGTTGGTTTACCTGAAAATGATTTGCATGGTAATAGAATATGAAAATAAGCCTAGCAAAGAAAGACCACCAAGCAACAACAAAAAGCAAATTCACCATCTAAATGACCCGGCGGAAAGATTAAAACGTCAAAGTCCGAAGGGAAGTTGGGTAATTCTGTTGATTCAGTCTACTATCCTGTGAATGAACCTTTTAAAATGCATAAAACAAAAAAATATATTTTCTTTCACCGCTTATCAATAAGTAACGTTTTTGATTTAGAGCAGAATAATGTTTGTGTAAAGTGAACATTAACTAAGCCTTGAACATGTATTAAGACGTCTAACAACAGGGACTAAATACATCTAAAAGTGAATGGAATATAGAGTCCTGACGGTGATCTGATAACAACAAAACACCACAAAAGGCGTCGTAGAACGGGGCAAGAAAGGAGAAATTGTGGGATTAAGGCTGTGACCATTTCAGCTTCTCACAATATTTCAGATCACTCATCGATGCCAAAATACTAACATCTTTATTGACATATAGAATCCTTGAAAAGGACATCGATCATTATGTTCGTCAAACTTGTCTTTAAACCTTTTTTTTCTGTTAGTTTTGGGAGTGGGAGAGTCTTTATCCATGACTGGGTATATCAAAGGATTTAAGAGGCGCAGGATTACCTTCCCGATACTCCCGGTGTGTTATTAACGTGAAGTCGTCCGTTCTTTAAAAATTCCACTGCCCTCGCCCATACTGGTATCATACGACATCCGTAGGCGGGGGAAACCAATTTGTGCGCAGGAAGAGTGGAGCTTGGTAAGTGTTCACCCTGACCTTTGTGAGCCAGTGAGAGTGCAATCTCTTTGTGAGTTGGTTGCCCTTGACGAAGATAAGCGTGTGTGTGTGCGTGTGTGTGCGTGTCCGTGCCTCACTGGGAGGAGTGGTGAGGAATGTGAGCCTGTGTGACCAAGCCTGACTAGAGCACAGCACAGCGCGCAGTCTGAACAGTTATTATCTGGCTGCGCTGTAAACTGCAATTTGACGACCTCTCGTATCACAGGCTCTCCAACTAGCGTCGGCTTGTCGTCAAGAGGTTGGTCTGGTTTTCCAGCCGCATGTACATTTTGTATTCAGGCAACAAAGATACAGTCAATGTCCTCCCCCTCAATGTTTGTCTTTGAGGATTTCTGAAGCTTTACTTTCCTTTTTTTTTATTTCTCAAAGTAATCAATTGAAATCACTCTGTCATGTACAGATTCAAATCAAACGGTCTGGTGCGTTTATAGAAAACGTCCCGAAATAGATCCCAGCAATGTTGAGAGGTGAAACGGCAGGCAGAGCACATGAATCATCAGTGACGGTGGATTCCTCGCTCTTCACAGGCTGATGAGAGACTGACCTCACTCTGTCTGTCTGTGAGACGGTGCGTTCAGAGTCCGAATGTGTCATCGTATGTTTTAATAAACATACAACTTTAACCAAGATATTTTGATATCCCCAATATGCATATATTTAGTATCTAACATACTCATGTTGTACATAAAGGACTTCAAGACCGGGGAAAAAAATTCCCACGATATTGAGTCTTTACAGTACTGAGAAACTTGTATTGTGTTTTTGGTTTTAAATTCATAAAGAAGTTGCCGTGGCATAGTTGGCTTTCCCTATTTTATTCTGATTCTCGTTTTTACTCCAAGACAAAGAAAGGCTGATAGCCTAAAGTATTTATTTTCTCAACAATAATAGTGTATTAATGAGCAGAAAATAAATAAATAAATGTTTGATAACAAAAAATGATTTTCCCATCCAGAGATTTTAATTCATTATTAGACATGCAGTGATTTCTATGGCATAAACACATTGTTTGAACAACGTTTTAAACCCATTCAGGACTAATTGACCTGTTGGCAGGCACAGCGGTTTGGGATTATTTGTACAATGCGTCATCCACTTCAATGCACTGCACCGGTCTGTCCTGTCTCAAACTGTCTTTCAAACGGACCAGTAATATGTTTTAGCCAAGCTGGAACAGCTGGCATCACATATAGTTGTGATTGAGTCAGCACAGCAGCCCAGTCACTGCCACCGGTTTTACTGAGAAGAGGCCCTTAAAGGTCTGTGTTACTGTTTCTTGAGTCACTCGTTGTTGCAAGCATTTTTTTACTAGTTTCAACATGAAGGGCGTTCTGGTTTTGAATGCACAGACACAGAGACAGCCGACAGCCTGCACCAGGAGAAAAAGGGTAGGGTAAAACACTCCTTGCGGTTTAAATTCCGGCGTCACACGAAGTCAAATTTATTGCTTATCTTGACGTTGACGTCAGTCAACGGCTCAGTCGGGTGCCATGATCGGGAACCCAGAGGGCAGACTGCAGGGCCTGAGAATCTGCGCCGCAAAATGGCAACGAATCTCACAAGATCGTAAAAAACAGTTTTGGGTGTTGTGAAGCTCCCATCCTAACAGGTTTGGTGTGTCTCCTTTTTTCAGGAGCTGAACGCCGCCACCTTGCAGCCATGAGTTCTCAGGCGAGCTTCGGCAGCAGCATGCTGTGTGAGTCTTTCTTACGGTTTGGTGTGACTTTGTGCTCGTCGAGGTGACGCGCTATGCTCACCGTTGCTGTGGTGTTGTGTGTCCAGTCCAGAGTATAAATGACGATCTGAGTGCGTCGCTGGCCGAAGCGGATGCGTTATCCAGAGAATTCAACTGCCTGATGAAGGAGGCCTCTCCCAGCAACAACAACAACAACGACGCACGGCCTCAGGTACACACAGACACACACCTCCAGCACCCTTTTCCTCCTCAGTGAGAGGAGGTCTCCCTCTCTCTCAGAGCTGGCATACCAGTGCATTTTGTCTTTGTCTTATGAATGTGCCTCTGAGGTTTTTCAATCTATATTCTAAGTTGAATGGGTGTCTACAGCTGCAGTGCCAGTAAAAGTGCAGCTGTAAACACTTTTTATTTCATTACTTCAAATTAGAAAAAACTTATGTTGTTGGTATTTGAAAACAACATAAGCCATGAGTCGTGGTCACTGACGGAAGAAGTAGTTAAATGACTCAAATAATGTTTTTTTCTATCTTCAAAATGGTGGAACAATGTGCACATGTTGGTACCCAGCATGGTGTGTCATATCTTAAAATATGTATTGGTAACAATTGTATTTTCCCTTCAGACCAGGCCGGCCGCCTTCATAGAGAAGCCTCTTCAGTCCATTAGCTCCATGGAGACGAGAGGCAGCAGCAATGGCAGCTCTAAGCCGCTCTCCACGACCTCCACAGCGCTCCCCTCCACGGACTCCGTCTTCTACAGCAACAACAAATCCCCGTCGGTGCCCCAGCCTGGCTTCTCCACTAGCTCACTCTCATCCCCGAAGGCCCGGAGGGAATCACGCGCTCCTCGAACCGGATCTGACAGCTTCTCGTACAACCAGCAGAGCCCCAAACATTCACCTCACACCCCGAGGCGCAATTCCCCCACAGTATACGACAGGAGCCCGCAGGCCTCAGCGGCTTACGCCGAACGAAGCCTCTCTCCGAGCCCCACGCCTCAGTCTTCCTCGCTCCAACCCTCATTTAACCAGCTGAACCCTTACGACGGCAACCAGGTGGGGCGCAGGTCGCCTCGCACGGACATGGCCCGCTCTCCTTTGTCCTACGAACCCCACATGTCCAGCACCTTGCCTCGAAATTTTGCTGCTTTCAGGAAACCCGGTAAGTGGCTGTAGTTATAGACGGAAGTTCTAAATCCAGCAGAGATCAGAGATTATTATTGTGTTGGATGAAATGTATTTCCATGGTTTTCATTTTGAGGTAACATCATATATACTGTATGCTGTGAAAGTGAAGGACATATACTTTTGGAAAAGAGCCGTCTGGTCTTGGTAAAGATATTTAAATTTACAGTTGAGTAAGTCAACATGATTGGAACGCACCAGTCAAAACCAGTAAATCTTTTCTAATCCGGTGATGAATCAGGTTTTATTGAGGTTGGGGTGAGCAGTACCACAGAGGATCATGAATAATGATGATGAACTTAAAACAGTCATTAGCGGTCGGTGTGAATCTCTGGTAGCTGACAGAAAAAACGTCTACCCAACCAAACTACGTTCATCATTCTAGGTGTGATTTCACATTACTCTTTTAGGGATTAAAAAACACTGTTCTTCAAAGTACTGCAATGATAAAGCTTCCCTGTGTAAATCTCTCCCTCCTTCTAGCAATCTTTTGTTACTATCTCTTATTTTCTATTTTAATCTCTTTCCCTCTCACTCGCTCTGCTAGAGGAGGGTGTGCAAAAGCAAAAGAGCTCTGGCAAGTGGAACGAGACAGATCTGGACGTGTCCTTTGAGAAGAAACCGCACCACACCTATGACAGTTGGTTGATTCCTCCTACTTTCTCTTAGGGCTGAGCAATTCATTCAAGACTATTATTTCTCTTCTTAGTGATGAAATAACGTATAGAGATGTGATCTCTATCTCTGCTTTTGTATTTGAAGTTGTGGAACAAGTCCAGGGAAAACACCATCCCAAGTCTAATACAATGGCAATGAGCCTGACCTGTACGTGGTCTGTTTTCTTACTCAACACCTCCCTCTTACAGAGACAGAGTGGCTGCGGCCGTCTGTGCCCAGCAGCAGCTGGAGAGAATCCAACCTTGATGGCCCTCCTCCTGCTCCAAGCCCCAAAAAGGTGGGTGGCGCTAACAGATGCATGAATCAGTCACCTGATTCAGTGCATTGGGATTAGTTGAGAATTTAACACTCTTTTCTTTCCCTTCCAGGATCCTCGATCTCAATCTCTGGTCTATTCTCACCCTTCCCTCCCCCGTAACGCGCGCATCAACGTGCCTCCAGATGTTTCATCCCCACTCCACGCCCCTTACCACACTCAGCCCATCATCTCCCGCATTTCCGTCCCGCCAATTTCTACTCAGGCCCATCGGGGCAGGCCCATCCCTCTCTCCGTCATCATGCGTCTCCAAAACCCCGAATGGGGAGCAATGTCAAGGCCCCAACCCAGATTCCTTGGAATGGAAGGCGACATGCCACCGTACCAACCACCTGTACCCTTTCCAAGGGAGTTTTTTCACCAACATGTGCCACTGCAGTACCCACCTGAGCTGAGGCAGCCGGCCGTGTACAGTGACGGTATGACACATTCAGCGTCTGCACGCACACTCGGACGCTCTCGGTGTTCACGGGGTCTTTGTTCGACTGACTTTGCTTGAGAAATGTGGTTTGTCGGTCTTTTGCAGCGCTAAACTCTGGGGATATCGAAGAAGAACTGGAGCGGCTGAACTTTATTCATGACTTGCCCGTCATGCCAAAGGGTAGTGAGAAGGGCGCGCCCCCTACTCCCCGGCCCCTCAGCCCCACCAGACTGCAGCCAGTGGTGGCCCCAGAGGCCCAGGGGCAGGAGATTCCTGATCTGGAGGAGCTGCTCCGCCTGAGGGCAGAAATCCCGAGGGCCCTGAAGAGACGTGGATCTGTGGACCAGTCGCAGCCCCTGAAGAGGTCCTCCCACTATCAGCCCAACCAGTACAAGCATCTCATCGACAAGCTCTTTCGCAAGAAGAAGGTGGAGAACGGTAGCGAGACAAGTAGCTCCTCAGAAGGAGAGGAAGCTGCTTTACCACCTGCTCCTCTGCCTGCACCCACAATGCATCCGGATTTTAAAGTAAGAAAAAAAGAGGTACTGTAAAAATAAAAAGCTTCTTTCACTCCACATTTTCTTCAGTGAACTGTTTCACTTTATGCATGCTGATATCTTGTTTGTCCCGTCAGAGCTACCGTTCCATCCTGAGGTGGTCCAAGCGGGAGCACAAAAGTTCTGGGCGCCGAGCTCGACTCAACCCGCTCGTTCTGCTGCTGGACGGAGCACTGGTCGGGGAACTGGAGACGGTGCAGAAGGCCGTGCAGGAGGTGTGGGCATGTTTTAATATTTCTGCTTTCCTGGAGCTGCCACTACGCATCATGTCTGAGATACTAAACCCATTGCACCATTAACTACTTACAAATATTGTACATATTTGACTAGACATGTAACTTTGATTTATTAAAGGAGAAATCCTATTGATTGATATGTATAAAAATGGATCTTGCAAGATGCAGAATAAAAAGGAAAGGTTTGATTAATTCACTTAAACAAAAGCAATATAGCAGTTGGATCAATACCTTTTGGAAATAATATTCTTATTTCTAGTTTGGCAGCCTCCATAAAATGACAAATCTATTGGACCAAAACCTGGTCTGCACTGAGGTGGGAAAATTCAGTGCCAAAATCTGCTCCTGCTCTGGATTTACACTTAAAAGAAGCATAAGAATATATGCCATTTAACAGCTGAGCCGACATTCAACACATGTCTGCTGCTGCTTGTTCACACAGAAATAGGTTTTTTTTCGGGAAGTTGCTCGTTCCGCTAAACAGCTTCCACCTACATTTTAGGGGGCTGTTAAGAGATGTTTCAACGTGATACTTTTACAGTAGTTCAGGAAGTAGGAGAAAGTAGAGAGACGCATTAACACAGATATTTAACTCGCTCCTTATACGTCAGTGTAGGAATATTTGAGAGCAGAGACTCTTGTAATGTACTTGATTACAGTTTAGCTGTCTCACTGTCTCCCAGATGAACGACCCCAGCCAGCCCAACGATGAGGGCATCACTGCCCTTCACAACGCCATCTGCGGCGGCCACTACAACGTGGTGGATTTCCTGGTTCGCATTGGAGCCAATGTCAGCTCGCCAGACAGCCACGGCTGGTAAACATCTGCTTATTCCTTGCCATGATGAAGTGTTTCTATGTTTGATAAGAACAAACTCCTCCTACTTCTGATACCAAATAATCTGTTCAACAAGCCAGATTTGTGGCTTCTTGAACAGTAAAATACTAACAGGGAACATTTACTCCACAGAAAGTGTTTGTTTTATGTTAAGTACATTTTACATACTGTTACCGAACGAAGGGTTTCATTGCATATCTTATTTTTTATGACTGAGTGTGATAAACTCTTATGATATATTCTCTTTCCTGTTATAGATCTGTGTTACCTACAGGCCTACTTTTTAAGTTTAGGTTTTGCCAACCTGACGGCTTTGTTACCAGTAATGTAGAGCTCATAACGTGTCTCACAGTGATGAGACATTTTCAGAACATGCTCTGGTCCTCCCACATGCGTTAACCGCCAGTTCTTTGGCCCTGCAGGACTCCGCTGCATTGCTCCGCTTCTTGTAACGACCGGCCCCTGTGTGAGTTTTTGGTGAGGAACGGAGCCGCCGTCATGGCCGTGACTGAGAGCCACGGCGCCACAGCGTCCCAGAAGTGCGATCCTTATGCTGTTGGGTTTGAGGACTGTGAGACCTTCCTGAAGGGTGAGGCTGTTACACGTACACACGTACTCCTTTCCACTTGTTTAGTGCGACAGGTTATATAGCTGCAGCTAAAATACCCATCAGTGTACATTCATTCACATTCAAGGTAACGTAAAGGTGTACTAAGCAACCGGGGTTGATTTTTCCAGCGAGGCTCCCCCAGAGGCCGAAAATAAAAGTGCACCGTCGTAAAGACGCTCAGCTGTTCTCTGTCAAGCAGAGGTGAAAGTAAGCCGGTACTGTCTGGTACGGCGTACCGGTAAGATATTCGGACCCGGTTTGCCGTACCGGAAAGAAAACTATACGGTCTCTGAAAAAGATTGCACTTTCAGCATGACAACACAACTGCTAACAATGCGCGGGTGAACGCAGAGTTTACGGACCGCTACCAACCATTCCAATATTACTTACAATCGCATCAGCAGAAACGGAGGTCCGCTCAGCCTTGCAGCCTTCTTCCTCTTTTAGCTCTCGCCATTCGGAAAAGGCTTATTGCCCGATGTTCACCCGTGTACGAGTCCTCTCTCTGTCCAGAGCCCTTTTCCTCTTTCTTGCCTGCTCCAACATGGGCTTTCGCTGTTTTGTCGCTGGTTCCGCCATGATAACTGCACAAATATCGCCACTGCGCTAGGAGCCCAAGACTGTATGGCTGAAGCCTGCAGCCTCCCGTCTCATGCCGTAAAGCAAGACTCTGTGGGGGCGACCCGCCTCTCCTGCAATTGCAAGTGCGGTATTTCCCCTACAGACCCCCAGGGCGGCCGAGAAAACCTTTGTTCGACCTGAAATGACTCATTTAATCATCCAAAATGATACGGAACATATTAATTACCTGAAAAATGTTGCTTAGTGTGCCTTTTAAAGGCACCAGACATGTATTTTTTGCATTTTTTGGGCTAATATGTAGGTGTCCTAATAATTGACCATTCCATACCAAGTTAACATTGTGTAGAAGTCCTGGACACCTTTACTCAATGGCAGGTTTCTCTGGTGTAAGAAGCTGATTTTCCGGTAAAGCAAGATGTAAACGTGTACACCCCTACCTGCAATTAACTCCAGGTGTGGAGGCGGCCATGGGGACGGAGAACAGCGGCGTGCTGTACGCTCTGTGGAGCTACCCGGCTCAAGCCGCCGACGAGCTGAGCTTTAAAGATGGAGACATGGTCACCATCCTGCAGAAGCCCGAGGGGTCGGATTGGTGGTGGGCCTCACTTTGTGGCAGGGAGGGCTTTGTTCCAAACAACTACTTTGGGGTAAGATACTCATTTTCAAACGAATAGGTTGAGCAACTTCTCCCTAACCTTCTGACATAATGCAAAAATGGTGTTGTTTTTTTCCGCAGCTTTTCCCAAAGGTTCGACCTAAGTCTCTCTGCTAGGTGGTCTCTTGCTAATGGCCAAAGCTGTGCAGACTGTCAAACACAACTTGACAGCTTCACACTGTTTGTCTGTCCTGTGATTAAGAAAAGTCGATGTTTCTACAGAGACTGGAAGATGGTTTTGATCTGTCAGTCAAAGAGATTCTGTGTTCATTTTTTGCCTCACTGACAATGATGCATGCATGTTTCTACCTGCTCTATGTAGCATATATAAATGTGTATATATATGTATGTCTTAGAGTTACATCTCTGCAGTGAGCTAAACCTCTTCTGTCCAGCTGTTGATCCCCGCGCTGTGTTACTGTCAGACGCTGACATGTGGGACTTGTTGGCTGCTTGGGAATTGGATAGCAAACATCGGCTGTTGGTTGTTCAGTGGAGCAGCTGTATATTGATCTCTCAATTTTAAAAAAAAGGGCTGTTCCCATCAGAGCAAAATCGATCTACTCCTACTGGAGCAGAGTAGTGTGCCGATAAACAAATGTCATTTTTCCTACAATGTACTCTGTACATACAGTATCAGGGTTTTTGCAAACAGTTTTATCGAGGGATCCTGATAAAAACCGCACTCTGGATTTTTACCACATTATTTTACAAGATTGATTTGTTTTTACCAATGTGGCTGCAGACTAATGTAATCAGCCCCAGCAGAAACCTAACAGCGCTTTTCTACTTGGCTCTAGTCCTCAGACATGGGGACGGGGACTCTCGTCCCCATCAGTCGTGCTGCTGATATGAACGAACCACTCTGTCAGAGAAATTGGACTTTTTTGTGTTTTGTATACAGCGTGAATGCTTGGTGTTGCATTTATTTTGTGTTTTTTTTTAATCAGTTTTCATTTTTGTTGATAGAGAAGGTTGTACACTTAAAAAACTCGTTTTAAATACATGAGTCACAAGTGAAGTTGCCTGTTACAGTCATGTGTTGGTGGTTGGAAATGACAAAAATGAAATGTCTCTCACTGACCAGCAGATGACACTGTACAACGAAGGGTGAACTGTTAACATGTTCAGTGCGTCCAACTAATAATAAAAAATAATATATACTAAAGACGCATGTATTGAGGCTTTTTTGTGCGGCATCAGACCTTGTTAAATGAAACCGTGTTAATACTTTGTTCCTTCTTCTTTGAAGTTTCAATTTACCCCAGCGAGCAACCCAGCGACTCCTGTGATTCTTAATGAATCAATTCGCTGCATGATTATGCAAAAGTATAATTACTAAAATAAACTTTACACATGATTATGTTTTTTTTAATTAAGTCTGACTCAGGCCTTTTGATCTGCACACTATCTGTACCCCAGTGGTATAAACACCTCACAATCCCCAGGGGAAGATTAGTGACAGCATTGTTTGAAGCTGCTTAATGTTTTTCCAATTTTATGTAGATTATAAAAACATGTAATGATGATGAAATACACAAAGGCACATGCCCCCACACATGCCCCCACACATGCCCCCACACACGCACACACACACACACACACACACACACAATGTTAACGCAGTGTTTCACATTTGCGGGTGAACTGTCCACTGTTCTGTGTCTGAAGACACAACGTTGGGGTGAAATAGACCTCGGCCTTGACTAAGGCCTTGGAGAAAAGCCATGTTGAGTCTCATCTTTATTCATAAAACATATTTAACAGGGCAAAGAGGGAGGTGAGGCAAGGTGACTTATGGTTTCATGAAGAAAAAAAAACTCAGACAGAAGTCATTCCTTCAGAATGAATATGATTATTTCCATGAAGGGAAATCACTTTATTTTGTATATAACCCTTTTTGGTTTTGATGATGGAAAAAAACTCAGTGGTTCCCAACATGAGGGTCACAGGACAAATAAGGACCGAGATTACTAAAACGTATTGCTGCTTCACAAATTATGCTAATCTTTTTGGATTTTTCTGTAATTTTTTATTGCAAAGAACTAGATTTTTTCCCCCAGCTAAGCCTCTTAGAACAAATATAGTATAAATGAATGTGAATGTAGTGGTGAGTAGACATTATAGGCTATATCCACGGCATGAGAGCAGTGAAGAGTGGCGGCAGTGAGCTAACCGGTGGGGCTCGCTCACATGCACTAACATGCAGTAAAAGTAGGCCAACAAAGAATGAAGGCGTTAAGATTACAACACACACAAAGGGAGAATGAATTTATTCTCTGCTCAGGTGTACATGACCCCATTATAAGGGTTTGTGTTGCTATATTAATACCCTGAATGTAACATGTATTGCCGTTAAACACATGTCTAATGCCTTCTACTACATGTTTCTATTTGAAACAAAAGTTTAAACGCTGCCTCTCTCTGATAGCTATCAGAACTGAAATTGTCACCGCATTAGCTTACTTTGCTTTGTTTCTATTTTTCCAATCGCTGAATCTCAGACGTGCTCCTGCCGGCAAAGCACAAATGCACATTTTCCCCTCTGCTGTTGCCCCCTTTGACAGCACTGCTTGCACGAGAGAAAGAATTGCAGTGGTGAAAAGTGTTGTGCTCAACAGTGATTCTGTTCAGGCAGAACTCATTTGAACCCGGGGGTGGTGGATTTCTCTAACAGACAGTTCACAGATTAGGTTGTAGTTGAAGATCAATTCCTAGCAGAATTATTTAATGCACATGAATCATGGGACGGAAAACACAGTTTACTGGACTGCAGAAGTTCTTCAACTGTAAGAGAAAATGTAAAACCTTTATAGCCTCCAATCACATAGAAGTGTGGAGCGGTGAGAGAGGGAGGGGGGGGGAGGGCGTGCATGGGTGTGATCTTGAACGCCAATCCCACCTTCGCCATTATTGGAGCGAGCCTGTTTGGCCCATCAGGGTCTGAAAACCCCCTCTTCACATGATGTGCCGACCCCAACCGCTGCCTCTGTCACATAAAGACATGAGAGCAGTACGGGCAGATGGGCTTCACAGGCGTGAGGTTACGAACAGCGCTGGGCAGATAGAAAGGAGGAGACAAGGACGTAAAGGTTGAAAGAGGAGCAATAAAGAGTGTGATAGAGGGGATGGAAATACTTGTTCTGAGCGCACCTCGCAATTTTCTGTCTGGCGGTATACGTGCCAGAAGAGCGCGAGGATAATCTATAAACCGCTCAGCCGTGCTGAATGTGCTCCATTACACCGGCCCTAACCGACAGCGAGTGGAATCCTGCCATTACAACCTGAAATCTGTGCTGATGGTGACAAAAAGAGGCAGGAGGAGTATCTACACAGTTCATTTAATGTTTTTCATAGTGAATATGCAGGTTAAGTATAAAAACAAATTTCTTTCCACGCACACAGTGTTGCAAACATGACTGGAGGTTTGCGATGCCTCTGACTTTAGATGACCATTGGACCCACAAGTCATCAATGTTGTATGTTTTTTGCTTTTAAGTATTGAACAGACTACTTCTGAAGAGATTGCTTCTGTCAGACCAGCAGCAGTAAAGTATATTCTAATGTGATATCAGCATGGCGCTGTGCTTTGTTATTATTTAGTGATAAGAAGCAAAGAATGCGTATGTGTGTGGGTTCACATGTGGCTCTGCATGGGTGCAACAACAGTACTAGTGACATATGTGAACTGGACTGATGTCTTTCTATATTTGAGAGCATTGTGCGCGTGAATAATAGAGGACTGCTTGTCCTCCCTGGCTCCCCTAGTTAATCAGCGCTCGCCTGGCTGCCCTCCTCGCTGCTACTCCTCCCTTTCATAAATCATTCAGGCCTTCAGGACTACAAGTCCGTCAGCACGAGGGCCAAAAACTCTGCCGCCTCCTCTACGTACAACCTCCTTCTCCTCCGCTTAGAAACCACGAAACCGCCTCATCTCACTGTCAGCTATTTCCTTCTGTCAGTGTCCTTCACTCTCTCTGACTCATTTCTTATGTCTTATGTCTCCCGCTCACTCTTCTTTCTGTTTTGGAGACAAAACAGATTGGCAAAACATTCCACTCCTTTTCTCTCCCAACCCCTCTTTGTCCCTCTTCCATGGGGAACCACTTCACTCTGCCAGAGTTCGACCCAATGCGTAATGTTCTTATTCCTCAGCTGCCCTCCACGCCCCGCCCCCCCACCTTAACACCGTCGCTCTCTCTCCCTCTCCCTCGCTCTCTTACTGTCCCCCTCCTCCCCTCCCTCCATGTCTGACCAGAAATTCCGGTCAGGTGAGGCGATGATGTCACCTGGTATGTGTCCCCAATGGGTGCTGCTGCTGCATGGAGGGTCAATAGGATGGACTCTTGCAGGGAAAAATGTATCTGCAGGGTGTGGGGACAAAGACAAAGATCCCAGAATGTTTCAATGCAAATAAGGCCACATTTAGTGATTTGAGGATTGATTTTGCTTTATTGGCACCATCAAGGTAACTTTAGGCAAAGCAATGTAGGGAAATATTCCAACTTCCATAATCCGAATTCAGATTTCTAGGAGGTATTTTGTGTCGTGCAGGTTATGTTACTCTCCATGTTCAGCCACTGAAAGTTGTCTCAAAGCTTTTTTTTTTGACAGTTTCATCGCTCTTTTCTTTTCTCCATTGTTCTTCTTTCTGATCGTCTCAGGGTATCATCGGCCAACGACCTCTGCATCTGACGCCTCCTCTCCTTTACAGACCTTTATTCTTAATCTGGTTCCATTAACCAAAGCTGCCCAACTCCCACCACCTCGGCGGGAGGGCATTAATCACTTTATGTAATTGCAAAAAAGGCATAAGACCCTCATCCCGTCCTCTGTCTCTCAGACGTTTCTCTTTCCCAAAACAGTAGTGCTCGAATGACTTAACTCAAGCGCCCTCTCCATCGAGGCATCCCTCCCACTTTGCACATCTCCCTTTAAATGGGCACTTAAGCATTTATTTCATTATTTAACAGGACAGCATTGCATATAATTTCCAGCAGAAAGTCTCAACCGCCACGTAGGTGCATACCCTATGTGTATGCGCGTGATATGTGCACACTGTGTGCCGTGGTAGTAGAGAGAGAGAGAGAGAGAGAGGCAGAGGAGAGTTGTGTAGTATCATCATGTTGTGTTGTGACCTCAGTTAAATAGTGCGGTCTGCCTTGTTGCTGCGTGTGATGCACTCTGCAGCAGGCTGCTCGGTCCATGGACGCCCGCTGTCTTTGCTCAAAATGCATCCATGCATCTTTTTGCTTATGGAAGGGCTTTTTGGCTCCGGCTTCAGTTATATTCAACACAGTGTTTTATATGTGTAGCCCAGAAATAAATCAAGTGTAAAATGTGAAAGCTATAATATGATTTCCCTTAAATATGTTATGTATTTGATGTAAACCATGAGACATGCACAAGTTCATTATTAACTGAAACATGTGAAACATTGAAACATGATGACAGCTGGCCAGCGCTGCTTCAACAAAAATATCGTTTAATATAAATGTTAAGGCAGCAATTGTATGAGTGCTTCCTCATATGCAGAATGAGATGTAGGTGGGCTGAAAATTATGACTTAAACTCATTTTAATCAGCATTCTGTTTTTTGTGGTTTCCTAAATGTAGCTCCTTCAACATTATATGTGATAATTATAATATGTTTATTACGCTATTGTTAACAAATGTGTAAACAACCTTAATCTACGTATAACAAATACCCCATATATGTATATAGTGTGTAAGAAACATGAACATTTAGGCTCATGCTGGTGAAAAGAATTATGAAAAATAGCGTCTTCTCCGCTGTTAACAAGAACACTAAGCACTGACAAATAGATCCCTAAAAGTGATGTTGTGTTTATTTTGTGTTATGGAAAAAAAAAATAGAAGAAGTTCACCTTTTCTACTTCTTCTTCTGTTTGAGTCTCTGAATAAGGTTTTGATCTTATTGTTATATTTGCCTTCATTAAAAAGTTTGGCTACATTTGCATGTTTACCCCACATGATCTGCTCCAGGTGGGTTCTATGTGCGGCGTCATGTCCCCCGGAACGCCCCTCATGAGGAAAGTCAACTGTAGGTGACTACGGCAAAAAGAGACGGAGAGCCAACGAATACCCTCAACACCGAGTTGCTGAAGCAATCGCAGGTAAATCCCGAGCAATCAATAGTTCAAAAGTTGACGGGACTGTTTCGGTGGTCACTTTCATGAAGACCCCTCATATCTCTCCCTCGGTCTCCCTTTGAATCTCTCGCTCTCTCTGTTGGCCGAGTGTTAAAGTGATTACCCAAAATCTATCTTCTGAGTGCCATACAGTCATTGGACATTTGAAGTGTGGCTGTAACAAGTTTGTAGTTTTGTCCCACACAAACAAAGAGCTCAGCCTCTGAAATATGTTACACATACTTCCAAGATTTTCAGAGCGAAGTGGTCGAGGGCGGTGCCGACCTCTCACTGCAACACGTGTGAAGAAAAATGTGGTTATGCAGTTGTATGCAGTTATTTTCCCAGAGACTGCATTATTTTCTTTGTATAATGAGGCCCCGAAACACTCCTGTAATTGGGTATGACAGAAAGCTGGGATCAGATGAGCCTTGATGGCACTTAGTAGTTAATTAATAATATATTGATTTAATCAATTTGTTTTTATTCATGATTAATAGTAAAAAGGCCTTCTTGGTAAGACAGAAAACCCTTCTGGTGGAGCTCCCAAGAACCTGTGAGGAAATGGAGGTGATTGCTCTGCAAAAAAAAAAGAAGATAAAACGCAGCTAAAGGCATCTTAACTTGTCTCTTTCTGATGCAGCAAAGAGTTTTGCCTTAAATTTGAGCTGCGACCAAAAAAATATATAAATAGCCATGGAATACATTCTGAATGTACAAACACATATCACACAGTCAGTGTCCTCCCTGTACATAACAACAAGGTGCTGTTTTTGACTGAATGGTCCCCCAAACGTATTATGTTAACAGGGTATCCTTTTTTGACCCCCCACAACAACCCCTCACTAGTTGTGTTACCGATTCACTACATTAATATCTCTCTCTCCTCCTGAGGCTACCTCACCCTTCCTTACTCTCTTTCTGTCTTCCCTTAGGTCTCTCTCTCCCTTGTTAATTCAGAGAGACCAGCGCTCCAAATATAGAAACCCACCTCCGAACATCATGATACTTCACCGAACTGTGCGTCCGTATAACTTTGTGTCTGTGTGTGTGTGTGTGTGTGTGTGGGATTGTGTTTATGTAAACCAGCCAGCATGTGTGTGGGTTGGAGGATGGATGGGCTGACATGGGAATGTGTGTATTTCTGCATCTCACGCTGAGCTCTCTCCATTTCTGATCATCCACGTATGCCTTTGCATTTCATCCACTTTCTGTACAATAAATAATTTAGCCCCTACAAGCTGAGAGAGCAGAGGAAAAGAATAAAAAACAAAAAAAGGAAAGCGTATCAAGCCTGGAGCACAAAGGCTGCATTTCCTCTGTAGTGGTGTGTGCTGGAGCACACGAACACACACACACACACACACACACACACAAGCCCTCATCAGCTGTGTGCAGCCCAGACGGGAGAATGAGATGCTGTATTTGCATTTTGCCGAAAGTGCTTGGTACACAAACAGGATCTCTTGTTAGCTCTTGTCTGTAACAGACACAGTAGATTACATCTCGCTACCATATCGATACCCCCTCTCCCCCCTGCCCCGCCAACCACACACATACACACACAGCTGGTTCGCAACAACAAACTTGAGAGAATAGCATCCTACTTGAGCCCCTTTTTTCTAATCTAAAAAATATAACCACATGTTATGAGACAGCTACACAGATTGAACCCTCGCTGGCAGTAATTATGTTTCACAGTGCCAAAGTGATTTTGTTTCCCCTCCTCAGTGAGTATTAGTTGTATTTTCCCTGTATATCTACTTACCACCCCAGGCCTTCTTGTAACACTGCCCTCCCTCTGCTCTGCCTCCTTCATTTTCTCTTACAGCGTTTGCTGAGATGGCTCTTCATGTTAAGGTGTCGCAGCACCGGTGCCCCTAAAGGACAAAGAAGAAGTAGCACAAGCTTTTTAAACAATATCAAGCTGTGCTCTATTAATTTGCCCAAGGCCTTTCATTTTCTTTCCGTCTAGGCAAGAATGTTGTAATTGAAAACAGTGTCAAGCAGTGTTTCTGCTAATAACACCTTTGCACAAGGCCGTCCGTCATCTCATTGCAAGGTGAGTGCTGCCTTTCCACCCAGACGTTGTCTCAATCCCCCAGCCAGCTCATTATTCTCTAATCGGCTTACAGAAAATGACTGACAGGCAAGGAGACGAGAGTCTTATTTGCACCTGGTGGCGCGTTGCTCAGCGTAAGACAGGGGAATATGTAACTCTCAGACTCGCAGAAGATGGTGGTGTCACACACCAGAAGAGGAATTTCAGTCATTTTGGTGAAACAAGGACGTGACACACCAAGAGAAAAAAAAAGAAGGTTCATCCAAACTACCCATTCAACCATTTCCAAACCATTATGGCAAAATTGTAAAAATTAATCTCGACAATTAAACTCACAGACTGAGACTTGGTGTGATGGATCATTAAACTCAAAGAAGAAGAAAAACAATTATTGTCTTAGGAATGGGGAAATCACAGAGGATCGCACTCACAGTGGATGTTAAACTTGAATTTAGAGAGCATGTGAGTGTGATGAGGAAGACCTTTTTATTTTGGTTGGAATGTTTTTTGCATAAATTGGTTTGTTCACCTGCTTCAGTATTTAACAACTATGCCCAGTGCCGGCCCGAGCCTCTTGGGGGCCCTAAGCAGAATTTGATTTGGGGGCCCCCCTCCCACCACGCAGAGTCACTTGTGCTAGAAGATTATTGGCACAAATGTCACGCTATAATTATAAACTATAATAATTATCATTATAAACAAATACAGTGAGGTTATAATACAAAACTAGGGCTGCTTGCAGCACTGAACGGGCCTTAGCCTCCCCTTGCATGTCGGGGGGCAGCGGTCAGCCAGACACGTGGTCAGAAAGTGAAAAGAGAAGAAAAAAAAAGTCTGGAGCCAGGCAGGAATCAAACCCAGACCTCTGGCTTCCTAACCAGACACCTTAGATCTGAGCTATCATCCACACTTGTCAATGCACACACGTGAGCCGGGTGGTTGCGCCGGCTCGCGGCTCACCGGCAGCTTGGGCCGGCTCGCGACTCGCTGGCTGCTTGGGGCCCCCTGGCCACCAGCAGCCGCTTAGTTCGCTTATGCCTCCGGCCGGCCCTGACTGAACCTTTGTTTGTCTGTGTGCCATCTTTTAGAAAAAAGTCTGCTACATTTTTTGATTTTCAAATCCAACTTTGACAACATGTTATAAACTGTTTCAAACTGCAAACATAATAAAAAAAGAATCCAGAGTTTGTATCGACCGAAACCGACTCAACGTGAGTGCGGCTGACAGATATCTTTAAGTCACCAATATATAATTTGATTTGCCCACCTATATAGAAATGCTGCAGATGGAAGAGAGAAGACATAAGAGAAGACATGGAAGTGAATTGCGGTCAAACACAGGATCGTATCTTAGGTATAAGGCTGCTGTAATGTGCCATCAATGCAATGTCTGACATTGACAAAGCCAGGCATCATATCACCCTGTGTGACATCATTAGGGACCTCATCTCACTCCCCTCACCATATCAATCCACCCATCTCATTCGCTGTACTGTGCACTCTCTGCACTGGGGGGGTTAGGGTGTGCAGGAGGGGTGGTAGAGTAATGGGGAGGATGTGCTCAGACTAAGGAGAGCGTATTGATCCGTGCTTTCTGATGGACTTAGAGGCTGCTTGTCACTCTGACAGCCAAAGACAAATAGGGCATCAAGTATAGGAGGCTTGGCGGCTGTGCTGACCGCCAGAAAAAGACACAGAAAAACCCCACTAACAACACACAAAAAAAACACCCACAACGGTTAAACCATTTCTGGGGTGGGGTACTGAAGGCTAAAAGTGGTGCACATTGGTAATACTCAGCGTAAGCCCTGTGGGTTTCATTGATTGTCCAGCGATGCCTGGGCTTTATCCCACACAGCCTCTCCTGGAAGAGGCTAAATGAACATGAGCTGCGAGAAGCAAGGGATGATTGCTTTTGTATCTTGAGTCTGTTTTTGAACTGGACATGACTAAAGGGCCACCACAAAGTGGACTCATCCTTGCTGGGGGGGGGGCATCTCACTGCCTTCTGCTTCGGTAGACCAACGCACAGCACATGAAGCCACTGCATAACACCACCAGCCTCTCCCCACCCCCCCCCCCCCCCCTCTCGCTTCTTCTCCACCTCCTGCAGCAGCATCGATGAGATTGTCATCTCATGCTTGCACCTGGCTGCACACTGCGGATATTATTTGCAGCTTTTCCACAATCTTAGCACAGCCACACACACGCGCGCGCGCACACACACACGCACACGCACACACACACATGACCCTGTAAGCGAATGCCCTCCCTTTGCATTTGTGTGTTGTTCATCCCATCCTTAGGAGGACCTCAGAGTAACACACACGCGCACTAACAGGCTTTAGGACCCCGTATTTCCTCCGTGATCAGATCGTAGAGCCGGAGACAGGCGAACGGAGGGCGGGTGGAGGTGATGGAGGGATCCGCATTTGTAGAGTCAGAGAAAAGCTGAGAGTGGCAGAAGAAAGTTGACACCGGGTGAGCTGCGACGAGGCTTGATGAGAAACCGGCTGGTGTCCGCGAGGGGAGCCGAGCTGGAGCCGAGCGGGATGCTGCGCAGGGGGGAGGCTCTTTGATGAAGCGCGCACGCCGCCGCTGCCGCACAGTTGTGACAGGCGCGTACGCGCGCGCCCACGGCCGCATCGGCACAGCCTCGACGGCGCGACGAGGACAAGTTGGACACCCTTTGACTCAACGGCCTCGTGGCGTCTCTCGCACGAACACGCGTAGCATGCAGACTATATACGCGCGCGCACACATGCACACCTCCTGCACGTGCCCACGCTGAGCGCGTGCACATCGACGGATCAGTGTGCAGCAGCATTCGGCCGTGCGGATGGTTGGAACCGGGACGCTGGATTCCTCCGTGTCTTGGCGGAAGACTCATTCCGAGGACCGGGCCGGACGGGTCAGAGTAACGTGAAGGTAGGCAAACATTTAAAAAAGGAACAGATGTGTGTGTGTGTGTGTGTGTGTGTGTGTGTGTGTGTGTGTGTGTGTGTGTGTGCGTGTGGGAGGAGGGGGGGGGCGGGGGGGGGGGGGGGGTTCTCGGTGACAACGTTGCTTTAACGTGGGTGGCTACATACACCCACCCTGTGTTCTCCGTTATTGTTCCACCACATTTACTTCCTCCGTTGAGAAATCATTTTAGGAACAAACATGTAGAAATTACCATTTTAACGGGATGCATTGCTGTTGAACCACGAGCCTTCCTGTACAATAGTAATTCAGAATGTTTTGTTTGCATCATCACAATCATAATTGATTAGTGGTTGGTGCAACCAAGCACACAGTGTCCTTGCTTTATAGTATTATCATTATGATTATTATTACGCTAACATACCTAGAGCTAAGCTTCCCATTCTTACATGCCAAGTACATTCACGAGAGTGTTGCCTGCATTTTAATATTTGATAGTTAAATATATTTCTATGGCAGAGTGCATATTATCATCTCAAATATGATGCTCGCTTCAAAAGGGAAACTTGGTACACAGATATCATTGGGTATCATTTTTTAAATGAAAAAATAATGTGGGCGGTTTACGTGAGTGAAGCCATCAATATCTCAGATGCTTCATTACCTGGTCTGCAACACAAGTGGAAAAATGGAAAAAAAGGTGTCAACAAAATTCTTGGAACAAAGTTCCTCATTTGAGGAAACATGAACTATTGCAACTAACGACACAGTGTAACCAGAAAGATCTTGATGTGTATATTTTCTTTTAACCCTTTGTTGCTGCAAATGAGACACATTTTGCATTAATGTCATTTTGACAAAATGAGGACATTATTGTTGGAGCTCCTCACGTTTCATAATGAATTAAACTGAACTTGTCCCATGCAGCTTATATCCAGGGAGTCCAGGAGTGGAACAGCAACAGCAGCAAAGCAACCCCCCTCCTCTTTCACAAATACACACAGATCTTCTCCGTTGTGCACGTTTCTATTTGCTGCTAAGACAGAGCTGCTGTGCGGCGAAATAAAAACGTGTAGCACGCTCACATATCCGCTCTAAAACCTCACCCAACACATGCGGCTCGCTCAACACATTTTTGTCTTTGTTCTGGCTGAAAACTTGGAAAATGTGCATTGGAGCTTTTGTGTGTTTAGGTCATTGTTAATTAGAGACAAACAAATATGGCCACCCTCTGTGATGATAATGATGAGGACATGTAATACATCATAGGTCTTGTAAAGATCTGTGAGAGGCTAATTACCCCGTCGTGCACCGACACTTGTCTTTGTCAATTGTAAGGGCATTTTTTTTTACAAAAAAGCCCTACTAAAACCTCAAATGGTTTATCTTGTGTGGACCAGATATTTGTCTCCAGATTGAAAGGTGAAGCCCCACAATGTATTTGAGCAGATTTTTATTGTAACATTAATATTAATACTATTACACACACACACACACTTAGATAAACATATGCGGGCACGTAATTACTCTGATGTAAACACTATTAGTCTACTTATGTTGGGCCTGTTTTGCATCGGTTTAATTCCATCTGGGAGGGATTAAACACTTCTCTTTATAAGTGAGGACATTTTTTAAAGTTTGTTTCATTATTTAGTTTCTGAAACTCATTTTTTTGGTTGGGCCAGCCAATCAGTTTCAGTAAACATCCCAGTATGATTCAAAGCAAAAAGGGTATTAAAACGCATTTTTACTTTGCAGTGCAATATTTAACAATTATTCCAACTGTTTAACATAATAAGTACATCTTATAAAAACAATTCAGTATTTCCATGAGAAAAATATATATATATATATATAAAATATTCAGAATATGATAACTACAATATTCTAAATACCCAGTAAAAAAAATCTATTACTACATGTGTACGTATATATTGAGATGTACCTGTGAACCTAGTTTTTGAGGAAACACCCGATCAGTGTGTTGAGAAAAGACCAACTCAAAAGCCCCACAAAATGTGAGTGTTTTCATCCACGTCCTGGTTGTGTGTCCTCGCCGCAGTCCTGTATGCGTAGCGATTTTAACTTCCAACGACGACGGCAGGCGCGAACATGCGTTAGCATGTAGCTAACTAGCTAGCTAAACATCTCGGGTGTAGAAGTCTCTACAGAAGTGTCGTATGGGCGGCTTCCCTTTCACGCCGGTCCGTTGTCTGATCGTGAGGTCAATTTCTTCCCTCATACCAAGTTCAGGTCTGGTCTTCTTGGAAGGACACTGCCGGCGGTCGCTCTTGTTATGTTGTCAAACGGCGCGTCAGAGACTCGCCTAGATGAGAGCGCAGCGTAATGCGACGAAGGCCCACATCTCAATGTATTTTAGGACTAAAATTGGCTCACTGCTTCACACACAAATATCGACTGTTTGTAAAATGTATTTTTAATATAATAAACAACAAAAAATGGTTATTATTATTTGACCAGCAGCCACAGAAACGCTGTGTTGTAAGTTCAGTTTTTTATTTTCAATATTATGGTGTTTGCTTTCCTTTTTTATTTTATTTTTAAATAATGGACTGTGATTGCTTGTGATGCAGTTTGCCTCCAGTGGTTGATGAATGTCCACTGTTGAGTAAAATGAAATCCTGGCCGACAGAAATAATGACAACATTCAAATATTGTAAAAAAAACCTTGATGGCTTCAGCACAGAATGCTGTGTGTTGCATGCTATTCGAGAATTGTGCATCACAAGGTTTATGATTTGAAATAACCTTATCTGTCATGGTCCATTGTTTTGTCACACAGTACACCTCCCTTCATGTAAACCATGAAGGATATAGAAGCATGCACACCCAACTACACAAAGAAAACAACATTGCCAAGCTGCAGCTCTGTCTCCGTTCAATGTGTGTGTCCCGTGGTCACGGCTCACAGATGCACATAATAGAACACTGCAGAGATTTCTGAAGCTGTTCGCAGCATATTGCTTATGAGTAACTTCCCATTCCTCATTGCACACAAGCCCTAGCTGTGTGAGCAGTGTGTGTGTGTGTGTGTGTGTGTGTGTGGGAGGCAGTTCATGCAGGGCTTCAAAGGGTCTGTTTACTGTGTTTGTCTCAAAGGGAAAAGTGATACAAAGCAGCAAGGAAATGCATGTGTTTCCCGTGTGAAGGAAATGAGTGTGCGAGTGTGTCTGAGGTTAGAGTGGGGCACTTGATTAATGAGCTCACTGTCATGCACACATTATACAGAGAGAGAGAGAGAGAGAAAGTGTGTCTTTGTGTTTATGTATGCAAACCCAGCACCCAGCGTGACTGCGCTCATTTGTTACTATGGAGTCATTCTGGGGAAAAGATCCCTCTTTCGCAGTGTGATGTGACAGAAGCGCATCCTTACTGAAAGGCGCGGCTTTACGCAGGAATTATCCCATCCAGTTATTATCAAGCTGAGGAGCAGCACTGAAATGGCAAATTAGCCCCTGCTTCATTTATCCCGCAGTGAGCACTCGGCTCCTGGTGAATTGGTTTCCATAGGAACGTGATGTTACTATGGGCTTTCACGGGCTGTGCAACACGAGAGAGAGAAAGGGGGGTGGGGAGGCATTCAATAGGGGCATTTACCCCTGCCACTTGGCTTTTCAGGTTCGGTGTTGCCGCATCTTGCAGCCCGCTCCGGTCTTATCAGCCTCACATCGCTGCTTTTTTTTTCTTTCCAATTTTGCACACCCCCCGGGTCATGTTCCCTTTTATAACTAACGTTCAACTCAGCAGGCACTTAGATTTCCGTGGTCAGCTCAGGAGAGAAAAATGATTTCTCCAAAGTAAAAGGCCTACATTTACATTATATAAAACATTAACACAAACGGGTGATGAAAATAACAATGTAATGTTGGCGTTTGGCTGCCTGCACGCTGCGTGAGCACGTCACGGCTCAGTCCGTGACAGCTTTCACTTTGAAATTGTGGGTAATGTCGCCGTTTCTGCACCATGGTAGAAAGTAGTACGTCTGTCAGTCTTGGAGCAGACGTGATCACTTCAATGTTTAAGACTTAACTTATAAGGATCACTTCAATAGTGTCCAATTTGAGAAGTGTGGTTCCAATTTGTTTCGTCTAGCTCATCAAGAGGAAGTATCCATTGTACTCTTCACTGAATACAAATTCAGTGAACACACCGGATTCCTCTCAAATGCTGTCTAGCGGCAGATGTTTACTGCTTCAGTCACCTGATTCTTCACACCTTCCCAAACGTATTGATGAAAATGTTCAAAATGCATCACAATTTCATTGAATCAATTATTATTTTACAAGTGAGCACTACATCACCGCCACGTATAAATAAGTACATTGAAAAAAATATATTTAATAAAAGATGGCCACAACCTGGATTCAAACCCTGTCTAGCAAAATAACAATTCATCCCAAAGACAAAGAAAGATGGACATGATGACTGGGTAAGATTAAACTGACAGCTCTGCAATCTTACATCTTACATCTTTGGTTCAGGGTGAACCAAGACAACTGGTTTTTTGTGGGCGTATTGTGGTTAATCGCAAAGTGAACGAGTTTCTTTTGTCTTATTGATGTTAGATAGCATTTAGATGTTATTGAGAAAGGAATCATACTTGTGTAATGTGTTAACTGACAGAACTATGTAGAGCATGTGGGACAAGGGCAAAGAAAGATGGGCATGATGACTGGGTGAGATACATCTTACATCTTTGGTTCAAGGTGAACTAAGACAACTGGTTTTTCGTAGGCGTATCGTGGAGCACTTCCAAACATATTTATTTGTGCTTTTTCAAGATGCTTTTGCCACAAACCACCGACGCATTTTAAAAACAGAATGAACTTTTGTGACGATTATACTGTGAAAATACTAATTAATTAATTGCTAACACTGACCCACGGAAGGAATGGAAAATCAGTAATCCTCTATCCACAAAAGGAAGAAATGGACTTAATGATTTACAGCCATTGTAAACACTGCTCGAAAGGGTTTTTTGTAACATTAAGGCCTTGATCGTCTTATTACACCTTTCACCTTTTAGAAAAGATTTCCAGGGGGGAGGAACACTATGAGTGTGACAAATTTTGTTGAGGTCCTGCTTTTTTTGTGGGGCTTCCTGAGCTGTGAGTTACAATATCTTTGAAAAATTCTCACAGATCTGATAACGCAAGAATTAACGATGAATTTCCTATTCATCGTAACGTGTGTTTTTTATAGATATTTTAATTTTATTTCTTGTTTATTATGGGTCTTCTGAAGATGTGACCGGTTGCATTTCTAATACCGTAAATGTCAGCATTTAGGTGCACAAAATTCAAGTGTCTGCTGAGTTGCCTCTGTTTGTGTCAGCTGAAATATTACAGCCATTACCCTGCTCTCCGTGCGTGAGCGCCTTTTGGCCGCGTAGTTGGTGCAAAAGTTGTTTTTTACAGAGCAGTACCTCACTGTGGCTGCACATTTCCACCTCCTAACAACGAGCTTTCTTTTCTTGCACTGCACTGAGGAAGACACGTCTAACGTCAAAGCACGGAAACAAAAGTCTGGATTATGAGGAAGGGTGAAGGAGTCGGATCAAAGAGACGGGATGGATCGAGCAGAGTAGACGTGTGCGTGTATGACGAAGCACAGATGAGATGAGGGGGGGGGGCGGCGGCGCGCTCTTCTAAAAGTGTCGGCCGTGATTTGCGCCGGCGTCCTTGCAGCTTCCTCCCCTCCACCTGACTGGATGTTTCATGAGCCTTGCAGAATCAGAAGAGGAGGCAGGCTTATAATATAGCTGACGGAAGTATTTTCATGGTGGCTGGGCCGCGGTGCGGAGGAAGGGGCGGGGGAGGGCAGTGGGGGGGTTGTAATAAAGTTGAGTGCATCTCTCCTGGAATGAAGCTGCAGGGAGATTGGGAGGGGGAGGAGGGGTGAGATGGGAAGGCCGCGGGCGACGTGATACAAATATTAGTGTGTAGGTGGGACACAGCATCTTTCTGAAGTGTGCAAGCGCGCTTTTTGGGGGGCGGTGGGGGCGTCAGTGCGCGTTCAGTATGAGAGGGTCTAATCCTCCATGAAAATGGGGCAGCGCCAAGCCGGCTCAAACACACCCTGTTATTCTGTGTCACCCTTCTTCTCTCTGTGCTGTGCTCTGAGGCGTGCAACAGTGAAGCACTCTGCCATGCAGAATGACTTACTTACTAATGAGATAGTACGCGGTTTGTTCAAAACGCACATTTTCATACCATTGGAAATGAAAGGATCCTCAACAATAAACACGGAGACACTTTTAATCATCCCTTCCCTCAGCAAATGTCTTCTCCCCTCAGTTAGGGGCTAATTTTAGAATTTTAGATCAGACAAGATCACAACCGTTTCGGAGCAGCTAGAGTAGAAACGCACTTAGAATGTCCTTCCATAGCAGAAAAGATAAAAGATCCAGTTTTTTTGCCTGTTCAGTGGCAGCCGTTCAAATAGCACTACTGGGCTGACGTCTCGTATCTGAGGGTTCAGTTATGTAGCCCAATTAGTGTATGCGTGTGTGTCTGTGTGTGTGTGTGTGTGTGTGTGCGTGAGAGAGGAATAATAACTCTCCACTCTCCAACTTCAGCTATGAACTTTTGAAGTCTAAACATTTTGTGTGCCCTTGCTCCTCTCTTGACAGACCTCCTCGTCCTCATCAAACTAGACAGAAAGCAGCCCGACTCCTCGTCTGTCCCGAATGAAACCCTCTTAAGGTGGCTGGGCGCGGACATTAAAAATGCATGTCCCAAAGGAGTGCTGCCTCGCCATGCAGCAAACCCGCAGCCAAAAATCAACACCGGAGGACTTTTGATTTCTTAATCATGGCTTCCTGCAGCAGGAGAGGAAGCGACTTGTTGGCGGGCCGCTGACCCGCCGGCGTGCGGCATAGGATTCTATTTCTGGAGCCGCGTTGCTTTTACAGATCAACTGCCCTCAAATACGGCCCCAATCCGACGCTAGTTGGTTGTTCAACCCAGCCCCCGGAAAACAAACACACCGCCCCGCCGCATGTCACGACGGTCTTTTTTGTTGTTATCCTCACAATTTGTTTCTTCACTCACAACATTGTCTTTCATGCTGACAACATAACGGTGTGCTTCGATAATTAAGACTTGTTCTTAATGCTTGAGACAGTTTCTGTGAGCTACTGAGGGCAGGTCGCACTGAAAACCCATTGCCCAGTGTTTTGATTAGCCTGTCAGGGGCTAATCAAGGTCCTTCATCAGCAGAACTGACAGTCCCATATTGTATGAGCGAGAAAGTGAGCAACATTAACATATTCACGAACGCTGACGCGCTCAATCATGTGAAATGAAAGACGTGGGGCGAACCCCGAGTCATGGAGCCCTGAGACAAATAGCTTACGACATGTGAGAAAAAGAAGATCTGAAATCCTCTGCACGAATTCATCACAAATCACGGCACACAGGAGACGGGCACCACTGGAACATAAAGGATATTTCATAAACCTGGCATGTGTTTTCAGCCTCTGGACAGAGGCCTGTGATAAGAGAAAAGTTAAAGAATAGGATTACGAATGGATTATCACTGAAACACCAAAGCCGCCAAAGCAGCTGCCTTTGCGTAAACCCACAGAATCTCTTCAGGGAGTCGCTCCGCGGACCCATTTTCAGAATACATTTGGCCGTGGATGTGGTGTCCTCTTGTGCGGTGGGCATTAAAACAGACGGATGGAGAACCTAGGTGAGCTGGAGCACCCTCTTCTGGGAGAAAGCCCTCATAACAGCCGGGCATCGGGGACGGGCCCGAAGCCCGGACCTGGACCGGCCCCCAGCGGGATGTTCAAGGGCATCTTGGTGAAGTGTGAGGAGGACAGGGCCTACCCTCCCTACGCCTGGAGGAGCTTTCCTGGACATCGCCCCGAGCTTCAGCAGCAGCAGCCGCTGGACCCTTGCTCCTTGCCTCGCACGCTGGAGTCCTTCTACCCGCCGGCTCCCATGTGGGGCCACGCGGACTCCCTGCTCAGCAAGGACTACCTGGAGACCACGTTTGTGGACATTCGGCCCGGCTCCACACTGGAGAGGAAGCTGCTGGCCGAGACGCAGGACTTCCACAGTGCGTCCTACAGCCTGGACGATGAGGACGACCTGCTGCCGGACTCTGACGTAAGACGCCCGCACACATGATGTTGAGAGGGCTCACTGTACTGAATACAGGGTACTAGAATTACCGTAATTCTCGGACTATAAGCCGCACCTTTTTTCCCATTTTCCATTTCCATTTCCATTTTTTGATTCCGCGGTTTATATAACGGTGCGGCTAATCTATGGATTTTTACAGGTAACGGCCACTAGGGGACATATGGTAATTAAACATTCAAACACCTGCAGTTTATAGTCTAGTGCGGCTTATATGTGTACACATCATTTTTCTGTTTCACTTTCTGTCCAGCATAGCATCATTAAATGTCTTGTTTGGTCCAACCAACAGTCTAAACCCAACAATAATCATTTCATAATGGAATACTAAAAAAGCAGCCACTCCTAAAACTGGAACAGCTGAGTCAGGGAGCTGTTAATGGATATAAGCCCAAAAAAAGTTACAGCCTAATTTTCTGTCAATATAATAAATTCACTATTTCATGACTACTTCACTCCAAAATAATCTGTCCATTTCATTTCTACCTCGTCCTCTTGCAGAGAGAATCTCGATAGAGACTCAAAGAGGAACTTAAAATAGACATATGAGCTGTGCCTTTCTGGCTAGGTAGCAGTCAAGTGTTCACTGTCAAAAAGCCCGATTACGTAAAGCTCCTCTCCTGCTGCGGCGCAGGTAATGACACTACAGAAGCGATGGAGGTTGCCTGTTCCATTTCATAGATCACCGAGCACAGCCCACCCTGCGGCGAGATGGAAATGAGCGTTAAGACTCTCACAGTGGTCATCTGACGTTTGGAGAGTTAACATGAGAATGTGCATGCTGTAAAAATGTCGCAAGTCGTTATGAAAATTCTCTCAAGGCCATTTCACAAAGGTCTGATCACCCACTGCGAACCAAAAGGCTGAAGGCTGTTTTTTTTTCGATTATGACTTTGATTAAGAACTTAAGACACAGTAGGGCCACACACGCACACATACACACATGATGTACTTTATTAGTTTCCCTCCGACTCGTCTTCTTTGATGTTTAAAAGCACATATTATTAAAGGGGTGCTGGTTTGTGAAGCATTTGTGCGCTTCATGCAGAAGCATCTCTGGAAAATGCACAATAATTTCGCTCGCACAACAAAACGAGCAGAGCCGTGTGACAGGGTCAGAGTGAAGAGAGAGGAAGTCAGAATGAATATGCGGCTGTTCCGGAAAGATGCATGAGTCACAAATCGCTTGCGGTCAGCAGAGCCAGTGCACATCCAGGCTAACCCCATTCAGTCACATCAGCTAACAGGCACCAGCACAGGTTTTACAGTCGTTTGCAAGACGGGAGCACAGTAAAACGATATACAAATATATAATATAATAATAATATATAACGCGTCAGTAAAGCAGTGACTCGATGTTAGAGCACGCTATCTTGCGTGATTGCAAACAAACAAATGACTAAACGCTTTGAGTCCAAAGCATCTCTGCAGCCACATCTGGCTGCAGAGATAGTATATGTTTTATTATTATTTTACCTCAATAACAAGGATGAAAGTGAAAAAACACACTGAATTACTGACCATACACTAGTGAAAACTAAAGCAATGTGCTGCCACAAAGTTAATTGGAATTTGATTCATTTGATTTGACTTTCCTTTCAGAAACAATGTCCCGGGTCCTCTGGAGAACTCACAGGTCCCTTTTGAATGAAATAAATAATCCCTGTGAGCAATGTTCACATTCTGTTCTGCGGATTATCCAGTGCAACAGCCACACATTGTTTAGTGAGACGTGGCTGTTGAATAATCTGTAAAATGTATTTCGTAAAAAAAAAAAAAAAAAAGATTGAGTTCATGTATTTGTGCAGTGACAGAAATCAGTATCTTAGAACCTCTCCAAACAAAACCATCTGTGAGGTTTCCTTCTGTTTTTTAACCTCAACTCAAGCTACATACGCTCTGTTTTAATCCCAGGACTCATCCATTGATGACTTCAGTGATACAGACAGTGAGAACAACTTCCCACTGATGATCCCTCAGGACTACCTAGGTCTGGCCTTCTTCTCTATGCTCTGTTGCTTCTGGCCCCTGGGCATCGCCGCCTTCTACCTTTCACAGAAGGTACACACACACACACACACACACACACTTAGTCCATAGCTGACAAGATACTTCCTGGCATTGTAGTTCACAGCCACAGAGGACTTCATACTCTCTGTGGGAAAGACCAGCAAAAGGTCCAGTTTACCCATATAGAGAGATATATATGTATCTATACATGGGTCATTTGAGATGATCAACGACCAAAGGGAAAAGAGGACAACAACACTGTAGCAACTATCTCATCAGTCACCATTACCTGTGACAGGGTGGAAAAGCCCATAGCATCTCTATCTCTAGTCACCAGAGGCCCCTACATCATATAGTCGTTCCTCCAGCACTGTGTGTGTGTGTGTGTGTGTGCGTGCGTGCGTGTGTGTGTGTGTGTGTGTGTGTGTGTGTGTGTGTGTGTGTGTGTGTTGCGAGGGAGGAGGTCCATTAACGTTTTTGCAAAGCTAACTGGCAGCAAGCTGCAAAGGCCTTTTGATCAGATCAATGGCCTTCGTTACGGTTTAATTAGAGTCATAACAAGAAGCCCCAAAGTGATAGATTTCCAATATTGTTGAGTGCAGCCTCGAAACAGAGGTCGGAGTCAATGACGAGGACTGTAGGCGGTGAGGAAGGAAGGAGGAATGAGAAAGTGATGAATGTGGCACAAGCGCTGAGTGGGATTCCGAGAGGGAACATCCTATCGGTCTAGCTGGTGACTGGAATGATTGGAGGGGTAAATTGGAGGCCAGAGAGGACATTGACAAATGATGACAAATGCCCATCTCCTCTAATCCTGATCTCTCCTCTGCTGTTTTCTCCAGACTAACAAGGCGTCGGCTGAGGGGGATTTTCAGGGGGCCACCGCGGCGTCTCGCCAGGCCCTGTGGCTCTCGGTGCTCTCTATTGTGTTTGGGATCATCACCTACATCTGTGCCATCGCCGCATTGATTTCCTACCTGTCAGGAAAACCGCCATAAAAGCAAACTATTACTACACACACACACACACACACACACACACACACACACACACACACAAAAAGAGACCTGTCACAAATTACATGAATACCAACACAAATGTAAAATAATCAGTGTTTGTTCGTCAACCCAACAACAGCTGGAAAAGGAAAGGACAGCTGGCGCATTGATCATAATCACCTCTAATGGGATTAGGGCATTATTTACCTCAGAGAACAGTAACTGAAAAATACCTTCCCCTATACATATCGAAGATTCAGCCTGTAAATGTGATTCATGGTGTCTCTCATGGACCTAAGCTACCCGTCATCCCTTCAATTGTTTTGCTGTCGTAGTTACATTTTAAGACATTTACTGACTGTATAAACAAAGAAAACGGGACAACAAAATGCAGATGTCATGGCCACGCTGTAGATATCACTGTCACTGGAACCACAGAGTGAGGAGCCTGGAGGAGATCAGAAGGTTGTAGCAAGGACGAGGCAGCAGCTAAATCCTGATGGACCTCGTTATGCTGTCGGTGTGGGGTGAAAGCTGCGGACAGCTTTTACAACCCTGCAGCTTTTTTCCTTTTCTTTTTATATGTGGAGCCAGAAGCGTTTCATCTTTCAGAGAAGCCAGAGTGTCTTGCTACTCTTTTGGGTTTTTTTGCAGTGCAAAAACACTGCACATGTACATCCTGGTTTCACATTCTGCGTCACATTGTTAACCTGCAGAACAGACTGAATCTGCCTTGTTTGATGCCAAGTTCAATGAATATCTGTTGTATCATATAGTGCCATTATATAAGAAAAATAAAGATAACTTTAGGAGTCTCCCAATGGAAAGCAGAGGGGTGATGCGAAACAGTCTCCCGTTGAAAATAAAGGACGTGCTTTGGTTTACGGTGCCAAAAATATGGAAGACACTCCAAGGATGATCCTTTTATGAACTGTTCCATGAAAAGAAGCAACCAGGCTGCTGCTCCACGCTCTCCACATATAGACTGTGCTACTTTCTCTTTAGAAAAGACAAGTGAAATCCTTCAGAAAGTTCACTTCTTGCCATAGTATGACTAACTTGAAAATGAAGTTGGCAGCGTACACTTATGTAAGCCAACATAACACTTTGTTCGGATGAGCAAGGGGTAAAAAAAAGAAAAAGACAAAAAGGTTGGCTGGCGAGACATCTTAGCGCTCAGCCACGTGATGCATGAGTCAGTAAAACCTCCATTTCAGTCACGACAGAAACCTGCATGGCCAGTTTGGTGGTTTGCCATGTTTGATCCCTTGCTTCATCTGGTCCTGAACTACTGCAGAGAAACCAGCTTTGGTAAAACTCAAAACACTCGGGCCATATTGGTTTGAGTGTGCCATAAAGGAAGCAGGCAACAATTGATCTCAAAGTTAATTATGAAAAAAATAAAGTGTACAGTCAAACTTGACGTTTTCTATTTAGATGTATAGTTTTTATAGTCTCCCGATGAAGAGTAAATACTTTTGGTTTTCTGCAAACCCAGTGTTGTATCAAGACTGAGCTGATAATTAAAATGGTCACTGTTGGCGGTATATGTAGACAGACACACACGATCCCGATCCCCCACCGATCCGAGTCCTCAGTGTCGTACAGTCCAGACAATCCAGAGATGGTTAAAAAAAAAAAAGTAAAAAAAACACCTTTTGTTGTTACAGCAGAGTTATTCCAATTATCGATTTATACGAGAGCATTTATTTTGGATTGCCTCGACGGTTCTCGCTGTCAACCTGACAGGCTGCAGTCAGATTTGTTTCATTGTCAAAGGTTATGGCAAATGAGATAGTACAAGTTATATTTATTCCATATCGTTTTATTACATGTAAATATCAAACCGAATAATCAATGTATCCCAATAAATGCACTTGTTTAACATTCATCTCTGCTCTTTTTTATTTTGCACCCTCATAATAGTTCAACGCCGCCTCCTCAACTGCAGCACAGCAGTTACAACTCAAGTGAAGCAATGGTTGCCCAATGGGGTGATTAAATGCTTTAATACAACATCAGTATATACATTTATTGTAAAAGGGAACTTAAAAAAATAAAAGACTGGAGAAACAAGCTTCTGCTGTATCAGAGGGTTTTGGAGTATCTGCGCTTGACAGAGTCTCTGTAGAACTGGAAGATCTTCTCTGATGCTTTCTGACTGACTGCAACACACTGCTGCAGCTGTAAAAGAAACAAATGTATGAAAGTTCTGCAATATTATAAATAGAAGCAGAGTATGAAAAACATCTGGTCAGCAGACAGCTGAAAGTCCAACATCGGGCATGTTTACAGAAAGACAGCTGCTTTACATTTGCTCACTCATTTACAAACCTCGTTCACTGAAAACGATCCTTTGGTGGACGACATCATAACTCTGTGTTCTTTGCTGTCGATGGCAAAGGTCATCACAGCACGACTTTCCTGGGGAGAGCGGCCACAGACGAGACAAAATTAACGGAGTCGGGACGGATTGTGACAGTGCCGACTGCGTTGGGCTCCACAACTTGAAACAAGGAAATTCCCACGGCCTTCAAATTCCATTACATTTCATCCACCCGTCATGTTCAATGTTATCAAATGATTGGGTTCTCTTCTGCCACTGGCGGCCCGTTTGTGGCCAACTTTCTCCGAGTCTACCTCCGTCAATGTAATGGTACATTCACACCAAGAAGCGAAGCAAATTGTTGCAACACTTACTCGCCCGACTATTTGTGGGCAATTTGTGTCATTCGCATATTTGCTACAGTCGCGCAGATAAGTGGGTATGGCTTAACTCCCTGAGGCTGCGTAACAGTAATCATTTTTTATCCACCGTGGAAGTAACCACGATCTCTGCTTTGTATTTGCTGTGGCAATTCGACAAAACATCGGAACCGCAAACGCCGTCGTGCTTGGGTTCATGACAGATTCCATCGCCGCACACAGCTTGGATTTAGCTGCTGCCTCGTTCTCGTCCCAACTTGGATCTACTCGTGCAAACAATTTGTTAGATTTCGGGTTTTAACACAGTAGGCTTCTGCATTTCCCAAAGTGTCTTTTGAAATCCAGCATACAGTGGATTTATGCAAGATTAGATAGTTAATTCAACAGTTTTATAGCTGAAAGCCCAATGTTAATACCAACAATTAATTTCAGTGGGATATGGACTTTGTGTAGAGTAGCCTGCAGATAAATATTAAAATCTGTTTTACAGCCTTTTAAAAAGGAGTTTCTATAAATCAAAATCCTTTAAAAAAGGTCTCATTCCTGTACAATAAAACTGATAGTTAAACTCTTCATGTGCCCTGAGACAACGGCTTCCTCTCAACTAAAACTATTAAGATTTGTTACACGTAGGATATTTGATCAAATACAAATAAACAATGGGCTTTGGGTAGTGATTTTTTTTTTTTTACACAGCACATGAACTTCAGATTTACCTTTTCCTGCGCCGCAGTGGGGTCTGTGATAATTTGGCCGTCTGCGTCTATGGCACAGGTAACGCCGCAGAACAAGCAACTCATTGGCAGGCCGGCATCCATCAGAGCCATGCAGGCAGCATTCAAAAAGCAGGACAAGATCTGAGGAATAGATAAGGAAGAGCACTGACCAGGAAACACCTTAAACATACGGTTTCCCACCAGCCGAGCTTTACTGAAGGATACTGAACCATCATCATGTATCAGCTGAAGGATGAGAGTGAGGGAGGAGCGGGGATGCAGTGACAAGAGCAGAGATGCCCCGCAGGTTTCTCGCACACACTGCTCTTGTGCTCGCTCCCTTACACCTAGAAAAGAAAGGAAATGTTGAGATACAGACTAGTGGTCAGAGTGGAAACAAACAGGCCCACTGGCACCACTTAGTGGTGTGTTGTGGTATGGCCATTATCGCACACCAAAACGCCTTGCCTATGTGTTAAAATATTAAAAACATGAACATAAGCAAAGCAAAAAAGTGCTGGAGAGATAAAAAAAAATAAGTGATCCCCAATACAGAAGCCCACGTTGTGTTAGATTGTACACGTTGTGTACAGCCTTCAGGAGCCGAATAAACACATGAAATAATTATAAAGCGGTGAGAATTAGATCATCACTTACTTGGCAGGCCCACTTTGGGCTGTATCAACACATCCAGTGTTGCCCGGTCATAGATTTCCTTACTGACCTTGACCTCGGCTGGTCCATAAGCTGCGGCCAGGACACTTGTGTCGCCTTTGCATGAGAATAAAAAAAAAAAAAGAAAAGAAAAACAGTATTATTAGACTGGAGATACATCATTGATCCAGATGGGGGGAATGGTTATAGAGTGCTATGACCAAATGAGTGAAATTAAGTTTAAAAATGTAAAAGATAAATGACGGCTTGAACTTAAACTGTAAAAGTGTAACATATATGACCCATGTTGAAAGCCTAGTTAGTTTAGTGCACAGGAAAAGCAAATGTAATTCCATTATACAACAGTCATGGGAAAGGCTGATAGATTTTGATAAGTCTGTCTCGTTTCAGACGCTAACTGATAGTCCAACAAAAGTGAACTAGAGAGTTGCTGCTGCTGCTAATCGTTTGTTACAAACTCGATGCACTCAACAAGTTCTTAAGTACGTCAATATTGATCCAATTGAACGCTTACTTAAGTGGAATTTAAACACCGTGACATTAGTACGTCTACCTTTATGTAACATAAGTAAAAAAAAAAAAAGTCCTACTTCCGCCACTCTATTTGGCTCATATTCGGACTATTTATCAGTTAAAGAAAGAAAGAACGGGGTAGAGTGAATTGTCAAACTAAAGTGACCTGCGCACCATCCAACAACACATGACTGCTTTGAGCAAAGCATCTTGATGCTAAAAAGAAAAGGCCGACAGGAGCTCGCGCCCAGCTGTTAGCAGGCTGCGTTTCACCGTCGGCTGAGTCATTCTTCTCCGGTTCGTTACCTTGGATGAAGGAAGCCGATCCGTCAGGTCGAGACAGTAAACTCTGCTCACAACCAAACTCTCTCAGAGTAACAGTGGGAGAGCCGCACACCTCCATCACGCTGCTGGACGGTGGGTACACATGAACGCTTGTAGCTAGTCGCAGGCAAGTGACGTAACTTGCTTTGCCATCCGGGGCCATTACTTATGACATAACGGACCCCTAAACGCATATTTTGATTCCTTCAAATAATTGTACTAATATAATGATATAATGATATAAATAATTTTATAATCGCTATTTTATATATTATATTGTATTTTCATTCCCACTGATTGTTGATTTATTAATTATCATTTTGTCCCTAACGTTATACTGCGAGTCATCATTTTTTGCTGTTTTTCGTCCACGAATGTTTCTGCATTAAATTCATCTAAGTACTACGACTCGGGGATTTAAGATAGAGAATATTTCTGGAATATGCTGGTTATCTTGACTCTTACTATGAAGGTGTGACCGGATGTCATGATTATTGTGGTTGAATCGACACGGCGTTCGTAGCTATTTTTCCTGCGGGTGAGATTGTGAGATTCAATGTCAGTGCGGCGAACAGAAAGGCTATCAAACGCTCGTTGTTAGCTACCGTCGAGTTTAACGTTCCCGGATAAGCGTGAACACCAGCTAGCGGCTGTGGACTGTCCCGATGGCGGCGGCTGTAAGGAGTATTAACAAAATGTATGGAGTTTGCTTCAATGCTGCTCGTCAGACGACTGGACTGAATACATCCAGGCTGCTTCAACACAGAGCCTTCAGAGTCTGTGTAAGTTTAATCAAGTGCTACATTGTTACGTTGGTGTTAAGTTAGGGGGGCTAGCTTAATAACACGAAGGGTCGTTTAGCAACCACAATCGACATGTTCAAGGCCAGAATCAGACATATTAGCTGTTGGTCATCGATCGAGGATTCACAACAAGTTGTTGGGCTTCTTTAGTTATCGCGATTGGTTGTGAGCAAGCTAGCTTTGCGTTAGCCGACGACCTTACCGCAACTAACGTAACGTAACTTAATGTTAATTATCGACCGATAACCTAAAACGTCCTTATAAAGGTCAACCTGCAGGGGTCAATATGTCCGCAATAGATGTGTTTAGTTGTTGTCACTGAAATGTCGTTAGCGAGCTAGCTTGCTTCTGAGCGTTATTTTAGCTGTGTTCCCATTGGTCGAACTAAGGGGCGTGAGGATACAACTTCCGTCTTCAAGTTCGGTTGGAGGTGGAAGTGTCTTTCACAAAAACAAGTGTGGCATTACTTATTTTATTGTTTTTTTTATGCATGTGTGTACTGTCAATTTACTGTCTCTGTCAGGTGTGTGTCACAAATACACCTTGAGATGGAGATTGGAGAGTAATTATGATGTACAGTATTGGTATGGAATTGGGACAGCGTGTCCCCTCAGATCTGCTGTTTAAAGCTGAAAAATATGAAATAACAGAACAAACAAACAGTGACTGAGAGTTATTGCAACAGGACATTAGGCAATATTCCAGTAAAATAATCTTTTGTTATTTGACACCCAGGAAAAGATCAGGTTCCTGTTCAGTCTCAACTCACATTCTCTTTTCTTTAGATGTCACTGTTGAGATGCATCTGCATTGAGCTTTGTGGTGTTTATTTTAGAGAGGGGCTTGGCTTTGCCAAAGTAATTAGTTATTAATACACAATGCTTGTATTGTATTATTTTAGGGCGTGCACCGGCAGCAACCCTTTGACTCCTCACAGGATAAACCACAATTCCCAGGAGCTTCAGCTGAGTTTGTGGATCACCTCGAGTTCATCCAGCCCAATGTCATCTCTGGCATCCCAGTGTACCGGGTGATGGACAGACAAGGCAATATTATCAACCCCTCTCAGGACCCTCAGGTACGGTCAGCTGGCCTATGCCCCCGGTTTATTAAGTGTCCCCATGATATCCACTTAGCTCACAGCTTGGTTGTTTTTCTGTCTTTGTTCCCTCATCAGCTCTCCAAAGAGACAGTTCGGAACTTTTATCAAAAGATGACTCTGTTGAACACAATGGACCGCATTCTTTATGAGTCACAGAGACAGGTTAGTTTTTCCTGCGTGAATGTTACGTTTAAATGAGGTAATTGCTGAAAAAAGTTGTGACGGCATGTTATCTTGTTTGTCTTACAGGGTCGCATCTCCTTCTACATGACCAACTACGGTGAAGAGGGCACGCATATTGGTAGTGCTGCTGCTCTCGACCCAAGCGACATAGTCTTCGGTCAATACAGAGAAGCTGGTGTGTATGGAACAGCATGTTTTTTTTCTAAATACTTCCTCTTCAGATTTTCAGTCAGCAAACATTTTTTTAATTATAGCCTAGTAATACATGTCAACCGTTCCAACTCCTTTGTAGGAGTGCTGATGTACCGCGGGTTTCCTCTGGAGACGTTCATGGCTCAGTGCTACTCCAGCGCCGATGACCTCGGCAAGGGCCGACAGATGCCAGTGCACTACGGCTCCAAGGATCTGAACTTTGTCACCATCTCCTCCCCTCTGGCTACACAGATTCCTCAGGGTAAGGTGTGTGTGTGTGTGTGTGTGTGTGTGTGTGTGCGCATGTGCACGCGTGCACGTTAACCCTGTCTATGAGACCACACGCACACCTTTTAAATATACATTTGTGTGTTTTATGTGTCCTTTTTAGCGGCCGGTGCGGCGTACGCCCTCAAGAGAGAGAACCTGAACCGCGCCGTGATCTGTTACTTTGGCGAGGGAGCGGCCAGCGAAGGGGACGCACACGCCGGCTTCAACTTCTCTGCCACCCTGGAGTGCCCGCTGATCTTCTTCTGTCGTAACAACGGCTACGCCATTTCCACCCCCACCAACGAGCAATACAGGGGAGACGGCATCGGTAAGAAGCCTCTGTGTGGGCTTTGTGATTAAGATCTGAGTGGCTCCAGTGAACACCCGCGTGGGTCCTTCTCCGCTTGAACAGCCGCTCGCGGTCCGGGATACGGGATGCTGTCCATCCGCGTTGATGGCAACGATGTGTTCGCCGTGTACAATGCTACAAAGGAGGCCCGCCGCAGAGCTGTGGCCGAGAACCAGCCCTTCCTCATTGAGGCGATGACCTACAGGTTTGATTGTTTGTTTATTATTATTAGTTTACACCAGGGGTGTACCATTCAAAATCGGTCCGGGGGGGGTTTGGCGCAATCAACCCAACGGGCCTCTCGTCTGTCATAAGCGATCAGCCAACGGCAGGTGATCTACCGGCACTGCGTTAGTAAATTACGTGTTTCCCTGGTCTAATGCATGCGCTCACTCACAGAGTGCGACCCCCCATTGGAGTTTTTAGGAATGCAATTGGTCTTTTTGAAATTCTCACAATAGCCAATTCATCCGGCGGGCCACACTGGACCCCCTGGGGGGCGGATTTGGCCCGCTGGCTTTGAGTTTGACACCTATGGTCTACACCTTAGTGGAGACTCTTCTTCCTGGGGTCCATGGCACATGTTAGTTGAGTAGACGTCCTCGGTGAACAACTATTTGAATGTTGGCAACTCATTGCAGAGTCAGGGTCTTATTGGAAACGAAGACCTTCAGAACCTTCACCTACAGGCCAAGCTAACAAAGTAGCTTACACCTGTTTTACATTATGTTCATGCTTGTTGAACAAGTGTATAAAAGTAATCATTGAACTTATTTACAGCAACAAGTGTAGTTGTCAACGGGAGTAATCTTCACTTTAACTGGTTCACTTTGGCCACCGTGATATGTGTACGTGGTCATGTTTGTGGAGAGCTCCTGCAGAGCTCCAACAGAGTCGGACAAGAGGTTACAACGAGGGAATGACAACTAGCCTTTATGCCTGCGGTCTGTGTAATACTGTTTTAGGCAACATCCCTGAATAACACACATGGTCCCAGAAGAAATAAGTTTAGTGTTAAAAATCCATCTCTTAGTTGTACCTTGCAATAAAATGTACATATTTGGAAAGCACTCAAATTTAACTGAGCAGATTGACAGAAAGAAAGTTTCCTTTTTTAAATAACAAAATGAATGAAAAATGTTGACAAGAAACATGCTCCCTAAAAAATTGTAGCAATTAATTCCGCTTATTCCTCAGAATCGGCCACCACAGCACAAGTGACGACAGTTCGGCCTACCGGTCGGTGGACGAGGTGAACTACTGGGACAAGCAGGACCATCCGATCTCCAGGCTGAGACATTACATGACGGCTCGCAGCTGGTGGAGCGAGGACGACGAGAGGAGCTGGCGGAAGCAGTCTCGCAAGACGGTGATGGAGGCATTCGAGAATGCCGAGAAACGGCTCAAGCCCAATGTGGAGCTGATGTTCACCGACGTGTACCAGGAAATGACGCCCAATCTGAAAAAGCAGAGGGAGTCCATGTGGAGGCATGTGAAGCAGTACAAAGAGCACTACCCACTTGACCTGTATGAGAAATAACTTCACGGGATGGAAAGAGTTGCGTTTTTGGAGGGTTGAAAATTGGATTAACTGTTGACTGTGCACACTGTTACTGTATTCACAAGAGTATAGATTTGATATGACGTGTCATTTCTTTGCAGAGGTGGAAAGATTGAGCTTTCAACAACTATTGTACTTCATGCCCATTGGTATGGTGCCTTAAGTTAACAGATACCGTCTGAAGTAAAGCTCCTAGATGCTATATCATATTTGTATCAGAGGGATAAAGCCCATTTTTTATGTGTAGTAAAAACAGCTGATTAATTCAATACAAGAAACATTCAAATTCAAGCTCGGCCGTTTTTACGTTTCCTTTTCCTGTATCTGACTGCTCCAGTCATTAGGGTAGATCACTGGTTTCCTTGTGCTTAATTGATGTGACTAAATAAGTTGTTATAGAAATCCCGCTCAATGTTTAGATGGGGCTGTACACATGTCGCTGGTGTTTTGTGAAAAATAAACAATCTTTAAAACATGTCATTGGTTTTCTCCAAGTGAAATGCCTTTAGATTCGATAAGCCTAACTTTTTAAAATAAAAACCATCTAGAACCCTGATGGAGAAATTCCAACTTAAAATGCTGAACACTTGTCAAAGTTGTTCGCCGTCATGAAAAACACTCCAGTTATGACGCATGCCAGTGCATGTAGTTTATAAAAGATTTCAGTAGTAGAAAACCCTCAATTACATTTCCTTCTGCATTTATCCGACGGGGCTTCACACGTTCTGTTGCTGCAGTAAACATTTCCTCTTTTGTAACTGTAGTCTGACTCCCTTTTATGCACCAGTCCTGTTCAGCAAGTCAACCATGGGAGGAATTTGGGCAGTGATACAGCCGGTTGTGAGAATCCGCATAGTTTAGAAGTGCACCTGTCAGAAGGGAAGTATTTGCGTAGTAACTTGAAACTCGTTATCCCGTTTTTTAACGCACCAACAGACGCACAGCATCATGGGCGCGGCCTCCACCTGCCTGCTCCACCTGACCGCATGTCCTCCACCGGCTGAATCGCTGCTCCAATTCCGTCGAAGAAAGAAACGTTTGGCCTGCAGGCTGATTGCGCGGGTTTCGCACCTGTTCACCCGCCTGCTGGACCTGAAGCTTCCTGGTTCCAATCTGGTTTCTCTTTAGCAATTTCAGACAAATGCTCCAGCTCGTGTTCCGGCATCTCGGGTTCAGTAAGTATGTTTTACACATATTTTATTCATATTTTAAAGAGTTTTCCATGCCGATGCGGTGTCTTTTGTTGTGCTTATTGGTCTTTGGCGGTTGTTCTTATCTAATGTCGGCTTAAGCTATAGGAACACATGCCAATGTATAATACTTAATACTGGTTGTGCAGCCGTCTTATCTTTAGTTTTCTTTAGTCAGTTAGTTCAGGTTTAAAAGATGTGATTTGTTTTACATGCTTATCAACCTGGCTCTTGAACAATACTTTTTAAAGTGATCTGGAACCAAATGGTATTATCTGCCCTTTTTATAGGTTGTTGTGTCATTTATTATTTTCTTTTGGCAGGTACTGTCAGTCTGTTTTAACCTGAGGACAACACCACCTCGAGTCAATGAAGCTTATTCAAACCTTCAGCGCTTTGGTCGCCATTGCCACCTTATTTCTGATATTCTACTCAACCCTAAACCTCAAGACAACCTACAGTCTCAGGGCTGAACCTGCGAACCTCCTGAAGCATCCTACCCTCCAGGTCCACGCCAGAGACGGGAAATCACTCGTATCCAAACAGGGGCGAGTCATCTTTCTTCCAACGGCGGCCCTCAATATGTCTGTCTCCGAAAGCCTCAGACAGACCATCCCTCAGAATGGAGCCTACTGGAACCGCCTGCTGCACTCGGCCTTCAGGAATCTGGACAAGGGAGGAAATCCTTTTGGGCACAACTCTGATTGGTCTCTCTGCAGGCAGACGAATCAAGAGCATCTGCGAACCAATGTGCACGACTTTCCCTCCTACCCTTTCTTACTTCAGGACTTTTTGCAGGGGATGAACTGCAGTTCGCCTCCAGTCCTGCTCAATCAGCCCGACAAGTGCAACTCTGGCGAAGGGAAGGACAACAACAACAACAACAACCCGACCTTTCTGCTTTTTACCATCAAGTCAACTCCCACAAACTTCGAGCAGAGACAGGCGGTGCGTGAGACCTGGGGTCGAGAAGGCGTGCATCAGAGTGGACTACAGGTGCGCACTGTGTTTGTGCTGGGTAGCTCCTCACTGGAGGACCCTGACCTCAGCGCTCTGTTGGCATTTGAAGCGAGACAATTTGGGGACCTGTTGCAGTGGGACTTCCACGAATCCCTCTTGAACTTGACACTTAAAATGAACATGTTCATCCAGTGGACGGTGAAACACTGTCCTAAAGCCCGCTTTGTGTTTAGTGGCGATGATGATGTATTCGTCAACACACCAACATTACTCAGCTACCTGCAGTCCGTGGAGCCTTCGAAGGCCTCTCGGTTGTATGCTGGACAAGTCATAAGCCAAGCAACTCCCCTCAGGGACCCTAAAAACAAATACTACATTCCTCTGAGCTTCTATGACGGCCCGTACCCTGCTTATGCCGGTGGAGGAGGCTTCATTATCTCTGGAGCGTTGATGCAAGGCCTATATTCAGCTTCGAGCGTCATTCCTTTCTTTCCCATAGACGACGTTTACGCTGGGATGTGCTTTAAGGCTTTAGGGGTTTCTCCTGAGCCCCACAAAGACTTTAAGACTTTTGACATCAATGATCAGGACCGTGAAAACCTTTGTATAATTAAGAAACTCATTCTGATTCACCGGCGCTCCCCACGGCAAATCAAGAAGCTATGGAAGGGCATTCACAACCCATTGTTGACTTGTTGAACAAGACTGGTGACCAAAAGGTGTTGCAAATTACTAAAAAGAAGAAACGTTGGCTGCAGCGACATGACGCATTAAGCCACGTGGAATCCTTGCAGAAAGAAATTTATTTGAGGGTTTTGTACTGCTTGTGAAATCTTGAACGGACCACAAAGGGAGCAGGTGTGTTCCTGCACTGGCATGAGTCATACAGAACTGTTTTTCATGACGGGATACAACCTTGAGAAGTGTAGGAAGTGTTCAGCATTCTAAGTGGGAATTTCTCCTGGTGATTATGTCCAGAGACAATTGGTCACAAATCATTTGTACCTCTTTCATGTTTGCTGTCAAGCATTTGAATAAATCTGTCTCCTGAGCGCGGCCTCCACCTGCCTGTTCCTGTTTTCATACGGCCACCTGGTCCAATGTTCAGACCTGCACCTACATGTACTTTCTAATATTGCCAAAAAAAAGAATTCCTATTTAATGTGTCAGGGATGTTTTCCCATTTTTGGATGCACCGTCAGACGCACCACATCCTGGGTGCGGCCTCCACCTGAGCGTATCTTCACAACCGGCTGTATCACTGCCCAAATTCCTCCCATGGTTGACTTGCTGAACAGGACTGGTGCATAAAAGGGATTCAGACTACAGTTACAAAAGAGGAAATGTTTACTGCAGCAACAGAACGTGTGAAGCCCCGTCGGATAAATGCAGAAGGAAATGTAATTGAGGGTTTTCTACTACTGAAATCTTTTATAAACTACATGCACTGGCATGCGTCATAACTGGAGTGTTTTTCATGACGCCGAACAACTTTGACAAGTGTTCAGCATTTTAAGTTGGAATTTCTCCATCAGGGTTCTAGATGGTTTTTATTTTAAAAAGTTAGGCTTATCGAATCTAAAGGCATTTCACTTGGAGAAAACCAATGACATGTTTTAAAGATTGTTTATTTTTCACAAAACACCAGCGACATGTGTACAGCCCCATCTAAACATTGAGCGGGATTTCTATAACAACTTATTTAGTCACATCAATTAAGCACAAGGAAACCAGTGATCTACCCTAATGACTGGAGCAGTCAGATACAGGAAAAGGAAACGTAAAAACGGCCGAGCTTGAATTTGAATGTTTCTTGTATTGAATTAATCAGCTGTTTTTACTACACATAAAAAATGGGCTTTATCCCTCTGATACAAATATGATATAGCATCTAGGAGCTTTACTTCAGACGGTATCTGTTAACTTAAGGCACCATACCAATGGGCATGACGATGTCTAACATTCAAAAATGGGAAAACATCCCCGACACATTAAATAATCAATTACATTTCTTTCTGCAAGGATTCAACGTGGCTTAATGCGTCATGTCGCTGCAGCCAACATTTCTTCTTTTTAGTAATGTGCAACACCTTTTGGTCACCAGTCTTGTTCAACAAGTCAACAATGGGTTGTGAATGCCCTTCCATAGCTTCTTGATTTGCCGTGGGGAGCGCCGGTGAATCAGAATGAGTTTCTTAATTATACAAAGGTTTTCACGGTCCTGATCATTGATGTCAAAAGTCTTAAAGTCTTTGTGGGGCTCAGGAGAAACCCCTAAAGCCTTAAAGCACATCCCAGCGTAAACGTCGTCCATGGGAAAGAAAGGAATGACGCTCGAAGCTGAATATAGGCCTTGCATCAACGCTCCAGAGATAATGAAGCCTCCTCCACCGGCATAAGCAGGGTACGGGCCGTCATAGAAGCTCAGAGGAATGTAGTATTTGTTTTTAGGGTCCCTGTGGGGAGTTGCTTGGCTTATGACTTGTCCAGCATACAACCGAGAGGCCTTTGAAGGCTCCACGGACTGCAGGTAGCTGAGTAATGTTGGTGTGTTGACGAATACATCATCATCGCCACTAAACACAAAGCGGGCTTTAGGACAGTGTTTCACCGTCCACTGGATGAACATGTTCATTTTAAGTGTCAAGTTCAAGAGGGATTCGTGGAAGTCCCACTGCAACAGGTCCCCAAATTGTCTCGCTTCAAATGCCAACAGAGCGCTGAGGTCAGGGTCCTCCAGTGAGGAGCTACCCAGCACAAACACAGTGCGCACCTGTAGTCCACTCTGATGCACGCCTTCTCGACCCCAGGTCTCACGCACCGCCTGTCTCTGCTCGAAGTTTGTGGGAGTTGACTTGATGGTAAAAAGCAGAAAGGTCGGGTTGTTGTTGTTGTTGTTGTCCTTCCCTTCGCCAGAGTTGCACTTGTCGGGCTGATTGAGCAGGACTGGAGGCGAACTGCAGTTCATCCCCTGCAAAAAGTCCTGAAGTAAGAAAGGGTAGGAGGGAAAGTCGTGCACATTGGTTCGCAGATGCTCTTGATTCGTCTGCCTGCAGAGAGACCAATCAGAGTTGTGCCCAAAAGGATTTCCTCCCTTGTCCAGATTCCTGAAGGCCGAGTGCAGCAGGCGGTTCCAGTAGGCTCCATTCTGAGGGATAGGTCTGTCTGAGGCCTTCGGAGACAGACATATTGAGGGCCGCCGTTGGAAGAAAGATGACTCTCCCCTGTTTGGACACGAGTGATTTCCCGTCTCTGGCGTGGACCTGGAGGGTAGGATGCTTCAGGAGGTTCGCAGGTTCAGCCCTGAGACTGTAGGTTGTCTCGAGGTTTAGGGTTGAGTAGAATATCAGAAATAAGGTGGCAATGGCGACCAAAGCGCTGAAGGTTTGAATACGCTTCATTGACTCGAGGTGGTGTTGTCCTCAGGTTAAAACAGACTGACAGTACCTGCCAAAAGAAAATAATAAATGACACAACAACCTATAAAAAGGGCAGATAATACCATTTGTTTCCAGATCACTTTCAAAAGTATTGTTCAAGAGCCAGGTTGATAAGCATGTAAAACAAATCACATCTTTTAAACCTGAACTGACTAAAGAAAACTAAAGATAAGACGGCTGCACAACCAGTATTAAGTATTATACATTGGCATGTGTTCCTATAGCTTAAGCCGTTGCTGCCACAAAGACACAAGGCAAACCTGTGCCACTTTCCCCGATGGAGCCACACACCACCGCCACTTTTTAGAACAACACTGATCTGCTTGCTGTAAAGAGACCGGGATTTACTGTTAGAATCAAAATGGTGTTTGTGCACAAAGGTGCTCTGCATCTTCACCGTCGAGATGCACCCGTTCTACGGCGTTTAATGAGAGGAACTCGCCTTTGCGTAAGAAACGGCAGAGTCGTTCATGAGTCGTTCAAAAGCAGGAAAAATAAAATACCTGGAGGTATCGAAGACCCCAACACGAATGGAAGGCACTTTATATCGCAATTTTCTGCGCAAGAATGTAACCCATGCGTTTAATATTTAACCAGTGTTTCACACATTTTTATCAAAATTCGTTAAAAAAAAATGACATTAGATAAGAACAACCGCCAAAGACCAATAAGCACAACAAAAGACACCGCATCGGCATGGAAAACTCTTTAAAATATGAATAAAATATGTGTAAAACATACTTACTGAACCCGAGATGCCGGAACACGAGCTGGAGCATTTGTCTGAAATTGCTAAAGAGAAACCAGATTGGAACCAGGAAGCTTCAGGTCCAGCAGGCGGGTGAACAGGTGCGAAACCCGCGCAATCAGCCTGCAGGCCAAACGTTTCTTTCTTCGACGGAATTGGAGCAGCGATTCAGCCGGTGGAGGACATGCGGTCAGGTGGAGCAGGCAGGTGGAGGCCGCGCCCATGATGCTGTGCGTCTGTTGGTGCGTTAAAAAACGGGAAAACGAGTTTCAAGTCTGCATGCAAATACTTACTAACCCCAGATCCCTTCTGACAGGTGCACTTGTTGACTGGACTTTTGCCAGAGGTGTAAGTAAATGTAGGTGCAGGTCTGAAAACAGAGGAACAAGCAGGTGGAGGCATCTCGCTCAGGAGACAGATTTATTCAAACGCTTGACAGCAAACATGAAAGACGTACAAATTATTTAAGACCAATTGTGTCTTGACAAAAAAAATCACCAGGATGGTAAATAAGCAAAGTATTTGGATCAGAAAAGCTGATGTATTGCTTCTTGTGCAAACCTTTTCTCAGCCTGTTAAGTTATGATAGGAAAAAAAGCAGATTTGATACAATCACACAAAACAACACAAAGACACTTGAGAAACAACTCCTATACAATGGGAAAAGCAAGTTCTAGTGTTCATCTTCCCAAAACCAAAATGTTCTCAAAAAGGTGATGAGCTTCTTTCACCTGTTTGTTAAATAAAAACACTTTACACAACTAGCAGAAGAATGGATGAAGCTTCTAACAGCATGATTTTGTTAGTTTATCCTCACATCCTGAGAACTTGGCAGAATAAGGCAAAGTGGGCATCACCTCAGAAGCTCCAGTCCTCCTGGCTGGAAGAGGAGCTCTGCTGCTGAGATGAAGTGCTGTTTGATCAGAGGTGTCCTGATAGGACCTGTATAAATCGAGCACTCAAAAGTACCAAAGACCAATGTTTGTGCTTTTTGGAATTTAAGTTAAATTCTCCAACGCGTTCTGGTAAGCATTCGTTCGATCTGTGTTATTAAGTTGGCACCCTCAAACATTTTATGACAAGAAAAATGAAATAAAACCTTTATTTCGTAATCGTGCTGGTATTATTAATTTGCATTGGGCCAATACCTGCATCATAACAACAAACAAATATAGCATTCATTCCTAGAGGAGGATTGTTTTTTAGTTGAGTGGATTAAAAGAGGCAAAAACAAATTCTGCAGACGGTGGGAAAGAAACAGCATCCGAGAGGGAATATAAGGGGTTAAAGGTCCAACAATTCAGATCGCTGCTAGAAGAGAAGTGACAGGCTCCAGGCGAAACAGAAAGATGCAAATCGGTCACTGAGGGCTTGAGGTCACGGGCGGGTAGAGAGGTCAGCGAAGGTCGCTCTCATCGTCCTGTATGGTTTTCTTGATACGGAGAAGCATGGTGGTGAGCCACTGGTCCAGCCGGGAAATGGTGTCAAATTCCTTCACCTGCAACGGAGCAGTAATGATCGACTGAATTTGACCCATTGTGGCGTATTTTCACTGTAACACAATTAATTGTATTCTCTCACAGAGTCGGTGTAGGCCTCCACGTTCTGCTCTTCATAGGCATCAAGAAGTTTCTGGTAGGAGAGAAACACAAATGATGTGCAGAAAGGCTGCCAATAGACAAACCTACATAGGGCGTAACCACGGTTTAGACATTGGGGGGGTCCAAATGAATACCCACCCCCACAATTTGTGGTGCATTGCCTATAATTCTATATTTATATAAAAATTTGCACATTTAGAACATTGTTTTGAGAACTCCATTGACCATTTGACTTCAGAAGAACAGCGACTGACCTTCATGATCATTTAATATTCTGCTTTTACGAGGCTACTCATTTTATTTGCTAACATATTTAGCTCGGTTAATAAATTATTTAGTTAGTTACTGTCTGAAAAAAATGCGTATGCTTGGATGCTGGTTCAGTTTTCTTCGCTTTTTAGGTAACCTCAAATCCTCCATAACTACCTCCTCTCCAACAAGTTAACTTGCGGCTGATTAAAGGCTGATTTATGCTTCTGCGTCGAATCGACGGCGTAGGGTCCGCGTCGCTCGACGTGCACCTCCTAGAAATTGTAACTACGCGTCGAGGCGACGCAGACCGCAAGGGCTGTGATTGGTCAGAGTATACAACGTTTCCAGAGTGTAGCTTTTCCGGTTTCCCCCTCTCGCTACACCGCCACTTTTAAAGTTTAGTTTCAGTTTGTTTTCAACGATGGACGAAGTTGAGGAACGTTTGATCGAGGAAGTATGAAAGTGCGACCGTCTGTGTCGCACGCGCTCCTCAGCGCACTACAAAGACTGTTGTCAGAAGTGGAAGTCGAACCATCGACAGGGTTCATAAAAGGAGAACATGTATTTTACATATTTTCAGCTGTATATTGGGGGGGGCACAGATTGGTATTTTCAATATTGGGGGGGGACACACGACCCAAGCGAGTGCTGCTCCCTGGGGGAACTGCAGTGCCGATCCCCCTGCTCTGACGCATGCACTCACTCAAAGAGTGCGACCCCAAGTGGACTTTTTAGGAATAGCAGCTACTTTTATGGAAATGCAATGTATGTCTTTCTGTCACTTTCTACTTTGCAAAGTCATCCGGCGGGCCGCACTTCACCTCCCCCCCCCACCGCCTCCAGCGGGCTGAAACCCTTCATACACCTGTTCTAGAGTCTTTAAAGCTAAGAAGCCAAATCCAGTTCAAAAGTTTTGATCATTTGAAAAACCTGAAAGTTTATGTTTTGTTCGTGAACATTGAAAAATCCAACAATGTATTCAGAACTAATCTGGATTCTAATCTGTACTTGTGCTTTTTGTAATATTGCGCGGCTCCGTGCCAAGAAATACCTTTAACAGCTTGCATTCCCGCGAGTCTGAGAAGGCTGGAAACATCTCTTCATACTTCTCCACAGCAAGCTGGGGGACAGGAGGATGAATATTATGACAGTTGCTCGTGTTGTGCTCGCCGTACACAAATTCAAGTGCTGCGCCCTTACTTTTGCATTCAGCATGTCTACAGAGAAGTGACAGAGCGCCGCCTTGAAGAAGTGATCCTTGGCACTGTATTTCAGGAGTGTACTGTCCATCGCATAGGTTCCAACCTAAAATGACAATTCATTTTGCTCTTGTTACCACAAGCGACTGAATGACATGTTGATATAAAGGCTGCTGATGAGCGTCACCCAACCTGTTCATATATCTCGATGGCTTTCGGGTACTGCTCCAGCTGAGCTGCGTAGGTTGCTACTTTCAGAAGGCACTTGTTTGCTGAACTGAAAATAATATAAATAAGTAAAAAAGAGGGAGGAATCTTCTGGGCACACATGTATTCACAGGGAAAGGGTCAAGGACCGCCAAGTAACTAAAACTCACAATATTAAAACAAAGATCTGAAAATATAGATCACATTTGTTTGTGACTAAAATAGTCACCTGGTAGATTCTTCCCCTTTGTAATAATCTGCAGCCTGTTCATAATGAGCAATGGCCTGGAATAGAAATTGGAATTTTGAAACAAAGTAAAGACAGCTTTCACAAGATTTGACACATTAAAACGTTATCAGCTGTAAAAATGGCAGCAAGAATCTGCCTTTAAATGGAAAGAAAACGTACAATAATGAACATGAGACACATATCCGACCTTTTCAATGTCCACCATCTCAGTCTCATATATTTCCGCAATAGTGATGTGATGTTTCGCTGCAATGGTGAAGCGCCCCTATTACAAAAGAAAAAACATTTGAGTGGGGATACAAAGATTATGTGGTCTTGAGAATAAAAAAAAGGGTGCTCCGTTACACCACTCACCATGTCAGTATAAATCTCAATGGCTCGATTTAGGCAGTTTATGGCCTCTGTTGAGAAATATAATGTAATGATTATATTCAGACAAAAATATCCAACATTAACACAGTTCATTTTACTAATTTCATGTGCCAAACAAAAGGTTGACCAGTGGTCCTGATGCCATTATTTCAATTGTCCACGTCCACAAGTTCTAACTGCACTGCGGGAAGGGCTGTAAATAATGCAGTAATTGCTCCTACGGCTGGTGATGAGTAATGATGATCACCTTGTGGATCAGCTTTTTTGAAGGCATTCCCCGCATCTATGAAGTTAGTCGCCGCGTCGTGCTTGCTCTGCATCTGGAGGTGCAGGTGAGCCGCTTGGGAGAATGCGTTTCCTGCGGCTGAAAGGAAAATGTTGTTTGTTAAGAAGAATGTAAACTGGAAAGATCTGACCAACTAAACGGACGTTCATTGCATTTGTTTTCTGAGTATGATCCTTACCACACCAATTTTTGGCCATTTTGTACATGTTGGCTGCCCTCACATACATGTCACAGGCTTCTTCAGTCTTGGACGAACCCCTGTAGGAAAGGGTACATGCTTAGTTAAACAAGACTCATACATGCAAATTACTGAGTCAAATTCAATTACATTACATGTCATTTAGCTGACGCTTTTATCCAAAGCGACTTACAATGAGTGCATTTCAACCATAGGGATACAAATTCAAACAACAACAAACAAGAAAGTTCTATTTCATCAAATAAGCTGATTTAAAACAAACAAACAAACATCAAATATCAAGTCTTATATTAGCCAATAACTAGATATTAACAATGTCAACAAGACATTATTTGGAATGACAGAGAGGCGTTAATTGATCACTCTGCTAAAACTATCCAAAGAAGTTCAGAGAGTTATTGTTATCATTAACTATTTGAAATTTTTTTATATTGTCAAAATTCATAACTCTGAGCAATGAATGGCAGTGAAACATTGCACATCATTAAATATAAAATATTATGTTTTGCGTTTCTTATTAAAATGCACCGTCTAGTATATATTGTATCCCCTTCTAAATCATACCATCCGCTTGTTTTTAGGTTATCATCTCACTATATATCTTTCTATTGTATTCCGTTTACATAACAGATTACTAGACTTTATTGATCCCCACACGATGAACAAAAGGTCCCTCTTATCTTATTTTGTGTCTTTTAACGGTGGGCAGCGGTGTAAGTTCCTTAGTTAAGAAGCCGAATTTAGTAACAAACTGTTTTTGGACTTGTACATGATCTAGTCTGCGTAATGTCGGTGGGTGAAAGCTTAACTGCCGACTTGACTTCATATGTTGCAACTCACACATCCGTTGCACTCTGTGATTGTAAACAAACATGGTGCACATGTGATAAACAGACCGAGTGACCATGCAGGCCTTCCCCAGTGGGGGCGCTACAGCAGCAACACTGCGCTTTACACTGACGTGCAATGATGTTACACTGATCATTTGGATTAAACTTCAAAGTCGATAGTACCTGATGTAATTGAGACATTGCCGCATTTGCATTGTGAGCCTGAACCTCGTCCACTGCGGTAGTTAGATATTACAGACTATTATATTTTCTTTGCATTGATCGGAGTAAAGAAAACGCTAACGGTACATAGAGCTAAACTGTAGCATCGGTCACACTTGCATAACATTGACCACAATAACCTAACGTGAAAGACATTCCAGTTGTTGAAGTATTTTCCCTTCGCTTTCTATCCTACTTTCCGATTTGGTTCTCCCTAAGTTATCAGCTAACCACCTTCCGCCAAGTTGGACTTTTAGCTTTGACAAAACGTAACGTTAGCCAAGCAGCGGCTAACTGACACACTCACCCAAACATCGCTCCGAAAAACGACTGCGACGACTTCATTTTCTTTTCAGCCTCGGCCACTAAAGCCATCGCTTCCTTTTCTTTCCCGCTATTGTCCATCTTTCGTGTCTCTGCTCCGATGTTAAAGAAAGACCGAGAAAATGGGAAATTCCAAAAACTTGCAATTCAGTGCTAACAGCAGCGGATCTCGTTTTCTCACTGTCACGTCACCTGCCGCAAAGTAACCAGTACCCCTGTCACGTGACCCCGGGGCTGCTGAGTTCAGGATTTCTTGCCTCTGTCCTCCAGAACAACAACAGATGCAGTCGAAGTCATGGACGTATGTATTAGCATTATTAGATAGTATAGCAAAAAATGAAACTACTTGAACTGAGCAGAACTACAAAATTGCAAAGCACATACTCAATGTTTGACAATATCTATTAACATGAATTATTAATGGTGTTAGTTATGGTCGTTACTAAAGGCAATAATTATATTTCACTGTACTGTGAATTTTTTCTTCTTTTTAAGAATTATCTGGTTTAAGTCTTGGCACAACATTTGAGACCAAACACTGACATTCACATTTCAATCGACTGCCTTATTGTGTTGTAGAATACTTTTGGTTAGTTGTCCAAATAATTCCGACTTGAAGGGTATTATGTAAGACATAACCAGATGATGGTTATGCCCAGCTGTCCCAGCGTTTAGAGGTCCTTGCTTGCCTGAAAAATAGTCTTTCCAAAAACATATTATTCTCCTGCATGCTGAGAAGTAAAACATTCCCCAAATATGAAAGTATGACCGCCATATTTTATTCTTTGTGTAAGTGGTATAAGAAGGATAAATCCATTTTAGTCCAACTGTGTGAAAAAGCTCCCAGTATACTGATTTATCTGGTTTGCCTTTTTTGATCAAGATTCCAGTTTAATGTCTTGATATTTACTGTATTCAAATAGGCGTGATTGTTCATCAACCCTTCAAGCATTCATCATTTTAGAACATTGATGACTGTGTGATTATATCCAGACACTTGATTAGAGTTTGTTTTGAATTGTAGATTCGATCTGCAGTAAAATTCAAAGTACACATAGAATGGGTCAGTTATAAGAATCCAGAAACAGTACAATGAGCTTTACTTGTGGGAGCATTGCTTTAACAAGGGCCTTACTTGCTGACATTACTACAACCCTACTTTTACAGGCAATGTTTTGAATGGATGACTGGCAGTTGAGTATTTTTCGATGTGGTGTTGGTCATTTTTATTTAAGCATAAGTTGTATTACTGAAGTACAACATCCTCAGAATACGTCTTCAAAAGTTTGCTTCAGCGCCAGACGAGTTGCATCAATTTTCCATCAGGCGAAACGGAAGTCTCCTGTTTCCTGCATCTAGTTGGGTCCTGTACAGCAGCCCGTGCGAGGCTGTCCCGGAGACCCCGCGCTGCCTGCACCTCTATCGTCTCGGGTGAGTTTGTTACAAATGTTGAGATTTCTCTATTTATCCAAATAACTGGTAAAAAGCTGCAATTTTCACGCACTGCAGCGAAGCCGCAAACTGCACAGCGATAGCAACTGAAACGCCACATCGTCCCACGGCCCGGCAGACATTGTCATTTTCCACCAAATTCCCAAGCATACCCCCCTTCATCCAAGAGTATTCCAACATTTACTCATATTTTGCTTGCAAGGAGAGATCGATAGCTCGCTACGCAATTGCGTTTACACCTCTAAGCAAACACTACCGTCATGTTGAGGCTGAATCGAGGTGGTGCTGCGCGATATAAGTGTTGCATTTGTGTCACTCTGGGGTTTGTTTTGAATGTCAAAGGCTCAAGCTAGCTGTGCGTCTGAATATTGTTGATAGCTGGTTTGGCTTAGCAGGCTAACTAGCTAGGCTAATGAAATTCAATTCAGATGCATCAAAATGCTGTAAGTAGCCGTGAAACCGGGTTTCAAAATTCAGCGTATTATTACTTTAGAGTCTTAAGCCGCTCGTGTCGCTGTTCAATATTGTGTAATGTAAAGATTCGGCAAAATATGCATGCAAAAGCTCTCCGAAAAGCCCAGCTAGCATGTAGCAAGCCGCTTGCAGTCCCCATTCATATCCTGCGCACTGGCTGCTCAAACCAAGTAATGGCTACGATGCTCTGCCTTTTTTAAAGCGGCAACTGGGGATGCGGTCCCCGCTTAACAGAGGTCCTGTGTTTGTTTGGAAATATCGTTGTTTTGGTGTCCAAAAATAATCTGGAAAGATTAAGAGCCCGCAACTCTTAATCTTTCCAGGTTGTGTGAAAACCGCGCTTTTTCAGTTTGTTGTCTTTTGCCATCCGCTGTTTCTCGGTGTAGCGAACATACTGCACATTATATTGCTGCTTGATCCATCGACTCTAGGAATACATGACATCTTGCAACTGATGACAATAGGGGTGTTGTGGTAAAATGTAATCACGTTTTCTTTAAGTGTTGTTCCTTGCACTGAGATGTCTGACAGCGATATTGACGTGATGTTTTGAGTCATTACTCACTACACTTATGTTTTAGATTATTTAACTAGAAATACAGGTTTAGAATTTCAACCCGTCTGGGAATCTCTAAGAACGATGAATTAAAGTAACATTTTTCGAAAAAAAAAAGAAAGCTCAAGCGGGTTTATGTCTTTTCTTTAGATTTAACTCACCGTGTACTCCTGTATTTTCCTCCTGTATACTTGTTCCATTGTTGTCTTGTTTAATTCCAGTACACTGCAATAATCTGTAACAACAATATTCCCCTGAATTTTGCACAAAAAAAATCCAATAATTAGTATGTTTTACATGACAATTGTCCTTCTTGCACTTAGCCAGATAACCATTTGAGAAATGTCAACACAATAAATCAGGACTCGTATCTCGCTAAACAAACAAACCACTTAATATGGAGAAGTTGTTATAACAATAAATGAATGTAACTTAACATATTCTGGAATATATGATTAATTAGGTATTCAGGTAATTTGTTCAGGTAATGTTTTATTGATAATAAAACCAATCAATGGACTTAAACGTTTTCCTCTTTAACAGTTGTCATGGATGATGAAGACGGCAGGTGCCTTCTAGATGTAATTTGGTAAGTCATCACAAGACGCGGTGTAAGATTAGTTTTAAATTTAACATTGTTTCGTCTTCTCTCTTATCCTGTCTTGTACGGTCGTGAACACATTTTCTTCTTCTGCAGTGACCCAGAAGCTCTCAATGATTTTCTTCATGGATCTGAGACCCATGTGAGTATGATAGAAAAAAAGTTAAAAAAGACACGTATGCTCGGCTTGTGATTTAAAGTAACAGAATATGGGTTTGTAGTTCATGGGTTTTGGAGTCCTAGGTGTGCAGATTTAGTTTGGACATGCATGACTTTGTACTTAAATCACATTTGGATTACACGTACATGCACCCTAATACCCACCTCCCGCACTACCTTTCGTTTTTCCTTTTTTTTATGGCTTCCTCTGCTCAATGGTTGTCTTTTTATTGCACTATTTATGCTTTCACCATGCATTCCCTTTTTCTTAGGCTAATTCACAAAATAAGAAATGCTAACACTAACGCTTTCCGACTGTGTTATTCCTATCATTTTGCCCTTCTGTCGCTTATCTTTTTGCTGGTCCTCAACAATCTGGGTTCTCTGGACTGTTTTTCTGTCCTTTCCTTGTCCTCCTCTGTCTGATGGTCTGTATGTTTCTCTGTCCTGGTGGCTTTTGCCTGCTGGTTTGGGTGCCTTTGGTTTCTGTCTGTCCTGTCCTGGGTGGGTGTGTCTGTAGTTGGACACTGACGACCTATTGGATGGTTCGAGTGACCCCTCAAGCTCGTTCTTCTCTACCACTGGGGTGAGTAAAATCCCCCAATCCTCCTCCTTTTGTTTTCTATCTATGTGGCATGCATCTCTAAATACCCTCCCTTTCCACTAACATACCTACACTCTAAAAGCTTTGATTTGCTGCAATGCCACCTGAGGCTTTTGTGGTTGTTACAATGTAATCTTTTTTGCGGGTTTTTTTTGTCTGTAAATCTGTCGCGCTGCTTACCATCACACAGATCCATCATATATGTCCGTCGCCTGATTTCACTTCTTTCCTCATTTTCTTTTAGGGCCATGTTGCAGAGGTCCAACCTGCAGTCCAGTTGTCGGCCAATGAGCCAGCAGGCCTACCCAGAGTCAGTGTTGACCTGGACTTCCTTGAAGATGATGACATCTTGGGAGGATCCCCGGGAGGTGACGGTGGGAGCAATGGGATCGGGACAAATCACGAGCCATGTGACATCCTGCAGCAGAGCTTGGCTGAAGCCAACATCACAGAGCAAAGCTTACAGGAGGCGGAGGCTGAGCTGGATCTGGGCTCCTTTGGAATTCCAGGCCTTACACAGGTGGTACAGACACTGCCTGATGCCAGCCTCTCTGGGGCTGGAGGCGCTGCCCTTGGAATAGGTGTCGGGGGAGCAGCGGCAATATTCCCTGGGTCGGCCCCGAGCGCCATGGCTACTCCTCCCAATGCCACAGCTGACATGCTGGGCTCCGTGCTTGCTCAGCAAGGCCTTCAACTCCAACCCCAGGTCATGAACAAGACCATCAGCGTTCAGCCTTTCATGCAGCCGATGGGCCTGGGAAATGTGACAATTCAACCCATTTCCAGTCTCCAAGCTCTTCCTAATGGGAGTCAGTCTGGACATTTGGGTATCGGGCAGATTCAGGTGGTCGGTCAGCCTACAGTCATGACTATCAATCAGTCTGGGCAGCAAATCCTGACAAAAGCCATGGGTAGTTACCAGCTACACCAGTCTGGGGCAGAAGTACCCGGTGCTGGTTCTCAAACGGGGCTTGGAGGCTCAGGGGGTGGACTCCTGATACAAGGTAACAAAGGGTCTTCAGCTTTAAATGGACCATCTGTTTCTGTCAGCAGCACAAACAGCAGCAGTGGCGGTACGTTGACTTCTCCTGCTGGACTTCTTGGCTTTGGCAGCACCACTCTAAGTACAGGAATTGGACCGCAGCCGCAAACTCAAGGCCAAATCATGCAGAATGTGATCATCCAGCGAACACCAACACCCATTCAGCCTAAACCCTCTCAGGGGGGAGCCATCCAACCGAAACTCTTCAAACAGCAGCAGCACCCACAGCCAGCACCCCAAACCTTGCAAAACGATGCCCACAAAGCTCTCGGGCTGCAACAAATTCCAGTTTCTACTGCTCAGAATGTAGCCTTCCTGACGGGAAAGCCAGGCTCAAACGTTGTTCTGAGTACTCAAGCCACTTCACAAGGCCAACCGTTTCAGCAAACCCTTTTCAAGCAACAAGCAGCACAACCGTCTGGCAAGCCCCTCAGTGTACACTTGTTAAACCAACAAGGCAGCATCGTTATTCCCACCCAGACAGTCCTGCAAGGTCAGAATCACCAGTTTCTCCTGCCACAGCTACAGGCAGGTGGGCAGTTCCTGACTCAACATCCTGGGGGGCACATCATAACTAGTCAGGGACCTGGTGGACAGCTCATCGCAAACCAGATATTAACTGCAAACCAGAACATCAATTTGGGTCAAGTGTTGACTTCACAGGGCCACCCTGGGGCCGCCCACATCCTTTCTGGATCCATTCAGCTCCAACCTGGCCAGATGGGCACGCCCACCCTCTTTCAGATGCCTGTCTCATTGGCTCAGAGTCAAAGCCAAACACAGACCCACACTGTCTCAGGCCATGCCCAGACCGTCATACAGGGCATGCCCATCCAGAACTCCCTGACCATGCTTAGTCACGTGCCGGGTCTAAGCCCCGCAGTGAGCCTGCAGCCAGCCCTGCAACCTCAGCCAGGCGGCGTTCCCAGCAGCAACAGCAGCAGCGGCGGCGGCACAAGAGCAGCAACTATGGCTCAATGCCATGCTGGAGACGGCGTTACTGTGCTGGGTAGCTCCATCGACCAGGCGGCTCATCCCACTCAGCAGCATGCAACCCAATCCTCTATCCCCACCATGCAACCAGTTTCCTCTATGTCCACTGTTACCACAGTGCCCTGTTCGTCTCCGTCCATGTCTGTGTCAACCTCTTCCTCTGTCACAGCAGTGGGGCTGGTCCCCCATCAGGCTCAGCACAGTCCAGGAAGGTTAATGTTCACCAACCAGGGCTCAAGTATGATCCTGAGCCAGGAGTCCCTGCAGATGCTCTTCCAACAGGTCAGTGTTCCGCTGTTTGCATGGTTGCTTTCATTTGATCTACAGTACAGTTACATTGTCTTAACGCATAACTTGCACGGAGTGTTGTCTTTGGCTCTGACCTCTTTGGTGTACTATTTTACTACCCATTCCCTCCAATCTCGAATCCCCTTCTTTCTTCCCTCCTTCGTCCTGAAATGGTAAATGTACTCCTATCAGGAGCAGCACCAACAGTCAGAGAATGAGTCCATCCCCTCTGTGGGCGTACCAGCGTCTGTAATCGTCAACAGCAGCAGCGTCAGTGCTCCGGCCCCTGCTGTCAATGACAGCCAATTAACTGACTCTTGGGTGGGTCAGAGCCACAGCCCTTCCCCAGGCCACTCCCACATGACCGCTGTGGTAAAGCAGGTAGAAATGCCCCTTTATGCTAAGCCCCACCCACTTGTTGCTGCCGCTGCCGCCACAGTGTTAGGGTATATCTTTCCTTTCCCCATCACTGCTCTGTTCTTCTCCTCTGCGTTGGTCATTCCTTCCATGGCTCTCATTTGCAATTCCAAAGCTCAATAATTACTCGCTTGCAGCTTGTTTTATTTTTTACATCGCTCTTTTATATGTAAACGCATGATCATTCTATTTGCCCATATGCATTGTGTATCAGCCATTGGGCCATTTGTATATTTATAGCTGTATGCACGGCTATGGAGTGTAGGACTGGCATTAAAGTGTCTGGTTTTGATTCAGTTTTTCAAAATCATTTTCATTCATTTTGCTTTACGTATTTGTACAAAAAAACCTGTTTTTTAAAAACCAAATGTTTTTAATATATTAGACCTTTTCACAGCTGACATTTTGACTTGCCATTGCAGGGAAAAGATCTGTGTAGTTACTAAAATAAATTGTGGCCCATTTTAATTTAGGTGCTCCTTGGTATTGCGTGCTGTAATGTAATGACTGAAACATAATTCCTTTTAATAATTACACCTGTGTTTACCCCGCTGTGAAAAGGGCCTAATGCAACTTGTTCACCTTTTTACTAAAACTGTTGATCAGAATCACTCCACTCAACCAGCATCTGCTGCATTACTGACTAATGACCGATCGATCAATCAATCAATCAATCCGCTCCTCTATCAACCCTCCCTTTATGCTTTAGGATAACCCTACCACTACCCTGTGTAACTCATAGTCTACATTGACCAGTGCAATGATCCCCAGACATAATCCATGCTCCCCTGACACCAGTCCCTGAAGTCTCTAGATCACGTTCTACTTCTCCACCACAGCCCCCAGATTTTGACTTTTGCTTTGTCAACTTTTTTCTTTTTAGCTTTCTAGCAAATGATAATTTCTCCTTATGTGTGAACGCTAGAAACGCTCCTTATACCTTTACCGCAATTAGTAGATTTGAAAGTCTACTTTGCTTTTGTGTTGTTTTAGCCAAGTGTGTGTGATTTTTGTATGGGATTGGGCGATCGTTCCATATTTTTCAAAGTAAATTTTCAGTGGAATCACAATAATATTGATCGTTATTTTCAATCTACTGCATGATCACAGCAAAGGAATGCATGCAGTGTTTGTTTTATAATGTGTGAAGAATTTTGTCTAATGCAATGAATAACAATGCAACACTATCATTGTATTAAACATTTTGCACATAATCATGCATATTGCAATTGGGATTGACACATCGCCCAGCCCTATTTCTTGTATGGAATCCTGAATCAAGTAGAATCACATTATCTATACCACTTGCTTTCTTTTCTCCTTTGTTAAATGTATGTGTTCTTGGATCAAAGGACTACATCAGTAATTTGTGATGCCACTTCCCTCAGGTACCCTCCAGTGGACATCAGACATCCCTGAAGATCCAGAGCATGTGCCCGTCACCGGTAATGTCCGCTCACGCCACAGCGCCCCCCCTGGCAGACAGCCCCCAGCCTTGCCCGTCTCCTCTAACTCTGGGCCAGCAGATGCAGTCACCCCACCATCAGCAGCAGTCGCGTCCTCCCTCCCAGCCTCAGCCACAGACTCCCTCCCGCTCATGCACGCCCATGTCTCACCCTCAGCTCTTTATTGTACACAACCAAATGGCAGAGTCCCCCCAACCCGCTCAACAGCCGCAGCAGACACACATTCAAGTTCAGCTTCAGCCTCGACCCGCCTCGCAGCCGGCCCCTTATCAACAAGAGATGCCTCCCATGTCGCAGTCACCCAAGCCTCCTCCCACGCCACCTGCACAGCACCAGTTTACTGTTTCCCCTATCAGCACTTCTGCCACTGCTGTAGTTAAAGCCCAGGCTCCCATCCAGGGCCTGACGGCAGAGCAGCAGCAGCAGCACCACCTGCAATTAATAGGAGCACAAATTCAGACCCTGTCGACCATCACCCAGCCCTCCCCTCAGCAGAAACAGCTGCTGGAGAAGCTCCACCAGGTACAGTCCCAGTTCTTTCCAAACGTCTTGAAAATAGAGATGTTGTCATGGCGTTTGCATGCAATGAGTAAAGCTTTAATGCAGAATAAACCAGTAGTCAGTCAAAACATCTTTTAATAGGTAAAAACGGTCCTGATGTGTTTTCAGGTTCAGCAAAACATCCTGCTGCAGGCCAAGCAGTCTACTCAACCTCAAGTCACCGGTCAGTTTGGCGCCCAGCAAGACGTGCCTGTTGATAAAGTGGTGATTACATCATCAGCTAACCCTGGGACACCTGGTCAGCTTCTCTCGGTGCTCCAGCCAACACCGCTGCTTGTCAAAACTCCTGCTATAGGTCAGACACAATTTGCCATAAACATTACAACACGGCAGGGTCCTGAACACACCTTTTAGTATTGTAGTATTCCCCTTATTAATGATTTATTTCCTCTTTATTTTTCAGCATCAAGTGACTTACAGGTAATCTCAGGAGCCCAAGGGCCAGCTGGAGCAATGGGGAATCAGACTGCCACTCCTGCCAGCCTTTCACAGCCAGTACAGGTACAAAGCACCTCTTGAAGTCAGTTCATCTTCGGGACATGCCAGACGGTCATTGGCTGTCATGTGTTAACAGCAGTGTTGGGCAAGTTACTTTAAAAAAGTAATTAGTTATAGTTATTCACTACTTGTTCAAAAAGTAACTGAGTTAGTAACTGAATTACTCTACAATAAAAGTAACTCGTTATCAGGGAAAGTAACTATTTGCGTTACTGTTAAAAAATTAGAGTTGCTTACAAGAATGTCGACAAAGTTTTTGCTCCTGGATATAATGTACACATCACTTGCACGTTCTTGCCTTTGACCGCAATGAATTTGAAACAGTGGTTATATCTCCACCTTGAAAATACTGTGGCGTGTCGTAAGTTCCTAAATATGTATATGGTTCTGCAGAACCATATACATATTTAGGAACTTACTCTATTACTTGGGCCGGGGTTGTGGTACCGCTCCTCCCGGCGTAATGTGTGTAGTTTTTGGCTCTTTATTGGCACAGAACGTTACAACTGGTGTCAGAAGAAAACTTAGTCGGATTCTAATAACGTAGTCGGCCGCTCGGGCATTGGCGGACTACCGTTTGGAGGACGCTTTTTCTGGTGGAGATGGAGCGTGCTTTTGGCAGAGGTTTTTATGTCAAGAAGGAGGAGGGCAACGAGTACGGATATTCTCGTCCGGTTCAGGTGCTGGGAGGACAGCGTTTTTCCGTGGACAGTCTAGGAGGGGAGATGAAACGTGAGTTACTTAGCGATTGCCAGCGCTGAAGCTAGCTACACGGCCCGCGAAAAACTGCCGCCCGGGAACGTGTATGAACAAAACGTAAACAAAGACGGCGGCGCCCATGGAGAGCAAGTGCCGGTAGGCAGAAAGACGCCGAAATATGCGGGGAAGTCGTAACGCGAGTAACAAACTCATTTACATTTTAGTTATAGTAACTGGTTTACTGGATTTAAGAAAGTACTTTGTTACAGGCTTGTTACCGCTAAAAGTAGTGGAATTACAGTAAGACGTTACCAACACTGGTTTACAGTTAAATGTGTACTTTTTTTTGTATTTTACCAGTTGCCAATCCTCCTTTTTTATTTTCCCCAAAGGTTCAGCCAAAGCCAGGGGTGATGGGCTCAGTGGGAGGGATGACACTAGGGAAGGGTGGGATGCAGATCCAGGTGATGGGAGCTAGTCTAGCTCAGATGCCTGCTCCACAGCCCCCAGTTCCAGTACAAACTCAGGTAAAGGAAGCCCACTGAATGCCAGTGAAGTCCTCAACAACTCTCATTTAATCTTGAGATGTAACTTCTGTTTTTGTTTGTTCACATTACAGACAACAGCAATGAAGATGCCTTTCAGTGCTGAGCCCAGCAAAGAAGCAAAGTATGAAATGCTCTCTTTTCTCTGGCTTATTTAAACTGTCCAATAATCTCATTTTTGTAAATAATGTTTTTGTATACACACACATTACTGCAGGATGCTAGAACAGCTGAGGAAACAGCAGGGTTCAGTGCTTCACCCAAACTACAGTGTTCCTTTCCAATCTGTTGAGGACACATTGCACAGACTGCTGCCTTACCATCTCTACCAGGGAACTGCAAACTCGTCTCAAGACTATCGAAGAGGTGACTAACCCCGTGTAGCCAATTAGATTTGAGCACTCCCCCTCCCCCCAATTCTGTGTTCTTCACGAACATCTTCTCTCTCCTGCACAGTGGACGATGAGTTTGAGAATGTCTCCTGCCAACTGCTGAAAAGGACCCAGGCTATGCTGGATAAGTATCGCCACCTGCTCTTTGCAGAGTCAAAAGTGAGTTTATAAACCCACCATCTCACCATGCGCCTTCTTGTGTCTTCTTTGCCCTGAATTGATATTGAACCGATTTCTTCCGGTGTTTAAACCTGAGCAGAGACTGGGCCCCTCGGCAGAGATGGTGATGATAGACCGGATGTTCATTCAGGAGGAAAAGCTTGCATTGAGTCAGGACAGGATTTTGGCCAAGGAGAGACCAGGTACCGCACCGCTGTTTGTGGCCATCAACAGTTTTGTGGTTGTCCCCTAAATTAAGGAGTATTCTAATAATACTATTATTCTGTTCATTTAATTGCAGAGGAGTTTGTGGCAAACGCACGCATGTTGGAGAGTCTAGCTTCATCCCAACATAAATCCTCTTTTGCTGAGGCCCCATCATTGAGTGGAGGCGTACCTGCTGCTGCCCCAGCTCTGCCCCCCGCAGCTTCTGCCCCTCCTCCTCTTCCAAAAATTGCCCACAATCCTCCTCCTGCATCTACCCCATCTCCACTTCCCGCCCCTGCTCCAATTCCCGCCCCTGCGCCAGTCCCTGCTCCAGCCCCACAACCTCCTTCCGCCAACCCTTTCCCCTCTACCAAACTAGTAATAAAGCAGGGTGGGGGCGGAGCCTCGGTGTCCTGGTCCAGCAGCTGTCCTCCAGCTGCATCGGGCAGGCTGGCCGAACCGACCAGCCAGAGCTCCTCCTTCAGTCGCGCCCCGGCAGCACCATCCTCGTTCTCCTCTTCATCCTTCCACTCTCCGGCGGCGGCGACCGACGACGACGACGACGCTCTCCCGCAGAGAACCAGCCGACCGCCTATGAAGACCTACGAGGCTCGCAGTAGAATCGGTTTGAAGCTCAAGATCAAGCAGGATCAAACGGGGTTCAGTAAGGTGGTCCACAACACTGCCTTAGACCCGGTGCACACACCACAACCTCAGCAGAGCAGCCGGTCCACATCCCAGCCTCGGACTAAGCCCCAGTTCGAAGCTGCTGCTGCTGCCGCCGCCGCCGCGCGCCCAAAGTCCCAACCTTTGTCAACGCCTCCTTCCTCCGTCATCAGAACTCAGCCCCCTGTGTGCACTGCTTCTGCTATCTCATCGTTCACCACGACAACCGCTCAGTGTAACCCACCACTGAGAGGCAATGCTCCCCCCAATTCGGCCCCGTCTTCCTCTACCTCTTCCTCTCACACGTGGTCATTGTCTACATCCTCCTCGTCCTCCACTCAAATGAATGGGACATTAGATCACGACAACAAACACAATTCTGCCTCCACTGCTACTCCCTCGCAGACAACATGTCGTCTCCCCCTTCGAAAAACATACCGGGAAAACATAAGTCCCCGGGTGAGACCCGGCGTCCCAGGGGGAGGGGACGAAAGTTTGTCCTACCCCAGACCCACACCCTCCCCCACCAAGCATGATGCCTCCCCCTCTCCCCCATCAGAGCGGACAGTCATAGCCAGTGTGAAGGTGGAGAAAAGAGGTAGGGAGGCCTCACACACTCACACAGAGTTGGGCCACGATTCGGGCCGGTTAGGGAGTGCAATGGAGGGGCTGGAAGAAATGGACGAGGTGTTTAACCGTGGTATCAAAACTTCACAACGCCATCATCTCCCACAGCTCCTGGATAGGGAAGGGGCAAAGGAGAGGGGAGAAGAGCACACGGACCCAGAAACGGATGTAAGTAAATACAAGAGGGCGACTAATAAAAATAGACACAGGGCAGCCAGGACATTCAGAATGGACCAGCATGCCCCTGGGCCTCCCTCGCCGGAGTCCTCCTTCACGCGAGACTCTTTGCTTCCTGCGAAGCGCTGCAAGTCGGACTCTCCTGACATGGATAACGCCAGCTTCTCCAGCGGCAGCCCTCAGGACGCCTCTCTGACCGAGCACCTGCAGTGTGCCATCGACAGCATCCTCAACCTGCAGCAGGAACCCTCCGCCCGCATTAAGGGGGGCAACAGCAGGTCACACCAAAGCCAGCGCCCAGGGGGCTCGGCAGCCTCGTCCCACAGACCTTCAGTACCGCCCTCCTCCTCTGCTTCGTCGTCCTCGTCCTTGGCCCAGCACCCTCCGGTCGCTGGCCGGGGCCACAATGGCAGCCTGGTTCCCCAGACTCAAAGCAGATAACGGCCCCTTTGGCCCCAGGCCGGACTGACATGGGGGAGCTAAGAGACGCATACAGGGGCATGCGAAGGGGTTTTTTTTTTTTTTTTTGTGAAAACGGTATCATTGTACTACGCTGCCACGCTGTGTTGGCTTTGTTTGTCCATTTGAATTGTCCAGAAATTGTTTTGTCATTTACAGCTTGAAGTAGACCTGTGGTGGAATAAGTAAGAGTGTGGTCAAAGGTAAAACTGTCTTTGTGAATTGCAGACTTTAAGGCGTTTTGTACATGTTCAGTCAGCCAAGCTCAAGTAACGAGATAACATTGTCAAGGGATTTTTCTTTTTTAACTTTAGATCTTTCTTTTTTTCTCACTTGGTATTCATACATTCCTTCCCTATGACCCGAGTTCTTAACTGCATTGGTTAATTTCTTGGTTTGCACCCAATGTCAGCATCAGAAAGCTCATTTATACAGTTATGTTGCCAACTATTTTTTCCTTTTCATACGGAAAAGAATACAGCCAGTTTATACGGCAAAACATAAAAATACTTTGTGTCTTTCCTTACCAATAAAATGTGGTTCCCTTATCACAAAGATAATGCTGTCACTGAAACTCTCATGCTAACTTAATACAGGCCACCTTTTAGTCTAGAATAAATGTCTTTATTTACACTGCCTCCAAGGCAACTACTCTTTCCCTGGCTAAAACGTCTGCTTTTTGCATGGCATGCATTTTGAGGTTGGTTTCCTTTTTGACTCCTCTTGGGTACTGTAGTACTGAACTGTCAAGATGTAAATGAAATATGAGGAAATTTGGTTCTTTTCTGCACCGAATTTGACATGTTTTTGTTTTTCGACCACACCTGCACACAAACACCTGCTCTCCTGTCCTGTGTTGCCAGGTTGGGAGTTGCATTTCAGCCAGCAGGGGTTAGGCCAGTTTTTACTCTTTCTGTGTTCTCAGTCGGTTTGTTTCATCTTTCTGCTCCTCTATCCTCCCATCGTTTTTTGTGTCTTTTTTTTTAAGGCTGGTGGACAATTCAAACTGAAACACAGCACAAGCATTGAAATGGAAAAAAGGAACAATAATGTACAAAAAGACAGTAAGAGAATTTGAAGTATAGTATTACAGATTAATTTTGTATTGTATTTATTGTGTATAATGACACTTTTTAAAAAGAAATGTACATTTAGTAAAACTGTAAATTAAACCTTGCTTCTTTTATGAAATATTAGCCCATTAGTCATTTGTCCAGCTTCAGGCTGCGTTCTTTTGGATGGCTGTTGATGACTGAGGAATACAGCGTGATGGTGGCTGTAATGGCGGTGGGGTGTTGTTTTTTTCTTTTTCTCTGCAGCCAGCAGGCGGTGTATTGAAATGGAAAAGTAGAGCTGGTTTGTGTGCTTCATGGCCTGCAGGGTTTACCCAGGCTTGGGAGGAGCAAGAGGGTTTAGATTGATGAGGGAAAGAAAAAAAAAAACCTCCCATCTCGTGACTCTTCACAGTGGGTTAAGTAAAAATAAAAACATTGAAGAAAAAAAAGCCACAGGAGTTGGAGGCTACTGTAGGAAGAGTGCAGCACGAGGATGTCTTTCTCATTCAAAATATGCTAGACTAACATGTTTTAAAAAAAAAAAGACTCCACCCAAACAATATGTTAACAACCCCCCAAGTCATCATCCTCTGAGCAGCGCTCCCCTCATCCCTGCCCCGAGCAGTGTTGCCAGGCATCCCCAAAGAGGAGGCGCATTCAAACTTGGAGAAGCAAGCGAGGGGGAGAGGAAAATTTGCCTGCGTGCGGTTTGCCCTTGTGTCATACTGTTTGCCTTGTGCTCTTTCAGCAAGCCGAGGAAGGAACCTGGCCGGATCTGAAGCGCATCTGAAATGCATTAAACCTCTGAGAAGAACGATCCTCTGTAATCCAGCTGCGTTGACGCTGCACGGAGGGCTCCTATTCGCTGTCCGAAGAACACCCATACATGTAGCAGCAGCTCCTCCAAGAGACGCTCGAGTCCAAATATTTTCCAGAGGGCAAGACTGCACAGACTCAAGGCGCTCCAAGCAGTCTGTGAATTCTCCATAATAACTAGGTAAATATTCCTTTTCATACTCTTCATAACACGGCTCTAGTAATCATGTGTTTTAACCTTTTATTTACAACCAGATTATGAAACGTGTTGTGGACAGTGAGACCTGCTGGTTTCCGCTTGAAAATTACAACTTCTTGCAACTTTCTATTTTTCTGTAGTGTATTTGATTAGCTTCTGACATTGCTTCATTTAGATATCTAAGTGCGACTCCTTGTTATACTCGGTGCTCCTGCATGTCACTTCTTGTTTTAAGTCTCAATTTGTGTGGGTGTGCAAAACCACACAAATGATCACGTTATTTTCCACCGTCTTTGCACTTTAGAAATTGATCCCAGAGCTTAAACAAAACCTTTTGATTCTCACAGAAAGCCCTGTTAAACTTTTATTTGTACGACTGGCTGGCTGGCCCAGTACTTTTGGTGCGTAATGGCGGGCAAACCCCATTTAATGTCTCTGATGTAGATCTCCAGACCTCGCCGTAGTAACCAAAAGTCTTTCCACACTAGTCTGGTGACGTCTTTTTCAAATGGGATTTACAAGAAAGAATCCCTCAATAGAAGTAATCAGCTGACCGTCTCACCCTTGTGCCTGCTTCTATTAAAGACTCGTGCCTTTTAATTCCTAGTACAGTGTTTTTGTTTATGACGATTTTTTTTATTCAATCGAACAATTAAGTCGTTCACGTGGTTCATGTCCCAGCAAGAGGAACTTGGAATGTCTTACTCATTTGACTATCAAAAAGAGCTGTGCAAACCCTTACGCAAGGTTGGGTTTGCAAGTTTTCCAGTGAGTACACCAACTCTTTCCAGTCCTTCCCTCACAATGCCTGCCAGAGTCCCTGGTTGGCTCACTCTTCCTCCAGAGTCCACATCCCTCCTCGACGTTGTGGTTTGTGGCGAGCTTAGATCGCCAGCTCCATGAACACAAAGACACTTTATCGACATCTGGATCATCTCTTCCGTTGTTTTTTTGGATTAACTCTGCTTGTCTCCTGTTCTGTCCACGTTACAGGGACTCAAAGGGGAAGAGTCGAGCTTCAAACGAGACATCAGTCCCGTGGTCCCTCTCCGCGTCAGCACAGGAGGTTTCAAGGACGAGTGAGCGCCGTCCGCATTAGTACAGGAAACACCTTCTGAAGGTTTTCCAGGGAAATACAGCTCCAAACAACAGACACATTGTGACGTTGATTTTTGTTAGAAGCTCCCTGTCGTCTCGTTAGTCAACCAAAATGTCCCGCTGGGGGAGAAAGAATGTGAAAAAGACGCCGGAGGTGATCCGCACTGTGACCGAGGGGCTCAAGTCCTTGTACCGTAAGAAGCTGCTGCCTCTGGAGGAGTATTACGGGTTCCACGACTTCCACTCTCTCAGTCTGGAGGATGCAGACTTTGATAATAAGCCCATGGTGCTGGTGGTGGGACAGTACTCCACTGGAAAGACCACGTTTATCAAGTGAGACTTCACAGCTCTGCATCAAACGTATATTGCTGAAGTTGATTGCAAAAGCTTGTTTAGGAACCAGTAATGAAATGATCATCATCATGTGTGTGTGTGTGTGTGTGTGTGTGTGTGTGTGTGTGTGTGTGTGTGTGTGTGTGTGTGTGTGTGTGTGTGTGTGTGTGTGTGTGTGTGTGTGTGTGTGTGTGTGTGAGACAGGTATCTACTGGAGCAAGACATTCCTGGGAGCAGGGTGGGACCGGAACCCACCACCGACTGCTTCACTGCCATCATGCATGGCGAGGTGGAGGGAGTCATCCCCGGGAACGCCCTCATCGTAGACCCCAACAAGCCTTTCCGCAAACTCAACCCCTTTGGAAACACATTTCTCAACAGGTGAGAGGGGGGAAATGATTGAGTGTGTTGTGGAGGGATTCCCGCTTGGGGGAGGCGGACAGACGGCAGCACGAAATGAACAAACTATGTAAGAAACGGGGCAGGGCAGATAACAGAAAGATGTTTAGCTCTTTGGAATTTCAAGTCCTTGCGCCAAATGTCCAAGCAGGGAGGCACTTGCCTTATTTGTGGAAAACTGGAGAAAGGGAGCAATATCAGACAGCGAGTGATGAAAGCTGATGTACTCGGACAAGAATGGCAGTGTACCCAAGTTCAAAGACGAGGTCAGAGGGTGCGAAGACAAATAGACGTCAAAGACTTTGTGTTGACCTGTAAGCAAAAAGCTCAACACTGAAGTCATTTTCTCTGCTCTGTTTGGCGTCTGGGCTGCCAGGTTTCTGTATATGTTTTTCCACTAATGTAAACCAAGAAAAAGGTCACGTGGTTCACAGTAAAGTGCTGTTAGCAGTTAGAAATGTGGACATGCAGACCGGAAGTGAACATACAGTCCTGCTTTCCATGGGGCTATCAAGCAAAAATCCTGTTGCTAGTTGGTCCCTCTCTCCCACTGCAGTGTGTTTGTGAACGTATTTGCGTCCCCCCCCATTTGCTTCGACTTCCTGTTCAGGGACCGGTGGGCTCGTTAAGCTCATGAGTCGCAGGAAGTGGTATTGTTGTTCCAAGGCTCACATCGTTAGCGGCCCTTATTGTTTGATTCTGGCACAAGTGGTCATTTTCCTTCAGGAAGCCCGCAGCAATGAGAGGGCTGCTCTAACACAATGGCCCGCAGACGGGAGGGTCGGGGGGGGAGGGTGGTGGGGCGGCTTCCAATCTGCTACTCGGATCACATTTGGCCTCTGTGATAAGCGTTAACCGTTTGTCGCATGATTAAGATTCTCTCCTGTTCTCGATTCCAAACCAAAAAAACTACCTCCGTGAACTTTTCATCGTTTATGTGACTTTCCCCCGCCGTGTGATGACAATAACAGGTTCCAGTGCGCCCAGATTCCCAACCAGGTCCTGGAGAGCATCAGCATTATTGACACACCGGGGATCCTGTCCGGTGCGAAGCAGAGAGTGAGCCGAGGTGAGGGAAAGTACAAAGGTGAGGAGAGGGAACGGGGAGGCCTGCAGAGACGCACATCCGGGACCATCGGCTCACAAACTCATGACTTTGGCACGCCTGGCTAACCCACGGGACCCGTTCCCTCGGTCACCATAACACTTGGCAGCGGAGCGAGGACACATTTCAGACGGACCCTGAGCCGCCAAGAAATCCTAATCAGGAGCAGAGACGCTACAGACAAAGATTCTGTCGGCGCATCTGGAGGAATGCACCATTTCAAAATAACAATCATCATCACCCCACAGAAGTTTATTTTAAAACGTTTCATCCACGCTTTAAGTAACCCATTATAACTCCGCCCCTCCATGAGCAACTAATACTTAAAAAGGCTCAGTGCATTCAAATTGTAAACATATTTTCTAAATGATCAATTTGTTTCATTTTTTTTTTTTATCTGGTGATGTTTTGAATTTTTTTTGCCTCCAACAAAAATACAACAGAGGTGGTTGTTGTACTCACAGCGGTGCAAAACTAAAAGAACAGAAGCATTCAGCTCATTCAGATTAACTGTTTTTGAAAAAATGAAGCAATTCCACAGTGTAGAAATACTTTTTTACAAGTAAATGTCCTGCATTCAAATTGTTACTGAAGTAACATAGTTGAACATCAACATCTGAATCGAATTATAAAATAAATAGAGCAATATTTCCTTTAGAATTGCAGTATAGCGTAAAATACAAGACTCAAGTAAGGTACAAGTACATAAACTGGTCTTGAGCACAGTAGAGTTAGTTATGTCCCGTCTATGTTGACAGTCCTGGCGTACGGCTGGGTCTCAGGGTGTCAGAGGCGTGAAGGGTTTGTGTCTGCGTAGACCTTCTCCCCTCTCCTCACCCCCCCCCCCCTTTTATTTCTGTTACGAGCAGACTGTCTAGCCTTCTGAATATCATGCTCTATTAACCTCGCTCCACCCCAACAGGCTACGACTTCCCAGCTGTGCTCCGCTGGTTCGCCGAGCGCGTGGACCGCATCATCCTGCTCTTCGATGCCCATAAACTGGAGATCTCCGACGAGTTCTCCGAGGCCATCGGCGCCCTGAAGGGCAACGAGGACAAGCTGCGCGTGGTCCTCAACAAGGCCGACATGGTGGGCACCCAGCAGCTGATGAGAGTGTACGGTGCGCTCATGTGGTCCCTGGGGAAGGTGTTCGGCACCCCGGAGGTGCTGCGGGTCTACATCGGCTCCTTCTGGTCCGAGCCGCTGATGGTCACAGACAACCGGAAGCTGTTTGAGCTGGAAGAGGAAGACCTGTTCGCCGACATCCAAAACCTCCCTCGCAACGCAGCTTTGCGCAAGCTCAACGATCTGGTCAAGAGGGCGCGTCTCGTCAGGGTGGGTTGTTGTGTCGGTGTGAACATGTGCTCACTAAATGCATGTTAAAAGTTGTGTTAACTCCTTAGTGTGTGTGTGTGTGTGTGTGCTTTGCTCGACCCCAGGTCCATGCCCACATCATCAGCTACTTGAAGGCGGAGATGCCTTCTGTGTTCAGAAAGGACAATAAAAAGAAGAATCTGATCTACCAGCTGCCAGTGATTTTCTCTAAGATCCAGCTGCAGCACAACATTTCTGCTGGCGACTTCCCCGATTGTACTAAAATGCAGGTGAGTCTGTTTTTTTTTCTTTTTTCCATCACTAGCAGGAACATCTGGGAGGCAATTATGCAAAGACTGTTTTGATGACATCGGATCAGTTATGTGAAGTGTACCACATGCATCTGAATCCTTCCCTTTTTGAAGGAGCAACTGATGGTCCATGACTTCACCAAGTTCAAAACCTTGAAGCCCAACCTGATGACGGCCTTGGATGAGCTGCTGTCGGCCGACATCTCCAAACTGATGCCCCTCCTGCGGCAGGAGGAGCTGGAGGCCGGCGATCAGCCAGGCGTGCAGGGCGGAGCCTTCATCGGGACCCGTGCCGGGCCGTTCGGAGAGGGCGACCCCTTTTTGCAGGAGAACGGAGAGGGATGCGAGGAGGAGGAAGATTGGGTGGTGACCAAAGACAAGCCCAAATACGACGAGATCTTCTACAACCTCGCTCCCAATGAGGGAAAGCTGAGCGGCAACAAGGCCAAGGACTGGATGGAGAGCTCGCGCCTGCCCAACTCGGTGCTGGGCCGCATCTGGAAGCTGTCGGATGTGGACCACGACGGCATGCTGGATGATGAAGAGTTTGCTCTGGCCAGCCACCTGATTGAGGTGAAGCTGGAGGGCCACGGTCTGCCTCCTGAGCTTCCCACGCGCCTGATCCCGCCCTCCAAACGCAGGCAGAAGGGCTCTGACGCATAGACATGTGACAGAGTCCCTGGAGCTGAGGGAGACTCTTCTCCGTTGCCCCTCCCCCTCCCTCCCCCTCCACCAGGCCAAAGTCAAAATGTTTGTCTCTAACTTCTCCTCTGAGACTGTTTTTTTTTTTTTCTTGCACAATGGAACATACTGTATTAATGCTTAGCCAATCCTTTGAGGCTGACTGCAAAAGATTGAGTATTAAGAAGTCACTGGTCTGGTTGCTTCTTCTCTTTGGCTCCTCAAAGTTAGCTTTTTATGATGAGTTTTAAAAATATATCTACTTGTGTTTGCATTGCAGAAGCAATTAACGGCTGTCACCCTTTAAGTGATAACATATATTTGAAAGAATACAGAGCAAACTTGTCTGTGTCAAACACTTAAAAATAAAACATTCCTTCAGTGAGTAGATTAGAGTTGCACAGACAATACCAGACAAGGGCCACACCTTTTAAGGAGTATTTTTTAACTCAAACTGGCAGCACAAATCGAAGAACCTGGTTGCATTTCACTTTTGAGGCTTTACGTGTCAAACTTTTGTGCATAAAGTTTATACATTATTTTTGTAAGGGTTGCTGCTTTGTATGTGCTGGAGCTAAACATCAGTTGTATAAAAGAACATGACATGATGAGATTAACCTTTGACTGACCTTTGATTGATACATTACTGACTACTGTACCCAGCTCCACCAACTGTCCTTATGTCAACTGTTATTGTAACCAAATAAAATTCCCTTACTGTGTTTTGTCTCGTTTGTGACCCTTTTGATCTGTAAAAACATGGACAAAGCTTGATAAAGTTAGCAAGAATGTATTTCTTAAAATGTCCACAGTAAAGTACGGCACACAACTGAGTTGAGTGCAAACAATTTGGCTCTTTTTTTTTTTTAACAGGATTTACTGTTGGGGCTCACTGGTCTCTCAGTGACGGATAAACAGTGAGTCACCTTTTCCACTGCCAAGTCCCCATACCACCATTTTCCGAGGCTCTCTGCCCTCTCATTCCCACCAACCGAAGGCTTTTCTGTGCCTCTGCCCTCCCACCCAGCTCAAGCGTCTGCTCCCTTTCAGCCATGTTTGCCTCCACATTCACTCCTTCAGGACGCCTGTGTGTGCTTCTGATCTAAACCTGCGCACACTGAGCGCCATGAGCGCAAAAATGCGGGCCTAGTGTGGAGCCGTGTGTGATTCGCATGAGGCATTCAAGGATCGCACAAGAAGGGTTGGCCTCCCCGCCTCGATGCCTGTTCCACTCCTCCATGGAAAGATACACAAATGAGAAACAGGCAAGGCAGCCCTTTCCTCCCCGCTCTCCGGCTTACAGTGACTCACATGTGAAGAATGTGGTGGGTCGGCCCGAGAGTTATTAATATCTCCTTTCCGAGGGTCCGCTAAGTTTCCTCAGGCTCATACACAGGATCTAGACACTGTACCTTTATGAAAGACTTTAACAACATCCCCCTATTTGGTGAATTCCTGAGTGAGACCTGCGGCACACCGCACCCTCTCCCGTGTGTTTGTGTGAGACAGAAAATAGGGGGGTTGATCCGTGGAAAATGTCAAGTGGGGTGACAGAATTCAACTAGACTAGAGGAGAACTTATGTTGGGTCCTTTTTTTTAGTTATCGCAACCAATGCTATTTTTAAATAGATTAAAAAAAACATTGCCAAAGCAGTTTGAACAAGTTTGATCAAGCTACAGCCAGAAGGAGGGGAGGGAAGGGGGGACAACAGACCCCACTCCTCCACCACCAGCATCAGACGTCCCCAACACTGAGGGTTACTCGACAAAAGCGGGGTCTCCGTGTACGTCACTCAGTGTTTACATGGGGGAATTCCTTACTCGCAAACCTGCGGTAGAAGGAAGAACAGAAGGCAACGGATCTGGACAGGGGGGGACATCTGGTGGATGCAGGAGTCATGGCAACCTCCTTCCGAAAGTGTACACAGGTCGTGTCTGCATGTTGACGGCAGATTGGAGGCGTGCAGATGCGCGTTTTTCGAGACAGGTTACCAACTATGTAATGGGCACTGTAATTGTGCATCCTGTCAGTACTGGACCTGAAGTGATCCATGAGGAGGAGGTGGAGGTAAAATACAGTGTTCTTTTGCACAAAACTACATTTAAGAGCAGTCGGCAGCTCCGGCTCCATGTTAGCTGTAAGATATTAATTAAGATTGAATATAGAAAATGTAAGTATCCATTAACCTCTCCATCTTTGCTTCTGTATATTCTTATTCAGTCAATATTTGTTTAATCAAGTAATGGTTGATATGGGTCACAAACCAGTCAACAGTTACAGAGAACTTTAAATTTTATTATCCAATCCAAAAAGTAAGCAGAACAAAAAATGTTAGAAAGCAAAAAGAAAATCAGATTGATGGCAACCCTAACGTATAGATACACTTATGTATTAAATATGCTCAATGTTATTGAGCATCCTTACATATGCTTATGTATTCCTTTTAAGCGACAAACAACGTGTAGTAACAAATGGTAAAATTATACCAGTCTATATAAAATATCGTTCAATACATACATACATCCCACTCATGGCACATTAAGTCATGACTGAAGCACTCAATGCTTCTCATTGGATGTCACAAACCGGCAGATTTTATAGCTGTAGTCAAACGAGTAAATCAATTATTTCCCCCAATTGTTAGCAGTACATTTGTTTACCCTTTTCTGATGCTCTTAGAAACTGAAATGGCTTTTAATATCTTTGATCTGTTTCATCATGTCACCAATTTGCTGTCCCTGCTCCCGGAGGACGTCCTGGACAACCTTCTTCTGTGGGGCATTAAGGGAGACCTTCGTCCTGGCTGCAGGCACATCCTTGTCCACTTGGGTCTTCTGGTACTCCATCTTCATGTTCACCTGTTTGATGCAGTTGTCAAGGTGCCTCAGTTGATCGCTAATGGTCTGCACCTCCTTCTTCATATCCTTTTCGCTGTTTGACAGTATGGGTAGTCGGCTTTGCAGGCTGCCCAGCACTTTTTTAACCTTGTTCATAATGGTTTCCTGGCGATACTTTGCGTCTTCGTACTTGTCGGCCAACCTCTCCGCTGCCTCTCTCAGACTCTTCCTCTCCTCCCTGCACAGAGTCAACTCTTCCAGCTGCTTGGTCTTCTGGCTGGTCAGGAGTTTCACCCTTCTCTGCATCTCTTCGCGGGCCATGTCCTGCTTGAGAATGTACTCCTCACGGAAGACCTGCGTCGCTCTGCTGAGGAGCTGCAGACACTCCGCAGGTGGCGGTGACGTGTCCTTGTCCCCGGCTTTGAGTACCAGAGGATTGGTGGAGCTACGCGCCAGGATGTTGCGGATGTGCTGCTCAAAAGAGTCGTCGGCCAGCCCGCGCAGGGGCGAGCTGCCAGAGCCCGGAGCTGGGTGCGTGCAGAGCAGGGGCGGCGAGGGGGGCCGGATGGAGCTCAGCAGGGGCAACAGGATGCACTCGTAGGTGCTTGTGATGCAGATCATGGTGGCGCCCAGAGAGAGGTCGGACACAATCACAAAGCCAAGAACCGGAGCTGACTGACTAGACAGAAGGGGTCTGGTACAAAGAATGTGCTCTACAATACAGCGCTTCTCGGCTGCCAGCTCCTGGAGATTGTCCATGTCCTCCTCACTTGACTGGAGGAACTTCTGCAGCTTGTTGACCCAGATCAGCCCCACACTGTGCACTCCTGCCTCGTGGGTGCAGTGATACCTCTGCTGGCAAAGGGGGTCTCGGTGCAGTCTGATGGGACAGGTGAAATCAAAGTCCTGAGGTTCCTCATCCTCCCCTGTGGCTACTTTGAGGGTGAGCTCCAGCTCCACGCACTCAAACACGTAGAGGGCCGGCACTGCCGCTGCTCCACGGATCCACTTCTCCACCGACCGGGTCTCCTCCTCTTCCTCAGACTCCAGCACCACACAGTGGTACAGCGTGCCCGTCTCCGTGGCGATGACCAAGATGCTGGGCACGCATGGCAGGCAGAGAATGGAACATGCATCGTAGCCATAGTTGTCCTCGGCTGCGGGATACATTGGGAGCGGTCCCATTGGTTTGGTTAGACTCACACCCTTTGCCTGGCTCGTGTAGCTCACGTAGGTCTCCCCGTTTTCGTAGAGGATGTACAGAGGGTAGACCAGCTGGTCTCTGGAGAACTGCGCAGCCAGCTGCCGAAGTGGGGACGAAATCGAGCCGAAGTCAAAGGCCACCGCGATCTCTCCCAGGGATGCTGCGTAGGAGCGCACCGGACGATGCCCACTGGTGTCATCTTCCGACTGCGACACTGACAGGACTTTGGCCGGCGTCTGGGGCGACTTCAGGCCGTAAAACCTGACGGTGTTGTCGGACGTGAGCAGCACCAGGTGGGGCTCGTCGGTCTCGCCGGGGTACCAGGCCGCCTGCCGCAGGATCACAGACGGCGAGCTGGTGAAGAAGCGCTCGGCCACCGGGATGGTCTTGCAGTTGATCTCGCCGCGTCCGCCCTCGAACTCGGACCTCTTTCCCCACCGCTGAGGGAGCTCCAGCACGGAGACGCCCCGCAGCCCGACCAGAGCGACGTGGTGCTGCGTCGGACTGAGCAACACCTGGCACAGCTCGAAGAGCGGCGGGTTGATACACAGCAAGGTTTGATGGTTCCCGCTTACATTGCTGAAACTCTCATCCGTGTTTAGATGTCGCAAATTGGTCGTGTAAAACACGCGGTCGGAGTCGTCCCAGACGAACAAGTCCCCGCCCAAACAGAAAGTGAGGTTTTTAGCGACGCCTCTTGCGTTGCCGTTGGGTTCACGATCCAACTTCTCTCTTATTTTTTGGAAAATAGCATGGTTTGGTAGATCACTCAACCACCGCTCACTTCCGAATGCCGCCATCTTGATCCACCGTATGCCTCTGAATGGAAAACTGTCCATGGCAACGAGAGTACTTTACGACAGTTATTTAACGTATTACGGTGGCCGGTGTCGTATATTTTGCAGAATCACCATGGCGTTGAAAGAGACTGCAGGGCTGTATGAAACACTCAAAACAGAGTGGAACAAGAAAAACCCCAACCTGAGTAAATGTGGAGAACTTCTAAGCAAACTTAAGGTAGAGTCACGTATTGCTGCGTTTGTCTTTTTTCCTTTTTACTAGTCGAATCCGGGACACTGGCTATTTAGAAGCCACGGCGCTGTTAGCATATGTAGCTAAGCCTGCTAACTTAGGCTAGCAATGCTAACGCTGTGTATGGTTTTCTATTAGGTAACGTTACACTATAGACACCCAACTTAGTGCTGTACAATATTCCCGTTGAAACGATGACATTGAATTAAATTGGTAACTATTTGTTGGTAGTTAACGTTAACGGAGAGGACTATCTAACGTTAATCCCACTATGATTTCTGTTATGACAGGATACGATAGTTGTTGCTAACGTTAACGCACCGCTGGCTAATTCATTGTCAAGAAAAAAAAAACAAGATAAACCTTTGACCGACGGATAATTCAGACGACCAACAGCTTGTCTGTGTCTCTAACGTTAACTTTTAATTATCCGGCATTGTATTCCTCTGATGAAATGATCATATTCGAGGCTAGATTTAGTTTTCCCATTAAACCCCAGGCCGTCGCAGAAGTAACTGGATGCAGTTATAAAGGACAGAGGAGGAGAAAGTATTCAGATGATGTATAAGAATAACGTATATAATGACGTTAGAAATCTCTCTTTGCAAGTATCAGTCCCGAATTCGGAATCGGGCCCATTTCAGAATCGTACAGACCATATTACTGGCTTATAATTTGTTTGCATTAATGAGTAGCGTTGTATCACCTACATGTTGCAGCTGGAGTTGGTAGGGCTGACTGATATCTTAATTGCAGGCTAGCTTAATTTATTTCTATATATTAGAATACATTATTAATCACAGCAACATTAATCAATGTGTTTTGAGTAACCTGTATCTAGTCCAATTTAAAAAAAAAGTTTTATAAAGTAAATGGCATCGGACATCTTGTGCAGGTTTCGTTACTGGAGCTGAACTTCCTGCCTACCACCGGGTCTGCACTCACAAAGCAGCAGCTCATTTTAGCCCGTGAGTAAAGACGGCATGTCAGGCTGGAACCAAACATTCATATTAATCATGGATCCGCTGTCGTTAAACTAGTATTACAACCATCAAGATGATGTCCTTAATGAGGGATAATCTCTGTCTGTGTTCCAGGTGATGTCCTTGAGATTGGAGCTTTGTGGAGTATCCTAAAGAAGGATATTCCGTCTTTCGAGAGATACATGGCCCAGCTAAAATGTTACTACTTTGATTACAAGTAATGTCACCTTTTAATTAAAAAAATATATATAAAGATGATATATATATGTTTGTATGTGTAGTAGGGTTTTGCTACATACTACTTGCTGGGCTATTCTAACATTATTCTTTCTTTTACCTTTTTGTAATTCAGGGAGGAACTTCCTGAAGCTGCCTACATGCATCAACTACTCGGACTGAACCTGCTCTTCCTGCTCTCACAGAACCGTGTTTCTGAGTTTCACACAGAACTCGAGAGACTGAATGCACGAGATATTCAGGCCAATGTGTACATCAGACACCCAGTCTCCTTAGAGCAGGTGCTGGCCCCCCACCCCCCGGCAAAGCACACATTTCATGTGTGATATTGTGCTTTTGTAAAACGTTGATATTTTTGTGTCCACTTAGTAATTTACACCCAACAGAATATCTAAACTATGGAGAATATCTCCATAGTTTAATTAGCGGGCTACAAAATGTGTTTTGATTACTATATTAATTCCTTCAGAGGATCATGTTTATCCTCTTTGCCGTTGTCTCCTTAACACAGTAATTTTTTGAAAAGACATTTTGGTCTTTCAATTTAATTTCTTTTAACCCTGGCCAGCTAAAAATGACTGGCAACTACTGGCAGACATGCTTCTGTAATGCATTTAAAAAAGGAATAGTGAAAATACAAATTAATATTCTATAAATATTTGGTAAAAACAAGTAAATAACAATGTGATGTTTTATATCCTCTCTTGGCCGTTTCAGTATTTGATGGAAGGAAGCTACAACAAGGTGTTTCTTGCCAAAGGCAACATCCCTGCTGAGAGCTACACCTTTTTTATAGATATCCTGCTCGACACAATTCGGTAAGAATTAATATGGTAAACTTACCTGCTATTATTTATACGTTTGGTTCATTGATGCAAATCCTTTGTATATGCTCTATAACCATATTCTATTCATCTATTTTATTTTTGGTTTAGTTTGCTGAAATATGTTGACTATTTTTATCAGGTTGTTTTATATATAGATATAAAATATAACTTGATCAAAATGCGTACTCACACACACAACATAGTAAATTGACTCTGCAAAGGAAATGACGCTATGTGTTTTTTTTAATTATCAGGTAGAGCACCACATTCTTTATTTTACTTTGTTTAATCTAGGTAGTTATGTAATCAGCTGGTGAAAATGACCAGGTGATAGCATGGCATTGTCTTTAAAGAAACACTTCACCTAATTCTGCAATCTTTTCAATTGCAGTGATGAGATCGCAGGTTGCATAGAAAAAGCATATGAGCAGATCCAGTTCAGTGAGGCCACCCGCGTGCTTTTCTTCAGTTCACCCAAAAAGATGACAGATTACGCAAAGAAGGTTTGTATATTTGTCCTTGAAAAACAGAATCATATGTATCAATTGTGAAAACCCATGTCATTTTAAAAGTCTAACCAAGTCCAAACCTACTTCAAAGCAACATCTATAAATTGTTCCAACACTAGATTCTTTAAGACAGAACTAAATTGCTGAACAGCCAACGCCTATTGTTTATTTCTTCTCAGAGAGGATGGAGTTTGAGCCCAGACGGCCAATACTCTTTCACCAGTCAGCAGCAGCGGACAGAAGAGGTAACCATCCCCTCTACGGAGCTGGCAACACAGGTCATCGAATATGCACGACAGCTGGAAATGATTGTGTAATCCGCCCCCAGGAACACACACAGACACACCGGCTGCCAATTCAGTGTATATTCAGTCAGCTCAAATGCAGTTCCCTTGAGGCATACGACTTAACAGAATGCAGAGTGGTTGGTTTGTTTATTTTTATTATGTTCCACATAATCTGCAGGTCTTTTTGTGGACGTTTTCTTTCATTTAAAAAGATGGGGAACTAAACAGCAAGCCAGCAATTTCTGCATATGTACCTTTTTATTAAAGACATCCAAGGGTTTCAATGTTCTAGTTAGTTATTTGATCCAAGATAACATCAAAATGTGTTATGTGTTGTGGCCAAACCAAGCCTCACCTGCGCATTTAAAACCCCTCAGCCTTTTGACTTCTACAAGAAAGTAAATTACAATCACCTCCTTGTTTCGTTGCCTGTTTGTGTCGCACAAAACTATCTTGACACTGAACAAGTTTCATCAAAATTCAAGTAAATTCTTTTATATGAAAAGTTAATTTAGTCCAAAGTAAATCTCACATTGACCTTGCCTGGGGTCTTATCAAGTAACAGAATTTCCATGGAACTTTGTGTGTTTTCTAAGTGGTAATTCCTCTTCCTCCATGATTTGTAATCTAGTTGGTATTATAATGCAAATATTTGTCTCCAATAAACAATTCAGAAAATAAACTGTTTTAATAACTTTTTTTTTTTTTTACACAGTTGAGCTTTGTCTTTCACCGAGTAATCTACAAAATGCAAGCCACTAACATAACATCTTGAATGTCTCATATAATTTATGAGAATCGTCGTGGTGCTTTGAAAGTTTAGTGCTCCAAGTAGTGTGGTTTGTGTTTCAATATACCTTACTACAACTTATTGATCTTAACCTGAACCAGTTGTACATACTTCCTGAGTTTAAGAATAAATAATGTTAAAATACAGAACCAATTTAAATGGCTTGAAGTGTAATCTGTAATCCACCATGATTTCTGCATTTGGTACCGTTATGTGCCAGGACATTTGCTTTCTATGCCTGCATGTTTAGTTGAGCTCTGGTGATGTCTTGTCTACCAGCCAATTGTGTAGATGCGGGGCACCTGTTCTTGGCACATGATTTCAAAAGCCTGTCCACTGCTTGACACAATCGCTCTCAGCCACTCTTTCTGCCAGCTGCCTCTGCAAGAAAAGTCTCTTCCCCCAATTTGTTTGTTACATCTTTAATAAATCTAAGTGAAATGAAAATGAAAATTCTTCCTTCCTGGTTGAAGATTATCTGCATCTGAACACTGGGCAGAATCAACACTCAGGATGCCTCTCTTACATCAACTTGACCGTAATATTTTAGGATTGTCATTTAACAGCCACAAAGTCAGCTAGAAGATTCATGTTGATTCATGTTATTATTGCTGAATTGTTAGCCTATTATTATATATAAATATATCATAATAAAAGTATGAAAATAACTAAAATATGTACACCATCCAAATATGGTGTGTCAGGAATTCATTCAAATGAAGGTTAAAATTATGCATCAATAGTGACATTAATCCAAAGTGCTGAGTTTCATCATCGCAGTCTTTTGGAAACTCCATGCACCAAAGCCCTTAGAATGGACTTAATGAACCTAGAGACACGGGTGAGAAGGAGCATGACTGGACACACGTGAGATGCTCCAGCTTTTAAGTCCAAGATCACCCTCTTCTCTTAAAAAGTTGGGGTGAGAATTTCCCCCCAAACTTCCATGCTTGCCTTATTTCCACGGCAGCATCAGGGAGTGGTGAGGATGGAAAATTGTGAACGCCCCACTCTTAAATCCTAGAAACCTCCTAAGCCTAGCAGTGTTTTGGGAATCGCTCCACGACAAATTAGCCCCAAGTAAAAAGAAAGGCAAAGTAATAAAGTAATTAATTGATCGAAAAACTTAGTAGGTTTAACTGCTTGACTGCTTGACTACCAACACATATTAAATCCTAACCACCCCAAAATGATAGCTTGCACTTAAAGGGCTTGTACTTACCATGCCGGGTCCATGGCATTTAAGAAAAGAACCCAAACCAGCACACCAAACGCCTCTGTACGGAAAGAGTCAAATCAAACCAACAGGAACAGCATGGACAAGCCCCTAAAAATGCGTAGTTCGTTTTGTGAATGAGACGAAGATGATAAAAAGATATTTCAAAGACCACAGAAGGTGATGGACAGCGACTCCACGGCTTGCTCTGAAAATGCAGAGACAGAGCGCAGGCACCTGTAGCTGTCAGAACCTTCCAATCTCAAGGACAGAGATGCAATATTGTTGGCTTGAGAGGTCGGCTGGAAAATGACGTGTGTCATTCAGTTGATGGTTCTGTACTTGTATTACTGGCCAAGCTGACACTTTTATCATAAGCCCCCATGCCATTAAATACCTCCAATGTGGCATTAAAGGCAAACTGGACTCTTTTGAAAGAAGCTGACAGTGGACACGGAGAAGTTTCTGGGGCTCCACTGAATTCCTGACACAATAAACGTTAATCTAAAGAAGTCTGCTTCTCCTGGAGTGGGTTTGACTGTGGAGAAGCAAAACTGTCCACCTTTGCAAACGTATCCATCTCAAGTATGAGCAGCCTTCCATCTCCCCTGCAGAAGAGACTCTCCACAAAAAAGGGTACTTTTGAGGACGCTTTTATGGGTAATGCTTATTAAGGTCCATGGATCTGACCCCGGCTTCTGTAATGACCGCTTCCATAAAGGTTCATTGCGTGCCACAGGGCCTCTATGGCTAATGACATTGATGTTCTGTGACCATGACTTCATCAGTCTTCTACTGCCTTGATGGCTACCTTATTGTTGGGCCACATGATGAGATGACCCTTGAGTGACTTAATAATGTTCAATTGAATGCAGAACCTTGGTCTTAAACTTTAACTTTCACGGCCCCATAATAACTGAAAAGGGTGTTTGCAGAGCCAAAGGAAGTTGAGCTTATAGCAAGGGAATAACATGGGAATGACATGGATAGATATAACTCCCTCTCATCGGAAACTGAGACCAGTGTTGGCACGTTCCAATACTACTTCAGTAACCGGCTTGGAGGTGGGATGTCTTCCACAAGCTAAATAATGGTTCATGTATCCCTTCAACCAATAAGTTGTATGATGCAGGCGCTGTTACATCTGCTTCTTGTATGCAAGTGATCCCATTGGTGTCATTGTTGGTTTTAGCAATTTGACGATCTCATTGTGTTTCTTGATTGTGTTCTCCTCCATGCAAGTGCAGCATGTTGCAGCAAACTCTTGCATAGTGATAGCAGTTAACCTCAGCTGTTTGCAAGGAGCTCTCGGCATTATCATCATGACATGGTACTCTCATTTTGTAGCTTCACTACAGCTGTTCTTTTTTACAAACAGTGCATATATTACTGTGCACCAGAATACAAGGTGACAAATGTTGTGACATATTTCATAAATGATCAGCACTTTTTACATACATGATATTTATGTTATGCTTCTTTAATCTGTGATGCATTGTGCCTTATAGTAACATAAACTACTGACTTTTTCTCATTTGCCAAGTTGTCCTGTTTGTGTTAAAGTCAAATTGGTTACTATGCTTTTGGTTAAAAGAACCCTTTAACTTAGAAAAACTAAAGTAATTTTTACCATCATTATAGACTTTGATGAAACACGTGGGTCAAACTAAGCTAAATTATTGCTTGCTATTGCTTTTATTTGGAATTAAGTAAATGGTAAATAGACTTCATATATTTTCCCCCACCCCTTGACTAGCTGGTGTCATATGTATAGTATTTGCTGTTGCAGTTGATATACTGTTGCTTTAACACAATAATTTCCCAATGTGGGATTAATAGAGTACATCTATGCGTCTGCCTGTCAGTCTCTGAATGTGTAATGCTGTTATTAAGGTTGCACTCTATAGGTTGCTGAAATACGTGGATGTTGAAGAATGGAAAGAGATGCATCACGACTGTACAGGTACATTAAAAAAAAACTAACTAACCGTCGAAGATGTCGCCTGTTCAAAATAGGTATCGCTGTCCATGGTGCTGAAGCACTCACCGCTGCCAGCTCCAACATTAGGATCCTATGGTGCACTTGTTTGTGCCATTTTTCTGCTTTAGGCTTAAAAAAATTGAGAATTAAATAAACATATGAACATATGCCCTATGGATTTTTTTTTGTTCCGGTACTTTTTTTCATTTTCAACTATGGCATGGATAAACTATAGCTGCTATCGTGATTAGTCCGGGTGTGTTGGCACAGGGTACGAGAGAGCGAGAGCGAGAGAGAGAGAGAGAGAGAGAGAGAGAGAGAGAGAGAGAGAGAGAGAGAGAGAGAGAGAGAGAGAGAGAGAGAGAGGAGGGAGGGAGGGAGGGAGAGGGAGGATGCTGCCAGCGGAAAATGGCTGCTGCAACCTCAAGCCTATCCTGATACACCGAAACGACATCAAGGTGGCGAGAGAGGGCGAGAGGAAGAGAGAAAGATTATGAAAATGAGAGCAGATAGAGAGAGAATGTGAGTGAGCCTGTGAGTGTTTCCTGAAAGGAGGATAAAGAGAGGGAGAAAGAGGGAGAGAGAGAGAGAGAGAGAGAGAGAGAGGGAGAGAGAGGAGACCCTGGGGTGGGCTGCTGCAAGCGGCGGGCAACACCGAGCCATGGAGGGCGAGTAAGTCCTTACATTTTCATTTTCAACATTGCACATATATATTCAGCAATCCGCCAAAACGGATAGAAAGAAACGCCACCGCCATCAATGTTACACCAATCCAGCATCATGCAATGTTATCAAAGTCGTTGCTCTTCTTTAGCAGGCTGCCGAGAATAAAAACACCATTACGTAGTCTTGAATCAACAGCATACACCCCGTTTCCGACATATCCATGACAATATGTGATCAATGTTTACCCACCTACGTGTGGACCTGTGCTTATAAACGACTCGCACACATTCTCAACGCTATTTCTTTTTTTTACAATAAAAACATATTACGAACAAAAAAAAAGCTATGGAACAATTCAGAACTAAATGCGTGGTCAGCGATTGGTTAAAACAGTCACGAAATTAGTTAATGTGTAAAATGTATGGGGGAAAAAGCGAAATATGGCGAGTTTGGGGCCAGCATATCGTCATTCAAGAAATGGCTACAGTACAACGGGGGAGGGATGGAGGCGTTGTGATTTTATCAACGTGTCTCGGGGTTTCATTATGATTTTTTAAAGCCAAACTTTATGAATGAAATGTGATTTTTTTTCTCGCTCGCTCGCTTGCTCTCCCTCATCCTCACCCCTCCTCTCCTTCCCTATTCTAATCGACCCCCTCCCCCCACCTCCCGTTCCATCCTCTCACCCACTCGTTCCCTTTTTCTTCCCCCCTTTCACACGCGATGGTATTGTATTTAGGCCTTATACATATTCCAGCGAAACAACTAACGCGCGGCGCGATGTCGAAGCCAGTCTCGCGCTACCCCATTCACAAAAAAAACTATTACAAAGAAATATCGGGGTGTGTTAATGATTGCGTGCAGCCGTGGCGGGAATGAAGAAAAAGAGCGTCTGGGAAAAACAATTGCGACCCTAAAACAATTAAGTGTGATTTTTAAATGAACACGGAATGCGTCCGTGAGTGCATCGCATGCACATGTCGAACTGCGGTCATTTTCAGCCGGTTGGCGAAGGCAGAGCTTCCTTTTGCAAGAATACCGGGCCTCTGATGGCGAATGGGTGCGTTCATTGATACATCTATCTGGGAAACACTCATTCTTCCTCCCTCCTCCCATTTGGACATCTCTCTGCTCTTCAATGCTGGCTTTCTTTCCATGCATAGATGGATGAATTTGATCAATGTGGGCCTACTTTTTCATTCTCAGTGGATGTAGCCAGTCAGTCCAAAATGAAATAGAATTACACTCCTTAACGTCAGACATGCATAAATCATGCCAAACAACCATAAACAAATATTTTTGGATTTTCTTACAGTCACCGCATGCTACTTCAAATCCTATTTCCCTTAGTCACTTGATAGCAGATCACTAAATACTGCCGTGAATGTAAGGCGGCTGTATGTTAGGCCTTAGAGCTGTTCCATGTTAGACCACCATGGACCAAACTGTCGATTATTCTTCTGTTATTAGCGAATTTCATCATTCAGCCTTGAATTAACAGAGCTGAGACATTTGCCTCACACTGCTAGTACTCACAAACTAGTACTGCAGTTTTGTATTGTGTATACTTTGTTCAACTGAATGAATGTGCGTATCAGTGCATGTGTGCGTGTATTTTGGGTGTGTTTGTGTGTACAGTTGCATTGTTTAATCAACCTGGGCCTCTCCTCACTCTCTTGGTTTCCCTGGCAGTGTGCGTGTTCGTGCAGTGGTGATGACACGTGATGACTCCAGTGGCGGTTGGGTGCCCCTTGGAGGTGGCGGCCTGAGTCATGTGGTGATTAGTAAAGGGCGCAGTCGTGAAGGCAGGGGGCGGAGAGAATACATCATACGTGGAGAACGGCTGCGAGATCGAGCAGTGAGTGTGTGCGTGTGTTTTAGCTGTCTTTAGTGCCACGTTGCTCCTCAACGCCACCTGAAGACTGTAGATTCTGTAATGTGTGGCCATGATTTGAGGAACGGATACAACTTGGTTGGTGAACTAACTTCTTATGCTGCTGCGATTGTCATTTGTGTCTTTAGCCGGTGTTGGAGTGTGCAGTGCAAAGGGGGCTAGTGTACAATAAGGTGAACCCCATCTTCCATCACTGGCGAGTAGAAGATCGAAAATTTGGCCTTACGTTCCAGAGTCCTGCCGATGCCATCTCCTTTGAGAAAGGGCTGAAACTTGTCTTAGACAAGCTCGACAGAGGTAGAGATGCATGAGTGACATATAAGAATTTTTGCAAGTTGAGTTCCAATTGGAAAAGCCTAAATCCTCTCTAATATTTTTATCAAGGCTCTGAATCGCCGTCGTCCTCCACACCGGAAGAAGCCGACACTGAGGATGATGGACAAGCTGTGAGTATCTAAGCAGTTTGTCGGTTGAGCGTTTCTTGTCTGGAAGTGGCTCATTTGCAATGCAGTTCTTGGTGTTTCTTGACTGACACGTAGCCTCTGCCAGTCTCATACAGGAAGTGAGTCGTCATCTAACAGCAGAAAGGAGATGCTTCCCAAACCCATCACCATAGTGACAAGCGAGTCGTCGTCCACATGCTTCGTACGGTCAGAAGAATTTAGTTTTGGATCCAGCCATGCTTTCACCACTCAGACACCTGCTCAGGTACACACCCGGGAACGAGCGGAAGTCCACCATTTGTGCTTTGTTGTGATGATGAGATGATCAAAGGAACAGACACATGTTATATTTCTCAGTTGTTCCATTTACACACTTATGAGCTCAATGAAATACTATCATTGGGTCTTTGGGGATCCCTGCAAAATCAGTAAAACCTAAAATGTAGACATTTAGAGCGTTAAAATAAGATGGGAGCTTAATATTTTCGTGGAGTCTCCACCCTTCCTCCACCCTAAACTTTTATTTGTTCTACATGATGTAATGTTCAAATTCAAGCACCCCGATTAAAATCCTTTACAAATTGTGTTTTCTCTATCATTTCAGATTCTATCCAATGTGTGCTAGAGAGGAAACCTGCTGTAACTGCTTCCACAGAGAACTATTCCCGACTGACTCTGTCGTTCTACACCCTCTCCACAGATCCACACCAGGCCAGGACAGCACCAGCTCTCGCAAATGACGGCTGTGTTGAATCCGCCAGCGCCTCCGCCCCCACCTCCTGCTCCACCCAGTCCTCCTGTGGGTCAACGAGCCTCGTCTCCTCTTTCCCCACTCTCCCCTACCATTTCTCTGCTGGAGGAAGGGGACCTGCGCAGTGTGGATCCTTGCAAAGACCTGTGGGGCTCCCGAGGTTATGAGGACTACCGACGGGCGGGGTCCACTCGGACTATGGTCGGGGGGCTGACCGGGGGCGTAGTTGTCAGCGGTGGAGGGAATGTGCAGGACAAGTCAGAGCTGTGCGTGGTTCGCTTTGAGAAGGACCTGGCGGGACTGGGGACGGCGGGCTGCGACGTGACTGTGAGCCTGGACAGTAAAGCTTCCCGGAGACTGTCCTCGTCCTCGCCCACCTGTGTGTCCGTGCCCAACGCGGTTTCATGCTCGTCCTCAGCTGCCGGCTCTCCCCCGGAGACGTGCAAAGGATCCCCGTCTCCCTGCTGCATCCACACCTCACTGGCCACGCCCCGGTCGCGGACTCGTAAGAGAGGAGGAGGAGCGGCCGGCAGCGGCGGGGGAGACCCGGGGGTGGTCTCCCCCGACGACGACAGCCCATGTCCTCAGGCTTCATCGTCCTGCTCGTCACGCTGCGTGTACTGCCGCTCTGTTTTCAGTGCTTCGGAGAACGGGCGGGGTCGCTGCAGAGACGCCCCGGACCCGGCCCTGCACTGCCTGCGCCAGTGGACCTGCGTGTGGTGTGCAGAGAGTCTGCTCTACCACTGCATGTCGGACTCTGAGGGAGAGTTCTGGGAGCCTTGCTCGTGCGACGACTCCTTGGGGGGCCACCCGCACCCCCTTTGCTGTGCCCGCTGGTTGGCCCTACTGGCCCTTTCGCTCTTTGTGCCCTGCATGTGCTGCTACCTGCCTTTGCACGCCTGCCTGCGGTGCGGAGAGAGGTGTGGCTGCTGTGGGGGCAAGCACAAGGCGGTCCGATGAGGCAGGGCTAGGGGATGCGAGTGGTTCCCTGAAGCGGCGAGGTCTAGGTGTTGAGAGGGGGGAGCATCTGTAGGCTCCCAGTAGACCCAGAACTCCGACAGGGCCCCCCAGAGCCCCACGGCCTTCCACTGCATTCCGCTCGTTCTCTTTTCAACCCCGGGGCCTTTGTCACTGACCCTTGCCTGCTGTTGGTGCACTACAATCAGACCAGGCTCTATGGGATTCAACTGAAGCCTCCACAGTGGAGTCGAGAGTTGGCTGATCTAGAATTAGCGGTCATAGACTTTATTACAGTAAGAGAGTGGCAGAGGCAACATGTGTGTACACGGTTTAAAATGTCTGGTTTTTTTTTTTTAAAGAAAAAAAAACTAAAGATGTTTACATAGACGATTGTTATCATTTGAATTAGTATAATTTAATAAATATAAAACATATTGACAGAATCCCCCAACGGCACACTCTATCACATAATACCAATAAGAAATCTTGGGGAAGTTATTTGTTTCATGTTGGTCAGATGACTGAATTTTACCTCAGATGTTACTCGACCCTAGTTAAGAAATGAAAAGGAGGGAGGAGAGAGAGTTTTGGAGAGAATGAGCACGAATTAGTTCAGTCTTCAAGGCAGCACAAGCATCTGAGACTATTCTGGTTGTTATTTCGGTTGAAGAAATAGACAGTTGAAGAAAGGTTATCAAATGCAAAGAGACAATTCATGTTAAGGGAAGTTGCAACGACAACCACAAAGACTTAAAAGTCATAAAGTGATTCATTATGGTCCCTTTTAACCAAACACAACTTAATTTTGTTTTCTAAAAAAAAAAGAAAAATAAATAAGGAATGTGTGTAGAACATTAAACACCATCAGTTACACATGTTTTTCAATATTAATGATAGAAAACATCCCATTTCATCACTGTACTTGTTGAGTCATTCAAGGTGCTTACAACTGAGGCCTCTGAGCGAATCTATTCTACCTAGTGTCCACAAAAAACGTGCAGTCCCAACCCCAAAGAAAAACCAAACAGGACCCCACGCTAACCAATCTGTTGGATAAGACGCCGCCAAAAAATGAAGTGCAATGAACATTGTATTGAAAGAGTATTTTTGTACCAGTCGCTGAAGTTAGAAAAAACATGTTCAAACAGTGTTGGAACTAAATACTTTAGTCTGTACCTGTGTTCACGATCAAGCAGAAATGATACACTGATTTAGTATAGCCTCCCCAGGTGTATATAGCCCAGAAAAGGTACAGACAACAGTTGCTCCACCGAAAATGTCCTCTTGACGAAAATGCAATGCATACTAAAAATCACAATTTTATGTTGACAGAAAGAGGCTTTAATATAAAATACTGTTAGTATGAAATGCTTAAACAAACTTTTAAAAACAAATATTTTCAAAATACCTTATGAAATACATTGCACATCAAAGATGGATGACATTAGTCTACAGTAGTGTAGAGAATCTGCGGGGGGATAATGCTCAACCCTTTATATTTTGATTTGAGACTTCTTAAAGTATGCTCTGTTTGAGGAAGTCACCCACTAGACATTGTATTACGGCAGAATAAACCTTTCAGAAGCTTCACCAGATTATTTATATTTTAGGTTAGCCACGATTTTGTTATCCAAAGTGACTTAAAGTGAGTGAACAGGCAGTGAGCAGGGTTCAGAGTCGTGAGAGGAGCACGACCTTTGACCTGGAGACTGCCACTACCAGATCCTAATTTAACCCACAAAGGGTTAATTTAACACACACAGACCCCACAAATCTGCACTGCATAGAACTGAACACAGACACACACACGTTCACTCGATGGTGCAGATATACAGGACTAGTAAAGCCATTGCACACAGTTTGCTACTTCTGGTTCAGAAATGGTGTTACGGTACAGTACTGACAGTCATGTGATCACGATTGCAGGCCCCATTCTTATATCTTAATAAATGTGCCTTTTGATTTGAGTAATCAATAACTTATGATTTTTAAGTAACTCTGTGTTAAGTACTATTTACTTTTTGGGTTCTTGATTTCTGCCAATGTGCATATTTTTCAAATGTACGTATTTATTAGTTTCAAAGTAATTAATGAGATATTACCTGTTTATTTATTTATTGAGATATTTATTCTGATTCTTTATTTTTTTGAGACAGGTTTTTATCCGTGCTGTCTTCTGACTTTGTGCCAATGTGCTGCTTTGAGGTGTTACATATCGTGGGTTTGTATCATTATTAAACCCTCATTCTATATTTTAAATCATTGTCTTCTTCGCTCTCACGTGTGCATCTTTACTGGGCCTTTTCCATCACACTGGAGGAAAGTAGTGATCCATAATTATTCAACAGTGCTGGAAGGAATTTGTTCCCTTACTTCCAGCTTTTGAATAAGTTGACATTTTTGGCAATTGTTGGTATCCCCTAAAAGATTATAACTATAAAAGGGCTACAGAAAAAGACATCCTGTGATCATTAGAGTAAAGTAATAGCACTTTAATAAAATTCCTCTTTCTTCTCAAATGAGAAGAAAAACAGTGATACAAATACAAGAAAAAACCTCACAATATGAACTCAAATCCGTCATCAGTCCCAGTTTGTCCCAGTGTGGTTGTTGTTCTTTCGACGTGCAAGTCGGCTACTTGGCGGAATACATGTGCTGCCTTTTGTGTTTGAGGATCTCAGTGGAGGTGAGGGTCAGGTCTTCATCACACACATCGCAGTGATAAACTCTGGTGAGACTGGACACTGAGGAGGAAACCGCCTTTCCGCCTTCTGGCTCTGAAAACCAGATGAGTCAAAGGCCATAATGAGTCATTCAATTAATTAAATGATCCATCTAATATGAACGGATCCCTTCGAAAAGAGTATTAACATAAGAAATTGCGGACCTTCCTCTGGCTGCTGCCCTTCTCCAGCTGGCCTGCAGGAGGCCTCGTGCTGCATGCGTTCCAGAGGAGTCAGAGGCATGTAGAGGTCACAGTTGGGACAGCTCCAGAAAGTGCGTAAACACTCACTGTAGAGATCCCTTGAGTCCTGGCAAATTATAAGGTGGAAAACACAAAGATCATAAACAAAAAGGCAGATGTGGACATCAGTTTGTATCGACTTAAATGACTTTAACAAGTGAGGCTGATCTGTTTGACTGGTATTTTGATGTCAACCGACAGCTTTGCTGGGTCAGATTAAAACAATGGGAATTTTATCACCTGACATGAATTATTTATCCAACAGCTGTAACGTTTATTTTCTATCCTTCTTTAAAAACGATTTAGAGAAGGTTTGATTCGGTTTTTACTGCTTCAGACAGACTTACAGCCAGACAGTTGTAGTTGAAGAAGCTGGTGACACGCAGGCCTCCTTTAATGGGGTCCGGCTTGGCCTCGACTCCTGGAAACAGCGGGTTTACACCGGAAGCTTCGGGCTGATCAGACTGAGGACCGATGTAAAGGTTCTGGGTCTGCAAGGCTGTGAGTCGCCGTAGGCTGTAGGTTACCTGGGAAGGAAGGTGAGAGGTATATTACAAGGAGTACAGTATATTAAATTAGAATTTACATGAGGATCTGAGTCACTGAGAAAGTCAAAAAAGTCAAATTGAACTGCATTGACACATGCAAGAATTCACAGAGCATTATTTGCATCAAGAATATGTGCAGAATCTTCTTTTCAGGTCTGCTTTTGAGGAGCATCATACTGGTACCAACAGTTCAGGACTGCATCACTACCTCAGTGTAGAGCAGGAAGCGGACCAGGCCCTCGCTCAGCTTCTCCATCACTTTGCGGGACACCCCCTGGACTTCAGGTCCCCCCATTGTGCTCTGTCCCAACTGGACCAACAGGAGGCGCTCCCACTCAGCCCGGAGCGTTAGAGCTGTGGAGAACACTTTTAGGGCCTCCTCTGGCTCCCTCAGCTCCAGCTCCAGCCAGCCATCCACCACCAGACGTGTGCAGTCAGCGTTGCTGTCCACAGAGTTCGCCACCAGCAGCAGAGCCTAGTGAGCACACAGACATTTAGTGCTACTGCGTGATCATGGTACAAGAAAGATATGTTCCTCAAAACACACATATTGTCTGTGAGTTTCACATGATTATTGAACCGTAAGTAATCGGTGATCTGTGTCTAAATCTGATTATAAAATAAAATTTGGTGTTTTACTAAGGCATATGAAAGCATTCACAGTTCAGTCCTTTTCCTCTTCTTGCTACAGTTTGTTCACATTTTCTGTTGCACTGTGAAATATACCTGTAGCATGGAAAGCCTTTCTACCCCAATGTGAATCATTCTTGTACTACATTTTCCAATTGCCACAGGCATTTCTGAAATTAACACACTTTAATCTTGAAAGAGAACTTAAACAAACATTTCAATTAGTCGTCAACACCAAAAGAAAATAGCAGTCCAATCCATGTCAGTCATTTAAACAGTGTTACTCTATGCAGAAGTATCAATAATTTTGCAACACCGGAACCAGTGAGATGATTATGGATGATTTTATTTGACTCGTTGTTATACACAGTAATCACATCAACCAAAAAAATGGATTACAATAATAATCATCATCATCAAGCAACTCCAGATTGCTTAAACATAACACAGAACTTTATCAGGGCTAATCCGAGACAATAAAAAACCACATCGGATACTTACTTGCAGTGCTGGAACCCGCACGCAGTTGGACAAATATGGCTTGTTGGTCTCCAACAGAGTGACGAAGGCTAGCAGCTGGTGTCTGCTGCTGTCCCGTCTATCAGGTCCTGCAGGTGGGAAACAAAGACAAAGAGAGGGAAACAAAACAGACGAGATGAGAGATGTGTCCAATAAGAAGAGTGAAAGGAAGAGACTTCAGTGGTGGATCAGGGGCCTGTACCATGATGGTAGCTGAACAAACTCAGGGAGTTTCAGAATTGGTTCAGAATTGACAAAACCAAACCGAAGCCATCAGGCTTTATTGGTACCATGATGTCGCTCATCAACTGACTTTGTCAACCCAGGCTTTGATCCTCAAACTCTGATTACTCCGCGCGCATGTGCACATAAAAGAGTGACGTCGGCATCGAACAACCAATCACGTTTGATATATATATAGAGAGAGAGAGAGAGAGAGAGAAATATATTTTTCCGCGGAGGAGCAAGAAATTATTCTTCAATATGAAGGATATAAAAATGTTTTTCAAGCACGCAGTAACACCGTCTCTGCTGCCAAAGCAAGAGAACAATATTAGAGGAACATTGCTGGTAGAGTTAATGCGCAAGTTAAAGAAATACATTTTATAGGCGAACGGTGTGCAATACATAGCATTTGCGGTACAGTAAGTGCGGCTTCGACGAGTCACATTTGTTATGTGCGGCTCAACAAGTTGGCAAAGATAAGTTATTCCTTCCGCGGAATATCTGTGTCTTTACCTTCGCAAAATACTTTTGCGGAGGTTATGTTTTGATCTCTGTGTATTTATTTGTAAATATGTTTGTTATTCGCATAACTCAAAAGGTATTGAACCGAATCGCATGAAATTCGGTGGGTTGATTGGTCATTATCCAGGGCACATTTGATTAGATTTTGGGAGCGATCGGGTCAAAGGTCAAGGTCATGAAAAGGTCAAAAAGACACTTTTGACCATAACTTCATAATCAAGCTATTGTCATGAAATTGTTCTATGACGAAATACCTTTCAAATAATCCACATCCGTCATGACGTCACTCTGACGCAAGTGCGTCAAAATGACGTCACAAGATGGCGTAAGGTATGCGGCGAAGGTATGCGCTCTACCGAGTGCTCGTTCTAGTTCATACAAGTAAGTATCAGGAACGTCAAGGGGATTTTGTCTGTACCTAAAAACTCTGTCTCTACGAAGTGCTCTTCTAACAATCTGCGCTGAGATGTCCACAGGATTTGGAAGAAAAGGTGAAGCCGCAATGATCGCAACAGAAAACGGAAGCTAGGAATTAACTACGTCAGCTGTTTCTTTGCTCACCGCTGATTGGTCAAACTCGATTGCAGAACAAAACCTGCCCCGGAGCAGGTTAGCCGTGCAGCGTAAGTTACCATGGCAACGAATACCGATTGAAGCCGAGCCACTTTCATGGTACCGAAAACCCGGGGTTGGTGGAAACTAAGCTGAAACTTAGCTGGCTAGCCACCTAAACCAGCTTCATGGTACAGGCCCCACAAGGGAATATATTTTGCAACAACTTGAAGCGCAAAACTCCATCCCAGTAGTTTAATAGTTTAACTTCTACACAGTGTTACCTCTTTAAAGGTTTGGGTCTCACAGTTGCGAATATACCTCCAAATCTACATTTGGGGCTTTTGAAAAAAGTTGCTAGAGAGGTTTACCCATTTCTCCGCTGTCATCCTCAGGCACTTGTAACACCTCTGGGTCGCTGGCAAACACACTAGTGGGGTGGATCACCACTCCCTGCTTATTCCTTGTGTGAAACACCTACACATTGCAAAATGACAAAGGAAAAGGGGATCAATACAACACTATAGAAACAGCTGTTTACTGACACACCTTTATTGGTTACCTGGTTACCTGATTACCTGGTCTGAGTCCTTGCGGGTGGAGTTGTGCTCATCAGGCAGTGCCAGCTGTGGGTAGAGGCCGCGGCAAAGCAGCAGCTTGAGCAAAGCCTGCTGGCGTGAGGACATGTCCTGGCTGACGCTGGCCGCATTCTGCAGCTCTGACACGTTGTGACGCAACTTGAACTTCACGTCCTGTTGCAGGCCAAACAGCGCCACAGAGAGACCACTGGTCAGTGTTACTGTGCCTTTTTTCATCCATCATACATCCAGTGAAGCAAACCACAACATAGCACAAAGTGAAGTAAAGTGTTAAATGTTGGTGTTGCGGTACAACGCGCTTTGTAGCAACCTTTCCCGTGTTACCTGGATGTCCAAGTCCTGTCCTGTTCCCGCCTTGTCCTTCTTGCCTTTGCCGGCTTCCTCGGTGTCTGAACCTGAGGAGAACTCTCCGTCCTGGCCCTCGTCCATCCTCAGGACCTTACGTTTGCCACTCTCCTGCTGCTCGTGATCCCTCTTCAGCTGATGCAGCTTCCTCCTCTCCGTTAGCCTGAGCCTGCGCTGCCCGCGGTCACCACCGGAGGGAGTGCTGCTCTCCGATTCCAGCAGGCCGTGGCTCCTCAGCAATCCCTATCAACCACAGGGGGAGCTCATATGGTAAATGAGTGCTCAAACTTTAGCACATTTTAAAATTTACAAATATATAAATGTATATATGTTTAGTGTGTCAGTTGCCCACCTTGAACTGTCTGCGTAGGTTGACCATCTCATACAGACGCTGCTCCTCCAGGCCCCTCCTCCTGCACCACTTCCTTGAGCCACCACCTCTCTCTCCCTTCACCTGTTGATAAACAGTGTCAAGCACATGTAGACCATCTTGTATCAAATCTGACTCTTCATATGAACAGCCAATGGCGAACAATGTTTCAGTCATTGACCTCCACCCAGGCATTGAAGGTATTGAGCAGGGTGAAGGGGTCCCCGTGGTTGCTTTGCAGGGGCTGCCGTGCAGTGCCACAGTCAGGGTTGTGCTGCGCGCTGCGCAGGAAAGGCGACTGAACACTGAGGGCTGCTGCTACTGTCAACACGGGATCCACCAGCTTAAACAAAGAGCCCAGCACCAGCATCTTCCCTGAACAAACAGACAAAAACCACACATAGACACACGCACAGACAAGCACATATTTGAGAAATGTATTGCTACTTTGTATATACTAAGCGGTATAGGAGAAGCGGCGTAGAAGATGACTGACAGAAACGAAGCCGGAAATGCAATTTAACCTTTACAAAACAAGTGATGAGACAAAACATAGACTGTATGTGTTCGGTGAAGGGAATCTCACCTATGACCACATCAACAGGCAGTTGTGCCAGCAAACTGCCGATAGAGGTCAGTTCAGCACGACTGTCCAGTGCTCCCTGCTCTTTGAGATAAGTAACAGCGGTCTGGATACTAGCAGCTGGAGGGGGATCGATGAAGACAAAAGAAAGTGGATCTCCAAGACACATGCTCTTCATCTGCAGGAAAAAGACAGGTTGAATAAAGCTAAAATGTAACTATGGACGTTAAAGTATGAGGAGCAATGCAGCTTTCTATGGGATATTGTCACCTGAAGAATGAGTGAGTCCAGGGCCACTCTGTGGATTTCAGGCACCGGATACGGGGCGAAGGCATCGTAATCGGACTCAGCGTACAGGCGGTAACACACTCCTGGACCTGTGCGACCGGCTCGACCTTTCCTCTGCTCAGAGCTGGCTCGACTGATCCAGAACTCCTGCAGGCGCTGCATCTTGGCCTTTGGGTCGAAACTCATCTCTTTTACCTTCCCTGTAAAAGAATCAATGACATAAAGACCCATTTGTGTTCATGTTATTCTACTTCCGAGTCACCTCCTTTATGATTTAAATTTATTTAAAAGTTAGATATCATTTACCCCCCAAATTCTGCATTACGGATTTGCTTTCTTAGGATCTTTTAGGAGAAATATTGTCTGCACAAAATTAGGTTTGTTAAGAAGGACCCATTGGGAGGTGTAGATAATTAAAATAAGTATTTTCTCTAAATAATAGTGCCATACCTGAGTCCACGACAAAGCGTACTCCATCTATTGTAACTGAAGTCTCAGCAATATTGGTAGAGATGATGCACTTTCTGACTGCAGGAGGCGCAATGTCAAACACCTGAAGAGTAACAGAACAGAGAATTAGAGCTAGTAACCCACATCCAACATAGCACACCTACCAGAATAAAAAAATCGCACATCCACCCCCAACCAAACACAGCCGGGTGTACCTTATCCTGCTGGGCCAGTGAGAGTGTGCTGTGCAGCGGCAAGACGATCCAGCGACGTGTGTGTGTGGCGTAGACCTGACAGGCTTCTTGGATGGCGGAAATCTCGGCCACACCGCTGAGGAAGAGGAGCAGGTCGCCGCGCTCCTCCGGAGGGTAGCGCTGATCGATGCCCTGCAGGATGCGCAGGTACGGTCTGGGATCCAGTTTCTCTGAGCGCGACGGCTGCTCCTCAGTCGGAATGGGCTGGTATATCACCTTAGCAAAGAAAACGCCCAACTCTATTAACTAAAACGGATCAAAATATAACCACAATATTACCAAAGCCTGAAAACACTGAAATATTCCGTTTGGAACTTAATGTCCCAATTGAATGCTGAATATTTCGAAGCCCTGTTCTGTGTCCGTTACTCACGGCATAGGTCTTTGACTATGGCTACACTAAGGCCCGGAAAGCACATTTTGGGTATAACGTCTGTGATTGCTGCTTTCCTCTGATTACCTGTATCGGAAACAGCCTGCCTGGCACCTGCAGCACAGGAGCACTATTAAAATAGTCAGAGAAAAGCTTGATGTTGATGGTGGCGGACATGAGGATGAGACGCAGATCTGAGTGGTCGGACAGCAGCGAGCGCAGGACCCCGAGAAGGAAGTCACAGTGGAGGTGCCTCTCGTGGACCTCGTCCACGATCAACACCTGGTACTGAGACAGCGTTTTGTCCTGCTGGATCTGTCGGAGCAGCAGCCCCTCGGTGAGGAACAGCAGCTTGGTGGCCGGGGTCCGGGTGGTCTCAAAGCGGATCTGGTACCCCACCTGCAGAGCATGAATACATCTTGTAAGCTTATTCTGATATATACATTACGAGTTTACTATCGAGTTAGTGCTACAAAGAAATCGACTAAAATGTAATCCATTACTTTTTATTATGTTGTCTCAAATCAGCGTTTTCCCTACCATTATAACAGCGGGGCTTTAAGTTCACTACTCAAGTTTGATATTAAGTTATAGTAACTGATACTAATGGACCATGTTTTTTTCTAGTATATTATTGATCTGAATCTCCGAAGTAACTAGTAACACAATATCCAGGTCACGATTTCAAATGAACCATTTTCCTGAGAATTATAGCAGTAGTCGAGCTTTGAAGTAGCAGTGAACGTTTATCAGAAGAGTGAAATAAAAGTACTTCTGTCCCGGATGCATGCTCATAGAAAGGTAAACCGGTTGTCGTTTAAACGTACTCGGTTGGTCTACAGCTCAAACAAAGGTCCGGCCGTGACCAACCTTGGAGCCGTACTGGTTGAGACTCTCGAAGCTGACCCTCTTCGCGAGGGAGATGCAGGCGATGCGCCGCGGCTGCGTGCAGGCGATGTGGGTGAAGCCCGCAGAGAGCAGATACTGAGGGACCTGGGTGGACTTCCCGCAGCCCGTGTCCCCCGCCACCACGACCACGGGGTGACGTCGCACCGTGTCCACGATCCTGTCCCGGTACTGGAAGATGGGGAGGTTCTTCTGCTCACGGCGAAGCTTGGCCAGCTTTCCGAAACTCTGCCTCTGGCTGAAGTCCAGGAAATGCAGCAGAGCCAAGCGGCAGTCCGACACCTCCTGGCTGCCCGGGCCGGAGGACCTCTGCCGGCCGCGGTGCTCGGACTTCCCGAGGCGCTCCTCCACGTCCCTGGTGCACACGGACACGTTGATGCGGTAACGAGCGTCGTACTCTTTCGGGAGGCCGAGGTCGACTTTGCCCGCGCCGGGCTTTCTCCCGTCTCCTTCGCCCCCTTGGGCCCCGGACATGTCCTTCTTCGTTTTAAACCTTTGGAAGCGGTCAAAAAAAGACCAGAACTCCCTGTGCTCCGGGCCTCCAGCCTGGATGTAGTCATGTCGGCGGAAAAAGATGTCGTCCAGCTGGGCTCGGCATTGTGGACTGTCCCAGTCCCAACTGCGGCTGTCTCTCCTCCGGTCCGAGTCCATGTTTAGCGTCAAATGGATAAACTACATCCAGTTCCAGCTGTGTTTTCAATCCACGCGTCTGAGAAGCGCAAATCACGAGTATGCCTACTCAACTGTGTTTATTAATGGACAACAACTCGAAGATAATATGAAGCGAAGAATAGAAATCATGGCAGAAACTGCTGCGCAAACCGGGGGAACAATAATACGGTGGGACCGTTTCCGTTCCGTTCCTAGCTACGTTCCGGTAGAGGTTAGATTCACGTAGTCTTCGTTCCGGAGTTGAACAAATGAAAATCAAACCAATCCCAGTCGTGCTCTTCTAGAATTTGATGAGATTATTTATAATCGGTAACGTAGTTGATTGCATCAACAGTTCCATCGAATCGGTTTGGATTGCTTCAAAATGTAACATTGGACAGCCTTTTTGTTTCCTCAGACACCCATCAGAGATTAATGGAGTTCAAAAAGAGGCCAACTTAAAAAACAATATATTTTTGATCTGGACCAATATAAGCACTCTCTCCGACAACCCATCCTTCCTCTAATATGCAGTGATGTGCATCACATCTAGTTTAAACTACTTTCAGTCTCTCCTCAGTTTATGTTATTTTAACAATTAATCAAGAAATTGGTTTTATGCAGCTACATTGACTACTGTCACCTATCATGATTCACGTCTAAGTGAAAGAACTATATACAGTATAACAATGACATGAAAAAAACCCAGTAGATTCACAGTCTAACGACACAACATTTGTAAAGAATATATTGCAGAGTAAAAAAAAAAATATATATATCATATATTTAAAATATGAATTTAAAATCGGGCACAATGATTGTTTTTTGTAATTATTACTGACTTTTTATCAATGTAATTCAGAGCAAAAATTGGAGGTTATGTTATGTTACAAATATTTTATTTAAAAACATTAGCTATGAAACCACATTTACACAGATTCAGGACAGATCATATGAAGCATAAAAGAAAAGATCTACAGTAACAGTTCTCATTCAATGAGAAATTCCAAATTTTAGGACTTTCAAACTTTTGAATGATACTGTACTTAATAATGCCAATATTTCTTATATAAATATGCACACTACAACTGTAAATATAAAAACTCAATGATTAGAAGGACTATGCTTTCAAAAGAGAACAATCACATCCAACTTTTCAGGGATTTCTGCTGGACAAAAAATAAAAATCATTAAAAAAAGAACATATACCAAGCCATAGGAGGTAAGATGGAAAGAGGTGCTGTCAATTTGTTTTTTCATTTATGAAATTCAGAACAGAAAAACAAGGAAACTGGTGGGGAATTCATACGGTTTGTACTGATAAAACACAAGACAGCAGATTGGGAGGATGCACTGTTCATTGGTGTACATGTGGAACACCTAAAATCCATTTTACAGACAGCACACAACATTGTTCTCCATAAAAAAAAGCTAAAAAAAAAGGCTAAAACAAAATACACAAAAACCTTTATTTACATCTAAAAAAATGCCATCAACCCCACCCTGATAAAATCACAGTCATAAAATGTGTGTCAATTGCTTTTCACCAAACGGTGCATTATCCACTGCAGCTGGGTCCGCAAATCAGCGCCGCGACGTGAGCTGGAAACTCAGAGTGGTAAAGCCATGATCCGTACATTACTTGTCATAGGTCCGTGTTCATGTCACTTTGAACATGTTTGATTATTTCGCAGTGGTCTACACTCCTGTCTTTTCTTTCACCCACCCACGGTATTTGGTGACAGTTGTGTAGATGCCAGGTTTGTTCCTGCGGGCACAGCCGTCCCCCCAACTCACCACTCCTGCCAGGAACATACGACTGCCGGACGGACTGGACAGCGGGCCGCCAGAGTCCCCCTGAGAGACAACCAAGGTACATGAGAGGGGGACTAAACGAGGCCAGGCGGCGGCAGTGTATGGTCGCTGAAATCTTTGAATACATTTCTAGCTAAATCGTAAGATTGCATGTCAATAAAATATTGATATGCCTCATTTTGTAAAATAGTCTTGGAGAAAGCTGAAACAATTAAAAAAAAAAAGGAAAAAGGACAGCATACGATTGAAGGGCGTTTATTACCTGACAAGCATCAACTCCTCCGGTCAGCACTCCGGCACACAACATGCGAGAAGTTATCTGTCCGTTCATCAAATCGTTGCACACCTTGTGGTTTATGATTCGAACCTCGGCCTTTTGCAGCACTTTTGCAGCAAATCCTTAAAAAAAAAAAAATCACAAAAAAAGTGGACACCATCAGCTTTGGGGCTCTGAACTAAAGATACAGCAGGCCTTCAGAGAAAAGTTATAACAAGATGAATTGTATGTATAAGGAAGATGATAACAGGTTTTTGTGAAAACTCACCTCCTTCTCGCGTGGCGCCCCACCCGGTGATCCACACAGTGTTCCCTGCTGGGAAATCATGCTGGGGGGCCGGCAGGCAGATGGGTCTGATGTAATCAGAGTATATGACAGGACTGTCCAGCTCCATCAGGGCGATGTCATTGTCGTAGGTATATGCGTTGTAGTTAGGGTGGGATATGATCTGCTTCAGGTTCCTCTTCACCACAGACTTTTTAGTATCTCCTTGGATGTGAAGGCCGAGGTAAGCTTCCCACGTGCCGGGCTGGGAGTACCTGAAGACAAAAACAATTCACAAATTTGTTGGTTCTCAAATCGACAGACAGACATCTTAAGTGGTTAAATAATTTAAGCAAACATCAAAGCGTTATGTTGCCAGTAAAAGCACAGGTCTAGGGTTTAAACACTATTGTGGAGTTGTTGTGGGGACAACTTTCATTTGTCTAAACACGGCTCTTAAAAACACATCAATACAATAATAGAGGACAGTAAAGAGAAAGACAGCTTTCTTGTTGCCAGTGAGAACATAGTAAGATGCTACCTTGTTCGTGCGTCATCTTGCACACAGTGGGCCGCAGTGACCAGCCACTTCGGGCTGATGATGGACGCTCCACACACGTGACCCGAACCTTTGACGTGGAGGCTGACCTGCCAGGGAAACTCCCCATCTAATGTATTCTCGCCTCCCACAATACGCGACGTTTTAAACAAACTCCTCCCGCAGTCTGTGGAGAAAACAATAAATGAGTCACGCTGCAGGTGTGCTGAGGCTTGTTGAGGTGCCTGACGACAGTTCACATCCGTTTTGTTATGCAAGCTTAACAATGCAGACGGCAATAACAACTAGTTTTGAATATGGAGTTATATGCACCCGCTCTTCATTGCGACATACCGCAGTTCTCCTCGTCAGATTCATCTTCGCAGTCCGGTGTCCCGTCGCATTCTGGGTTGACTGTACTAATACATTTATTGTTCTTACATCTATAAGTGAGATCAGTGCAGCTGATCCCTGCATCAGCAGGGCCTAAAGCGAGAGGGAATGAAGATCAGTCAAACTTGAAAAAAAAAAAAAAAAAGGGCCCTGTATTTATTCTTAAAATGTGGCTGAAAACCTCCTTTCAGAATCATAAATTGCATGTTGACTAAAGCATATTCTATAGACCAATCTATATGTCTAAACAGTTTAAAACGGATAAAATACGTCTTTACAGTATTTTTAACACTTCAAAAAAACGCTGCCACAAATACAGTAGGTGTATTAGAGTTTAGCTTTGTGGGACAATCATTGTTCTTCTTTTTAACAAACAAAGTTGGAGATATTTTTGCAGTTTAAAAAGGGACTCTTACTTCTCCCACAGTTGAGCTCATCTGACCCGTCGCCACAGTTGTCTGTGCCGTCACATTGATGCTTCTCAGACACACATTTGTTGTTCTTACATGTAAATTGTCCGGATTTGCATCCACCTTAGATGAGGAAAGAAACAGTCGGCATGAGTAACACAATACCCGTCAAAGCTCTTGTAAAATCCGTCCTCCGTGAGCCTTACCACAGTTCTGCTCGTCTGTGAGGTCTCCACAGTCGTCTACGCCGTCACATTTCCAGAACATGGGCTTACACAACCCATTTTTACAACTGATATCCTGGGACTTGCATGCTGAAGATAAACCACAGATGAACTCACTTTGTGTAACAACGACGTGGCGATTAATTACACAATTAAACTATTAAATTAAACTATTTCAGCACATGTGATGTGATAATGTGAGCACTTACTGCATTTTAATTCATCACTCATGTCTCCACAGTCGTTCCAGCCATCACACTGGAGCTCCTTTTTAATGCAGCGCTGATTTGCGCACTGGAACTGGCTTGGACACGCTGTGGATGACATCACAGGGTTGAGGTGAGACGGTTGTTTCTTGACACTGTGAAAGTGTCAAGAAACAACCATTCAGTCCGTCACTTACGGTCTTTGACATCAATGGCCTCGTAGGATGCCTTGAAGCCTTCGTCCACGTAGGAGGCATCAGAGACAAACACCACGGTCATGGTGTTGGTCTGGCTGATTTCCGTCACTGTTCCGTCCGGCTTATCTCCACACAACCTGAGGGTGACGTGCGCAAGTCGTGAGACATCTTCTCTGTTATGTAACGCTTATGTTGTTTTCTGAGATACAAGCGTGGACTCACTTCTTTCCATTGATCAACACGTAGTCTTTCTTGCAGTCCATACTGTTCTCCTCACCGGGCTCAGACAAGAAGAACTTGTTGAACGTCACCTTCACCACATTGCCATCCGGGACCTTGATGATAGACAGAGATGGGTCAGAACTTATTGACATGAGGGCGTGTGAGCCTCCGATACATGTGCTGTGTTTTAAGTGCTGATTGAGTGCCTTCATCTCACCTGGATCGACCACTCACAGTTAGCCTGAGGAGGATAATAACTTGGAAAGTTGGGAGAAGTAAAGGTGCCCTTTTCACCCATCAGCTTGCCACCGCATGTGACAGCTGTTAAAAATATATTAGTGTCAGAATTTATTTGAAAATTATTTTTCCCCAAATACAGTTAAAATGCAGATCCTAACAAAGAGTTTCTGACATTAATCCGTACCTTTACTTCCGCGTGGGACTTGTGAGACTTTTGCTCTGAAACCTGGGAAGTCTTTTTCTTCATTTGAGGCCATCGTCACCAGAAGGACATTGCCAGACGACAGAAAGGTCAAAGGTTGACTGGGTGAGTGGTACCCACACATTCTGAGAAAGAAAAAACAAACTTATTTTCTGCATCCATTGTTCACTCATTTGATTTCATGGAGACCATCAGTTGTTTTAAAATTGCGCGGATGCAGCAACTTTGCCAATGTTCCCTGCATCGCAACGCAGTACAAGAATATACAGTCTGTGAGACAGTCAATGATGAGCTGCAGCGTGTGGTCTTGGTGTGTGTGCTAGAAGCGGTAAATAGGCCATGAGGCCGGTAAGAAGGTCTTCAAAATAAAAGCATCGATGGCGCTTGTACAGGAAGTCATTGTGATGCAATAACGGATCTTTGTGATCTCAAAAAGCACTCCCTATAAAACAATAATCTAACTGACGTCGCTCCTCCACCATTGGAGAAGAGATCTGCCCTTTCTTCCACAGTGGAACGAGCTGATTTGAATTAGCCTACGCAGAACAGGCTCAAGTTTTTGGATGTGTCGCTATGGTGATTTTTCCAAACTTGCTTTATGGAACCCCAAAGGCTGATCTATATTATCTTATTAAAAAATTATCTGGTTAAACTCAGTTAGCCATGTACAAGGAAAGGGGCCTAGCAATAATCACACTGTTTTTTTCCAGTTTGGAATCACTTTCTCATTCATTCTTCCCATTTGCCCGAACCTTTTGCCCGAACCCATTTGCCCGAACCTCTAAACTGTTATATAGCCACTCTTATTATTCCTAGACCAGTGGTTCTCAAACATTTTACACCAAGTACCACCTCAGAAAATACTGTACTCTCCAAGTACCACCAAAATGACCAACACTATACAGTAGCGTAGTAGGCCTAAGTATTCATCAAAAATAAGGCTTTATTCCTAAAGAAGTATATTTAATATTGTCAGCCATTGTAACATTTTACATTGTTTCAACAGTAAGACAGCGCTTAAATATAGGGGGGGGAGGGGTTTAAAAAATATATTCTTTGGCGTACCGCACTTTGAGAATCACTGTGCCAGACATAACAAGCAGACCAACAGACTCAAAAAAGATGCCACTGCATGAAAGTAGGGCGATTTATGGTTCTGCTTAAAGCTGTATTTAGACGAAAGGGAAAACTCACTCTTGCATGGCTCTGCTCTCCATGGCCACCAGGGAGTCATAGATTTTGATGAAGTCATTAGTGCAGTTCTCTTCCAGATTCATCGTGTCAAAGTCGAGCTTGATTATGTGTCCGGTGTCGGCTCTCAGCTCCCACTGGATGAAGGTGTTGGGGGGATACGCACTGTCAGGGAAGCCAGGTGACTGGATCTGTCCGATTTGATTGGGCTTTGCATGTTGTGAAAACTTCAAAAATCCTGAGACAGAAGAAAAGGCTTTAAGGGATGCTCCCATTCCGTTTCGGAAATCACAGGACGCAAGTAAACCAATTATCTCAATGCAAATTCAATGACTGCCTGTTGGCAAACTTATTCTGATATCACTGTGCATGCTCATTTGAAACAGCTTTCTAATTTCTACTTCAGAATTTAGTATTTTTTGAATAGGATGAAACACTGAACCCAAAATACACATGGTACAAAGATATTTTTGCCAAATAGACAAGAAGTTCAGTCCTGTACATTGCTTTAAAATCTGTTGCATAACAACACATTCCCAAATATGGCTCAACTACACGTTGGAGAGAAAGATAAAAGCCAACTATCGTCAGAAGAATTAAACAAGAAACGATCGGACTTGATTTCAGCTCTGGTGACATGTTTCAAACCCCATGAACTATGTGTTAAGACACGATTGCAGTTCTCCACACACAGATGAGTGGTCAATAATAAAGAGATCGAGAAGAACACTTACTGCTGAATGGTGTGGATAAGAGCCGGGCATCAAGTGCTGTGAGACGAAACACGTGAAAAACCACTTAGATGAGGATGCTGACAGTCAAACATGAGATTCTACAACAAACCGTAAGCAAAAGTGAATGATGAATGGATTATAGACTGAATACGTAAACAACGCCAGTCTGGGCATCGGTTGTACCTGAAGATCTCACATCTTCAAGGACCAGAGAGTTGCTAGGTCTAGACCGGCGTCGCTCCTCTTTGTTCAGTAGTTTTTCCATTGAAGACATGGCCGAGTCGACGGAGGCCTCTTGGCCTTGAGAGACCTGGAACTCGGACAGGTAGTAGGCAATGACGCTGCCTTCGCTGAGGGCAAAGAGACAATAAGTAATTAGGGAAGATAAATATAATGTACCTTCCTCTATAAAAGCGTCAGACACGTCTATGGTGCGGATATATGAAGGGTCCTTTTTAGTCTTGTGACAGCCACAGCAATGTTAAGATGGTGTTTTTATAAATGTGTTCCCCCCAAATTCTACGTTACTGATCCATTTTAAACTAAACTGATAGAAAGTAAACAGTAACCCCAATCCAATTTCTGGTGATTGAAACCTCTCAGTTATATTCTGAACATCAATAAGTGATGGCTGTGTTTTAATAGTGGTGCTATTGGATCTGCATGCCTTCACAATAAATTAAACCACCATTAAGAGTTTTTTCCTCAATGTACCGTAATCTTTTTTTAGACATTGCGAACAAACTAACAAACAAACAAACAAACAAAGAGAATCATGGCCTCTTGGTAGAGGCGATGATGAAGGAGCCCTACCTGAAAGCCTGCACTGTAGAGCCAACATAGTTTTTGACCAACTGCGGACTCTTGGAATAGATGATTTTAAGCTGAAAGAGACAGAAGCAACATCGCCGCAGCGAGTGAATGAAAGCGCTTTGAATACAAGCGTTTTCATTTTTGAGGAGACGGCAGTGTTGTGGGGCCCCGAGCAGCAGTCTCACCTGTGAAGTCACCTGCTTTGCCAGCGTCTGGAACTCGGAGCTGTTGGAATTCTCGTAGGCATCTATGAAAACCTGGTTGGTGATCTTCATGGAGCCGCTGTACATCCTTTTGAGTCGCACATCTTTACGGACTGTGGAAGACACTGAAGACTGAGGATGCGCACCCACACTTTCTGCATTAAGCCCATTTCGATCTCTAAACTGCGGCTTTCTTAACTTTTATCGCCAGGGTACCACCAGGTGCCACAGCTGTACCTCAACTTGTATCGCTTTAACTCATCAGCTTTACTCATCAGCACGAGAAAATAACCAGACATATTTTAACTTGAATAAACAGGCTGTTGTTATATCAGATTGAATTTAAGAGGACTGAATCTATGTCTTCTATTCCTTTGATACATACATGTCCTGTGTCCTAGATATATCAAAGAGGGAGTCCTTACAGTGGAAATGCCAGACTAGCAGTCCGGTCATTAGAGCGATGACGGCAGCAAAGATCACCACACCGATCACAGCCCCAACTGTCCCCGGGCCCCTCTTCTTCTCCAACTTTTTGTTGTCCGATGCGGGCAGGAACTGGACAGAAGTGTCCCAGTCCTTGTCCTAGAGGACAGACACGTTTTATTTGTCAATAGCGGGAAAACATGGGTGGACATTTGACTGAGATGCTGCACATCGGTTATAGCAACTGATGGCAAAGGTTCTTGAGTAGTTCAGGAATGCTCTCAGCCTGTGTTGACCTAAGGAACAAGGTCCATAACCAAATAAACTATGTTCTGAGAAGCATTTGTCTTTGACTGTTTTTAGAGGTGGACATCTTAGAAGATGTTCCTTTTAAATCCACTCACAAAAGCAAAAAAAAGTTTTGTCTCGCGCGCTAAAAGAAGTAAACTTCAAGCGCGAGTCACGGCTTGCCGTTTACCTTTAAGAGGAGAGGCAGTCGGGGGAGGGAGGACAAAGGTTTCACCATTTCAAAACCAGTCCAACCTGCTGGGAACAATCCACCTGCTGATCTGTTGTGCCACATAACAAGTTTCTGTGTGTGCGCTCACTGTACTATAGCCCTAACATAAAAAAATAAAAAAGATCATATTAATAACAACTCACAAAAAATAGGGCTTTGATTTTGAAGCAGCAGGTTTTAAAATGACACAGTGCTTATTGGAGGATTATCCGCAGTACAAAACTATGCCTTAATAAAGCGTCTCCCTGCGCGTATAAACATGATACTGCGATACCATTTACTGCACCTAATGCGGCAAGAACAAGTTTGATCACCTGTCATTCGAATTTCAAAAGCTCCCTGCAGCCTGTGGAATATGGAGCTGTGTTGTTTGTTAATCACATGCTTAATACATTTATTACCCAAAGCGATTTGAATAACAAGCTACAAATTAAAAAAGGGAAAAAAAGATTAGAAGTTAAGAAAGAGAAAACAAATCTTATTGTAGATACGGGCGAGTTTTCCCCAAAACAAAATTGGGACTCTTCACTCTTTATATGACTTTAAATAACCATTAATATTAGGTACAATAATAGTGAGCTTGTTAACAGTATTCATATTGTTCAATCAATATTATAATTGTTTGGAATCTGTCACACAACTAAAATGTTAAAAGTATATCCCTAAAGCGTAAAATACCATCTAGTTCTTGATTTACGAGAACACTGAAATACAAAACATGTAATTAATTACAACACTAAATCAAATGCCTTTAGTTATTACATTGTTTAACTGTCAATCTCCAAAATCCACCGTGTCGTGACAAATTCTCTGAACTAGAAGGGATTTCTACGAACATACAATTGAATTGATCACCATAGTGTGATGTTGTGCAATGTTGTCTAGCACAGGAAAACCGCAGGTGAACTAGTCCCAACAGGGTGGAGGAATTCAGACATCCACCGCAGGAAAAACGGTTACACCTTCTGGTAGGAAAAAATAGGCCCCGCGAAAAAGACACATTATATTTAAAAAAAAAAATCGGATACACTACTGCTCTACATGAAATGAAAAAAAAAAAAAGAACAGGTATCCTATGAATATCTATCACAATATATTACACACCCGTTGGGGGCGGTACCCACAAAATGAACAGTAACGACCCAAAGAAGTGAAAGAATTAGTGTAGGATTTGTGACATTCGTCTCTTAAGGCAAAACAGACGAGACCGCTGATGTGCTTTTCAAGCGACCTTCACACTTCATATACGGACACCTTTTCTGCGGGAAGGTTCATTCCGTGAAGGACTGAAGTTTTAAGTGCGAACCACTTCCGGTCGGTTACTGGTGACAAACACACCTGACACCGTCAGGAAAGCGTCAGTCAACGCCGAAATTATGTAACTAAACACATATGTGGAGATATGTGACACATATGTGGACAAATGTGTCCATCATGGACACAGCGGACGCTCTGTTTTAACCTGCTGACATGGAAACAGAGCGTCCGCTGGCTTTAGACGACCTACAGGCGGTCCTACACGTTTCTTACCGACTTCGGGGTGTATCGGAGTCCACTGTCCATGTAGTCCATTGAGGTGTCAACGCTGGACTGAAATTAAACCCAGATGACCTAAAAACGCCTGGACTTCCTCTTCTTCTTCTTCTTTTCTTCTCTTGTTTATGTCCTCCTGTAGTGTCTGGTGTGTTTTCCGTGATCCACCTGCAGGCCTTGAGCCGCCGAGAGTTTAAGCAACGAATTCAACCTCTGAGCAAAAAAATCTATAAATAAATAATGTACTCCAGTTAGTTTACGACGAAGGAAAATGTCTTTAAAATAACTCTTCCCCCCCCCCGTCGAGATGCGCATAAATGTCTGTGGCGCGAATACGTCGTGTGTGACTCCTGCGGAGTGAAACTAGGTGAGTCGAGAGAGGAAAAAAACGAGGGCGTGTCTCCCGCACCTGTGGCGACTTCCTGTTTACCTGCCACAGGTAAGCAGGATGTTATTACCTTTTATGGGAAACAACTACAGAAACATGCTGAAATGAATAAAAGCACGTACTGCATGACATTGTGCTACTGACAGTGCTTGAAGTTAACAAGGTGTCGTCGTGTTTTGATCATTAGATTCAGCTTGGGCAAGATTCAAAATACATCAAGTGAAGTGGAAAATGGTACTTTGAAATGTTTTCATGTTGCATTGTGTGAACATATACATATTCAAATAGCTCGCTGTGTATGTGTTGGGGGAGGCATTTGTGAGAATTAAAAACCAATTACAAAAAGATGTTTCATTTGAAGATCACGTAGGGCTACTACACTGTAATCCTTTTAGATCTCACAACATCAATTTCAAGTGTTTGTATGTTCCTATTTTAGTATCAGTTCCATGACACATCCAAGCATCTGTTTTATCTTAGTTACAGTGTTTGTGCAATAATATGATGACTCGCTCTTAAATCACCTCTAGTTATTTTTACATTCATGGTGAGTCATACCTTTCGGTTTCACGAACTAGCCCCTCCCATCAAAACGGAAATCCCCCTAATCCTTTGGGGAATGGATGGATTTTTTTTTTAGACATTTCATATAGTTTATTGTTTTTTGTATTTTATTGAAAAGTGTATGAAGTTTAATACGTAATATAATCAAGGTAATTCATCCTGTTGCAAAATGTGGTTTGACATGTTTTCCCCCATTAAGATAAAAGCTCTTCTAGTCCGTCCTGAAATGTACACAACAAAAATGTAAATAAAGTTTAGTTTTCATAAAGCAGAAAGTGGGGCAACAATTTGTCTGAAAGCAGATTGCAGATGTATGTTAGTAATAGCCAGCAGAAGGTCAGTTTTTGTAAGTTCATTATGTGGACAACCTTTTGTTTTTATAAAAGTAACTTCCCATTTCCACTCTATGAGATTAATTACCGGATAGCTGACCATGTAAAGTGGGCCTGTGGCCCGCAGAGGGCAACGTTTGAGTTGAACATGGTAGTCCCTAAGAAACTCAAAATAAAGATTTCTTTTCTGAAAAAAAAGGCAATGAAAAAAACTATTTGGCAACTAATTGATCAAGTGATATGGGAGACTAATTGTTCATTTCTATTATGTGGTATTTAAAAAAAACACCTTGAATTTCCGTGTTGCAGTTTCTCAAACGCCAACATTTGCTTTTTTGTCTTTTCTGACATTTTAAAACAGTTGCTTCATACATAGATGAAAAGATGACACATGCATATGGAAGTTGTGAGTTTATTGATGTGTATCCCTCCCTGTAACCATAAATCTGTTTCAATTTATTTTTACTCTATAATATGCATATTCTATTAGTTCCCAATCCCTTACCAGTCAAGCAGGCGGTTACAAGATTGAAGCCGTTCGGGTGCATAGTGAGACAGTCACATACAGAGATACTGTCACAGGAAGAAGAAGAAATAGAAAACAAGAAACCAAAATCAAAAATATATATATATCATATCAGAACAATGCACACCACAGGTAACCATTTGTGGGGGGAAAAGCCATGATTGTAACATCAACTTTACAGGCATACAAAGACAATACTAAGAGAGAGAAAGAGCGGGAGAAAAAGATTGTAGGAAGGGGTTTTCCCTACTTGTACGTTTCATTCTTTAAAAATGATACACCAGCTACTTTTTTTTTTTTTTAAGAGAAACAAGCTCTCCAAGCCTGGTCCTTTTCTGTGTGTCTCGGTTTGCCTGCACAGCCCTCCAGCTCCCATGTGCCAGTAGTTGGCATGGACCCAGGGCCGGCACAAGCCTTTCAGGCTACCCAAATCCCCAAATCCAGATTGGAAAAAAAAGAGAATTATTCACAATACCGCTAAAGCAACAACATTTTAACGTTTTGACTTCGAGTACCCCTGGTGGTTTATGGGCCCATAGCAGCTGCTCATGTTAGTGCGTCTGTTCCGGCCCAGTTTTGATCGATCACACCGTTTTACGCTTCATGACCAGCAAAGCAAACAGCTGCTCCATAAACGTGTGTGTATATTATCTACAAAATAGGTTTCAAAGTAGTTTTCTTGTCTTTTGCTTCAGATATAGAGTTCAGGAAATATTAAACAAAATCAAAACAAGAAAACACTTGTTTTTAGCACGTCATTGCCTGCTGTAAGTGTTTGTGACAATACATCCAATATCACATAGAAACCTGTCTGATACATAGTATGGAAAGAAAAACTCTAAGATACATTCAACTATATAACACACATCAATAGGTATTATTTAATCTATCAATTTATACCGTTCCCCAATTGATAAAAAATATTTTGTGTGTGTGTGTAGGAGGGGATTTCTTGTCACATTCACTTAGTTAGCGGTCAGAGTAGATTTTGTGTGATGCGTTTGAGCTGGAGGTCTGTGCACACCTCCACTTTCCCCGACTCCCCAACAGTGTGCCTGCAAACACAACTCATGACCACAAAGCTAAGAACCGCAAACCAATTCATAACCTCTTTCCTGGGGAGAAAAGGTGTCATAAATCTATTGTTATATATATATATTTGAACTGTATATGTATATTTTGTTTGTTATCATAGCAAAGAACCGAAGGTAAATAATTCATGATTTCATTTCTTTTTCTCATTTGTTGTTTCACTATACATTTTAATCGGTACAAAGAACCTTCATATACAAGCAATCTATTGAGAGGAAGAAGAACAAAATTAAACAACAATTATTTTTGAGAAACCATCAGACTCTGCATGAATGACACTTGCATGATGGAAAACTCAAGTGTACTGTCACTCAAAAAACATTGCAAATTTAGCCTGATTTGCTTTCACTTTCAAAAACAAAGAAAATGTCTGAAAAATGTTATACACCTTGATCTGAGATAGCTGTATTGATAATTACGAAGAAATCTGCAGTATCACATTTTACGTAATGCAAAATGGCAGACATCGCTGTCTCCAAAAAAAAAAATACAAGATCAAAAAAGCTCTATAGTACAGTAGTAGAAGTAGTATTATTTAAGGATTGTTTTGATCAAACCAGTAAATGGAGTTTGGATTCAAGCAAATTATTTTAACAATAGCATGTGTTATTGGTCAGTAGTATGTTCTCCCTCAGTTGCCGTCCTCCCGACAAGACTCCACAGCGCCGCCTGTGGGCTCCGTCTAGATCTGCATCTGCTCCAGATATTTGTAGGTGGGGTTTTCGTAGCCGTGGTTTTGCATTTTACTGAGGTGGCGTTCCTCTGGTGTCAGCATTGGGTCAACCTGTGAGACAGACACACGAAACCTTTTAAATGGCTGATTAAGAGAGAAAAAATCCAGAGTCAGGAACATTTATTTCCAAAATATAACATACAGGGGAGTTTGAAATGTATGGATGTTGCAGCAGAGACAATGATCTACTTTACCTTGCATGATCCACATAACCCGGATAATATAATCCAAATCTGACACTTAAATTAAGATTCATTGAGAGCACTGGTGTGTGTGTGTATGTTTCACAATATCAGACTTAATAACAGGTGGATTACTACCTCCACGATGCCATGACTGATGGTGCCATATTGCCTCTTCCTCAACAGCACCAGACTGATCACAATAACAGTTGCCATGGCCACCGCGATCACCAGCAAGCCAATCAGTGCACTGCTGCCGAAGCTGAAGTCCTCTCCCAGGGGCCGATAGGACTCCTAACCAAGTGGAAAGGGTGAGAGGGAGACAGAGAGAGCAACAGTGAGGAGACATTACATGTGCAGCTAACCACTGAAGCAATGCAACGCTGTCTCTGCTGTGGTATTGAAGCCACCGTACACATATACCAGGTTTTTTTCTTTTGCTGAATAGACTTTCAGGTTTTTTTGTCATGCTGGTATTGGATCATATTTGTAAAAGCTGCCATCTAAAAAATGTGTGTGAACTCTTATTCCCGTATTTCTAATATTCATTACGACTGAAGAGCATAACAGCTTTGATAGCTGTGAAGTCATCAATAGCTAGAGGGATTCCCATTGCACTGCTATCCGTGTTAACTTTAGTGTGACTCAAATAAAAGGATTTGCAATTATTACTGTCTCTTTGAAAAGCAGACTTCTCCTGTAATCAATATTGTTCTTTTCGGAATCCGTTTTCCCAAATATCTCCAGGGTAGGTGAGGGATTTTTTTGTCATGATCAAAAGTCATAATGGAAAGACATGCGATTAGCACCCAGGGTAATACACACAAAAATACCTTTGAGATATAAGTAAGTATGTAAGAAACGATCAACATGTGATAGTGTGTACTCATGCATGAAATGTGTCTGTGTGGAAGGTTGTGTAATATCTTGGTCAATTCAGTCCAAACACAAAACCAGACACCTACACTCATCTTCACGATGTAATCTGGCACATATGACACAAACTAATCATATGTATACAGCCACTGAGGAGTCGTTTTTTACTGCCCATTCCCACACGGGCTGAGCATGCTCAGTTTGTGCCGATTCACATCATGTCACATCACTGACATTCTAAATGTGTACATTCAGATCACAATCACATAACAAACATGCACTCATGCAGAAATAACCAAAACGTATTTCGACTGAACCAAAAAAAAGGGAATTTGTGATCCGTTCCCAATCTGTGTTTTTTATGTTTAAATTCAGCTGCAGATCTAGTATCTTTGCACACTCCCTCCTTCTTTCATCCTCTCCCCACTACTGATGACTACAGTACCCCAAAGAAGGGCCGTGTGACGGGCACCGCTATACTCACCAGCTCATCACCATGCATAACGCTGACTCTCTCTGCACTGTAAACCACTTCTTTAACATCCAGAGACTCATCAATCACCTGTCAACACAGACAGGGGAGCCCAGGTTACACTCACCACAGTGCGTGTGTGAGAGGAAGAGAGAGATAGGCAAGGCAGGCGGAAAGCGACAGGGTGTGAATGTGCGGCAGGTAAACTGTAACGATTATCTGTGCTTGGGGGATGATGCTCATGGAGCCGTCTTCTACAGACCGGAACGAGAGAGGGAGGGAGGGGGTTTTGCAAGCATCAACAACAGACTCATCTGGGCACACAGTTAACATGTCTTTTCTAAACGGCCACTCATGACAGAGAGCTCTCATCTAAAGAAAAAGCGGTGTGAGTGAAAGTGGGTTGTGTTCGGGAGGCAGTTTTCAGAGACACAGCGGTCCGGAGTCTGTTTCCCACAAAAAAAAAGGAAATTAAGCACGATGAGAAGATTTAACCCCAGATAGCTCCGTCTGAGAAGAATGTCAAAATAAGAAACATGCATGCATTCCATAAACATGCACAATATAGTTACAAACACAAACACACAGCTCTGCAGTTGGGTGTTGGATGCGCATGCAAAACACAGCACGCATTCTGCAGCCAAGCATAGTTTGAAAATCCAAGAGGAGGAATAGTGCGTCTGCGGAAGAAATGCAGCAAGCGATGACAGCTGAGCAAAGCGTGTAGTTCATCTGAACTATGGTGGTTTGTAAGTGGTCAAAGAAAAAAACAACTAAATAGCCCAGTGAGATAGTTGTAACTATGACAACATAGTTAATTAAATAATCAGACTTAAACTGGAGAGAGCTATGTGAAAGCGTCGTATGTATTCATTAATAACCCAATCAACAGCCCAATTGCCTCGTCGGAGGTCGAGGTAATCCAATTAAACTGCCCAGTGTTTGTTTATTTGATCAATTACAATGAAATATCTGTATAGAACTTATCCGGGTTTAACAATGCTGCTCTCAGTTAATTTGCTGAATTGAGATTCACGGCACAAACAGAATGATAAAAGTGACGTTGAAGATCTTACCACATTGTTGCTGATTTTGGCTTTGCTGTTGATGATTTTCTCCTCAGCACCAATCAGGCCATCTAAACCAGACATGGCAGAGCCTGCAGGAGGTGAAGGAGTGTGGTCAATAACAGCAGAATAGCACAAAACAAACAAACAAACAAACAAACAAACAAACAGGGATGGTGGAATAGATGGTGGACGGCTGCACAAGATATCCAGCTCTTCTCCTCACAAAAGTCGCGTCCGTCTCCTCAGCACACTGGTGACAACAAAGCCCTTTCTTCCATTCTGCACAGTGTGGCCACTGTGACGTCAAGATGACACTGAACGTACGGTTTCTACAAAAGGTCTTCTCAAAGTGCTGTTCAGCATAACACCCATTGAGGGTTCACACATTTTCAATTTCACGTTCAAAGCACTGCATCACCATAGTTCCTCATCCACAAAACATCCGGTTTCAGTGGCCACCCCAAACATCCATGTTAGACTGATTGCTCTGGAATAGGCACAGGATCTATTAATATACACACAGCAGATACGCCATGAATAAATCATGAACTCAGAGACGAGTAAGCGACGGGGGCAGTGAGGGCCGGGTAAAGCAGCAATGAGTCTGCCGTCGCCTTGTAGTCTTCGGCTGTTCAGCCCGAAAGCCAAATGCCCAAGATGAGTACAGTAGCCTTCGTAGAACGAGGAACAACGATGCATTTGCGATCCTCACGCAAGCAAGAGTGACACCTGAAACGCTCTCCGGTGGTCCTGCAGCGAGCCACAATAACCCACAGCACGACATAGGAGTGACCTCTGAGGGAGCAATGTGACCTCAAATCTGCATGGATTTGAAAAAGGGCCTGAAACAATTAGTTCATCGACAATGTGACGAATATTTAACGGGGAACGGTGTTTCAATTATTGCTGTTGTTTTTGCTCGTTTTCTGTAACTGTAATGTTAAACTAGTAAAAAAAAAAAAAAAAACAGCAGCAGGCTCCAGATCAATTTACTCACTGTGTAAGATCACAGGTTTAAGCCCAGGTCAAACAAAACAGCTTTTGCTCTTGGCTGTGGGTCAGCAGCGGTAAAGACTCAGGCATCAGATAAAACCACCAAATCACACAGCTCTTGTGGGAAGGAGGGCGACGGATGATAGCAATAAATGTGTGGGGGGAGGAATAATTAAGTCAGGTGGTTTGACAAATGCACTGCGAACGCGGGATGACAGCGAGCGCATCGACCAGAGAGTCTCTCTGCAAGGGGAGCTGGCCAGGACCATTCTCTAACACTGCTTTGTTAGTCAGCATGAGGTGATAATCCTAGTATGATGAAAAGCACAAGAGCAACTCAAACCCAGCCACACAGCACGTGTGAGTCATCAAAATAAAATAAAAAAGTAGAAAACGAACCACCAGATGGCTTTTGATGAAATATAAATGGTGGGAGAGAGAGGATAGCAAATTGCAACAAGGGAAAGGAGAGCAGTGGAGCAAAAAAAGGAGATGGGAGAAAGAGGGAGAGGTGGGCGAAGGGAAAACAAGATGCAACAGAGGCACCAACCTTTCTTGAAGGCACGTGGGGAGTCTGATAGATCGCCTTGGCATTAGAAATGAGCAACAGAAACCAAGAACAAAAAAGGGGAAGGAGAAAACAGAGTTAACTGAGGTGAGAAAAGAAAAGTCGTGTTAATTGAATAAGTCCAGCAGGAAAGAGTTTGAGAAAGAAAAAGGGGAGCAATTTGAAAATGGCTGGCTCGGTCTGAGCAGTCTAGGGTGTTGGCGTGTACATCAAATGTTCCTGGGGATTTACTGGTAATTTTCCCTCCATCTTGCTGGAAGCGTTCAATCCATCACTTTTTTTTTTTCTCGTTGAGTATTCAATCTTTCGTTTGGCAGAGATGTGACAAAGAATAAAGCCATAACTGCTCCTTTAATACCCAAAGCTTTTGGCTCCAGCTCAGCACCAAAGCCTGAGGCTTTGCGCATTCATCAGCACTTCAGTAGTGCTGCGTTAAAGGCAACAGGGAACTGTGCATGCACAGATAAGTCCAAACCCACGGCTCCACAACACGTTGTCCTAAAAACCCTTTGTAAACCTATTGTCCCTCACAGCTCTGGCGTCACCAATCTCCTTCAGCGACACTGTGTGCGTGGCCTTGGTGATGCTCCTTGTTACTGCGTCCGAGGCTGCTCACCCTCTGGCTCCGAACGGGACCCCAGGGATGTGACCTGGAAGGGCCGGTAGGGCTTTCCCTCGGGCACGGTGACTTCCACGCTCTCCTCCGACGACACAGTGACATCCGGCTGGGATTCAGAGATGGACGACAGGAATTGGTCCATGTCAGCCTTCTGCTCCTGGAGTAACTCGTCTGCAAAAAAGGGCAAATGACAGCGTGAGATGTTTTTCTTTCAAATGCAAACCCCTTTCAACCCGAGACACGGCAGCAATGTGTATAATGAGAGCATTCCCCATTATTGTTAACGGAGCTGCAGCTGCAGGAGACGTCCGTTCCCATTTCTGCTACCAATTACTATTTCTATGAGAGCCATCTTTCGTGCAATGCTGCTGGCTGAAAGCTGTGACCCAGTTCTGTCACTGCACGCTCCACTTTAATCTGCGCTGTAACAATATGCTGTGCTTCTTTTAATGAAACAAAATAACAAATGAATAAAACATACCAGACATTCCCGTCTCAAATGGTACTCCTTGAAAGGAATACATTACAAATACAATTTGCAGTTTTAGATCAAATTATAAGAAACAGGAGCTAGTGAGCATAGACCCTTCAAAACAAACAAGACAATGCTGTTCTCTGTCTATGATAATTGCTTTCCTGACAGTGCTAAAGCCTGTCTGCTCGTCTCCGACTATATTCGTGTTCCTTCTTGCACAAAAGAGAAGACAGGGTCAGATTAAATGAGATGTATTGACTTGATCCGTTTGGGCACATTTGCAAATTCCATCACTATTTTAATTTCATAGCCGCTTTGGGGTTTTGAACCGAAGACAACTCACCAATTTCATCCTGAATCTCCTCGGCAACATAAGGTACTTTGTAGAGCAGAGATAGACTCTGGTTCATCCTCTCCTCGATCACACGCAGGTGGGTCATCACCTGGGGTTTGAAAAACAGACAAAGAGGTTCTCATGTAAGCAAAATACTGCTGTCAATTGGTGAAGTCAAGAAAGTGAAACTGCTTCACTGAAGAGTCAGTGTTTCCCCGAGCATTATAAATCCCAGGGGAGACGGTTTTATTATTATCAAGATTTGGATGTACAGTGTTACCATTCACATCCAGGACTGCAGCATTTAGTTCAAATGCAATTTTAGTTATTAACTGGTGAATTGTTTTTAGAATACAATAAAACGTACAAATGGCTACAAGTTCTTTGTGTCCAGGTCAGCTTTTGTATGACAATTGTGATCATTATGTTTCTAATGATATCTGAAAATCCTGACAAAATGATGAATCATTTATTAAAATAGTTGATTAATAATTTTATGGCATATGACAAATTAATTAACATAATTGTTTTTTCAAAACGTATCCTAAAACTAATTACAGGGATTTGCCAGCTATTACAATATAACGCTCATTCTAACAGAATTTATTCAAAAGCTTAGATGAATCACAAAATACATTTATCCCAGAAAATGCGAATAGATTTGAGTTAAACTAAACTGTTTTAGCAGGGAGGACACAAGATTCACAGATTAAAGTCTCGGTGAACAGCACATACATTAAAAGAGACAGCTGATGCTGCAGAAACAGTTGTAATGCGTCAACATCCACCATTTAGTAAACAACATAAACCGGTGCCACAATGCTGCATGTGCAAAATACAAATAATTACCATTGACCATACAGCACAGATTAGAGGAGAAACAGCTTGCCGTTTTCTGACCAGAATATAAATGTTCTTAATGTTCCCAAATATAAACAGAATCGTCAGAAATGTGCTTTCTGCTCAAGAGAATATTTTCTTAAGATGAACTTGGAATCGGTTGCAGACATATAACAAGTAGCTGCATGTGACGCTTAAATCAGTCTTGAGGCTCTAAACTGGCTCGACAGGATCTACTGCCTGTCAGTCCCAATGATCACTGCCACACTAAACAACAAAACTAAGAATAAAATAACTATTTTTATCAGATACAAAACGTCCCCAGTCTCCTAAATGTGGTTTGGATATGCAATGTCGAGAGACGAGGAACATTTCCAGATTTCCGCTGAAAAAAGCGCTTGGCAGACTCTGAAAACAACAGCGCTGACCAGCGCTTGGCAGGTAACTGGCCTTTATTTTCCACTATGATGATTGACTATGATGATACTCAACATGTGACTATACCTGGTGCTATCACCTACTGTCTTTCCGGTGCCAAAGTAATCGACCTAATTGAACTCGTTCCAACATTACTTATCATGCATCCCACTGTGAAAATAGTCACAGCACATGTAGGAACGAATGACATTATGTCCAGAAACTCCTGTAAACTGCAAAGTGACCTTGGATCCCTGTGTTGCACAATTGAGAGCCTGGGAAGACGTTGTCTTATGCCTGGTCCCATCCCCACGCTCTCGAAAAGTATTTAAACGATTTAGTAGACTATGCGGTCTCCATAACTGGTTGAAGCATTTTTGTTCTGCTGCAGGATATGATTTTATCTCAAATTTTGATTACTTTTGGAATAATACCAGCCTTTACAGATCAGATGGTGTGCACCTCAATAAGACGTTGTCTTATGCCTGGTCCCATCCCCACGCTCTCGAAAAGTATTTAAACGATTTAGTAGACTATGCGGTCTCCATAACTGGTTGAAGCATTTTTGTTCTGCTGCAGGATATGATTTTATCTCAAATTTTGATTACTTTTGGAATAATACCAGCCTTTACAGATCAGATGGTGTGCACCTCAATAGGGAGGGAATCAAACAGCTGACTGCAAACTACATCCAGTTTGTAGCATTTAACCTATCCTGACATGTTCCACGGCAGGCCCCCATTCAGAGTGCAGTGCCTCCCACTACCACGATATCCACACTTGTAGGTCCTGCCACTGAGTGCTCTGACCCTAAACTACATGAGGTCAAATTGGCTGGAGATTCTAGGCCTGACACTGACATAGTGAATGATTCTGCTAGCACATTAAAGATGGCCGTCCTTAACGTCAGATCTCTCAAAAATAAGACTTTCACTGTTAATGATATCATACAATATCATAGACTTGACTGTATTTTTGTCACTGAGACTTGGCTTGACGAAACTGGTAAAAAAGAACTGATTGAAGCCTCTCCATCTAATTTCTCATTCTCACATTGTCCTAGGCCTAACAGTAGGGGGGGGGGGTGGTGTTGCAACCATTTTTTTCAGATAGTTTATCATCTAAAAACACCTCCTTTGGCATATACTCTACTTTTGAGTATGTAGCCCCTCCTATGTACCGCCCTCCAAAGCAAAAGCGTGGCTTCTTATCCGAATTTGGTGATCTCCTATCAAAAGTTACTATTGACTACGACTTTGCTCTTATTTCTAGCGACTTCAACATACATTTGGATAACACCACTGACCTCTTTTCTAAACAGTTTACTGACCTGCTAGAAACGTTTCAGTGCATTCAGCATATTGCTGGTCCTACCCATAATCTGGGCCACACCTTAGATTTAGTCATCTCTAAATGTACGCTTGATGTTGGAATATCGGATCACCTCTGTGTTTTTTTATGTTTCCATGACGACCAAATATGTGCCTGGTTTAAAATCAATCAAAAGACGCTCCATGTGAGCAGACACATCTATCAAGTTTATTGAAAGATATACTAGCTCTGCTACGTTTGCTGGGTCATTTCCTGAAATCTCTGATTGCAATTTGTCATTCGTTAATTCATCTTCATTATCTGTATGTGACAATTTGGTCAACCATTTAAATTTTTCTGTGACAGAAATAATGAATGTTATTGCTCCTATCAAAAGCAAAGTTATTACTGGTAAAACCAAAGCACCATGGAGGAATGCGGAAGGAGTAAGGGCACTAAAACGGTCCTGTCGCAAATCTGAGCGCAGATGGCGCAATACTAAATTGCAGAGTGACTATAAAACCATAAAAGACCTCCTACATGCATATAATAATGTAATAAAATTGTCGCAACAGCAGTACTTTTCTCAATTGATCACCGAAAATGTAAATAACTCAAAGTTTTTATTCAGCACTATTGATAGATTGATCAATCCGCACAAAACAATACCTGCCGAATTTCTGACCTCTGATAAATGTACTGAGTTTGCACTGTTTTTCGAATCTAAAATTGTAAACATTAGGAACAAGATCGTGTTTTCCCCTACTGGCGGCTGTAATCACTCCTCTTCCCCTCCAACTCATGGCACCCTCTCAAATTTCACCCCTGTACAACGTAGTACACTTTTAGAAGTGGTGTAGCAGTTGAGTTCTGCAACATGTGCTCTTGATTTGATGCCTACTAAATTGTTTAAAAATGTTTTTAGTCATCTAGCTGATGATGTTCTTGAGATTGTTAATGCCTCCTTGCTCTCTGGAATTTTCCCCACATGTCTCAAGCATGCTGTTATTACTCCACTGTTAAAAAAGCCTAACCTTGATCCATTTGTCTTAAACAATTACAGACCAATCTCAAACCTTCCATTTTTCGGAAAAAATTCTTGAAAAGGTTGCCTACCAACAATTATATGCTTACCTGTCAGACCACAAGTTATTTGATACATACCAATCTGGTTTTAGAACAAACCACAGCACTGAAACTGCTCGTCAGAGTTTTTAATGACCTGAAAATAAGGTTGGACAACCAGAAAGTCTCTATTCTGGTGCTTCTCGACCTCAGTGCAGCATTTGACACTGTCGACCATGAAATTCTTCTTCGGCGCCTTGAACAACGCCTGGGCCTTCATGGCACAGTCTTAGGTTGGCTTTCTTCCTACCTGTCAGGTAGGACTTTTTCGGTTTCTATTAGAGACTATAGGTCCGATGAGGTTGACATTCCTTACGGAGTCCCACAAGGCTCAATTCTCGGTCCATTACTGTTTAATCTGTATATGCTTCCACTTGGATCCATCATTCAGCAGTCTAAAATTCTGTATCACTCATATGCTGACGATACAGAGTTATATATACAGTATATCAGTTGACGTCAACAATCTAGGCCAAGTGAATGAGCTTACGCAACGCATTAACAATATCAAGTGTTGGATGGCTGAGAACTTTTTGCAAATAAACAAGGACAAAACTGAGATTCTTTTGCTGAGGCCCAAAGCTGAGAGACATAGGATTCAAACCTTATTGTCTTCCCTGCTGGTTGAACCTCGTCATCGTGTCAAAAACTTAGGTGTTATTCTGGATACTGATCTCAACTTTGAAAAGCATATATCCGGTGTCTCCAAGACTGCTTTCTACCATCTGAGAAACATCTCTAAACTTAGATGCTTTATGTCGCAGTCTGACTCCGCAAAGCTTGTTCACGCTTTTGTTACGAGTAGAATCAACTACTGTAATGCACTCTTTTCTGGAACAACAAAGAAAGGGTTGAATAAACTCCAAATTATTCAGAATGCTGCAGCCAGAGTCCTAACAAAAACCAAAAGTTTTGAGCACATCACCCCGGTTTTAGCCTCACTTCACTGGCTTCCAGTAAAACAGAGAATTGATTTTAAAATACTCCTTGTTTTTAAAGCTCTGAACGACCTTGCTCTCCCTTATGTGGTTGATATGTTGACTTACTACACTCCGGCGAGATCCCTTAGATCATGCAATAAAGCTCTACTCCTCTCTAAACATGCTCATGGTTCTTGTAGTCATTATGGTCCTGTGCTCTGGAACACTCTACCACTAGCACTGAGATCCACCACAACAATGTCTTCTTTTAAAATTAGACTCAAGACACATCTTTTTTCACAAGCTTTTAGTTGAGCTTTTAGTTGAGCAATTGAGAGGGGTAGCGGCTGTCCTTTTATACTTTTGTATTTTATCTTATTTTTATTGTTTTTTTTATACTTTTATTGGTTTTTACATTTTCTTTTTATACTGGCAGTATTATTTTATATGTTTTTATTATGTATTGTGTATGCATTTCTTGTTGTATTGCCTGTTTTTGTTTTTAAGCACATTGAGTCTATGTTAATCATATGAAATGTGCTATATAAATAATTTTGACTCGACTGTAATCCTCCAACACACGGCTGCAGTGCACCAGATTTGGCAACAGATGGCAACAATGCACCTTTTCCCCTTAAAGGCAAGACGCAGCGTGGCACCTTCCAGTTGATGTTGAACAAACAATTACAAAGATTGTGTGTCCCAGTGTGGCAGCAGGGTTATAAATGCATCAACAAAGCTGTCAGACTTTTATGAGACACCAAGAATCATCTTGATCCCAGAATGTCCCATAACAAAGCCCAACATGTTAAATATTTACAAAGGAATCATTGTGAAACGCTCTTCTAAGTCACATGTACAATCCACAAACAGTTCCAAAAACTGAAATCGTAGATTTGAACATGCTGAAGGATTGGATTGGCGAAGAAGGACACGGGAGCTCGACAAGTAAACAGCCTGACGATGAGAGATCGGCCTCTCGCGACGGACCACGCAGGCCCACCAGATCTACGATTAATCCAAATAGTAACCCTCCAGTACCTCCCTCTCCTCGCAATGTTATTTCATCCATCTGCTGTGTTATCTGTAATGGTTTGAGGATGACCACAGATGGTGTTGAAGGGCCCTGACACACACGGACGGGTACATCTAACAGAGGAGCTTGCAGCCAAATCCCTGTGCAGCGGCTCAGAGTTCAGCATTATACAAGACCTGCGCAATGTTAATCTTCGGCCGAGGCTTAAGTGAATGAAACATCCGCCCTGACTCCGTCATTTGAGCTTACTCACTCCTCCTAAGCTCAAATAAAAAAAGAAAAAAAACGCACACTCCTTTTACCTCCTACACACTGCGAAACAAGGCAGAGAGCAGGCTGAGACATAATTATCCCTCCCCTGTGTAATGGGGAATAGGAGGAGTGTAGCTTCCACATTTTGTGACACAGCCTCTAATACAGTTTGTTGAAACCAGCGTAGGAATGTTGCTAAAATTTAAATGATTGAAAAGCACAAAATTGAACTATTAAGACCATAAAGGACTTTTAATGATTCAATATTCTAAAATAATTAATTTCAACATAAATGCCCAACATGTGCTGGTTACAGCTTCTCACATGTGTAACCAGCACATGTTGTGTAACAACAGGCAACATTGAGACCTTAGTTGAGAACCATTTTCAGCAGCGTCAGATCCGGATAAAACACTGACCTGCGACTTCATCTGAGCAGCCTTCTCAGGATCCACAGCCAGGACGTGCTGGTAGTGGCGGATGGTGTGTTGGCGGTCCTTATTCTCTGCGCGGACGTACCTCCTGAGGGCTTGCAGGATGCGGTGGGGCTGAAGAAGAGGGGCAGTTTCTAGTGTTAGGTGGTAGAAAAACCTCAAAAAGCATCTCTGTGTAATACCAACTGAAGCCATGTCAATCAATTGTTCTGTCATTTCACGTTCTCTAACTGTTTATTGTCTGCACACGCCTTACTTCTTTCATTCAGATTTCTGGTTTATTTGATTTAGTTAATGAACCATGAAACGATATGACCCCGAAAAAACACTAGTAAGCACATTTTGTGCTACTTGAGGTGAAAAATAACATGAAAATAATGTTACTCAATAACTCACAGTGTCAAATGTGAGATGCGAAAAATAATTTGTTATATGACAAGTCTTCCCACCATGTAAATATCTTGGGGCGACAAGTCAATCAAGAAGAGGAATATTTAATTAAACAAACATAACCATTAAAAGATTTTGACTGTGGGTTCAAATGTGATTGACTTTGGCATGTGTGTTTTTCTGGATACAACAACCCCTCCTCCTCATGATGAATTACAAGTTGACAGAGGGGTTTGTAACAGGACATGAGATTAGCCACAGGCCACAGAAAAGTATGCGTTTATCGAGTGAGGGAAGAGAAAGGCCATAGACATGGAGAGGTGAGGAAGCGATAAAAGATGAACTGTGTCGTTTACCCTGGGGGGGTCGGCCTGCAGGGCTGCGAGGTAATTCTCCAGGGCCAGACGGCGCCGGTCATTCAGCATGGCCTCCACCCGGGCAAGGTGAGTCTCCACCAGCTGCTGCTTTTCGCTGGCTGCCTCCTCCTCCAGGGACTCCACCATGGCTTGGAAATGCTACAAACAAAAATCACACACACACACACACATCTAAAAAAATGTATATGCAGGGTGAATAGAGCGGCATAACAGAGATATTTGGAACTTTCGCTAAATAAAACCCTAAAAACTCACTCATCGCCTGTGGGCATTGTCAGGGGAATTGGAGGCTTGGCTTACCGGTCAAAAGTCTGGACACATTTTCTCCTTGAATCAGAAGATGTGTCCAAACTTTTCACTGGTGCTGTATATAGAAGTCTCTCCATTCAGAAGGTGCCCAAATTCAGCCAAAGAAAAGGGACAGAGCGGTGACTCCCGTAGGGGACGATCGGCGTCTCACCTGGATCAGCGTCTGCCGCTCAGCCTTGGGCAGGTTCTTGGCCTGGCGATCAGCTTCTTCCCACTCCTTTCTCACCTGGAATGAGAAGAGACGGAAATAAAGTGCTTCCAACAGGGATTTTTCGAAATGTAGATGGATGGGAAAAAGAGATTTCCATTTTAATGGAGGAATAATTTCCGAGGAAGCCCCGAATTCTCACAAGCAGAAGCTCTTCTCAGCTGCACCCCAGAAGGCTTCAAGCCATTTTTTAATTAATGGGTTTTCCAGCTCTTAAAAGTGTAATTGACCGCTCAATCATTATTGAAAACAACTGTGCGATACATTTGGGACGGGTTAGAAAGGTAAAGGTTACGCTATCAGTCCATGTTCAGTGCTAACCTTACACTAAGCTTTGCAAAGGCCACATGTTGGTGAACACTTAAAACTCAAACAATAAGCCTTTCCTGAATTGTTTCGCCATGTCCATATTGTACAAGTTGGCAACACAAGTGTCCTTTAATTAGGGGAGCAGCGTGCTTGACTGGACCTGGTGACTCACCCTCTCCATGCGGTTGCGGTGCCTGATCTCCAGCTGCTCCTTGGCCTTCTGGAAGCGACTGTGCTCCTTGTCGTCGGCTGGTGTCTCAAAGTAGATATCCACATCATCCGTCGGCTGAAGGGTCGGTGCCAGGGCTGCAAGTTCAGAAGGAGATGGTGAGGAGACGTGGCTACGAACTGACGACCAAACGGACAAATACATATAGAGAGTCAAATAAAAAGAAAGACAAAGACGGAACCTATAGCGGGAAGAGGGAGAGAGAGAGAGAGAGAAAACAAAAAGAGGAATGCAGTGTGAGGTTGGACAAAAATCCTGACCGAAGCACTGCTCTCATTCGTGTTCCCTCCAAACTCAGATAAATGTAAAAGAATCTGACAGTCTTTCCTCTTAAATTCCTTTCATCTCCTCACTGGTTTTCTGCTGACAGATCTCATCTCCAACCCCGGTGGAAATATCTCTGTGTTTGGTGGCTGGGAAGCCACAGGGCTCAGTTTCTGGTTCCCCGCGTACAGTCACGCAAGACTCACTCCCTGCACCGCTGCAACTCCCAAAAACTATAATGCTCCAGGCTGGCAAACAAAGACCTCAGCTTTTCCCCTGATTTCACCTGACCTGTGCAGGAGGCACACATTAATGACTAACGCATTGCTCCTGCTTGGACCTTTACTGCTGCAGCCCTTACCTGCCAATTACCTTAATTGTTTTATTTTCTCGGCTTTGACCATGAACTACTTTTAAACTGTTACGCGAGTCAAAAAGCCAGCTGTACAAGACATTGGCTTCAAATTATAACCGTTTAAAATGGAAAGAATCATGAATAATTGATAAATATCACATTATAAGTATGACTCTGCGCAAGAATTCCCTAGTTGAGCACAATGCTCATTTAAAAATAGATCTTAGATAAAGAAGCTAAATGTACGTCTGTCAGATATGTGGTTGATGTTGACTAACAGTTCCAGTCGAGTAGATTAACTTAAACTAATGAGCAAGAATGTGCCGTCAATGAACACATTAGGATATAAACATCTAGACGCTATGCGACCTCGTCTTCAGACATACATCGGTAAACCATGAATCAATCTAATGGATGTACCAAGGACCTTCTGCTGGGAGCCGGCGGTGCTAACCACCACACCACCGCGCTGCCGAAAATGATTCAGATTGAATTCAGTTAACGTAGTGTTTTGATGAGTGACAGTTTACGAATGCAGAACATGTGTTCTGCTTATAGGTCAGTGACGGACTGAACTGTAATCGTCTAAAGTGTTTTCAGTGAAACGTCTGCAGCAGAAACACAAAAAGGGAGAGGCAGAGAGTGTGTTGTTGTCAAACCAGCCTCCGGGTCTGGTGAGACTTACTCAGGCGCTTGCACACGGCCATGCAGTATTCCTCAGAGTCGAAATTGTTGCGGTTGCCGGCGCAGCCTCCGTATATGAAGCGAGCGCACTTTCTCTGGCTCATGTCGAAGTGCCAGCGGGGCATGGAGGCACGACAGGGGCCCGTCTCAGCCTCCAGGGCGCACACCGCTGCCAGGGGGATAGCTTGTTGTTAGATCATCGAGCCACTGGGGGCAGCACTTTATTCCAGTCGCGATTGCAACACACTCGGAAAAACTGCCACCAAATACTCCTTACATCCTGCTACATTTAATTAATCCAAACGAAAGAGGTGATGCTGATGCAGACGCATCCCATTACAGCCTGCCTGAGATTGGAGCACAACTGCCCATAGATTAAAAGTTAATAGGTTTGATCACATTTAAGTGGCAGGCAAGCAGCAAATAATGGAGAGAGAGAGGGAGAGAGATTGAGAAAGAGGGATGGGGGGTATTTTATAATTTAATCTCCTCATTACCAACCTTTCACTTCCTGCAGAGTCTTGTCCTCATCTTGGTTCTCTGACATTTCGCTGCTCTCTTTCTTCTCATACACCTCCTTTTCTACCTCCTCGTCCTCGTACACATAGTGGTACTCATCTTCATCTTCCTCGTCTTCGTCCTCTGGCTCCTCCTTTTGTGTGGGCTCCTCATCGGCTGGCGCCTCACTGAGGGAGGAAGGGAGGCGGAGGTGATTGAGCGAGGGGCGGAGGCCAGGAAGAGAAGTGATTCGTCAAACATGCCAGAGCAGCTGTTACGGGTCAAAGTCACGACACCTCAAGTCATCCAGATTCATCCCGCTCACCTGTCCTCTACGGCATCCTCGCCATCCAGGTCGGTCTCGTCAATCTCCACCTCCTCGACCTCCTCCTCCTCCTCCTCCTGCTGCTGCTGCTGCTGCTCCTCCTCCTGGGAGGGCAGGGAACGGGGAGCCGGCTCTGCGGTGCGGGAGGGGGGGCAGCACACGTACTCTGTGCCGTCGAACTTGTCGATGCCACATGGCAGCAGCATCCCGTAGCTGTGCAGCACCATGGAGCTCTTGGCACAGGCCTGACGGGGCGGAAGAAAGGAGCTTAGTGACGATGTTCACGCATCGAAGGTGGGCACAGACGCTGCCGGGGCATCTAGGCCTCGCACTGCTTTGAAGCAGCAACTTTGGCGTCGACAAGGTGACCGTTGTTCATGACGGGAAAGGACTACGTAGACAGATGAAGGGGTGTGGGAGTCACGGAGGACGATGGGGAGGTTTAATTAATCCAGTCACATGGTACTGTTGACATGCTGCAAGGTCTCTTGTCTTTTGGTACACTTTAAAATAATGCATTTAAATGAATTAATTCAAGTTAAAGGGTAGGAGTTTTTGGAGAAACCTTTAAGAAACAAAGCTACAAAAAACAGTGAAGTACATCCAACTCAATGATTATACAACTATACAATAGATCTAGTGAAATATAAAGTAAATAAAAAAAAGACATGTTTGTAATCTAATGTCTGTAGTCTTTATTCCAAACCTGTGCATTACTTTTAAAAAGGATTTCCTTTGTATTTAAACTTTAACCGTGTATGTTGAGTGACTTAAAGCTTTACTAAGATGCAGCGTTTTTTAGGTTTTACCCATCTAGTGACAGAAAGGGAACCTATTGGATGACGTTGTGTAGGCCACTTTCATCTATCCACCTACAGAATACTAACATACAAATGATTTTTTCTTTCCCACTACTAAGATTTGTTACTGCTTGGCTGTAACGGCTTTGAGCGTCATACTGTCTAAAGCTGCAGATGATCCTCAGCTATCCAAGAGTACTCAAGAAGCACAAGGCAGAGTAAGACAAGAGCAGGATGCCTTCCTCAGAGTGGATACAGGCACAGCACTAATCTGATTAGGGGCTGATTTGTGAGGGCTCCCAGCCAGCCGGAGATCACAGGCCCTCGGAGAGAGGTGGAAAGATATGAAGGAGGGAATAGGAAAGACTGGAAAGTAACAACGGCGGGACCAGCCCAACAGTAAAAAAAAGGGCCAAACAGCAGTTAAGTCTTCTTAAAGTCCAACTGATGCTCGCCACTTCCTCTCTGCACATTACTTTAGTTTTCAGTATCTCAGACATCCAGCCGCTGTTTCCTATGGAGCGTTTCCCTCCTTACCTCTTTGGCTACACCGTGCCACTGCTGATGGCTGACGCACGTGTCCATGTCCTCCTTGTGGAAGAACTTGCACTTCTCTGGAACCAGAAGCACGTCACTCACAAACTCGCCCACTGTAACAGAAAATCACATGGAGCAATCCACCTGTTAGTCACACCACTCATCTGTTCAAATGAAGGAAAAAAAAAAAAAAAAGAGACTTCACTGCCAGGATGCTGCTCAACAACGGAGCCAGGGTTAGAAACAATAAATCGTCTAGTGGGACAAAAAAAGGAATAGCCGATGAGATGAGTGTAAAAAGGGAATGGTTAAATAATTCATGGATGGCTGGTCCTTTACCGCAGTAAAACAGAAAGGGCATTTGACACTTCAACATCTGCCAGTGCACCTGAAGCCAAGAGCGATTCATCCCTTATCTGGAGCCAAACCTATTACTCTGCAATCAAAATGGCAACGGGGAGAATCAAGTTTCACACTGTGGCTCTTTTAAAAGGTGGTCTCCCCCGCAGGTCAATGATATAATTTGCGTGATGAATTAAATTCAGAGATGTTTTATTCATAGAATGAGCTGACAGAAAGCAGATTAGGGGCAAAATGGATTACATGCAAGGTTTCTTGTGAATTTCTATGAACAGCGGCTCGATGAAAACAGTGTGAGAAAGCATACGGTGAAGAGGTCATCAGAAAGATTAAAAAGGACAGCGGCTGCTGATTGGCTGGCAGGGGATCAAGAAGCTCAGGTACAACTAGTGCCACCGGATGGAAGTCTGGGCGCTGAGAGGAAGGGATAAATAGAAGGTTTAAGGCAAAGTCCAGATCAGAGTGGCTGATGAACGAGGGAGGGGTGGGGGGGGAGGGACTGAAAACACACATCTACGGGTGTAACGGTTTTACGATGAGGGCCGGGAGCCTCCTATAACTGCTCATTTAGTGGTTTGCCAAGACCTCGGCCTGAGGCAGAGCTGCTGGATCGCTTTAAATGAGGCAGGCCTGCAGAGGGTGAAAAAGCAGTGCTTTGGAAAATGAGAGGGTAGGAGAGGAAGAGGCTGGAAATAGCAGAGGACTCGGCAGCTGCTGCTCATCTCCGCCCAGGAGATACGGCAACCGCCTCTCACAACACCCTCCTCCCCACGGGCCCTCGTTCTCCTGCCCTTCTGCTTTGTGTCCCACACTGAGGGGGAAGTACCGCACTTAATTACTGCTGCAAATTGCCATTGGATATGTTAATCATTGTTTGGTTCCTGCTTGTCAAATAAGAAAATCTGACACCTTTTCCCGCTCATATTTTTATTGTTTTAATTGGGGTTTTGGACTAGAAACACACATCTGAAAATGTCACCTTTGGATAAAAATGAAATGGACACTCAACTCAATCTCATAAACCTTGAATAATTAAATGTATTTCTATTACATTTATTTGGCAGCTATATTTTCTTTATTCTTTATTTTTTTCCCCAAGATGCATATAAAATATAATGCATTGTTCTTGCTTGCCTAAAATCTCTCTCTGAGTGGAAGGAGTGCTAAGTGAACAGGGTGTTTTTGGTAGTTTTCTATCCATTATTTTGTTTATTTTTGGTGTCTTTCTGTTGTGAATGTGTGGTGGTTCGTATGTGTGACTGTTCTTTCTGTCTGTGTTAGTTTGTGTGTGTTTGCAGTCGGTCGGCGTGCTGCACGCTGTGAAGCTTGCGCCGTGCTTGGAAGGTGTCCCCAGGGTGCAGGTCTCCTCTGCTGCAACATGTGTTGTCTCACAGGAGACAGCTCCACACGGTCCTCACTAAGGACCAGGCTCTCAACCTGGTGGTGAGTGAGGCCCGGCTGGTAAACCGGCTGGTGGGGTCCAACAGGCAAGTCGGGGGAAGTTATGGTGAAGGAGTTTGTGGGATGAGCGTCTCAGACAGTGAGGAGGATAAGAAACTTACTCCATATCCTGCACACTGGATGCTAACGGATTCTTCCACTTAGTCTCGTCATTTCATCTCTCTCATTCACAGGTGACTTTGGTTGTGAGGTAGTACAGAGGGCTTCATGCAGACGTAATACGTAGTCAGACTGCAATGGGTGATGGATGGTGGTGTTTGGAGAGCAGCTGTGCCTCACAAGCACTCCTGCTCGGTGCGTTTCTGCAGAGTTTTGTTTGTGCAAGTCTGTGAACGAGAGCATAAACTTCTCTTCACCTACTCGATTCATCCTCCTTTAACCTTCCGTGGATCACACACCCGCCCACACATTCCCCAGTCCCCACAATTGGCTGCACTGCCGGCATCCAGGGGGTATGAAGGTAAGAATATACCCAAAGTGCTAATGATACCTTCACTACTGGGAGATGGTGGATTATATTAAGCACCAACCAAATCATAGACAGCACAGCTATTGTGTTTTAAGGACTTTAAACGAAATTTAGTGTAATCAGTGAGAAATCAGAACAATGAATCTGTAAGAAATTATATTAAATCCCCATCATGTTTTTCTCAGTTTTCTAAATCATACAATATGTTTTAATGTCTTAACATTAAAAGATGCAAAAACGTTTTTTTTTTTGCCTTTTCGAAAAATATTTTTTGATGTAGTGTTAGTTGTTGCCAAACAGTTTGAGAGCAATATAAAGTTAATTATTTGGGCAGTGTGGCTACCCTTTGGTTTACATTTGCACCAAGAAGATAAAATAACTAAATGGGGGAGACATGACTACAACCAGGAAGAAGCTGGAGAATGACGTTACATGATGGTAAGAACATCGGCATTGGCCCTCAGCTCGGGTTAATTGATGTCTTATTACATTTTTAACCGTACACAACACCAAGCCTTGAACACTGTCCCACTTGCCCAAGTCTTATTTTTTGCTAAATTTTCCACAGAAGGTCAAGTATGTGAATAATGTGTAATTTAACAAGTGTGAAGGAACGTGATCACATTATTATTCATAAAACTATATCAAAGTTCAGGCTGTTTTCGAAACATTTTCAGATGCAAAAGAGTGCGTAAAGGGGTAGAGTTGTGCAGTTCTAGAAACAAGTTTGTACCCATTATCAAACACAATCCCGAGACACAGCATTTCTGATTATATCACAGGAGTTGTCATTGTGTGACAACTCCACAGGCTTAGTCAACAGAAAGGGCAAAGAATGGGTTGATTGTGTAAATGTTAGAAATTCATTTCTACATCCAAACACGCCCTGAAAAAGAAAAGTGTCTACTGGGTAGAAGGTTGCTCACAGGCCAGAAGTCTCAGTGTTCCTGAAAAAAGGTTACATATTATATGACAGCTAGCAACAGCAATGGTTGTACAGCGAAAGCCGCAGCATTTCAATTGAAGAGTTATGTTTCAAAACAGTTATATAAATTGGTGTTTTCCCAGAAGATGTGTTTTGAAGTGTGCATTGTCTCATTGCATTTCCCCCGCAATTTAACAGCCATACAGCTGCCTCTAGACGTGATAATATAAATAAAGTCTCTAAAAAATAATAATCCTCTGCTGTTTGACAAAGGCATTGTGCTGCAGGGATTAAAGTGTCATGGGAAAAACACTACATTCATTTCCAATGCATTTGTTTGGGCACAGGAAACAGGGAGGAATTTGGCTTTGTGACTGAGCCGTTGCAGAGAGCGATGGGATACAGCATTGCCCATCTCTCTCTTGTTCCACCGAGCTCCTTCCTGCTCGCTTCCATTATTCATATAAACCTATTAACTTGACATGGGTGCTGGTCTGGACATTTTAATCATATCCTTCGAGCTAAAGCACACCTCCCTTTGGTCCTTTTTTATTTCTTTTTGACTCGACAATAATTAATGTACTCTGATGAATACAAGGCAGAACCTTTGATGCTCACTTTTCTGTAACGCTGTGTGAACATCACAAATAATGAATAATTCAAAAGCACTCCTCATGGCGCAATAATATGATAGAGAGGCCTGACAGACACCAGGCTGCACAGGTGAGGCACGGTAAGGTGGTAGAGGCATGCCGTGGCTCAGAGCACTCCAATTAAGCCCCTTACATGCTCCATTACATAATTAAGCAGAAACCCTCAATACCCTTTTACTTGCCAACACCGTATGTTTACTTCTCCTTCTCAATCGCTCCTCTCTGTTCTCGCTGTCCAGACTTCTAATCCGCAAACCAGCAGAGCAGCCAACAAGGCCTTTGTAATTTGATATGAGTGTGTTATCAACGATGACAAACGATGTGCAAGAACAAGCGATGGACATATTAAATTAGGTCATTTGATTCCTTGAATTACACAGTGCCGTTGCTCTTGTTGATGAACGGATTGGGCGAACAGTCGGCCACAGCTGAGAGAGAAGCCATCGGGAGTGGCAGGTGGAGGGAAACAGCTTCACGATGTCTAGAGGCCGAGACTGCAAGTGAACTCATTTCATCTGTATTGCTGCCTCAGCCACAGAGAGTAGCCCCTCCAGTTGTGGTGTTCGCCGTCCCATGAATTTCCCAAAAGCGTCCGGTCTGCGTTTGCCAAAGTTGCTCCTGAATGGTAGCCCATTTCACAGTCCAGTGCGACGGCTAATGGCTTTTCCCCCTGAAAGCGGCACAACTCAATCACCGAGCGCAGGGGTCCCCAAACTTTTTCTTGCGAGGGCCACATTACCTCTTTCCTTCCCTGTTGGGGGCCGGGCTGACGGGGTAAACAACCTCCACATTTGCTTGCGCGCGTCCCTATGCCAGCGCATAACGAGCTAATAAGCGTTAGCATAGTTTCGGTAGTTTGGGGACCACTGACCAAGAGGCTTTTGGGCAGGGAAGGGTGCCGGAAAGCATTTAGAACAGAGAGGAAGACGTTTTCTTCCTTCCTGACGTAGCCGGACAAGTAAACAAAGGGAAGTATTGTTTCGGAGTAGCTTTTCTCAGTAATCCTCAGAGGCCGCAGAAGTGCGACGTGGTTTTGCAAGTTAGGGAGCACACAGACACGTGGCCAACCAAAGTCTATCTGACATTTAATAAGCCAGGATAAAGCAATGTTGCCACTGCTGATTACAGCCAGGCGGCAGGAGACAAAGCAGCGGGAGAGGTGTGTATGGTAGCACAGGCAAATGGAGAAATGGGGAGTAATAAAGCAGGCGTCCTCACAGACCTCCCTCTCGCTGACCCTGTGTGTCTGTGTGAGTTTATGGCCACTGTCTGAGGGAGAAAATAAGATTGTGCTTTATTGCTCAACAGCCTCCCTGGCAATAACCCCCACCCTCCTCCCCCCTTCATCCCTCCGCATCCATTCACATTAGCTCCCATCCAGTCGGGATCTGCTCTATCTGCAGCGGAAGGCCAGGATACCTCGATATTGCGCTCATTCCCTATGGCTAAATACGATCATAATCTCTTTGTCTATAAAGGGCCGAAAAGGGGGATGGGACACACTTGATTTGAAAGGTCACGTACAGCCCTTGAACTACTAATCAACCGAAACGCTTACCTAAGCATTTGTACGGCACCACAATGTGGGCGTGCCCCTTGCACAACTTCTCCTTCTTGCACCAGTTCTCGATTCGAATCGGCTGGTTGGCTTCCACCACGTTTGTGATTTGGAGCTCGGGATACATCTGTTAGAAGAAGAAGCAGCAGAGAGTACAGACTAAATAATGAGAGAGGCATGTGTGAGCGAGATACAGTAAGTGGAGCTTCAATGGGATTCTTTTAACCACGTTTAAAAGTCTCTAGATGCCATCTGCTCAAGAATGAAAAAGAGAATACAATTTACCCTTTCCCAAAATGCCATCAGAATGTCATCAATTAATGTAACTGTAGCTTGCGCGGAAGGCTTTGTGAATATATACAGCCCAGCTTTCTTTATTGGAGAGCTGCAGAATGCACAGACATAATTGGTTAAGAAGCTGCGGTAACAGATAATTAGGAGTCAGAATATCTGTCACAGAGACAGAGGGAATGACAGTGAGAGGGACTGTTGTTTGAACGACCACACACTTAAAATCACGTCAAAAAACCTCGATGACAAATCACACTGAACACTTTTTTTTCCCTCGTCTTTTTTCCCCACTGTGGTAGCCAATTTCTCTCAATGTCATCACCCCGTTCTCACAGAATTACATGAAATGGCACAACTTGCTAACAACACATTATGTGGTGGCACAATAAAAACGATGGCAGTATAAAGTCAGCCAGGATCTTTTTCGGGGTGGAAACACAAATGAAACGCTTCCACTTAGCAACAAACCCAGCTTGTGAGATAGTATTACACACACAAAAAAAAACCCATGGTAGATGAGAGGGGAGTGGATGTGTAAAACAAACCCTGGGCCTTCAACCAGGAGACCAGTCTTCACGTGTTGTTGTGAAGTGATGCCCTGGGGCCGTCTTTCCTAAACCTAGCTGAGTGTTCTTTATGGCTAAACGTTCTTTCGAAGACACAAAAACATGGAAACTGCATGTCAACAGGCAACTGTTGGGAGACTGTGTTGATGTAATCTACAGCTAGTTATTTAATCCCCAAAAAACTGAAAAAGAGGGCAAAAAAATAAACAACTTAACTGCAATAAAATCTTCCAGCGCCGCTCAAAATAGAACAGGCGCAGCTGTGGCTGAGAGGTAGAGCGCGTCGCCCTCTAATCGGAATGCTCCTCCTGCTTGTCGGAGCGTCCTTCAAAGTGTCCTTGGGCACAATACACTGAACCCAAATCGCTGTGAGTGCGAAAGTGTGTGTGACTCAGTGTAAAGATTTGTGCGTGATTGCAGTGTACAGCGCTTTGAGTGATTGGAAGACATAAAAAAAAGGTATAACGGTGCTTTTAAAGTTTAGGAATAACAAACATGCCAGTTTTAAGATTTAATACTCAACTAAATACCACAAAATGAGGAGCTTTACTAGAACTGTATGAAATGCCCTTGGCTGCACCTATAATGACAACACACTTCATTGTTGGCTAACTGTCTGGTGCTTGAATTTCACTCCTTTGCGGAGACGGATGGAGATCCGATGCGTCTGTGTCACAGTGACTCACCTCCTGGCAGTACTGCAGCACACCCTCTTTGGTTCCGACGCAGCTCTTGGTTCCAGAAGGATCAGGTTCCCAGCGGCCGGTCTGAATGTTGACATGCATGTTGAGCTTCCCGCAGAACATCGCCACCTGCGGCTCGGCCACGGCAAACCCGGTGCCTACATTGGCTGCTAGCGCCTGCAGAAAGACAAAAAAGGCCGAGCGAGAGAGGAATGGAGGTTAATGATTGGTGATTATACATCCCACAAAATATGAGTAGCATTGTGGCAACCTTGACTAAGTTAGACACTCACTGCCCCACACGCTTCACTCATAAACCTTTAGGAGTCTGAACATGCCATTTACTGCATCGGATATCTGTGCTAGATGTGATGCAGCCACATCAGATCTGCATGTCAATGCTTAGCGGCTACTGGGACTCGGTGCGGAGCGCAGAAGGGCTCCGACAGGAGTCAAATGAATTGCGCCTGAGGAATGTTTGGCTTGGTTGATGGTTAAACGAGTAGGGGTCTGATTAGATTTGTGCACAGGGTTTTTTGCTAGTCATTGAGTGACTGAGGAGCTGCCTATAGAGGGAAAGATTAGGAAACAGATCCGCTGTTCGCCACGCCTCACAAACCTCGACATTCCTGGTTGAGGGCAAAGCTTTGCTCTTCGTTCAACAAAGAATTCATCATTTATTCTTCAATCTACACACCAATGGGTCGTTATCAACTACCCTACCACTGTGCTTCACCGACACATGTGAACGGCAATGTAAAATGATATAACAAAATAAGGCTTTTAAGATACTACAGGATTTGGTGGATACGTTTTTTGATTTACTGGCATCACTAATCATCATTGTTTACCTCCCAAACCGCTGAGCAGAAGAGGAAGTCTACTATCCTTCCCCGGTTTCCAGTCATAATTTACCCAGCAGTTCCTTCAGCAAACAGGAATCAGGAACACCTTTATCAGCTTTTACACAATTGCCCTGCAGTGCAGAGCTCGCATCCTCGCACTCGTCACCTCCTAATTGAGACATAAGTCACAGCCTGGGAACACCCGCCTGATGCTAGCGGTGTCAGAGCGCGGGGAAGTCTTACGAATCAGTGAGGCGATGTAGTTCTGCACGCACACACAAAACACACACCAGGGAGCCTCCAGACAGGAAGCGGAACGAAACTGATGCCCCCCCTTGATTGTTGTAATGTCATCAGGCTGGGTAAACAGGCTTCAGCCCGGCGGAGAGATCAAGGGAATGAGCGCAGGGTGCTGGACTCCAATGTCTGACCGAGACGCCGACTGGGGTGGGTCCTCTGCAGCACACAGCCAAGGAGAAAACAGCTGAAGTGGAGTCTTGAGTATGTGTGTTAGACAAAGCTCTCGGTGTGATTCTGCGGAGGCTCCCGGGCTGATAGTAGGCGCAGGGCAGAGTAGAGCGCGGACAAAACAAGTGCTGTGTAATCAGCAGTTGGCTGCAGCGTGTGATGGGCTGCAGAGAGCCGAGTCTGCACGCACGCACACATACATACATCCAAACCGAACACAGCTCCAGTCACATATTCAGCCGCACACGTCTTACACCGCATCATAAAAAACATTAAAAGAACAAAGTGATACACCCACATGCGCAGAAGTGCATTCTTACAGAAAAACAAATACACCCTGGACTTTCTTTATTCGGTCCTGCAGGCACAACAGCCTCAGATCCAACCTCATTTCCCCTTTTTCCTCCATCTCCGAGTCTTTGTGCTGCACTCCTCCCTCTCTGCACCACCACAGGCTTGTTTGCACGCCTCCCTCTCATTCCTTTGTGAGACTGGCTGGCTCGAGGTAAACGTGAAGCAGGGAGACAGGGAGGAAATGAGGGACACGGAGAAGCACGTTAGGGAGAGAAACAAGGGAGGTAGTGACAGCCTGATCGCACAACCACATATTGGTGGCCGGGACAAACAAGTGTTGGGGGCTTTACTATGACCTCCTACTGCAGTAGAGACGTAAGGTCTCAGGGTTTTCTCAGGATTGAACTCGTCAAGTACAACAATCACAGTGGAGGAAGAGTGGAAGTGGTTTATACCCCGGCCTTAAATCCGCCAGTTTACAACTTAAGAAAAGCGCCATGGGGAGTGGGTGGGGGGGGGAAGATTTAAAAAAAAAAAAGTGACTTGAAGGAACAACAGAACAGACCATATTGTAGATTCACGCTGCAGGGACAAATCCTTTTGAGACATGGTTGGAGTTTTCATCTCACCTGCGCTGTGACTCAGTCTTGGGAAGTCGTGACTAAACTTACTTCAAAACTAGTGGGAACACGACAAACATCCTCCTTGCACATTTCTTTGCATCGCCCTACACTGGTTTGTTCTATTGGCAGCAAAAGCTGTGTATCAGGGCTTGTCTTGTTTTTCTTTTCATGTGATTGAGTTATTGAACTCTGACAGTAATTTGCTTGGACGGTTTGACATGTTCCCACATGAAACAGAGGTCAGGTGACGAAAAGACTGAAGCAGCCTTTGAGGATTCCGCGTCTTCTCCTCCTCAGGTAGGTTGATTAAGTTTTAGTAAGCTGCAGCTGATGATGATACTGATGATTCGTGTGCGAACCAACACCCAGATTCACACCTTAAGACTCACGTTAGTTAGTAATCAGTGCCAGCCAAGCATGAGGGATTTCTATGACGCGGAGGGTTGGGTGGATTGCCCCAAGATCTGTAATTACATTTTATTGGGATCAAAAAGATGAGTCATTGTCAACATGTTGACGGGTTAAGGGAAGAGAGAAGGGGTGAATGCGTGTATAAAAATATACTTCCAGCCAAAAAACCCCAATGTGAGTATTCAACCGTGTAATTTCAATGACCGGTCTGCTTTGTTTTGATTTTTGGACCAGTTAAGCTTTTGTTCCGGCTTCCAATACAGCTTAGATAACACACAAACACATTTACCAAAAAAAGATATACCACCAGACCTAAACAGTCATCGAGCAGCCATCTCTCACAACTGAGATGATGTGTACGTGCAAACACCTGGGAGAAGAGAGAGGCAGAAGAAAGCACTGACAAACAGGAGGAACAGACAACGGCAGCAGACAACATCAGCTGATTAGCATCTTGACATATTATTTCTCCAAAAAGTACGGACTGTTATAAAGACGGTCGTGAGGCGCCGTGAACACAGAGAGACGCTTGTCAAGAGCTGTGTGGGCTGAGAATTTAGCTGGTTTTAGCTCTTTACTGCAAACACGCCCGTCTACTTTCCCAGTGTCCCCTTAAGCACGCACCCATTTTTTATGAGCCTGCTCTGTACTCCCAGTCAAGGTTCACACATCAAAACAAGCTAAGACACGACCGTGCTAGTCAGGGGGAAAGCACAACGAATACACACACACAGTATTCTAAACCTCCCGAGTGTGAACCATCAATGAGCACCAACCTTCTAAACACACACACATGGGAGTTAAATCTGTCATCATCTTAAGTGGAAAAGTATTGCCTTCTAAGACTTAAAGAAACTGAGAAAAAGAGTGATGTTATTTTCAGTTGCAGATCATTTACTCTACATGTAGTCTGCATTTCACCTCCAAGCATTTTGCGATCATTTCCTGGTGAAATTAAATTCTTGCTGTGAATGATGACTGTGAGCAGAGTGTAAATTACTGCATTCATCATATGAGAAAGCTAAAGACGGTGCAGGGAAATAACGCTACGACAAAACCGTATTACAGTTTTACATTTACTGTGATAGATTAGTATTTTTGTTGCAGTCGTTTTGATGGAAGGAAAAAAACGCTCTTCTAAAAAGATTCAAAAAGGGAGGAAGTAAAGCATAAACATCGAAAAAGGACCACAACGATTGGCTCAAACTTAAAAACAAAATAGTGGTAATATTCCTCAATACGTTTTGCGAAAAATCCTCCTTGGCAGGTACAGGTCAGTTGTCACATGACCTACCCCGAAGCATCTGGGCACGCTCCAAAGAGGCTAATCCAATCTCTGTGTGTGCGGGTGCGTGTGCGTGTGTGTGTGGTCTCAGGTAAATCCCTCAGGGAGGCATGATTGTATATGAGCTCGGGAAACCCCACAGGAGAATAGTGGGAAAGGGAAAAATAATAAGGGTCATGATTTTCAAAACACCTGGGCTTAAAACCCTTGTCATGATCCTCTAAAACAAGTACAGACACTTTGAAATAGCCAAAGAAAACAATACACAAAATACAAACAGTCAAAAGCAGCTCTGTCTATGAACCTTGCAGTCATCACTGAAAGGTGGCACCACGCAGACTCGTTTTGACAGAAGTATGATGAAGCCCCCCGCCAGTCGGTCCTGGATAAAAGCAGCGATCAGGACACGTGGGTTCCCATGACGCTCGGCGTCCATGTGACTACAGAGAAATGCTGGCCCTCGTTAATCCACCTAATCCGTGCCTGTGGTGACTTAATGCAAGAGAGGCAGTGGTGAGAAAGCCACACACACACACACACACACACGTACTTCTGCGTATGATCTTGACTAACAATATGTATAGGCATTAAATGAACACTGATTCCCTACTGTGTAGCGATGGTGGAGCCATTAAAAGGATTGTTTGTTTCTTTATTAGGTTCCATTTTGAATAGAAAGTTCTTGAATATTGGCCTTCTGCCAAAGTATGTTGTACAGACTCTGGGGTTCATCGTTTCTCACATTTAGGTGCATTGATTGTAAAGTCAGTCAGCGACGTGGACGTTGCTGAAATGTAATAATCCATTTCCCATCACTTGTATCTAGTGTTCCGGCCTTATTATTAAAAATAGCTAATCTTCTCATTTAAATAAATTGTATCCAGATATTGTTTGGATTTATTCCAACTAGAGAACTAAAAGATTACAAAATAGCTGTTAATATTTGTTTTATATGTCGCTTATCTAATCATTTCATCTCAACAGTTTTGAAAAGAGATTTAGCAGGACTAAGACAACAACTAATATGGGTTTAGTGACCAAGATGTTAAAAAAAAGTATTTTAACCAGTATACCTGTGATAATGTTTATCTGGTCATGCTGTATCTATTTTAATCATTGTTATATTGTTAAGTACTTTTGAAAATACATCATACATGTTGAACTGCTCAGTGATGGAGGCCAATGATAGTTTTATAAATGAATACCCAGAAACACACAAACGTGCTGGTTGAGGTTGTGGGACATTGGTGTGAGGCCGATGAGGGGGGGGGGGGGCGAGGCCTCAGCCACTGAAACCATCACTACGCAAACAGTTCATCGGCTACAGAGAGTGGGGGAGGACGTCCAACAACAAAAGGACTGGGACATTTTCCTCCTGACCAAACACCTCCACTACCTCCCACACTCCCGCGAAAGGGCAGACAGTAAAAACAGAATAATGAAAGGAAAAAGGTGTCATGTCCTTTAAATCAAAAGGGCAACCCCTCACTGCGATGCAAATGAGCTCCTCTGTGTCCGTGAAATGGCTTTTTGTCCCGTTACCATTTGAAGTTTTGAAGAGGCTGCTGTGGAAACGCCCTAAGTGAGTCACTGCTCGCAGAGTTTGAGGAACAGTGGAGTCCAATCAGTGGCACTTTCCCCTACAAAGAAACCAACATCACCATGTGACATTCACACCAACACGTAAATACAGTGTGGGATCTCTTCTTTGAAGAAGAAAGACCCTTCTCACTCGTGGAAAAACTAGCGTCTTAAAATGTATAGGAGGGAAATAGGTGTTTAAATACAAAAGTATTGCCATTCCCAAGCTTTTCATACAGTTCAAACAATTAAACGGTACGAAAGAACTCACTAAACCAATTCCAGGTAGCGTTGGGATTAAATTGTAAGCTGGTGTGCGCTCCGTGTTTGTCAGAGTTGGTCAGAGAGATGCTCCACAGGAAGCTGAAACATAATGTTTCGGTTTACTAGTGGCCACCTTTGCTTGGCTCATTAACCTCCGATCACTCATAACCAGAGAGGACGGTCTGCCATCCCCTTCTGCCTCAATAAGTCACAGGGGAGCAAAAACAACCCGGTGGCGCTGCCTCGACCTGCCAGTACCAGCCTCGGTTCAGACGGTAAACCCATTTGTAATCCTTCCCACTAAACCCGTGCTTGATTGAACGTGCCTTTGTGGAAGAGACCGCGTAGAGCGGTTCCAAGGTGCTTAATGCTGGATTTAACGTTGATGCAGCCGTGTCCTATATTTCCTTTCTCAAGACATAACAACTAAGGGGAAAAAGGAGTTGATCGAGCTAAAAGATGTGAGGGAGACTCAATAGAAGGAAATTTCTACTACTTTGAATTAGCTTGAATCGCTTATCGAGCTCATGTAGGTGCAGGTCAAATTGGTCACTATATTTGTCTTTGTTTGTGATGCAAAATACTTTCTAATTGACCTTTGTAATAAAAAGAACAGCCTTGCTCTCTACCGAATTTCATTAATAGTTTCAAACAAGGCGTCGGCCGTTTCAACAACAGCTTCTTCCCCATGTGTATTTGTTTTCCATCTCCATCACCAGCGGCCATGTTTCATCAGTTTCTCATCAATAGTTTGCGTACGCAACACAAGGTAACCACCAAGTTTTGAGAAGTCACAGTGGTCACTATGTGGTGTCCAATGTATTTAAATAAGAGAAGAAATTGGGGCTACAACAAACAATACAATCCCTTTGTTTTCCCAAAAGTAAACGCCATCATCTGGATGACATGTTCATAATTAGGCTCCTTTCAGAAGACGGGTAACGGCTCGCAGGCTGCAGGCCAACAGTTGCGGTGATTGAGGGCCGTGGGTCCGCCTGTGTGTCAGGGGGGGGGAATCACATGGCCTCTCTCAAGCTCACAGAGAGCAGACGTGAATGACGACTTGTTCAAATGGCCCGTCACTATGGAAACCTACAAAAGCATCCCTGCTATTCACGCAGAGGAACATTGGGGCTGCAGGAGACAGAGAGGCAGCGGGAAACGCAGCCGGAGGGCAGGGAAAACATGAGGGCAAAAAGAGAGAAACCGATCGTAGAAGTGGAGCAGTGAAAAACGAGGGGAGGAGGGAGAAGAAAGCAGGGAGACAGATAACCAGAGGCTCACAGCGACAGCGGGGATAGGCAAAGAAGAAGAGATAATGGAGAAAGAGGGAATGGGGTTGCAGTTGTGAGAGACTGGCATATGAGACAGAGAGGGAGATGGGAAGCCTATATGAAGGCTGCGTGAAGGGCAACAGGACAGCACATCTACACACACTGTCCTAAAGTACAAAACACAAAAACACCATAGGTTTACGAATATCTCCCCTGGCACAACCACACCCAAATATAATAATAGCCATACAGGACACAAAGCTGTGTCTGTGCTCAGCCGCCTCCTGAACAAACAAACTGAGCCCCGTTGCCATGGCAGCGTGCATCAGTTTGTTCAGCAATGTCGCTCCTGAACCAATTGCCCCTCGTTCCTTTTCAAATATTTGACAGGAAGTCGCTGCTTGACTCCTGAGGAGAGTCGAGATCAGGAAAAAGCAGCAGCCAAAGAGAAAACCTGTATCACCACCTTCTTGGGGACCACGTGTGTTCGCATGTTCACAGTGGGGACCGGGTCCGCCGGGTTAAAGGGGAAAAATTGTGGGATGTCGGATTTTAACAAAAAGGGGATTGTTACAGGGAACTTACATCCGTCACATTTGTAATTACAGGAAAAACCAGGTGGATGTGAATGGAAAATGGAGTTCCTGTTATCATCCATTGTGACTTTCCTTGGCCGGAAGAATGTAGAATCACTTCAGCAGCCAAAGTTAAACAGAATTTCTGAATATAGTCTTTCAGTGAGTCACACAGAGCACAGCTAATAAAACTGAAAATAAAACTGCTTTCACGGATTTATCCATATACCCCTTGTGGAAATGTAATTGGTATTTCGGTCCACACCGGCTCCAAGATACTCAAATTGTGTGACAATTCTGATCGCCGGTGCGGTATGAGTGTTTAAAATGATCAGGAGCAGCAATGAGAAGGAAGGAAAATACTCATTTGATTCAAGTTTGCTCTTATTAAAAGCCATTTTATGTCCAGAGCAAGGACTGCAGAGTCATTTGCATGCGTTTGTAAGAGCTTACTCGTATCTTACGTGTTTGTCGGCAGCCTGGTACTGTCAAGCAGCGGGGAACCCGTTAGAGGGACTTCAAAGTCACTTTTTCAGCCTGAAAATTCATCTCCTCAAGAAGAGCCGTACGTCACCCTCTCACTGCTCGATCACATCCTCCATCTCTGTCGTCTTTCTTCGCTCCTTGCTATAAATGGCTCACGTTAAAAATGAAGCCTTCAACATCTGTCTTTAGCTCATTTAATCCCTTTTAGGATCATTGTAGTATCCTAATAACAATGTATAGGGTCTACATCACTCTGCCCCTGAACTTTTTACTGTAGATTGCTTGTAGTTTTTGGATATGTAATTATGAATGTAGTGAATTGTAGGGATACTAGGCCAAGAGAAGAGTAAAAACACTTAATTAGAGCAAAGTACTTTTTTGAGGTCCTGTGGCACACAGGCCTTCTCACTGGGGAGAAGGTGTGTCTGGGCTATTTATGGGCTCCAGTTGGTGGGCCAGTGGGCTCTGGTCTTCCAGGCCTGCAGTCGCCAGCACAGCTTTTTTTAACAATCAAAAAATAGGATTCTGCCACCTTTTTTGGTTTGGTGGTTTCATGCTAATTAGAACCAGATTGTCTTTTTAAGACAAAAAAATATTGGTAAAATTAAAAAAAAATAATAATAAATAAATAAATAAAATTGGTAAAATGGTAATAAACTTGGCATTTAATTATTTTTGCTGTCACTTGAAAGATTCACCTTGATTTGCGACGGTACGGTACAGTGAGTGATTGAGTAGTGCAGAAGCCCGGTGAAATCTATTAATTTGTATCAAATCAACTACTTTTTTGCGACCAAGAAATGTATATCAAGTCGGTTTAGTTATCGTCCTGTAGGCCAGGGGTTGTGTCTGCTTCCCCTGCGACACAGCGGCTTTTTTTCCTCCTGCCTAGCGACGTGCTGCTGGAGGCCCCAACACTAAAAACAGCCAGTTATACCAGAGACAAAGAAAACAGGGCTGAGTTGGTGAAGGTGCGCTGCTTCAGGCACCCTTGCGACATGAAACACAATCCAAGAAGTCCATTTTGAACAAAAAAATACAGGAGTTGAGAGGCCAAAACACTGAACATCAGTTTGTAACACTGACATGGGATTTCACTGCTGCAATCGTTTGTTTCAACAATCACAAGCTAAAACCCAAAGTATGGCGCTGAAGTTACAACAAAGAATTTTGCCCTTAATCACTAACGGCACAAGAAATAAAAGAACAACCCATTATCGGGGTACTTCTCTGACAATAAGTAGCAGAGGGGTCAATCAGTTTCAGCTGCATTGTTATCGATGGCATTAACAACAGGGGCACCAATGGGACGACGCCCAAAACCAGACTAGTTTTGCATGTGGAGGCCAGTTCAAGTTTCTTTTTTGTTCTCTTGACTGTTTTTTTTCCACCGTTGACGTAAAACTTCTATCGAAAGACAACGATTCCATATCCGTGTAGATATCTAACACACTAGATCACATTGATCGAATGTGTTTTCAAAGTGTTCTTTCAATTGTTTGGAGCAGTCATAGCCATGATGGCTCCTTGCAGAATGACTGCTAGAACGGGCATTTCCCTGAAATTTCCACATGTGAGGTTTTCAACGGACAGGTTTTTCACAGAGAGACAAATGAAAGAACCCATTGACTCATGCAAAGTGCTGCTCACATATTTATAATGCAGGTCGAAGTGACCAAAGGGCGTTCAGTCATGGGAAAAAGCGTCAGTTGCTAGAGATAGCTAAGCCACTCTGTCATCACAGGGCGAAGGTCCTCACTTCTCATTTTAATCTCCCCTCCTTCACTTTACAGCTCTCCCTGTGCCACGTTTCCCCACACACCCAGTGTTGTGAATACGGCGTCTGGTTTCTCCATCTCTGTCTAAGCTGCTATCTGCGCCGCCACAGCGCCACACAGAGCCGCCGCTCACATGGCTGCTTGTGAAACGAGCCCCCGCCGGCCATACCTGATGGATTTTGTGTTTCATTACTCCCATGTTCTGGGGGCAGCGGCGGCCAGCGATGCGAGGAGAGCAGAGCAGGAGGAGACCAGAGAGCCCTTTCCCTCTGGGCCCTTCCTGACACACATTCCAGCTGCACTCATCTCCCTGGAATAATACTCCTCTCCGTGGACGTCTTCAGCCCCAACAAACACAGCCCCGAGGGGCATCCGCGTAGCCATCATAATATTGCATTTGGTTTTCCTTGGCTACCTGGTGAGATTAGATCCAGAGCAAATTGGGTTCTGGCTGTTGGAGGAGCAGGAAAAGATGACAGGGGATGTAGGCGAGGAGGTAGCAAGGGAGAAAATGTGTTTCGATTCTGCTTAGGGTGTACTAGTTGCAGCATATGGTGAAGAATTTGGGAGAATTTTGTCTTCCTCGTTAGTGGGATCACTGTCATGTTCGGTCGGGGAAAAAGGTAACGTAATAAAGACGGCCTGAAGGGGGAAAGGTGGGACGGGCAAGTGTGACTATTAAATAAAACAGACTGTGCCATTTGCCATGTCAATACTGATCCATCATAAAAGCGTACTTTTACTTTCCCCTGTGCTAGTTTGTCCATTACACCAAAGAGTTGTCACAACAGCGGTAAAAAGAGACAAAAAAACAAGCCACGGCTCAATAACAGCTACTTAATTGCGACATTTCTGACTGAAGCCAATATCAAATGTGAATATAAAAACAATCGAAAGATCTGAGCTGAAAGGTTTGTGCTGTTGCTTACGGAGAAGGCTGTTATGTGCAAATCAAAGTCAGTCAACAGAGATATAACAGATAACTGCGTGCAGCAGCGATAAAGACAAAGAGTTTCGCCCAGAGTTTGTTGTTTAGTTGCTAAGTTACGCAGGTGCATGAGTGCAGAACTAAAAGGCGCTGGAGTGCAAAAACTACTACTTAAGATAATTGCTTCTCATTTTCCAGTAATGACTCGAGGATTGAGGTTTCAGGATTTTCAGGTGATTTTTTGGGGGATGAGCCTGACAGCTGCATGCTGTGCTGTCAACGGGTTTGAGCATGCTCTTCTGCAGAGTATTCTCTCCCTCTCTTTTCCTCAGCATGGTGAGCTGCGGCGACTCTCTCAGCCCTCTCGATCCGGGCTTACCGTCCACGTGGCACAGAGCGGATTACATTCTTGACATCACTGTGCCAGATGTTTAAGACTAAAATAGACGGAGCAAATATCCTCACCACTCAGGCAAACCATGCATTTAGCCAACACCAGACACCACCCATCTCATTTATGCTTGAGCAGCTGGCCTGATGTTCCACCGCTGCGTCCTTCGAAATCAGAGCAGCCGACTCCATGACATTGTTCGGGAAACTGAGTTGACTACCTGTCTTGTTTTTTTACGTCCCTGTCTGCTTGTATGCTTGCGTCTTTCACATTATTTCTCCCGCAGCTTATGCCCGCAGCTTTCTTCCGTGAGCCCATTTGGAGATCAAATAGTCGATAAGCCACCTACTGTAACATACACATTAGCATAATTAAATTGGCCATTGCCTGTCGCTCTATTAAAAGCCTTTCCGTGATTGGTGAGAGACCAATCCAGCCTGCAGGTGCAGGAGACGGACGGGCAGTGTGTGTACAAGTGTATTACTGCTCATGCGTGTGTCCCAAGCCTGATGGCGGGGAAGTTAATGAGGGGTATTTCTGACACAGTGCCAGCTTTCACTGGTGGAATTTCGGGTGAGGTTATGGAGCCTGATAGGAAGCAATAATTGGGCGGGAGAAAGTCACCATTGGGCTCGCTTGTTGCAAAGGGCTGAGAAGTACGGCACAGCCGATTGTTAGACAGGGCTCAGTTTGTCTTGAACTGTATGTGGACGCCGACTCCCCACTCGCCCCCCCACTTTGTACTGCACTCTCAGCAGTTCCAAAAAAGAGGGGGATTAGACACAGGAGTGGGCCTCTCTCTCATCTGCCGGAGAGAGCACTGCCCTCCTAATCTCTGGCGCTGAGGAAAAGGGATTTGGAAGAAATGACCTGTGCGCACTTCTCTCCCTCCGATACCCTCCAAGTTGAGTGAAAACACAGCGCGCCGCCTGTCGCTGCCCTTCCAACGGTCACTCCGACTGCCGCTTCTTCCTTTCCCTGCTGGATGACTCTGCGCTCATCAGCATGCAGCACCACCCGGCTTCTCCGGAGGACCAGGCAGGCAAACTTGTCAATAAAGGAACAACCGTAACAGGGCCTCTGACGTCTCTTTCAGCTGCCTGGACTCCCTCAGTTAATGAGAAAGCAATTGTCGAGCAAGCAAGGGAGACTTTTGGGAGGCAAAGAGGGAAAAGGTGTCCCTGGGAGGTGAGAGGTGTAATAGAGAGATAGCAGAGGGAGAGAAGCGCGCCGCCAGGCCAGAACATTAAAAGTTGAAACAGAGCATTATCACCACGCAAAAAAATGTGTGCGCAGTAAAGTCAGCGACGAGAGAAGAGGGGACGAAGAACGCCGTGTCCACATCAGACGGACTGTGCACACTGGGAGCTGACATTGAGAGCAGGCGAGGGGGGAAAGCAGCTTCAAGGACAACATGGAACAGTTGCCATGAAGCCGCCAGGAGAAGCACTGAGGCAGGAGACCCGGCGGAGAACTGCGGGAGAATCAAGGACATAAAATGTTCCCAAGATCTGACAGCATGGAACGGCAGCAGACGACAGGTGTGTTGTGTGTTGACCATTTGGCATGATTGGAGAGGTCTGACTGCAGTGTCACTAATTTTCAATGCTACGAAACAAAAACCAAAATAGACCAGACACTCAGCCACTTAATGTTGTAAAAATGTATACGACCATTTTGAATCTCTTTTTTAACTGGGATACAGCTTTTATTGTTCACATATTCCAATTCCACTTGCACTTAAAAGGCAAATACAGTCATCTCCCGGAAAACATTTGGGAACATTTTAAATCTTTTGCTTCAATTTAAAAAAATAATAAACATTCCCACCAATCAAAAAAGGCTGGATTACTTTATTTTCAGTCATTCTGACGACACTGAACCCCTCTGATAACCACTTGGAATTCAATTCTGGGCCGCAGCAGAGTTTGACACAAGTCCCTGCATGCAATGCCACTCTCCCATGACCACCCAGGCGGATGTTAAATTAATCTGTGCTCCGATTGCAGAGCTTCCTGCTCCCTCTTCTCCCCTGCAGTCGGCGAGGAGGAAAACCGAGACACAGCCTACGCGTCCGCATTATCCCGTGTGGCTGCAGGCGATGCGAGGGAGGCTACTTTTACCCGGGGAAAATGATGGATGTAAGCTAGATATGCTTATCCGTCATTAAGCCTAGATCTGTCCTCCCCGAGCCTCTCCTCTGGAGGGGGGGGGATTTCAATCAGACTAGTGAAGACTATAATTCAAGTGAGACGAGCTGAGGCCAGCAGCTAATCAGTCAAGTCTCTGTGGAGAGGACAGACTTCACAGCGGGAGCGTCCGTCTCTGAGCCGTTGCATTACACTTGCTTTCTGTTGAGCTTTTCAAATCAATTGACCTTGCTTCCCCCCCCCCGCCTCTTGTGTCTTTTGCTTCAATGTATGGGCCAAAGTCGGACCCCTCTGCTGCATGCTGGTAGTCTCGCTGAGCTATCCCAAATCAAAACCAGCCCCAACGGCTGAGAGCTACGAAAATCCCTGCGCCCCCCCCCCCCTCCCTTCCGCATGCCCGTCAGCTCCAAGGAACTCAATAATAGCGCAGTGGCGCTAAATAGGCTCCTGAAACATAAGGACGGGATGTGATGAACACTGAAGGGAGCGGTTGGGTAGGTGGGGGAATGGAGGGGGCGGAGTCCGACAAGGCGTCTCGCTGCTAAGAAGGCTCTATAATTAGCGGCAGAAGATCAAATGACTTTTAACGGTTTGTCTGAAAACAGCAGCCTATTTCAGATTTCCGCTTGGAGCTATATTCACATCTCATCACATTAACGGAATTCTCCAGAGTGCTTCGTTGGGTTTTATCTCAGATCGAAATGGCTGATAGGAGGTGTATGGCTTGTAATTAAAAAATAGCAATATCAGGGCGCTGTGCATGTGTGCACAAGTGGACATGGGTGTAACCAAAAATGGACACACAATGCCAAGTGACATGAGTTCAGTCAGAAATACATTGAATAGAATTCATGGTTTTATGCCCCACTGCATGCTTTGTTGTTGGTATAATAGTCATTTACCACAGATGCTGCAGTGCAAATTGGCTCATGACAACTTCTGGTGAAAGATAATGTAAATGTAAATTGGTCATTAGTTAGCGAATAAATAAGAAATACACTACAAGGACAATAGCAAGGTCACAGCTCTGCCACCACCTGTTCTGCTTGGAGGAAGGTCTGATGCAGACTGATTAAGCAGTTGAGCATTCAGTAACACTCTGCACAACAACTGACGCACACAGTGAAATGAGAGAGGCTTGTGGAACGGTCTAATGCAGGAACAGATATCAATGAATGGATTAGTTGACAAAGTGGTGGACAAAATTTTAAACATTTACAGCTTCGTCAGCTTCTCAAATGGGAACCAGTTGTTGTTGTTCCGTTTTCTGGATACGGGAGAAATAAAGAAGTAGATGCAGAATAGGAAGTTGCTCCACAAGCTCTCAGTGAAATCATACACGTCACAAATCTGTTTATGCACTTTCACCTTTATCTGCTCTCCCCTGAAATGCTAGAAAGAGGATAAACTCTAGAAAAAGGATAAACATGGACTGCCACCGTGGATCCCAGCCTTGTTGATACCATTTCCTCTGCAGGCCGACAGGTGGGAGGGAAGGAAGCTTGATAAGCTGGGTGACGCCGCCCTCAACGTGATTGACGCGGCAGAACGCGGGACGCCAAAGAGCTAAACTTTAAGGCTGAGAGCGAAGAAGAGCATACAGAAGGCTTTCACACTGCGCCACCGCCCAACGACGTATTCACAGGTCACATGATCAAAATTCATCAAAAGTGCTACTGGTTGTCGATTTGGGTTTTGAAACGTCCCCCAACCCAGTGCCTTTGCCCTCGTCTGCCCTCAGTATCGTAGTCAAATCTGAGATTCATTCACGTTCATTTGTTCACCATCGGCCCATATCCAAAGCAAACACAGACATGGGAGGCACAAAGGAGCCCACTTTAATATCAGACACACAGACTTAAGATGATAAGAGGAGAACTGCTGGAGCAAAAGCCCTGCAACCAAAGAGCAATGAGCACTTTTTGGGTGTGTGCTGAACCGATTGTTTTCACTTCCTCAGTATTGAGCATTTCTACACTTTTGTTGATTGGATCTGCTTGTCCACTCCTCCCTGACTTGTGTATGATTTGTTAACGGACCCTAAAAAGGCCCAAATCAGTGGCTGGGAAGATATATTTGACACCAACATTGGTATTTTATGACTGGTTGGGGTGTTTTTTTTATCATGAAAGGATGGGATAATCTTATTCTCAGTGCTGGTTTAAATCAGCGGAGAATAAAATCTGCCAAAAGCATCAACTGTTTTTTTTTTGTATCCCATTGATCCAGCGGGAGTCCCAACAGCAAATGCCTCCGTGGGATGCAATGCTCTGGGTAAACCCACTGTTACCGTCAGAAAGAGACGTTGCACCACACAAAATCCCACACGTCACAACCTGTTTGTGCCCTTTCACCAGATTTCATGCTCGCACTGAAGCTCCATTACTTCCCCCTGTTTATGGTAGTCATCTGATGTTTCTCTACTTTAACAGTGTGAAAATCATGTCCAATTAATTCCGTGACAGTTTCTAGGGAGAAATTTACATTTTTACAGTCTCTTTAAATGAACAGATACACAATCGGTCTCTCCTCTGTGAGAGCAGCGAGGGGATCACAAGGGTCTAGCCAACCATGCACAAAGCTCTTTGTATTACAGCAGGAGGTAAAGAAAAAGTAGGAAAATACATGGGAGAGCCGTTCTCCCAATGCAATGCTAGCGTCTCCAGTTCCCCCATAGCTGAGCTTTCCCCCCCTTGTGATGTCTGTGTCTCCAGTGGACCAACCAGCAGAGCTGCCGTTTGTCCTTGAGAAAGTGCTGCATCAGACAGGCTGCTAACAGGGCCGTCACGTAGCTCGAGCAGCACGGGCCTCACTATGAGGGACTACGGTCACACTGCACAGCTTCCTGCGTCTCTTTCCATTTCACCCAATTCTCTTGAAGAAGAAAAAGATAAACTCTAGAAACATGGACTGCCATCGTGGCTCCCAGATACCATTTCCACTACGGGCACACGGGTAAAGAAAGGAGGCACGTGAAGCTTGATAAGCAGGTTGACGGGAGGGCGCTGGAACCAACATGGTGGGGGTTTTTTTTTCCTGGCACTGAATGGCGTTATTGTGCAGCGTTGCTCAGCAAAACGGAGCCCCACAGCAGCCAGGCAGCCTGCCAGTCATCCGGACTGCTTATCACGGCGAGCACAACCGTCTTCCCCATTCTCCTCGAGCTATGAAGCAGGGACTCTGTGTGCACCTGGACATGCAGTATAGATGCAAAAGACAGTGACTTGGCTCTCAAATCCAAATATGACACCACATTAATGTCTAAAATCATGCTGAACACAATGCCAGGACGGAAAACAAAACAAAAATGGCCGACCAGCGGTGGGCAAGCACATGCAGAGGCGATAAGGACAAACCCGTATGATGCACAGCTGTAGTGAATCAGGACCAGCATCAGGTGAAGATGGGTTCAAACAAGTCTTGAGTCATTTGTGCTCATCCGTCTTCTGCTACATTTGAGCGGGCAAACTGAATGGCACACAATTTAACTGGCCCTTTGATTATTCGCCTCCCTGAGATTTCACTGTGTGTGCAGGAACAAAAAGGCAGACAGATCAGTTCACGGGCCTCGTCAGAACACGCATCCACCTCCAGCCATCTCACAAGACTGAGAAGTGCCAACCTTAAAAAGACAAGGAGGCCGGACAGTGGGAGGGGGGGGGAGGAGACGGACGGGGCCATAAGCAGAGGTGCAGAAGCACTATAACTCATAGATAGCACACCACATATTTTATTCATGGGAAGAAAGACCCAAGCAGCAAGAGTGACTCGCTGAGCCACAGGGACACACACACACGCACGTTAAGGGTGGGTGGGGGGGGGGGGTGACAGGGTTTAACCCACCTTCTTATTCTCAAAACGAAAACCCATTAAAGAATAAAGTTGGAAGGCATCAGAGCTCCTTTCGAAGGGATTTGAAGGGGCTGTCGCTGCCTGTACCGAAGCCGCCTGCACGGCCGCCCTCTCGCTCTCACAGGAAGAGGAGCGCTCGCTGCACAACACGGCGAGCCGTTGCCACCTCTGGCTATGCATTCCTGAGGACTGCGGCATGTGAACAAACAAAAGGCAGTTCTCACGCAGCCAGGCTGTTTGACCAGGACACAGACGCCGGCGTGCCGGCGCTCACGTTGGCGGTGCATGGACACCGGGGAGGATCGTCATGGCTGCGCAGATTGGCCTACATACGGCGGCGGGGGGCCCCGGTGCAACTCAAGCGGTGTGCAGCCATGAGTGTGCCGATTTAAACCCGCTGGCTCTGCGCGGAGCTCGCGGCGCGGCAGACTAAATATGTGATGGACTGAGCTGTAAGAGGATTTGGGCCTAACAAACGCACACGTTGCAAAGGAATATGCAGACACCCAAAGCACGCGTTTTCCAGCTGCAAAAGAAGAAGAAAAAAGAGGAAACTACGCTGGGAGACATGCGCCGGGAAGGCGTCTTTGAGGGAAATGAAAGGACAGAGAATAAGGGCTTACATTCAATCAGACAGCCCTTCCTACAGTTAGTCACAGAGCACTGATCAAACATCGATGCTGCGCGAGCCCCACTGACATTACGCACGGGTGACTCACATAGTTGGGTAACACTTTGAAGTCAGTTTTCCTCTGCAGAGCTTGGAATTGAGGGTTGGACGGAGTGAGTGGGCGAGCGAACCGAGGGAGGGCGCCGGGATTTAGCACCTTCGTCCTCTGCAGATCCGTAAGCACCTAGAGTTCCTTGTCGCTAAGAGGATTCCACGGGATACGGGGCCGTCCCGCTGCACAATCAAAAGCAAGGTTTTAGGCGCTAATCTACACGTTCAAGGCAGAGGGAGGCCGATTCCGGGGCTGATGGCGCACACGCCGCCGCCGCCTTCAACGAGGCAGAACGCGGACGTCAAAGAGCTAATCTTTAAGGCTTAGAGGAGAGAAGAAGAGCACACAGAAGGCTCCCGCCATCCACAGTGATGTATTCACAAGATCACATGATCAAACGCAAGCGCTACTGGTTGTTGATTTGGGTTTTGCTCGGGCTTGAAGTAGTCAGTCAGTGAGTTGGGCAAATGTAGACACGGGGAGGCACAAAGGAGCCCACTTTAATATCAGCGCGTACTTAAGATGATGAGGAGAACTGCTGGCGCAAGAGCACTGCAACCAAAGAGCAATGAGCACACATGCCGTGTTTTAGGCTGTGCTTCTCCAGTATTCAGCATTTCTACACTTTTGTTGATTGGATCTGCTTGTCCACTCCTCCCTGACTTGCGTACGATTTGTTAACGGCCCCTAAAAGGCCAAAATCTGATGATGTATTTGACACAAACATTGTTGTTTGGAGTGTCTTTTTTTATCATGAATGTAAAGGATGGGGCAATCTCAGTGCCGGCTGAAATCAGCGTAGAATAAAATATGCCGAATGCATCAACTGTTCTAGACTTTCTGTTGCAAATGCCTTTGTGGGACACAATTCTCTGGGTAAACCCGCTACGTGGATCTCGCCTGCGCCCAGTTTCTAAATTACCTTCAGAAAGAAATATAGCCGCTCACCCCGGATTTTCCGTAGCACAGTGAAATTGAAATGAAAAAAAAGTCCTTGTTTTTCACTCAAAAAGAAAAGGATATTAAAACAATGGAGGCAAAGGCCATGAATCTTTGGGGCCTGCGACACAGAGACAGTCAGATGAGAGGGAGGGGGGGGGGCAAACAGCTGAAGAAACAAAAGCTGCGGCCTCTCTCGCAGGTATCTGACAAAACAAAAGCGTTTACACAGCTGAGGAGGAAGAGAGCCGCTATGGTCCGACGCCACCTCAACATCTCCGAACACAAAGAGAGAGATGAGGGGCAATCGGGGGGAATCAAACCATCCCTGACCCAATGCATTCGGCCTGCCAGCACAGCAATATTCACCTCGGCTGCGTGTCCACGCGCCCGTCAGCGGGGCCCAGTGGGCTCACACGAGCAGCTCCGCTGACAAACAGCTGCCGCAGCAGCAGGCCGTTGTTTTATAGCCGACTGAGAAAGGCACAGAAATGCTTTGGCTGCGATTGTGTACTGGCGAAGAAAATGACACGTTAATGTTTAACTTGCCACTTTGTCGGTCTGTAGTCTTGCGATATAGATACAAATCCAAAAGTCCTCTCTTTGGATTGCTTGTACAGTATTCTCTTTCTCAGACTCAAAAAAGGTGTCAATATTCGTATTTTACCAAGCAGATCTTTAGTTTCAGTGTGCAATAGGAGGCCGTGGCAAAAGAAGAAAGGATGTGGATATTATTTGATGAATGTGATGTTTTTCTGCAGATGAAAATGCCATATCAAACAAAGAAAAAAGCCTTGCCCTTTTGGACCGCCATTGATTAAACCATAGGCATCCTCAGCATGCGCCGCAAAGTCAGGGCGCACTGCAGCCACCAACCGCTTCTCAATTTAATCTGGGCGACTGATCAAGAAAATGCATCGATTTCATCCATTAATCATCTGAGCCGAGTGTGTCCAGTATCGATCAGCACGTCTGTGCGGCCTGGGAGGCAGGCGGTGAGGAGGCAATCACTGCGGAGGAGACGGGCAGGTCTTCGGGGGAAGAGAGTGCAGCAGCTGCATAGATTTGTTGGGAACATAATAACCATTATTTCCCCCAACACATCGCCGGCCAATACACTGCCTCAAAATGGCCGAGGGAGAAAACATTGCCTCATAACTACAACAGTGCCAGGGGGAGAGGGCTTGTTAAAATGTTTTGTCATGGTTGCTTCAGCAGTGAGTGTGTGTGTGTGTGTGTGTGTGTGTGTGTGTGTGTGTGTGTGTGTGTGTGTGTGTGTGTGTGTGTGTGTGTGTGTGTGTGTGTGTGTGTGTGTGTGTGGGGTTCTCTGAAAATGGTTCCATTGTTTTTTTCAGATGACACACACATCTGAAACTACAGGCATCAGTGCGCACAGACAATGTTTGTGTGTCTGTACTGGGCCTGTACAGTCGCCTCGGTAATTGTGGTTCAAAAAGGGTTTTAAAGGATAAATAAAGACACCTCTGAGTAAGACCAGGGGCCAACCTGTTGACAGACGAAAAGACTGGAGTTTGAAAGGGGCAAAAGATGAATCACTTCCCCTCTGTTTGACGAACATAATACATGATGGACACAACAGCTCCACGGGGCAGAAATAACACAGGTCACCATCTATTGCACAAGTCCGACGTGTCCTCGGGGACCGGGGACAAAGCTGCCGCTGTCTTTCATCTGATCTCTGCTGTGAAGCCCGCTGGGATTGTTGTTACCTTCACGTGGCTCAACTCCAAATCAACCAGCTGCAATCAGGGCTCAGGGACGAGCCAAAGCCACCGGATCCACACGCAAACCGCCGCTCAACCGTTTAATTAAAGCCTTGTGTAAATGCCGACATTCGGCTTTTAACGCCAATCGATCGGATCGATTCCGCTCCTTGTGCGGGAAAGGAAGTCGAAGCCTGCGGAAAATAAACTGTCCCACCAGGAGAGACCACGCGAGACACTGTGAACAGAAGACAAATGCAAAGGGCCGAACCCGCCGTTGTTTTTATCCGGGGAATAAAGCGGGGACCATTTCACATACCTCGATGTATCCGGACAGCGCGGGGACCACAATGCCCAGAATCAGGACGCACATCGCCGCCACTGAGCCCATCTTCCACGGTCTTGGCTTTGCGGCACCGTGGATAACTTCTATAGATCCCGAGAGGAGAGCTCCCTGTGCGGGGGAGCGGGGTGGGGGTTCGGGGTCGGGGGGAACGAGTCCCGGAGGGGGGCGCGATCCGCGGGACGAGTCGGGCTGCGCTTCGGTTCGGTTCGGTTCGTTTCTTGAGCTCGACAGAACGCGTCGCTGGCTGTTGGGTGTCGGTGTCTTCTGGAAATGTGGACTGAGAGCTGTGGTCTCTGCTCTGTGGCGGCTGCGCTGCCTCCTCCCTCCCTCAATCCCTCAATCCCTCCCCGGGTCATCGGATCGTGCGCACTGCGCCACCAGGCGGCCGGAGCACCCACCCAACCGGAGTGCTGTGGTATTATTGTAGTCAGTCAGGGACACGGAAGTATTACACCAAATTTTGGGACCCAATATGGTTCTGGAATTTGGCATCACTGGAAAGATGTTTCAAGGATGATCGTCACCACATATGAGTTGTATTCATCAATTAGTCTCCACAGTCACCAATTCAAGAAATGACCGCTTTTGACCTCTTGGATTGTAACAGGCTCGTGAAATTTAACAGAAACTCAAACTTAAACTCAAACTTAAACTCAAACTTGAGATCGAGAGCATTTAGAGCATTCTGGTGATCTACTGTCTCCCCAAAAAGATCCCTTTCCAACCCCCAAAAAAGAAAATAAACACATTTGTGGTCAATTGTAATACGTGTATTTTACTATAAACATGTGTGTTTGTAGCATCATTTTGGGGGCATGAGGTGTACTTTTAACAGAGGGTCTTAATAATGTGGAATAAGGTACTGCATTAAGTGAAGAGTCTACTTCTTCCACTTCTGTTTGTTGAAAGCTGCTGAAGACGTACCGTATTGCAATGCTCTTTTGGGGGGGAAGAAGAAGAACTACAATGGTGCATTCAAATACTTTCCTTCTGAAAGAAACTCGCCTCATTCTAATCCCAGTGGATTAGGCTTTTCTTCTTTTGTGGAATAGAAACACACATGGATGTTAAAGACAACCACGGGAAGATTTTCTCAGTTTTTCAGGGCAATGTAATAGACAATGTCCTTTTCTATTTTCAATTTGATGTTTTAATTGGGATTATGCGCACATACAACAAAATAACAAAACACAACCAGCCTTTTGTGCTTTGTTATGTTACTCTGAACTCATTTATTTTCATCTTAAATCGTCAGTCTTTTTTTTTTTTCTCTCAGATGACTCAATAAAAAAGGCATTCCGTAAATTTGATCTTCGCTTCAGGCATGACACTCAGCAGTGATTCATTTTTGAATCACCGTGTTGGAACAAGATGAATTTGCACATATTTGTTTGTCAAGTCTAATCATGGCAGAAAAATGAGAAGAAAACAGAGTAGATCAATTATTGTTTTAGCTTCCAAGGTTCATTGAGAAAACTCATCAAGTGATATTTTGATGTTGGTGATGTTTTCCATTACCAACCAAACAAACTCTAACTGGAGAGAATCTTTCTAAATGAATTCTTAAAACAGCCAATGGTTTGTAAGAACATGTGAGAAGTCTGGGGAATAATTTACAGAAAGAAAACTCAAGGTAGTCATCAGCTCTTTGAACAGTTTTTGGATTTGCTTACACATTAAAATGAAACATATGTACGGTTATTTTCTGCGGAGGCCGCGCCCACAGACCAATTGACAGATACAATTTCCACCTGGTGAAATCCATGATGGCTTGATTGTTGAATTGTGAACTAGTATATAAGTCATTTAAAAATGGTCACACATTCACATGGTGCATGAAAAGCAACAGAGCAGGGAGAGGCCGGTTTTCAGAATTGTATATTAGCAGAAAAAACACTTTTTTTTGCTCTGTTCAATTAAGAAATACATGTTTGTACTGACTGTTTTTGACAATGTGGACAGAAATACAGAATCCCCCCTGTGGGGAGTGGATGTTCAAAATATTCATGTAATCAATGGTACCTGTCGTTGTATACACTGCCTTGAAATGGTAATGTGTAACAACACAATCTTTGTTCATAGTATTTAAACTGCAAGTGGAGAATAATTGTTGTGAGTAACTCACTGTATATTGTGGTTTCAAACTGTGATTAAGTTCATATGATTTCATTTATATTTTTTGTAACATTGTATTTCTAAACCGTGCAGGCTCCTCTTATTCAACTTCAAAGTATTCACCAGAAATAGTCTGATTCATAGTTTTATTGATGCTTTTTGAACATTGTTCCAAGAAAAGTACTGACTGGAAATGGTGTTGGGCTGTAATTTCTGTACCATTTAATATTGATAAAAACAAAATTTGCCCCAATGCATATACTATCGTTGAATACAACTACAGAAATATTATCAGTATTGATACACACAATAACATCATGACTGCTGATATTGTAAACTGATGGACTGAGGAAAATATTTCTTCTACTTCTTCTTTTATGTCTGCAATGATGCCAATATGAAGATGTTCATATTGCAGCTCCTGTCTCTAGAAAGGAGTAAATACGCCTTATTGGGAATTTGGTCAATGGTCATTTACAGTCAAAACCTTTTGATTCTGTTCAGTTTTTTGCTGTATTTTTAAAGCTTTAGTGGAAGTGGTGGAATGTGACCATGTCTGTACAATAGTCTATCAATACAACTACCTTCCAACATAGTTGTTGTCTTTATTGACACATTTGATTTTAAATGACGATGAAGGATTAATATTAAGATATCCTTTAATATAAGGACCGTTTCTGACCGATTATTTTGATTGCTTCAGTTTGCCAACATTATTTTGAAAGTACTTACCGGATAGACATCGTCTGCACTGTCAACATAACTTGACTGCAATTATTCTTTTTGATCACAAGTAGGAAATATACATACCTGATATTCGGTCAAACGTAATGCCAAAAATATCTACTTCATAATCAATGACCTTTAGGATGTATAAAAAATAACATCTTCACAATACGTGTACAGTTGGGTTAAGCAGTAATACGCTAAACTAAAACAAATCACAACAGTAAGGTTAGATCAAGTAACATTGCATTTCATTTTTCTAGATGGTTTACATAGAATGATCATTAAGTCATAATGGTTGCTGTTGCCACTTCAATACATTATTATTGCACCCTAACGTCGAGTTGTGTAGCTTTTATAAATTTGATTATTTTTAGATAATTCTGCTTTTGTCACTGTATTAAAGACTCTCAGTGGAAATGGCAGCATGCCACTATGTAGGTGAAAAGAAATACAATTAGTTCCATCAACATGTTGCATTGATACATGTGAATATAATTGATCGTACATTATAATATAGAAGATTGTGCTAGTTTAGTCCGATTCCTTCAATTTGGAAACTGCATTTTAAAAGTATTATCCGGAAGTACACGCTCATGTCTGAATTGTTGTAGCTTGATGAGAAAAATGTTGCAGTTCGTCTCTTTGACCACCAGAGGGAAGCTAAAACAAGTTATTCGAGTGAATTAGTCCTCGAACCTAGAAACTAATAAGACATTTTTACATTTCCAGTTACCTTACCCTCCTAGTCTGTGGGTTTTCAATGTTTGGTTAGATAATGCGATTGCATTCGCACTTTAAAAAGCATAACACATATGTGGCATGTTTTCAGTTGTTTAGATTATATTGCTGAACAAAACCTGTAAGTATCATACAGTTGTGTTCACCACATAAATTATCTTTCGTGGCAATCTAACGTAAAATAAAAAAATGTGTCGAGTAAAAGAATAATTTGCTAGTTCCCGAGGCTGGCTCAATAAATATATCCATAGTTGTCATTGGTTAAAATAAAAAAGCGTCATCCCTGCACCACTGCAGATTTAATTTAATTGGACAACTCGGAGGTTTCATTTTTCTGATTGGCTATTAAGCCATGTGAACGATTAATGAACACATTGGAGACCGCAGTGTTAACAAACTCACTATATAATATACTTCCAAGAGCAATCTATAGTGTTTTTTGGACGGTCATCTATTAAAACCTCACGAATTGTTTCAGTCCTGAGTAAATCGCCACCAATCACAAGCCGCGCTACTGCATGTTGCTAGGCAGATTATGTTAATATATGCAATGCAGCCGCCTCTGCAGCTACCATTCTGAGGTAAGAACAACTTCTACGCTTTCCACAAATGTGAGACTATATGAATTGGCTTCAACAATACTGATATTGATCGACTCCTCGTTGTTTTTTCTGTTACTATAAATGAAATGAGCAGGATGTTTTAGCGCACTTGAACCGGTAGAGATGGTATGTTTTTTTTTGTCTCTCTTCGGATGCCGCCGTTGTTGTTAGTCCCACCCAAAATGGAGCCCGTTCTTCCTTGTTCATGGTAGTCTTGAAGGGCTGGGCTCAACTAGAAATGGGGGACGGGTGGGTGTACCCAAATAATTCGGTCTATTGCCGCATTAAATGCAATTGTGTGAAACATTGCAGAATGCAGTCCGCGTCGCGGGGTCTGCCCGGTTACGTGTAGCTCGCAGGTCGGCCTTACACCGGGATTATACGGCCGCGATGCTTATGTTGCGCTGCGGTAAATGCCCGGGTTTTCCACAGCGCAGGTTTGTGTGGTATGGTCCATTTGGGACCGAGAACCTGCGGGGTTAAAATAGGGGGGATTGCATTTTTGTATTGATCAAACCACCACGATTTGTGAATGAGTTTTCACAGCCGCGAGATTTCACGGCGGCTTTTGTGGCGATATGCGTCTGTTTTTAGAGCCTGTTTCCCGGCCCGGCTCGAGGGCTGACCGTAACCTTGTTTTGCCTCGTACCCCCGCGGAGAATCCCGTGTGACCGCTCAGAACTAACAGAACTGTCACGCTGCTTTATTTTGGCGTGAACGCGCTGTCATCGCCGTGTGTGTGTTTGTGGGGGGAAAACGGGAGCGGGAAGGGGGGGAAATGTGCGTTGCATCTCGCACGTGCGGTTGAATTCAGTGTCCCTTTGCCAGGAGAGGCGCTTCTTTCGAGCCTCTCTTGCAGGCGCACCGCTTCTTTGTGCCTCGCGCATAGAAACACTCCGACGAGCCTGTAACTCCTTTGCATTACACTGTTTGAAACCCCACATAATTGTTCCACGATGATCGATGTGATGCAACGCCTGAGGAATCAAGCCATCCACATTTGACTTTGAATGACTTGTTATTACCATTTATCATTATAAAAAAAATTGCATTTGTATAAGTACTCTCATCATCCCCAGTCACCTTGTTGGTGTGCATTACAGGCGTCTCTGGCTGCCTCAAGAGTGACGTGAGAGGTGACGCAGTTGGCTACACAGCCTGACAACGTGCTGCCATGGAGACCAAACAGGAACCGTCAGCCGTGTGGAGTCCGACTTCTGACAATGATTCAGGCAACAGCACGCAGGTCCGAACTGTCCCCGAAGAGCAATGATCCACCAGTCCGTTGCAGTAGAAAAGAATACAGCACACTTGAGTTATCGGTTGAATACACTCGCCAGATGCATCCTTGTGCACACTGCACGTGGTTTCTGCAGTAGCCCGAACTTCACAGATCACATGCATAGTTTAAGTGAATAGAATATAATGGGAGTATACAAGTCTTCGGTCCCTAACGATCAGAAAATTCACGAGAAAAAAGAATGTTCGTTCAACGTTGACACATACAACGTTAATGGAGGATTAATGGGGCCTTGGTGTCTCCTGCACACGTTTTGCAGGTGCATTTTGAAGGCGGCACAGTGGCCCAGATCGTGTACGGTGGAGATCAGGCGGACCGGGGACAGCAGCAGCAGGTGGTTTATACAGCAGACGGGAACTCCTACACGTCTGTAGAGTCTGCAGAGCACACACTGGTTTACATTCACCCTGCGGATGGCACTCAGGTAAGAACCAAGGTTTTTTTTGCTTTCTCAAGAGCATACTGTTAACTGGTATTTTAAGCAATTGACGGGGTGGTGGATTTTGAACTCTCAAGACATTCCTTCATTTCCAAATGTGCCAAGTTATACAATTCATAGCAAGCACTTGGCCCTGCTACATTATCCCACAGTTAAGTGTTAAACTTCTCTTTCAGACTGTATTTGCTGATCAGCCACAGGTGGCTTACATCCAGCAGGATGGCACAACTCAACAGGTAAGTTTACCAGGTGCTGTCATGTGATGTCTGTGTGCCACTTGCTCGTCTTGAACCGTAGAGCAATGTCCTCTCACTCGTAGGTCACCGTTTTGTTGCCCAGTGGACAGAACATGAATGCCGCCAATCTGCACGTTCTCAGCAATGTTGCGGAGGCTCCCCAAGCTATTCTGGAGGCGGTCTCCCAGGTAACAACACGGCATGACAACATCAAGTGACATAATGGATAAATATAATCTTCATAAGTATCGCAGGTCAACGTTTTGATTAATTGGAGAAGCATATAGATGAGAACGTTTCAGCTTTTCTCAGATGAAGACGATTAGTTCAGTATTAAAACTGTAAAATGATCTAATATACACACAGGAGCAGCTTTCTGCGTCCAATTCGCTGCCCTCCATGGCTGACATAGCGGACCCCCCCATCAGTCCCCTCGGGGCCACAGACTCCACAGACGATTCTGACGAAGATGATGAGGAAGATTCTGATCTGGATGACTGGGAGCCTCGTCTGCCTCAATCATTTAACCCCCACACCCTCTGTGAGTGTAGAGCGCGTCGAGTCTTTTTCTGTGCCTGGACTTCGGAAACGATGGTTTATTTAATGGACTCGGCTCAGTGACTTAGACACTTAGAACTTGCGGGGAAAAAAAACCTTCTGCACTGCAATTATTTTTTTGTTGATTAACAATATAAAGGGATGTTTGTTCAATTCGCAAATCTGCCAAATTGAAAAATAATTCAGATCACTGGAAATGTTTAGAGGTATGTTTTAAAGGAGAAAAACGATTGACAGATTGTTTTATTATTCAGTATCCATATCTCTATTTTGTGGCTTCTCAGGGTGTGACGAGTGCAACAGTGCCAACCCCTCGGTGTGCCTGAAGCACGGCCCTCTGCACCCCATCCCCAACCGGCCCGTGATGTCCAAGGCCCGAGCCAGCCTGCCTCTGGTCCTCTACATCGATCGCTTCCTGGGCGGAGTGTTCTCCAAGCGGCGCATCCCGAAGCGCACGCAGTTCGGCCCCGTGGAGGGACAGCTGGTCTGTCAGAGTGAACTGCGGGACCACTACATGCATCTAAAAGTAAACTGCGCACCGCATGACTGATCTCTGCTTGATTACTTTTAAGCTTTCCTTAATTATGTCGATTTTTTTTTACTGTGGGATCGCGCTGCACTGATCTTCTATAGGAAAGTGCTCGGCACGTAAGAGCTGAGTGAAACGCGTGTGCATGTGCAGTCTGAGGTTGCACTCCCCCTGTCTGATCTCTGTTCCCTGTCGTTGCTCGTTGTCTCAGCTGCGCATGCTGGATGCGGAGAAAGCTGGAGAGCAGTCTGAGGACATGTGGATGGATCTTTCCGATGAGGAGAGCTGTAACTGGATGATGTTTGTGAGACCTGCTCAGAACCACTTGGAGCAGAACCTGGTTGCCTACCAGTACGGCTCAGAGATCTTTTACACGTCCATCAAGAATATCCAACCCAAACAAGAGCTCAAGGTCAGTCCCGTGTTGTGCTGTTTATGCAGCGTGCTCATTAGGCCTGCGTGATCTTAGGTTATTTTAAAGGTCTTGCGTGCCATCATACACACCGTACACAACAATCCTTTTATTGTCTGGGGGTTCGATTTGACCCACACCTATCATTTAACACCCACATCCAACATATCTGTAAGACCGCATTCTTTCATCTCCGGAATATCTCAAAACTCCGTCCCTCACTCTCTCTTCCTGATGCAGAGAGGCTGGTTCATGCCTTTTGTCTCCTCCAGGCTTGACTACTGTAATTCGCTCCTCATCGGGCTCCCTGGCAGGAGCCTGCAGAGACTGCAGTATATTCAGATCTGCGCTGCCAGGGTCCTGATGAGGGTGCGAAAATCTGAGCACATCACACCCATCCTCCATAAACTTCACTGGCTTCCTGTCAGGTTCAGGATTGACTACAAGATCTGTCTCCTGACCTATCAATGTGTTCACGGCAGCGCGCCATTGTACCTTAAAGAACTACTCACTATGGGAGACAGGGCCTTCCAGGTGATTGCGCCTCGACTGTGGAATGCCCTCCCCGACCACCTGAGGGGGCCACAGTCTTTAGAAGTTTTTAAAAACAAATTAAAGACCTATTTATTTTTTATTGCTTTCTCTTAGTATAACTCAGGGGTGTCAAACTCATTCTGGTCTGGGGGCCTGCATACAACTTAATCGCATCTCAAGTGGGCCAGACCAATAAACTCATTCCAAAATTACATAGAACTAACAATAGGTCCACTTTCTTCTTTCTATTAGTGCAGAGAAGAAGTAAATTATAAAAATCTTTATATGCAATGAATTGTCCTTTTAATAAATTATCAACAACCTAAGAGTTTTTAAGAAAAGCAATTTCAACAACATTTTCACCCAGTTTAACATGTATTTAAGTGCATTATGCATAAAAACTGATCACAGTGATTGTGATTCACCTCCATGAACATGTAGGAAGAGGTCCATTTTTCTTGAAAAATCCGACACTGTGTCCACTTTTCAATTTCACTGAAGAGGGTGCCAGGGTCAACAGAAAATGCGGGTAAAGCGATAGACGTGAAACAGCGCCACTAGCGGACAATATAGGAACTGCTGATTTTATAGAAAATGAAGCAAATTCTTTTTTTTCAATAATACAGATTTATCCCGCGGGCCAGACTGAACCATCTGGCGGGCCGTTTCCGGCCCGCGGGCCGTACGTTTGACACCCCTGGTATAACTGTTTCTAGCTACCTCTGAATGTTTTTTTATGTACTTTTAATGTTCAATGTTTCTGCCTGTGTAAGCACTTTGAGATGTGTCCTCACATGTAAAGCGCAATATAAATAAAACATATTATTATTATTATTGTGTCTAGATCAGGTTGACGGCCCCTTAAAAACCTTTCTAAGTTGCTCGGCAACGCCTTTCATTATTCCAAATTTATGTCTTGCCTCTCTTTAACTACAGAACTTCCACACCAACGATGTCGTGTTTGTGTGTTTGTGTGTTGTGTGTGTGTGTGTGGGTTTGTGTGTGGGGCTGTCTGCTCATGTGTGCCCGGCCTAAAATGTTTACGAAGCACATGTGTAGATTTTGACCGGCAAATGTGAATAAGAATGATGTCGTAGTCATGGTGAATGAATGACCAGTAAATAAAGTATATTTGAATAGTCTGTAGTTTGTTTCCTCACCGATCTGTACCTGTTAAGGTGTGGTATGCGGCCTCGTATGCAGACTTTGTCAACCAGAAGATCCACAATGTTACAGAAGAGGAGAGAAAAGGTGAGTTGCTGCACATAATGCTCAATAACACATCTATTGTTTGTGTGTGACTTTTCTTATTTACCAAAGTATTTTGTGCATCCAGGTTGGGAATGTGTATATTTGTAGTGGTGGTTGCTCCTGGTCCTCACTTCCTCTTGTTCCTTCAGTGCTCCGGGAGCAGGAGAAGAACTGGCCTTGTTATGAGTGTAACCGCCGCTTCGTGAGCTCCGAGCAACTGCAGCAACATCTCAACATGCATGATGACAAGATAAACTCTGTTACCAGGCAAAACCTTTCTCCTCAACTCATTTAAAATTTTCGCTTTTTGTTTATTTCACATTAAAGCCCAAAATGATCTGGTTAATTGTTTCGTTCCGCCTCAGATCCAGAGGCCGCGGTCGAGGGAGAGGCCGGAGGAGATTTGGGACCGGAAGAAGACCGGGACGCCCGCCGAAATTCATACGTCTGGATCCCCCACTTGACTTCGCTGGCGAAAAGACAGCAGTAAGAGCGCCATCCATCTGGGCCTTTTTGATTCATTGATTAATTGGTAAAGCCAAATACATGGTTATGCTTTTAACTTTTTAAGCAGGAGATGCTGGATTTGACAGAGAAGCCTTTAGAGGAGCGCGAGGAGGCAGCTGAGAACGGGATGCCGGTGGTGGAGATGGAGTCTGAGGACGCGCCTGGGACCGAGTCAGAGGGACAACTTATCCCTCCTGTGGGGGAGCCGGTTTCCGAGTCCGTCACGCCACTCTCGGACCAGGACGGGCCTGTTCCACTAAAGGAGGACCCAGCACAGAGCAGCCAATCAGAAGGCCACCTCACGTCTCAGGAAATGCGTCGCGCCAAGAGGATACGGGTAAGACTGCTGTGTTCAGCTATGTAAACTTGAGTTTACATAGCTGTCGTGGTATAGTGTCGTGGGAGCCATTTTTTGCTTTACAAAAAGTGTGTCTCTCTCCCTTAATGCGTGCTTCCCTCAAAGACGGATGTGCAGGTAGGTAGGACCAGGAGGATGGCAGACAAAAAAAACCATTTGCTTCAAAGATTCTTTTTTGGTCATTGTCCGTGGTGTTGGTATTCGGGGGACATTTCTGGATCTGCACACTCCGTTGCCTCCATCAGCCTCATCCAGTGTCAGGGTGGATCCATGTCAGTGAACGCTGTTGGGGTTTCCTGCTAGTAGTTTCTCCCTCTCTTTTGTCCACCTCAGAACGCAGCGCTGCAGCACCTTTTCATAAGGAAAAGTTTTCGGCCTTTCAAATGCACCCACTGTGGGAAGGCCTTCCGGGACAAAGAAAAGCTGGATCAGCACTTGCGGGTCCACGGCCGGGACGCCTACGCCTTTTCCTGCCACATCTGCACCAAGACCTTCATGAGTGACTCGGCCCTGGAGGACCATCTGCTGGTGCACACGGAGAACCGCTCCTACTCTTGTCTCTTGTGCCCGGAAACCTTTGAAAGGCTGGAGCTGCTCAAAGACCACGTAGGGATGCACGCGGTGAACGGCTGCTTCACCTGTCCATCCTGCAAGAAGACGTTTACGGACTTCATCCAGGTCAGGCAGTAATGCGTGTCTCTGTGGTAATGAATGTCTCGTGGGCCCTTTGGAACTTGGCAGTAGTCTGAGAAGTGAAGGCAATGTGAATGTGCTTTGAAGGTACCATTCAATATGCAGCAGGGGGTAAAAAAAAATAGTCCAACTGTACTTCCCGCTTGATTTTATTTCCTCCAGTAAACAATTGCTAGTGTCACGTGTTCTGGCTAGAACTTGAGGAAAGGAAAATTCTATTTTAGACGGCAAGTTGAGTTATTTACTCCAATTTTGGATTGTGAAATGTTCTCTTGTGTAGGTGAAGAAGCATATCCGCTGCTTCCATTCAGAGAAGATTTTCCAGTGTCCAGACTGTGAAAAGGCCTTCTGCCGGCCGGACAAGCTGCGCTTGCACATGTTGCGCCACTCTGACCGCAAGGACTTTCTGTGCTCAACATGTGGCAAACAATTCAAGGTAATATGAACCATTGAAAGATACCTGTAAGTATTAAATCGATGTGTCAGTCCTCACGTGGCGGTTCTTTTCCTGTGGCATTAAGAGGAAAGATAAGCTGCGGGAGCACATGCAGCGCATGCACAATCCCGACAGGGAGGCCAAGAAGGCAGACCGAATCCACCGCTCCAAAACCCTCAAACTGAAGGTGCCCACCACGGACTTTGAGAGCTTTATGTTCAAATGCAGAGTGTGCATGATGGGATTCAGGCGCAGAGGAATGCTGGTGAGCAACAAGTCACAGAAAGCGTTTTGTTAGTTGACAGGGAAGTTGGCGATGTCTTAGTACAATGCTTTATTTTTCTTCCCGCAGGTCAATCATTTATCCAAGCGCCACCCAGAGATGCGTATTGATGATGTGCCAGAGCTCACACTGCCGATTATCAAGCCCAACAGGGACTACTTCTGTCAGTATTGTGACAAGGTCTGTTTCTGTCGTCCTATTATGTGTCTTTTTTTAAAACATTTTATAGATTTGTCACTGCACAACACAAAAACTGCAAATTGATTTTATTAATTAAGCTCCATGGCTCAAACCAAATGTGCAAACTTCCACTTCAGCTCAAACTCTGACCTTTCAGTGTGTCACTGAATCAATCTGTTGGATCTCTGTGCAGGTGTATAAGAGTGCGAGTAAGCGGAAAGCACACATACTGAAGAACCACCCGGGGGCGGAGCTGCCTCCGAGCATCCGTAAGCTGCGTCCAGCCGCTCCCGGTGAACCGGACCCCATGCTGAGCACCCACACACAGCTGACCGGCACCATCGCCACGGCACCGGTCTGTTGCCCGCACTGTGCCAAACAGTACAGCAGCAAGGTTGGCATGAAGCTTTGTCAGAGACGGCCCTAGCAGTTCCACACACATGAGCTCATCCGCCATCCTGATCCCATCTGATGACTCTGCTTGTTTCTCAGACTAAGATGGTTCAGCACATCAGGAAGAAGCATCCAGAGTTTGCCCAACTCATCAACAGCAACCAGCCTCCTCTGGCTGCGGCTGTAATCAGCAGTGCTCCTGCTGTCATCAGTGCGGACGGTTCCACAGCCGAAGCTGTAGTGGTAAGAAAGAGGAACAAACATGCTGAGTCAGCAAGGCTCAGTGGATTGATGACCATGTGTGATGTAGTGCATACATGTACAAAAATTGGTGACGTTATAGTACAAAGCTTCAATGTGTAAAGTAATGATATGTAAATAATCTCATATTACAACCTGATCTGACATGATTTCTCTCCACAGACAACAGATTTGCTGACTCAGGCCATGACAGAGCTTTCACAAACACTGACAACAGACTACCGCACGGTGCAGGGAGACTACCAGAGGATCCAGTACATCCCAGTGTCTCAGGCAGGAGGCAACCTATCCCAGCCGCAGCACATTCAGCTGCAGGTGGTACAGGTGGCTCCGGTAAGATCTGCAACCTGATAGAGGATCATAGTGTTTGGTTCCCCCCCCAGGTGCCCCTCAAAGGCTGTATCAGCATTTTAACAAGGTCCTGCTCTACAACCACAGTGCTGCACTGTGAGATCTGGGAGCAGCGTTGTATAATACACTGATTATCTCGACCGCAGAAAAAAACAGCTCCTCACGTTTGCTGCTTTTCTCTGTATTTAATTACAATCTGCAAATCCTTTTTATTTGTGCATGCTGGTTAAAGAAAAAATAATGATTGGACTGTTCCACCTTGGATTTGTGCGCAATTGCTTTGCTGTTTTGTCAAGTAGGTTTTAAACATTTAAAGAACGTTTTAATTTCCCATTTTATTTCCGACTGCATTTTTAAACAGTAATGTGCAGTTAAAAAAATGGTTTGTTCTGTGAAAGAAGTTGCTTGTTCTGTGCTGGGTGGAAGTAGTGATTGTAAGAGGGTACGTATTTTGTCTGTATTTCACAGGCTTCCCCACCACATTCCCAGCACTCGACCGTAGATGTGAGCCAACTGCATGACCCTCACGGCTACAGCCAGCACTCGATCCAGGTACAACACATCCAGGTCAACGAGGCTTCCGGTCCTGGACAAGGTGCCAGTCAGGTAAACCCTCCCCCCCTCAGACTGACAATAACACATATCTTGTTGGTCCCATTATGTCAAGCCTCAAAACACAACAATGCATCACTTTCCTTTTAGGTCACCGGTCAGTCTCTAAGCCCCACCTCCCAGCAGCCCAGTCAGGAGCTGAGTCCCACCCAGCTGACCCCTGTGACCTTGGCGCAGAGCCACGCGCTGCAGACCAGCAGCACGCAGCAGCAGCAGCAGAGCACTGTGCAGCACGCCTACATACCTGGGAACTGGAACTACCGAGGCTACTGTGAGTTACACGCTCGCTCCCTTAGAGTCCAGTCAGTCGCTGTGTCTTTGAAGGCCTCGATACTGTAAGATTGCTTCTCAGGGTAATATGTCGATTTTTTTTTTTTTTTTTTTTTTTTACGGTGGCAGCATCCGAGATCCAGATGATGGCTCTACCTCACACGCAATACGTGATAGCTGAGGCCACAACTCCTGCATCCGGAGTCAACAGCAACCAGGTGAAAACGGTGAGTGCAGTCGGTACCTGTTAGTTTAAAGTGACCAGACCTTTGGCTGTGGTTTAGGAAGTCACAGGGGAGCTGCTTAATGCTTCTCACCCATGTTTTTATAGGTACGGTAAGGATTTTAAAGACAAAAGATCTGTTTTTATTTTTTACTTTTTTTTCACATTATGTGCTGCATCTAAATTTAGTATAAATTAAAAAAATAGATCCTGAAGCTGAGACATGAATGGAACCATTCAAACACATTACCGGTAGTCACTTTAACACAAATGCATTTCACCGGTGAAGAATGGCAGGACTTCTTCCAAAGCGGAAGCTGTTCTAATTTCTCATGAATCTCGCGTGATCTTGCAAATCCAACTCTGATCACATGGCATTCGAGCGGGAAATTATTTTTAGTTTTTTTCTAAACTTTTTAAAATGACAAATGACCACATTTCTTCCTTCTGGTATATTAACAGAAATCAGCCTGGTATTGTTCTCAGGGACTTTAATAGGAACCATGAAGTAATTAAATGTAATGAAGTGTGGTTAAAACTTTTAAAAATATAAATAAAGGTTACGGTGATAAATATGACAAGATATGGCCCACATGAGCTACACATACTCAGCATGCACATCCTTTAGACACGTGTATGCAGCCAGATCTGTTCCATCTTAGTCAATGAAAAAAAAATTGAACTCGGCAAAACATTCAGACATAAACTTTGTGGCTTATGGCGTTAACTGAATCCCCAAGTATGGAACCTAAGACATTCTCGTACTGTCCTGCAGACACATTACGTCATCTCTGAGGGTCAGAATGAGCTGGAGACTAAGCAGGCTGTTCCTCAGAACACAACGCAAGGCCACGCCGAGCATCTGGAGCAGCAACCGGCCAATCAGCAAGCTACCACCCAGTACATCATCACCACAACCACCAATGGTAGCGGCACGAGCGAAGTTCACATCACGAAACCCTGAACTCTGCAAAGCACAGACTGATCTGCATGTATACCTCAGAAGCTTGTCTGCTCGTCAGTGAGCAAACACACAGTTGCACATGGATACATACAGCACTAAGAAGGACACGACTTGAACACAAGCACAGTTTTATGTGTCTGTAAGCGGGTGTATGAGCTGTGAAGTTGAAAGCTGCCAGAACTTTGTGAGGAGAGAGAGAGAGAGAGAGAGAGAGAGGATTTTAACAGAACATGTAAACAATGACCGAACTGCACTAGCTTTAAAAATAGAGATTTGGAAAATATTTTCATTAAAACTGCTGACAACAGCAACATATTATATTGTCATGTTAAATTCAGGTCCTGTACAAGTATGAACCATGAAATATCTGTCTTGCTGTGTGAGCTACGAAGTGGTGGAAATGTTTTGTTGCTCAGTTCTCACACATGTTTGAGTGCCGATTTTACATCTGTGTAAAGTTACATCAATTTCTGAAGTATAGTATTTGTAAGTAAATCCTGGAGGAAAATTAGAAAAATACTGTATAAGACTTTTTGTTGGTTGTATGTTACCATATTGTTGCTGAGCTGTTGTTTTTGTCCATTAAGTTCCTTTGCGAATGGTTTCAGACATTTTTTTTTCTTTTATTCAGGTATTGAATTGTCCTAATTTGTATTTTTTTGTAATGGAGTGTTAAAAATAAACACATTAGAGGACAGCATCACAGGTTTGCAAGTGAACGGCCGAGGAGCTCAGCACACAGTGTTCATTATTCCATGTATTTATATGTTTAATAAACACAAAGGAGTATTTCATTTGGGGCTGGTGTTTAAAGAACAGCATCGTTTCTAAGGGTAAAGACTCTTATGTCTCTATTTTCATCCTGAGAAAGTGTGAAAAGTTATACAAAAGGGAGAGTTCAAACCTTGCAATCCCCTGGCTACTGTGTGTGTTCATAAACAAGGCATCTATTGCTGCAACTCATATTTCATTACTTGTGGTACTTAGATTTTCATTAAGTACTTTTAGGTTACCCTTAAAGAAAATGCGCACACTTAAGGTTATTGTAAAATGCTTTTAATGTAGCCATATTTATATTGGTCTATAGACTTGTACAATGTAAAATATTGCAGGAATATTTTGATCATGTACAGCATCAACTTGTCCTTTTGTCTATGTGTTGAGAAATTAAATTATTTTATATCTGTATGCTGTTTTTGGTTCATTACAAAAGGTGTCAACAAGTGATGCCCAAACGAGTGAGTTCATTCATTTTCAGATGGATTGGGCTCGTGAACTGTGGACGTTATCTTGGTCTCACAGCTAGGTGGCAGTATCGCCACTAAAACAAACCAATTTTACACTTTTTAAAAAACACAACAGGCGAGTGTCGATCTAATCTGTGTGTGAGTGTTAAAAATCTCTGACATTTGTTAACCTCTAACTTATGGGGGGATTTTAATGCTTTTCAAATCCAACGAGCGCTTTATATGGTGTGAGCCAATAATAACTGTGCCTCCAGGTGACGCGGCGGAGCAGGGCATGTCCTCCACACGCTCGTCATAGACAAGTTTCACACCTTCCTTTGTAAATGGAAGATAGGAAAGGAAAAAAAACAACTGGATGAAACAGGGCGTCCTGTAGAGCCAGCCTAACAGGTTGGACTAATCACATTCCAAGCAGTTGTGTGGTGTTAAAACGAATTCATTGCATGTCTGCGTGTTGCTCCCGTGTCTCGATTGACCGTTTGTCCCCCTCAGAGGCGTATAGGTGCAGGACAGGGACCAGGCTGAAAACTAGGCTGTAAATGGATGGAGGAGGTAAAGGAGGACAGCGGAGGAGAGCCAGCTGAGACGAGGCAAACCCGGCAGAAGTAGGTAGATCCATGTGTCCCTTAACTTACCTTTGTCAGCTTTTGATTGACAGGAACGTGCCTACGTGGGGCCCTGAGGGGAATATGCTCATTTAACTTGGAAATCGGGGGTTCAATATGGTACACTTCTGTGTTCACATATATCTGCATACCTGACATGTCATTCATCACAGCTCATTGCTAGTTTAGGAAGAAACCTCTGCAACTGGACCCACAAGCTGGTCCATCATTATGAAGGCATTTTGAGTGGCATAGTAACATTCAAAACATTATTTCAAATTCTATTCAGTATGAAAATGGAAGCATAAGAAAAACGATCTTTCAAATGAACGTTTACAACTGCCACACAATGTTTAATCTAACTTTAATTCAAAATAAGGGGACATTTCCAGGCACCATATCCCACGAAAAAGAAATCACCGGTAAAGTGAAATGACCCCAAAACTTTGCTGATTTTACCAAAATATTTTTCTTGAATTGATATTTGCAAGACAAGTGATCCCTTTTTCCTTTCAATTTAACATATAATACTTATTTTTCATTTGCAATAAAGCAGTTCTCTCTGTTGCTCCCGTACTCCAGCGGCTCAAACCAAACACCGCCCGCTCACCGGCCTCAGCAAACATCTTGGTCACAGACTCTTAGGACACTGAGACCAGGCTGGTATAGCTTTTTAAGCTTAGCACCCGCAGGTGTAGTGTGGTCCATCTGCCAGGAGGAGAGGACCCACTCTGCGTCACCGGGGGACGTGTGCTGGAGGCTCCTGGCGGTGTGTCTGCTGTGGATGCTTCTCGGAGGTTGTGTCGTCGCCCTGAAGCGCCGCCTGCGGCCGGGACGCAGCGAGGTGAGAGCGGCGGCACCGACTGAATCTGACTTCACGCAGTTGTCGGATGTCTACTTGTGTTCATCATGAGAGTTTGCTTCAGTTCCAGGGAACTGAGTGTCCACTCAGGATGCAGCAGGAGGTTGTTACTGAAGGCAAGAATAACCACTATTTATGGTGAGACTTTACAGCAATTCCTCCATTATATTTCCCTTGGTGATTTCTTTATAACATTTAGAGACAAAGACCAGGTCGGCCAAATATTATCCAAGAACACAGTAATAATCATCAGGCATCTCCTGGCCCTGAGAGAGTCGCAGCTTTAAAACTTTATTTTCCATCTGCATTTAAATCATATTTTGGGAATAACTTCCAAAATAACTCCAATATCTGCTGTTGAATACTGTCAAATGCCGAGTCCATCTGAAGTTGTGAGTGAGGATCACACCCCTTCGTTGTCCTAGCAATAAACATTATCCCTCCAGGACGTCCCCGCTGGGGAGCCGGGACCACCGTGTTCCTCCAGCCCTCGCCCTGGCGGACAGTCTGCTGCTGTGTTTGCTCCAGGAGCCCCTCTCAGATCCCAGTATGCCCTACATAAAGGCTCTCCTCTCCCGCCTGGAGGTAAAAAACACACACACACACACACACACACACACACACACACACACACACACACACACTTCTCCTGTGTTTTCTCTCGCTCTTTGCATGTCAGATCAGTGTGAAGTCTTTGTCGGTGATATCAGACCTTACACTCAGGCATACATGATGTTCCAGCCCGAGGCGATGCACGCTGCTGCTCTCTCCTGCACCACGAAACAACCAGATTGGCAGAGGAGAGACATTTGAATTACTAGTCTCTTTGTGTGCGTTTTAGCACTTCCCGTGAATGTGGCTCTAGGGTAGCAGTGTCAGGGAGTCTGTTAGCTCATTGGTCTCATTGCTTTAACTGTATTAACAGAAATCTCTACCACCAAACATACTTGGTGATTTCAATGCTCACAAAGGTGCTGTCGTGATGAGTGCAGAACCCTGACCTCGCCGCTTGCATGAGCTCCAGCCTTTGTGCCATGAACGTCGCAATCTCGAAAAAAACCCACCTGTGATATTTCAAATATGTTGATGGGATGACTTTGTTTCTTTATTTCTTTTTTTTTAATCGTACTACGGAGCCCGGGAGGTGACATGAAAAAAAAAAAAAAACTAAACCCGTCCCTCTCAATGCTGTTTTTCACTTTAGTCAGTGTGTCACACACTTGAAAAGGCGGATATTGGGTCCCCGGAGCATAGTGGCCGAGACTGTACACTGATAGACAAAGTGAAGGTCATCCACACATACCTGCAGCACAGGTAAGACTCAACCTCGTGTGTTCACGCCATCTGCTTCCTTTGAATATGTGCTCAGTTGGTATAACTAACATCGCACATTGCATTCCCTTCCAACAGGTCGAGGTCCTTGTGCAGACTAGTCCAGGTGCAGGAGGATTTTGAAGCGAGTGTGAAGGACATGCTCGAGGGCCTGGAAGGCCTGTGGGCTCAGTTGGAGGAGCTGCACACTGGGGTCACACTCACCAAAGACGGGAGCAGAGGCCACGGAGACCTGGCCTCTGCCCGGACGGACGCCGGGGTAAGCAGTGCTGAAGCTCTGTCCGCAGCTGGGCTTTGGGCCATTATACATTCAAGGCAAGAAAAGTATTTTTAGTACAGACAAGCCTACGTTTTTCGTTTTTGTTATTTTACAAACCGAGAATCATCGGCGTTTTTCTTCTGCTTGCCCTTGTGCGTTGTTTAATCATTTCTTACGTCTTTTGCAAAGACTTTGTTTACAGTCTTAGGGCGCTACAGGGACAGACTTCAGTGCTGCCACACTCTCCAGGAGGAAAGCACACAATTATTGCAGGTAAAGTTCCCCTCATGCAAGACAAGTCAACTTGTTGTGAAATGTTCTGCTGCTCTTCCCTCACAAATCCGCTCGGCCGTGTCTGTCCCGCAGGAGTTGACGTGGCGTAACACACAATTAAGCAACCGTGGGAGCGGCTGCAGTGAGTCAGTGTGGCCAGAGCTGTTGCTTCAGGCCAACATGGAGCAGGTACAGCTAACTCACACGTTGTTCGGGTTTCCCATAAAAAGCCAGGAGTAAAAACCCTTGTGGCTTTGCAGTTTGACCAGGTGCAGGAGAGTTTCATCAGCCTGGAACAACAGACCACCACGTTTCAGGCGCACTTGGCGGGACTTGGAACGAGGAATCAGGAGGGACACACGGGGCCTGTCGATCGTGCCGACGGGGCCCGCTCACCATCCGTTTCTCCGCAGGCTTCCCTGCATCTCCGGAATGGAAGCACAGCTGAGGAGAAGCGCAGTAACCCGAGCACTGCATCCACATCGGCCTCCTCGATGGAAATAGACACGGACACGGAAATAGACGGCCCTCTCTCACTGTGTGAGAGATCGGCTCTGCAGTTCACCTCCACTATCGGACGCCTCCGTAAATCTGGGATAAGGAAGTGAATGTTTGGGGATTATACTCGGTATCTGCACCAGAAAATGTGCAGATAGAAAGGTTTAAATGAACAGTTTCAAACATAGATCATCTACGGTTGCCAGAATTTCTTTAATTTCATTAAATTCTTGCTTACAGTAATCATTTCAAAGACGGCAACTGCAGCTTTTTTATATGCCGAATATTTGAAACACAAGGGGGCAAACTTCCACCAGTTATGACAAAAAAAGCTTTGCTGTCAGATCACGTATTCAACATAGTTTATCATGATTTTAAACCATTCATACAGCGTATGGTAATTCAAATCTCTCTCTACAGTGGAGAACCATTACCCAGCATTTTTCTTTCAATCAACTCATTTGAAGAAATAGCTGGACCGGCCTCTCGTTCATGTAGCCCATAAAAGTCACAAAAGCGAGCCACAACGTGTGTCTGAAGAATCTCAGGTAGTGAATGCCATTTAGTATTGTTTCATTTACTATTTAATTACACTCTCTATCCTGTTTGTACTAGAACGGCGTAATTTAACATTGGAGCTGATGATGAGTTCCCCATGAGTTATATTTATAAATATTTGTAACAAGCATGTACTTCTAAAGTACAGGCGGGATTGGATTGATGCTAAGAAATCCCACACAATGTAATTTCACTACAATTGTTGTGCTACCTCGAGAAGTCATGCAACTGGACCTTTTCAAAGCGTGGACATTGTAGGGCAGAGGGGAAGGAGGAAGGTAGAAGGTCAACGCTGGAAGCGTTTCTGTTATTACTAAAAACTGAGCAGCCCTTCATACCGCCTTGAAAGAGATGAATGTCTTTGATCCAAGTCCAATTACCCTGCAGCTCCGACACTGATGGCATAGAAGTGGGCACAGTTTTCTCCACCAGATCCTGACTATTATTGCCGCCGAACTAGGATGAGAATCAATCCATTCATTGCTGCCTTTCTGTGCTAATGGTAGGAAGTCTGTACAGTATGCGTGACGTGGATGTCATTTGACCGTGAACTTACCCACCATCTGCCAGATCCTGCATCTGTCTGATTCCTTCATACTGGCGCAGTGATTTTGAGAGGTGGGGCAGATCCCTGGGGAATCTGGGATGCAAGGAATGCAAGCTGAATGCTGCAGGATCCGAGGTGTTACACTACCGGAGGTGCAAACACGCCACGTCCGGACGGAGTGACGCAAAAACTTCCTGGGAGGAAAGATGTGTGTTTGGTACTGTGAAATGTTTGAAAAGAGCTCTTAATAAAACAATAAAAAGAAATGTTACTACATGACACAAGGGTACGTGGCATTTTCAACAAATCAGTTGCCAATACACACGGTAACAGTCTCGGAGGCCTTCTTTGAATAACAACGACCACATCAGCATTGAGGTTCAATAGTCAAAAGATAACTGCAGAACTTTTTAACTGATGTCTTCAACACAGATTAGGGGTTGCTTCTATTTAATGGGAGAAATAGGACCTCAAATAGAAAGGTCCTACTTTACGATCTTTTAGGGGAAGGTCGCGGTCCTGTCCAGATGAGCTCAGACGTCACGTTGCTGCCATGTGATTCAATGGCCAGCAGAGGGACCCACCAGCTACGTGCTCACCACGCATGTGAAAGTAAGATAATGAAATTACGAGCGGCTTTGTTTAGTTACACTAAAAAGTTGATGACTAGCTTCCTCCTGGGCCACTCCGGTCCTGAAGGAGAGGATATTTCAAAGCTAGCTCAAGTGTGTGTTGTTTCAGAAAATATGGTTCATGGCAGAGGTCAATCCCTCGCCTTATCCTGACAATTACTCAGGATCGTGTTTCACTGGAGTACACACAGCACACATTTGTACTGATCCCTCCTCTGATGGCAAATTAAGACACCGTACAGTAGTGTGGACGCCTGCTTTCCAATGTAAACCAACTGAAGGAACTTTAGTTAAATAATCCACTTTAAATGCCAGTTCAGTTAAGGATTACGCACAATGTAAACATGCAACATTTAAATCAACTGAATGTGAAAGTGAACAAACAAGTGCAGCAGAGGAAACATACACAGAGCCACCAATTCAGCAGAATGTAAAGCGTGATAAAGAGTGGGTTTGCGTGGATTTGTGTGTTTTTATGTCTGAGCGTGTGTGTATAGTGGGGATCCCGTTAACCTCTTAACTTAATGGCAGCGACATTTGCCAGGTTGAGATATGCCATTGGGCCCGTCAAAAAAGACTGTCATGATCTTATGTCATAACGATATGTCCTATGCAACAACAACAACATGAAAGAACAGGGTTTGAGAAACTTGCACTTCTTTCCCAGAAACATTTTCCATGTCTTTCTATGAGTCAATTATTAAAAGGAGAAACTATTCTAACGTTAGAATAAGAAATAGCAGGAGGATGTTATACCAAAGTACCAAAGAGGGAAAAAGGGCAGAATTCGCAGCGTTAGCACCTTACAGACACTTTACAACACACGGGTGGACACAGATGACAATGGCATTTTAGCTGGAGGCTCTTGGAAACGGACAGCTGCACATTGAGACAAAACATCAAAACACCAGCCACAGGATGCACGCAATTAGAAACATGGTAGACATTTGGGGAGCAAAGGTCCATAAACTCGCATGTTATTATGGTTGATCTAACATGGCTGGAGGGAAGCCCACACTCAACAACGTTAATGGGCTTTTAGTTTGGGTTTAAACATTCCACTATCTAGAATTTGCTGTCAAACTGTTTCCTATTTTGCTGCTAAATCGTATTCCATTCAGTGCACGTGTCTAAGTGTGTGTCTGTGAGTGTGTGTGTGTGTGTTGGTGAATGTTCTAAATGTGTTTCCAATCATTAGCAAATTCTAAGCTTCCTGTTTGTGTAAATATTTTCCTATTTTGTTTTTTTATTTTTCCAAGAGAGCAGGGTAGGATAATCCGGCCTGACCTCCCTGCCCCGTTGTTTCCTATTCATCACGTGGACAGGGCTCACCTCCTGCGCCGGCCTGCCTGGGACCTGAGCCCGCTGTGACCCTTCGCTATGGCTGGTGGGAAAGGTTAGTCTGAAATGGATGGACTCTCCAAAGGTCATGAGCAACAGTCACTGATACCAATGAATGACAGCTGTGAGGGCAACTTTTAAACTCAATGCAAAAACAAAAACACCTTCTTCTGGATGTATGTGCTCATATTCCATTATTCCATGGATTGCTGCTGAATATATATAACGATTGGTTACGCTACATTTTAAAGAATAAAATGCATGTTAAAAGCATCTTTCGTCAACGTTCTGCAACTTTAACATATGACATTATACATTTTGCAGCCTAGTATTGTTTTGGGGTAGCCTTGGTTTTCCCAGGCTGCCTTGCACGCGCGATTTATTTTGCGCTGCAAGGCAGCCTTGTTACCATGGAGCAAATTTTCCCCTGAGACAGGGAACCAATCACGGAGCGGGGAGGGTGCAGCAAGACGATGACGTTGAATATGCGCTGGCAGGATCTTGTTGATTGCCCTGACTCCTGTGCGACTGTCTCCCCTAACAACGCTAACCTTTTCGATAAAAACATGTATGTAGAGTGGCCATATATATCAAGGGTCCCTAAACTACGGCCCGAATGCCGCCTGCCGGCAAACTTCCGCTGACTTTATGCGCCCGATACGGGTGCCAGCGCACCCCACCCGACAGAGGAGGACAGAGGTTATGCGCCCCTCACAAAAAACTTTGGGGACCACTGATATATACCTTCTACTCTCATGTTTGCCTTGCACAAACGGCAATAGTCGCCAATCGACATCTTGTACACATAACTCTCTGACCGATCGCTTTCCTCCGTGTAGAACTTCTGTCTCTCTACATACGTCATCGGGTATAATTGAAACGATTGGCTATGAGCTAGGAACAGGCGCATTTGACAGACATTCGTAGCGCCCAATAAACGGCTCTGGGCATTCGTAAACCACGCCTCAAATACGAGGAAATGAACATGTGGTTTCCAGACCCCGTCTCATTGAGATCAGGGTATGACGTTAGCCAGGCTAGTTTTGGGGACTGATTTCACAGTATTTTTCCTGAAGAAATAATAATTTTTGCAAATGTTCTAAAGTGTCTGTAACAAAGGTGCTAAGGCTCAGAATTCTGCCTTTTTCCCCCTTTGGTGTTTGTATAACATCCTCCTGCTAATCCATATTCTAACATTAGAATAGTTTTTCCTTTCAGTAATTGACGCATAAAAAGACATAGAAAATGTTTCTGACAAAAAAGTGCAAGCTTCTCAAACCCTGTCCTTTCTTGTTGTTGTTGTTGTAGTTGTTGTTGCATAGTCTCATTCTGTCCCCTCACCTCTCATGGCTGGAGCTCGTCCCTTTGGTCCTCTGTATGAGGCACCGATCTCTGAGGAAAGGCTAAACAAACAGGCCGGCCCGGGCACAAAGACTCCGCCACTCACAGACATGTGGCAGCAAAACCTTCTCAATCTTTGCAGCCCCCCCCCTCCCTCACCCCCACAACCCCCTTCCTCTGGTACAACGCTGATCCCCTAACAGTCCTACCAGAGCAACACAGACGCTACCCTGAGCATGGAAAGATGGAGGAGAAGGGGGGTGGGGGTGCAAATTCTGATTCCTATTCACAGAATGTCAGCACCTCACAAAGGGGACCGCATGACACTGCCACTAAATCAGAGTTAATGGACTCCTTTCTCAGTCCCGCCAACATGACAGGGGGCGTGTGTGAGAGAGTAAAGGGGTGTGGGAGAGGGACGGGGGCTGGTGAGGGTGCCTGTTTGCCCCATTGAAGGGGCACATGGGCCAATGAGCCTTGTGTTATATATTGTGATCACATTGACAAGGGAAGTGTGTTTTCCATGGGCATTAAACAGCTCGCCCAAAGGAAAGCGCCGCGTCTCGTTCAACGGACATTTGTTTTAAGCGCTCCGTGACTTAAAGGATGTGCGGCTCTCTATAAATCGCTAGTGATTTAAAAAAGATCAGTTCATCCTAATCGGTTTGTTCGACTGTTCTGTCGAGATTCTTTTGGCAGGGCTGATTTGTGTTTGAGAAGCATAACGACATAACATCATTCTCAAGACTCTTAAGAGTAAGTACAACACTACGCAAACCACGTTTGTGCGACGATAATCCATCAAACTGTTAAAGTGAAGGTAGAGCGACCATCACCCGGGGGACTTGTGAGGCAACTGTTGATTTGCATGTGAACACCCGTTACCCAATGAGGAGCCAGACACCGTTTATGGTAGAACCTAATATGACCAAACCCCTCCCAACTCCATCTTAGAGGCGATTGCGGGGATGAGTGAGGATGGCAGTGGTGTCACTTTGCAAGCATTCACCGCCCCCACCTCCCCCAGCTCGGACTGCACAGGGGAGATGTGGAGAGACAGAGGCGGAGAGACATGGAGCCCCAGGTACCGACCTCATTAGAAGATAAAAGCAACCTTTCTGCGTGACCCCTGACCCCGGAGGTTGCCATGGAGCCTTCCAGTCGAGGCGTAGATGGAGCATGCTGGGAGCGCTCACAGCGGGGGAATGACTATGTGCCTCTGTGAGTTCAATGAAAGTATGCAGTAAAAGCGCTGCCCGTTTCTCCGCTTATATCTTCCCAGCAATGTGGCCATGTAAGGTGTTTGTTTTCAAACTTTACCCGTCTGTGTCATTGTTGTATACATTTGTTGTATTTAAACCTTAGGTGGGATTAGAGGCAGACTGTCAGTGACTGCCTTTCTGAATAAAGTGGTCTTTTTACATTCTACCGGCTACAGTAGATCCCATTTGATTCATTCATTTTCAGGTGAGTTTTTTCTGTGTAATCTCACCTGATTAGGTTACTTTAAAAATTGCGCTACAATCAAAAGGTATTATAATTATGCCAGGCAATGTGTTCCTACAATACATAAAACCAGGAAGGACTGGGATTGTCTTGTCATATTTCGTGCTCTTAAATATGAAGCCGATGTTACACAGTGCATGTTCACGGATGTGTCTGTGTGCGCATGAGTCTGTATGTGTAGTTGTTGCAGAAAGAGGAGTGAGGGGTTATATCTTGGTCATACTGACTGAGTTTTATAAGCTGTGGCTAACCCCACTCCCCACAGCTGACTGGATATTAAGTAAACAGAGCCAAGTGTATGAATTCACCAGAGCGCTCAGGCTGAAGAAGCACTACTTCACCAGTGCGGGGGCCCCTGCCCCGTGGGGCCCCAGCATCAGCCTGTCTTATTCTTGGCAGCTGCAGTGGAGAGAAGCAGCCTACGGGGTAGATGGAGTGTGTTCGGGGATGTGTACGAGGGCGAGGCACGAGTTCCCCGAAAAAGATGACGGGTGAGGCGGATGGAAGGGAAAGTTGGAAGGAGTGAGGAAAGAAGGATGTGGGCAAAGGAAAACTTGAGGCTGGTGTTTGTTGCTGCGCAGCTGTGAGGTTGAAATCACAACCCCGGGGGGGAGAAACCTTTGCATTTGTGTCGCCTCCGGTGATGTTGGTGTGGTGGAGAGTTGGTGTAATCCGAAAAGTAAGGCAGTGTGTCAGTCTGCCAGCCATAAACACCAGATGGCTCCATGCTAAATACCATGTTTTTTTCACCTATCATTGTTGTCTGAAATGTGTTCTTTATTATTATTATTATTATATTTATGTATTATTGTTACTTGATTTGGCCTTGGCTCTTCTCTTGCTGCTACATGTGGAAGCAGGTACGTACCCTCTCTCCATGCTCCTGGTTTGGCTCCCTCATTATTGACCCACGGCACATTTGGTAAGAACGTCTCTCCTAGTTTCTCTAAATCAGAGGCGGTTGAAAGAAAAGCACAGGCCGAATTTATGACATTAAAAATGTCAGAGTCATTCATAAATGAGACAAGGGAAGGCAACGTAATTTAACTTTCATTATTAAGCCTGTTATTAAAAATGAAAATACTCCACTGTGATTTAAAAAATGCCTATAATTTAACCACGGAACGGCTTTGTAGGAGAAGACATTTTGAAACTTTGCAGATGTAAATAATAACTTGAATGATGGCTGAACTCCAGTTTGCCGCTTGAGGTTCGGCATGTTGGCTCACTTTTACAAGAATGCTGAGATACAACAGGGCCATGTTATTAGTAACAACTGTGCTTCATGCATGTCTGCTGTGCTAATCCGTTTTACCAAAGAATACAATTGAAGACAGTGAGAAAAGACCAGATTTCTGTTACATCTGAAAACTTTGTGAATGAATGAAATAAATTGTATTCCACCCATCCCAAGCTGTTAGCAGCAGCGGGCCTAAAGGATCTAGGAGCAGCTTGAGGTCATGTGTCGCTCAAAGACACACGCACACACACACACACACACACACACACGTACGATGCACTTGGTCTGTCCGTTGGGAACCCAAAACCAACCATCCCGACCCCGGAGTTAAGTCATTCCAGACAGTGAGAAGAAAGCATTTGATATAAAGCTCCTTCTTGATTTATAAGGCGATCCCACATGAACGCTATCGAGTCGCCGCGAGCATCGGGGCTGGTCATGGGAGACCTTTTCTGGATGGAGTGAATCCGCAGGGCACCAGACTCCCACACCTCGCTGAGTAAACACAGCTGTCAGTCTTGTGTCTCCTGTCATTGGTAGCTTTTGTATTTTATTCTCTTTTCTCTCACCTCATTTAGAGCTTCAGAGCTGAGTAGGCGGAGAATTCCCCGCCAGCATCATGCTCTGTTTTGGATGAAATGGGAGACTTTGGCTTACTCAGTGAGCTGATTACGTAGCAGAGACATTTGTTTTGGGATGTTCCCCCATGTGTACAGAAAGGTCTTTGCAAAGAATATACACGGCTCTGAAGCACTGGCCTTCTAGTAACTCAAACCAAAATCAGGCAAAGCGCATATTGACAGTTCAGCTAATTAACGCCCAGCGTCTGTGTTTCTTGATGAATTCTTTGTCCCCTTCCTCAGCGTCCTCCCAAGTGGTGCTTCAAACACTTTCCACAGAACACTACAAACATCCCTTCAGCTGCACTCACAGAGCCACACGTTAACACGCACACGGAGCAGGGTGGGTATGGCTGTAGTCAGGGATATACGGCGTTTCATCTCAACTCCAGGAGAGCAGAGCCACGAGCACAGATCATTGGTTTTCAAAGGGTGAATGAAAAATGAAGCGCAAAGATCGAGAGTGACAGACAAAGTGTGTTTGTGTATGCGGTGAAGGATGAGGGAGAACGAAAGAAACCGTGAGAGGAACTCTCTCCGGACTCCCCAGTGCTTCCGTCTCCTGCAGCCCAAAGCAGGTCGGCGTTACCCTCGCTCTCCTTGTGTGGTCCGGAGCTCCGAGTCATTCCTAAACTATCGGCATTAATCCAGGGACTCAGGGGCCTGGAGCACAGAACTGCCAGAGCACCCTGATCCTGGCCTACACTGACGCACGCTACACACTACACCAAGTGTACGGACACACTAACAGACGCGCGCAGCCTTTCGTCAGCCTTTGTGGTGTGTTGTCTTGTACAGCATCACTCTGACTTTGCAGGAGGAACCTCACACACACCACATGACAAAGTGTTATAAGCAAAGTGCAAGTCGTAGTACAAGTATAAATATAGCTTACGAATCACTTACGGTTTAAATGCATTTATTTGAGTTACAAGATTGACCGACTACGCAGTGTGCTCGCTTCATTTCGCTTCAAAGTGGTGGCACTTTGCTGGTTCAAGTTCGGTTCAGTACAAATCTAGGCCTATATAAGCAGAGTGTCTGAGCTTAATAGCTCAAATATTTGCGACAGTAATCTTGTTTCGGTGGTTTCAGTGTTTTTTCCATTTATTTAATAAGCTTGAGGTATAAACAGAGTGCTTCACTACAGGGCTCTTGGTTACCACTGAGTGGAGATCCACTGCCTGAAGCTGGTGAGTCGGTCGGTGACAACGAGGATTCACTATAGTCTATTTGGTTTGAAGATTAGGTGTTAAAGATTGGAAACCTGTATTTGAACATTTCACGATCCTGGTTGACCCTACTTGCCTTGTTTTGTGAGATTGGATGCACCTTGACCAATCCAGGGTGTAACCCCGTCTCTCGCCTGAGCTGGGATCGACTCCAGCGACCTTGTATGAAGAATAAGCGGCTTTAAAGATGACTGACTGACCTATAACCTATGACTGATGGAACTGTACCTGCATTTGTTTTGACAGCATCTGCATCATGCTTGGGGGCCAATTGGCCTCTCACGCAGACTAATCACCAGTTTTGAGCAGCCGTTAGTCAGTCAATCCAGACACCCTGACACTACCTGTGGTACTCCAGCCTCCCCACACATTGCTCCCCAGCACACGGGCCCGAGGGTGGGTGCGCTGGTCTGAGGTTTGCTGGATGAAGTCCTTGCCAGGAACAAGGTCACTAGATACCTTATGGCTATTACTGTAATTACAGTTGGCGTTGGTTAATTGTTTTTTTCTGTTGGGACTAATGAGCTGGGGGGCTGGAGCAATGCAATTAGAGAGGCGGAAGGAGGCGGTGGGAGGTGAGGGAGTTTTGGGTGAGACAGATAGGGTGAGGCAGTCGGGGAGGAGGGAGAAGGCGATGGAGTGCTGGATTGAATTGTCAGACCAGGTTATGATTAGGAGGCCCAGATGCAGCCATGTGAGAAATGAATTTCATGCCTGTTGATTCTGCGATTTTTTCTGGAATGTATATAGAGACAGACACAGAGAGAGAGAGAGAGAGAGAGAGAGAGAGAGAGAGAGAGAAAGAGAGCTCCTCACTAACGTAAATCTTTGTGCTTTGAAGAGGTTGAAAGGCTGAGCTTCATCATGGGATGAAGTTCTGCTTTAATATCCTGCTCAAATGTGTTATTTTGGTCAAAAACACATGACACCGTGGTACGTCAAGTGTGCAAATCTTCTTCAGTACAAACAAAACAGTTTGAATACATTTGACATATTGAATACTTCAGTTTAATGTTCAATGCATTTCCTCTCTTAATTCTTTGAAACGTTCTATTTTCATTTCGCAGTCGAACATGTAGTGCTGTGATATCCCTCGCACAAAGCCTTTTCGTGTTCTCAGTCGTAACACAACAAGCTTGAACAGTTATGTGACAATTACTCAGGAACTTCAGACGAAAATGGATGCGTCAGTTTGGATTTGAGTCTTAAGAAAAGGCGGGAAGCATTATGTATCCGTTAGTGCGGGAACAATAAAGCCCTGTGTACACTTCTCTCCCCTTTGACTCCTCATGTGAGCACATGTTTTCCATTAATGTTTGGAGTGTCAGCAAGATGTGACACAAGGAGAAAGCGGGGTGTCGAGGGAGGGTGTGGAGATGGGCTGCCAGGCACCGTTTACTCTGGCCAGCTGCAGTGAATACCAGCCTGAAGCCAACTGCCAACCGGCCACCTCTCCAGCAGCTCGCCACTCCGCCCTCCTCCCCCCCTCCCCGTTGGACACAAACTGCAGGATTACTTGGACCTGAAAAACAGTGCAGCTACTGGCCAAGTTAACTCCTCATCAAGAGAATGCAAATCTCAAGGTTTGGCTTTGTTTGCCCTAGAAGAGAGCAATTATTGTTTTTAAAACATCCCAAACTATATGAATGAGATAAATAGTGTATGGTTCAGGGATTAAGTGGTTAAGACAGGTATGGTTATTCCAAATTGCACTGGATTGCCCCATTATTGCGGAGGGGTGTTGGAATAAATGATGCTTGTAATGTTTTGTCCTGACCAGAGGAACCAGAGCGTAGAGGCTGAAATTAGGAATGAAGGGTGAGAGCGCTTTCGTTGAACTGACACGGCTGAGCCTTTTTTTCCCCCGCAGCTCTGGTCCTGTGCACAAAACAAAGTCCCAGACAAACAACTGAGCCAGCAAAATAGTTTTCAAAAGAAGTTGAGAGGTATCATCAAATGAAGCATGAATATATACAACATATAGCAGCATTGTTTGTCAGAGCTCCTTACAGAAACGTGCATGACATAGTGTCCACGGGAGACATTGTGGCAAAGCAGTAGAATGCTAACAACTTATCTTGTAGGATTTTCACCAGATGAATGCATTCTTCCCAAGCTTGCAATCCCAAATTGGATAATGTCTCAATATAAAATCAATCAAATTACAGGTTTTTATTCATTCAAAGTTTACCAAGGTTCAAAGGTGGTGAGAGTCTGAGCAGCAGGTTCCTCAGCAGTGTAGTGTTGTTCCACACGCTGTAATAGGGTGAGTGTTGTGTCTGTGCATTGGGGACATTGCATCATGGAACAACGTGCACAGAGTTCATGCTGAATTTTTAGCAGCCTTGTTGGAAAAGAGTAAACCTACTGCAAGCGTTGGCACACAGGTGTGTTAATTAGAGTCCGTTTTGTCATTTTCCTGCTGGGTTTGTTAACTAAGAAGTGTAATGGGATTTTTCGGGATGGTGCTGGGCTGTTTCAGGAAAAGGGTGGGGCCTGTTCGAAACCCTTGAAGAGGGGATAGATGAGAGGGACAAACCTGAGGCCAGGATTACCACTTTGCCCTTTTATCTCCATTACTCTGTCCTCTCATGGCAGGGGATTATTGTCCATATGAGCAGGGGAGCCAGTGGGAGAGCATTTCATGAGTTTAAGATAAAGGGCAGGTCATGCAAGGCTACACAAATTGTGCTTTGAAAGCAAATGGAAAGGGGATAATCTAGTGTAGGTCAGATGATGGTATTCAAACCACCATATCCATTACCTCAATCCATGAACTTGTGCAAGGTTATTCTCAGAGGTAAATCTCTCTGCTCACTAAAAGAGCAAATTAGATGTTTACGACATGATACGTATGAAACGCTTGCAGGACTTGAGTCCAAACGAAGATCAATCTCACTTGGCTAGTTCATTTGCAGCGCTGTTTACTGCCATGCTCACGTCTCTCTTCTATTAACCAAGTGAATAAAGAAAATGGATGTTGAGCCTGTCAGATATGCGACCACGATGGGCAAGAGGGAGGTTCTGCAGATTTCTTTCACCAACAAAAGCAGTGAAACAGAGGGAGACGTGGAGTGAGGGTGAATGCGGGTTCGCTGTCCTTCACACAACTTCCCACCCTCCCTCGTCCCCTCTGCCTCCCGCTGGGCTATTGTCCTCTGTCCTCGACCTCCCCGTCTTCCGGCTGGGACTGGAGTTGGTCCCGATGGACGCAAACAGGATTAGGAGCACCAGTGGCTCCGGTCATTCTCTGTGGATTTGGGAGCATTACTGCAGCTTGGCCGGGCTATGGTGCTTTAATTACCCCACCACCAGGGGGCCTCAGTGTGGCCCGGCGGGTAACAAATGGGGAGTGGGGGTAAAGCTTCCGTCTTTACATGGGAATAATCCCTGAGCCCCTCTCATCAGGTCAAATTGTATTACGCACTGACAACCAATTTGAACCCTGTTTGCCGGGCTTCAGTGCACACTGGACATGAGTTTGTAGTTTGTTATCATTTCTAAATGTTTAGATCTTTCATTTGTTACATGCTTTTAAAAATGAAAACAAATGATTCGCCATTAAGGTAAATTTGTTGCCCAACTTTTGCATTACGCATTTGATAAACACGTTTTTTGCAATATACAGCTTTATGTGTGCAGGTCAAGGGCTGCAGAGAGTCCACCACTTATATTATATCGATTTAAAATGTAATTGAAGTTTTTTTTTTTGCCATAAATATATACAAACACACCATTTTTCCGTCAGCACAAGGAAAGCAGGTGTGTGTTTAGCCGCGGGGCAAGCTGAGCTATAGGAAGGAGACACAATCAAATCCCATATGGGGTGTGCTGGCAAAGAGCATTATTGTACCTCTGGATAGTTTTATAAGGTGTTGCATCATGAGCTGTACAGTGGAGGCACGCTGGGTCCGACTAAATGCTAAATACTAACATGTTTTTGGGTGGATTATTGTTCATTGAGGAATTTTTACTTTCAGCAAGGTTTATGGACAAAAATGAGGAGATATTTTGCATAATTACCTCTCATCTCTTAGAACAAGCACCTGGTACACACTCAAATCAGGGAGTGAGACGTGCACAATAGATAGCACATTTGAAGCCAGTATATTTTGAAAATATATGATTTATCACAGGTAAGTACTGACCCATTTCACACCAGGTGACACCAGTGCATTAGCACATAAGTACATTTTATTTAATGTGGCAGTATTTTCAATGTGTGTGTGTGTGTAACGTGGTGCCTGTATTAAGGTTTGTTTGTTTGTCTGTTGTGTAAGTGACATATCCGGCTAAAATCAGAGCTTAGTTTAACTACTAAATTAGGCTTATCTTCTTGTACCTGTATGTTCAGACCAGACCTGCGGCCGGATTGACAGACTTATACGTATGAAGATTCTTATCTGTACAGCCAACTAGGATGTCACACTCCGGCCACATCATGTAACTCTAACTGATTTTATGCTTTTCACATTCTGTATTGTCTTTTGTGATTACAAAAATGTTAGCATTTTTACCATTTAGAAGTGCCGTCTAATGAAAGCCCATTAATGACTACGCTTTGTGCTTCACAGATTCAATACCAAGCTACAGTACCTACATCTGGAGCTCACTTAATCTCTCTGTTTATATGAGTATACTTGTGAGTCTTTGTGATGGCAGATGCCGTGTGTGTGCCTGTGCGCTTTGTGAGAGAGCTGGTCTGCAGAGAAGTAGGCAGAGCGCGGGCACAGACAAAGGTAGTCCTTTGTGTAGTCCACTGTCGACCTGTGGAAAATTCCCCGTCAGTGCTGTGCCAGGAGGCCTGGCCCTATGAGGTGGGACTCGGCAGGAATGTGAGAGGCAGACGTGACCAGGAGTGCCAGCATTCAACCACAGCCAGAGAGGGTAGAGCAGACACGTCCTAAGGGGGCGACCAGTTTCAATTCACAGATTTCTCTTTGTGAAAAAGATGCGATGGTTCCATCAAAATCAATAAAACCAAATGAATCCCAGTTATTAAATTATTTTTATTGACCCGCCCTGTAGGGATCCTTAGCAGCATCGCAAACGTGTTACAACAGTCCTTCGTTTCAGTATAGCACAGGGGATCCATGCTGGATGAAAGTTTAATGCATAGACAGACACAACACCTTTTTTTTCCAATGCACGCTCTCTGTCCGCTGGTGAGAGCGTGTGTGTGTGTGTGTGTGTGTGTGTGTATCAGGGCGGGTAGTTGTAAACGGGAGACCATGTAGAGAGGTGTAACAGCAGCATAAACACACTAAACGAAGAGTGAGAATCTGATTTAAAAGGAGAAGCGAGAAGACAGGCTCACACGGATGTGACCTGGTGTAAGAACAGCTCATAACACAGCAATGACAGCAGGAAATGATTATCTTTAGAGCTAATAGTGTATGAAACACTGTGTTGGTCCTTTTTGCCACTATGTGTCTGGCCGTCTGTCCACTCACTCAAACAACTCAAAATCTCCAGTTACGTCTCGCACCAACGCTTCATTTCAGGCAGATGTCCTGAGGCGGCTCACCTGGTTACCTGGCCCCACGGTGTCAAGCTGGACCAGGTGTCCCTTTCTACCCATCACCCTTTTAGTGAGGCATGTCTGACTTACAGGAAGTTGACAAAATATCAAACCCCACCTGCACCTGCAGGCCTGTGTTTCCTCTAACCTCCATCCCTTCCACCCCGGACAGCTGCAAGATACGCTACAGTGACTGCAAACGTCCAGGACGGAACTGTCCAAATTTGAAAATTCTCTAATGAGCATGAGTTATTGCCTTGAACGGATATCAGTGATGAATTATGAAGCACCATTAGGGAAGTTGGGTGCAGTGGTGATTAGAGAGTGTGTTCCTCAAGCAGAGAGTCCTGAATCCAATCATGCCGGACAGCAAGATCTCTTGGGGTGTAATTATGTAGCTGACCTGGGCCTTTAATGGCTTGATAGCAGTGAGGTAAGGGAGAGGTAATGAGATTCTTCCTCTCCTTGGATATCACAAAACGTACGTAGGTGTTACTCATATATCCATTTGTGGTCTTCTCTGATGTATATGTTTCCCAGAGAGATATTTTAGAGGACAGTGATCAGGTGCTGTTTGTGGTGTAAGCGGTGCAAAGAGGAAATTGTCCCGCCTGCCAAGCCTGCGTGAAATGTGTCTGAGTCTCCACCGCAGTCTACGGAGTCTCCCTAAATCAGGCCCAGGAGCTGCCGGGACCCTTGCATCTGGTCCTGCTTAAAGCAGCCCCCTGCCTCTACCCAATAACAACACAATCATTTGCTTTTGCTTCAGTTTTCTACCACAGCAAAGCTGCGGAGAGGCGCTGGGACAAACTGCTGGGTGTGCTCTTCTGCTGCGCAACCAAAGCATGCCTGAAAACAGGCAGGGTTTGGAGAAAAAACATACACAAATACATTAGCAAACATATGGAGACTCATGCACAATGGAGTGTGAGAGAGAGAGAGAGAGAGAGAGAGAGAGAGAGAGAAAGGGGTCAGCTTTGCCTTGCCCCCTCCTTTGTAGACATTCCTAGAGCACCTGCACTCACTTAATATTTTGGCAGGGTTGGAAAAAAAAGCTCCTCTGCTCAGCGCCTGTCATGTTTGTTCACTGAAGGAAACAAGCTTGGTTTTAATTAGAGCCCATGCCAAGAGCTGAGGTAATTGCCACTCTGTATGCCTTGCTTTCTTTTTATACGTTTATTTTATTTCTCTGTTGCCTCATGTACTTTAAAAAAGAGCTTAAAGAAAAAACATTATTTGCTATTCGCTAATTCTGGTCAGTGGGTACATCCATGCCAGCAGTATAAAACATGGAATAAATGGAAGGTGTGCAGCCCTTGAATGTAGCCAGAACAGTATTTCCATCAGTTACACTGAGCATGTATGATGAGGAACATCAGCATTTGAACAACTGTTCATCCAAATCTCACCGCGCTGTGACTAACCAACACTGAGGGTCTTTTTCCTCGATGGCTCCAGGGGTTTCGCTCCTACTTCATCCCCAATTTCTGTGCCTTCTTCCCACCTGTAACCCAGCTGTGGCTTTGTGCAGCTCATGAAAACTCCCACCAAATGATTTTGACAACACACCAACTGCTGCTGGTGGAAGACACCCCATTCACTACACAAACATGCAAACACGCTTATTTACATAAAGATGTTCATCCCTGTTGGGAGCTATTGGTGCAAACATGCTTACGGATACTGAAGGTGGCGAAGAAATCGTGCCTTTTTGGATTCTATATGTGCTCTATAGTTTTATATTAGAAATGCAGTATGTGCTTCATTGTCTTGCGCTGTATCCATTTCCTTTTAATGACATGCAGTGTGTTACCCTCTCTCTGACGCCTCACATTGTCATGTGTCTGTAGCGGCCTGCGAAGACTTCACAGCTCTTTGACCGTTTATTGAAGTTCTGTAACAGCAGGCAGAATAACGACGGGACCGAAGGGCTGGTAGGATCACTGGGGTTCGGGCTAGCGGGGTAAACAGGGGCATGCAGGGTCGGTAACAGGCGATCCGTCCGGGACAAAACGCCGGAGAGTCTGGCACAGAAGCTGAAGAACATCCTGGCAGCGAGTGGGTGAGTGACTGAGGGCCGTGAGTCGGGTGGACAGGTGTGTGTGATTGGGCTGACGAGGTGAACGTGCCAAGCAGGTGTACAGAATAAACTGATTAGCTGGAGTGAGGCGGATGTGGACCTGAACTGTGTCCTCATGCATCAATAGATGATTGTAAAAAAAATACCGTATTTTGACAGGCTCAGCCATCAGCATGCATTTCATCACACTTTTAGCAACCAGGGAACAGCGCTGAGAGAAGCTGTGCTTGAGACAGAAAGACACTTTTGATTTGTCTTGTCTGTCAATATATGGATGGGAATCAGGGATGAATTTCCTTGACAGAGCCTCAAATGACTTGAGCACATGCTTAGCCTTTTTTTTAGGGGCTTTTATTTTGATTTGCACCAGCACTGGATGGAAAGGAGCCTGCTTCGTGTCTCTCCATCTCAGCCCCTGTGGACCAGTCGTGGCCTTGCTCTAGTCCAGCGATGAGACGCCACTGCACTGATTTACTATTCAGAGGTTATTCATCGCCTGTGGATACAAAGACTATTGAATTATTTTCTTGGAACTGCCACGACAGGGCCATAGCAGTTCAGAGCGGACAATCTGCATGAACGGAGACAAGGAGGAAGGTAGAGAGATATGTCTGATCCCTCTTATTGCTCCAGGCAACTTCCTGTTTCTCTGATCGGTCATGTGCCGGTGAAAAACAGAAACGGGTGTGCTGCTCTCAGTCGAGGCTGTTGATATTACCAGAGATGTCAGCAAAGTTCACTGTCAAAGGTGAGCTGTGCTTTGAGGAACTATAGTTCTCAGGTGTGTATGTCAGGTCTAAAATAATAGACTATATTTATATTTAAATGCATTTCCTTTTTGCTAATAACATCATGTTGTTAGTTTAGACCTGCCATCAGTGAAGCAAACCTATATTAGCAGTGCAGAGAGTGGCCCATTGTCTGCCTTTTGATTTAACCCTTTAGTCATGTGAAGAGATATTCTCTATGTTTTTAAGTGCAAATGTCCATTGATTCTAAAGGACAGAGAGGTTTTTTACCCATTTTCCTATCACCCATGTGGACTGGGTATTGATATTCAATTAAAAATGCACATTAAAATTACAGGACACAAACATATTGAAATTATTTGAAAACTTCTACAAAACTAAAAAACATGTAACGGCACCAATCTCTGTATCTAGAATTCGGTGCGGTTGAGTGGCCTTTGCTCAGGGGGTGCCCCGCAGGAGCATGTTATGAGCATTGATTGTATACAGTGCAAGTATTGTCAAATGTAACTCTGCCTTTTCGGTTTTCTAAGCTATCTGTCCTCAACATCCGAGGACACAGGCGCCGAACACCTGCCCAAATAAATCTACTGTCTGTTGCAGGATCTCCAGGGCTGCAGGGAGGCCCGTCTTTATCCAGCAGGAGATGCATGTGGTTCAGATCTTAAGAGAGTCATAATGACATTGGCGATTGGAGTATCAACAGGCCCCCACAGCTGTCAGAAAGCGATGGACCCTGGGAATGCATGACGAAGTAACCGCTTGCCCTCGGCATGTGGGTTGCAGTACGTGTTAATGTCAGTACACACAGCAGGCACATGTTTTCATCCCTGTGAATGTTATGTGGATGGACGCCTCGCTTCTTGTCCAACACACTCACAGCTCTGCAGCACATCAACAACTTCATCCTTTGACCCATTCAACTGTTTTTAAGCATCAGTGTGGAAAGTTGTGTCATCTATTGAGTCCTGTTGGGCTACATCTTTGAACACATGCCGAAACACGGTCAATGACTAGATTAAAAAAAAGGTCACCATAGAAATACAATTTCACAACAAAAATCTGCTTTAAATCAATCCAAAGAGACATTTTGAGACCATTGTATGCATTGTGTGACCCAAAATAGCCTTGAGTTAAGGCAAAGGGATCTATAGGGCATTGCAAGGTTTCCTCTGTTCATGAACCATGCTAATGTACCTCCTGTCCGGGGGCTGATTCACGAGCAGGGGTCAGTCCTTCAGAGTGTATATCAGGTTCACAGTTTGTTGCTTTTAGCAGCTGTTGCATTCAAGAGCCTGAGTTCCTCCTGCCGAATCACAGGCATGAGTGAAGGGAGGGTGGGCGTTGTCCTCAAGGGCCCGAACACGCTGGCAGATTAGTCAGGACCTTCACTACGTACCACGACCCGGCCCCGAGAGGGGTTACATGTTCTTCAAACCCCGCCCACGCCGGTCTGTCTCCAGGCTGGCAAGGCAAAGGCAGCCCAGGGTAGGTGGTCCGGCCCTGTTCACCCCTTTAGCCGCGTGCACAGGCTTCTTTAAACAAAGTGGGTGCCTTCACTAGCTTCCCCTCAGCCTGTGGACGTCATCAGGCAGTTGATGTGGCGTTTAGCTGGAGAACCATTTACTGTGCCCTCCGGAGAGGGAGGGAGAGAGACAGGGAGCCGTTGCCAGCTGCAAGACTTAGACCACAGCAGCCCCCCCGTGCCAGTTGTTTGACCAGATAACTGTGGGTCAAAAAGGTGGGGAAACCACATCAAATTCTCTGGCTCTGTCGAAGCTCTGATTAAAAAAGTCAAACCCTCGGACCAACCAATTCTTTCACTACACAGTATATTCAGCGACCCTCTATCATAGCCTGCCTCTAGCAGGTGATCCTTCCCCAAAACATGCTTGAAAGTGCAAAAAATATCTTATAGAAGGATGTCAAGTCTTAATAAGTTAAGCATTAAGCATTTTACAATTTGTCAAGCGACAAACTATAACTGAAACTCCCATAGAATCACAGTTCTTATGTCAAAAAGTAAACACTTTGATTTACGGAAAAAAGAGTGAAACAAAGGAAAGTTGAAGCGTTTGACATTATTTTGAGATTGAAATGTCAAACCTAAAGAATCTGTCAATCTTTACGTTTTTCTAATTAATCTCTGGGTAACATTGGTGTGTGTGTCATATGATAAATATATAAGAGAAGCTCTTGCCAAATGTGCCTACCTGACATTGCATAACAAGTGCGGCACTGTTACACAAGTGTAAACTCAAACTTTACTCCATGTTTCACGGGACCCCAACAGCAAGTCCTGTATTTGTTTGGACAACGGAAAAAAATATCTGTATAAAGAAATACCCAAAACATACTTTTTAAACATTTCTTCGGTTTGCAAAAAGGCACAACGCCAACATTTCAGCTTGGCAACAGGGACCGTGCAGAGCCTTTGATCATTAATGGAAAATATCCATGATTATTTAGGTAAAAAAAAAATCTTCAGTACTTCAGAGAAGTACCCAAAGGTTTTGAAGGAACTGGTATTAACTGTCTCTCCACACGAAGGGCCCAATCAGTGCAACTAAATGACCTGCACATTATCTCGTGGAAACAGGACATTGCTATCAAGTCATACTGAAGTCTTTTCTCAGGAATTTTAACTGCAGAAAATCTCCTTCTGGCACACCACTGTCACTGATACAAGGCCATATCCGTATCAGTCAAGAGCAGTTGAATGACTCATTAGTAGCTGCCATGAAGGCCACTTGGCTGCCCACTTTATCATTAATCAAAGCCCTGTGACCCTAATGGTAAGCAATAGTGTGTAACAAGCAGTGCCATCTGAGGGCTTTGATCAAGCAGTGGCCTGTTCTCTATCACACAGTTGGGTGGCCTTGTGTTGCAGGCCCTGCCCCGTCCATGGGGACAGGGGTTTGAAAAGGTGGCTATCTCAAATGTCCTCCCCTCCTCCATATCGTTCTTCTGCCCTCCCCGCCTCCCATTTCTCCAGAAGATGAAAGCTTTAAGAGGGCACGCTGGTCTGATCCCAACCGCTGACATGAATTTTTGATCAATGGCTTGGTGCCTCTGAAGGGGCCTTTTTCCAACACTGCCCGCGCTCACCAGTCTCCTCGCCTCTGATGGCAACCCCTCCACTCCTCCCTTTTCCTCTCACTCTAAAGCTTAGGCAACTCCAAATGTCAATGATGTTAGTTTAGCCATTGTACACGGCTGGCCGCATCTGAATGGCTGACTTGTCCCCAGGCCAGCCCCCTACAATGGCCTCCTGTCTCACTCTGACTTATTCTCAGCATTTTCCCCCCTCGATGAAGAGAGGGCTCTCTCTCTCTCTCTCTCTCTCTCTCTCTCTCTCTCTCTCTCTCTCTCTCTCTCTCTCTCTGGAACTCTGTGGCGCTGTGCTGAGAATCCCGGAGCTGGAGTTAAACTGGAGGAGAGGGAGCCGGAGATCAAGAGAGGTGGCCAAAAACTGAGAGAGAGGGTGTGCAGGAGAGATGGCGGTCGGCAGGTCAGCAGGGAGGTGGACCGTGACAGGGCAGTAAGCGCTTTTATAACCAGAATTGTTACAGTGTGCTCTGCCAATAATTACCAGTCTTGAGGAACGGCGGTAAATCTGGCTTTCACAGACTTGCTAAGCTTGTTAGAGTGCTTAATCGGACATGGAAAGAGTGTGTTGTAACGCTGAAAGAATTGGGGACTGAGAAAATGAAGAGTGACGAGAGGAGATTGGGTGGTGTTAAGAGCGGAGGTTACAATAATACAATAATCATATATGTTAAATGTACGGATCAGGATGGGTTGAAATTCCTCATCTTTGAGAGAGAGACAGAGCACTACTCCGAATGAAAAGCTGCGGAACAGAATTCAGAGCATCCAGGCCACAAACCTGATTCAGGGCCTTTCACCACGAGGCTCATTAACTCCACCTTTCTCAATATCATTGCGCTCTCCGAAACATATTTATTTAAGCGTATGAACGTAATATTAATATAACAGCTGCCGAATGGGTCAAGTCGGAAACAAACACAACTTACCCTCACTTCCTTTTGATGGTTTCTATTGACCTTGAACATCTGGAGCAGAAGGATACAAGTCACATAGTGTTACGTTCTTTGGAAGAAATTAGGTCATCATGTTGGCTTTAATTATAATTATCTTTACATTTATAAATCATATTTTTTGCTCGCTTATCCATTCAGGGCTCCACCATTCTTATTTGAAGAACGTGTTTTAGTATTCAAGTATTCTGATTGAATTGCTTGGTTTTTTGCCGTCTGGGAGTCAGGAACGTCCACATCTGGAGGGCACATGCCTTTTGAGACAGATGTAGGAGGGGTAAGAGATCACGCAGACCTTTTATTGCAGATTAAAGAAGAAAAGTAAAGAACAACAGGGATGTACAAACCTCTAAAGTGGCTCCAAGGCTGGAGAGCACAGAATGAGACTGATCAGCATCACTCAGACATGTGATGACATGTTGGTTTGTTTCTACAAAGAAACAGGAAAGAGGCTGAGGGAACTGACCATTAATAAAAAGCCCTGCTATGTGTATATGTGGTTACATTTAGAATGTGGGGTAAAAATCTGACTTCCCTGCTTCAAATTGAGACTTCATTGCAAATCCCTTTTCTCCTACTGAGGATTGTTAAAACCTCGGACCGTCCTTCTTTAAAAGTAGATTGTTACGTGACGTGCTGCTTGTGTCGATTCTTTGTTCCCCCTGGTCCTCCGCTACTCGCTCTGCTCAGACATGTTTCTCTCTCCCGCCCCTGAATTCCCTTCTTTCAGAGGGAGGTCAGAGGTCGGGGACTGCGACCTAGCCTGGGGGTGGGTTGAGAGCTCACCCCTCCCTCCCTTCTTTGAGAGATGGGCATTCCTACCCATCTCTTTATTTTGTATACACCTGAGTCCCTTATTCTCTCTCGGATCAACTGACAGAGTGCAGAAAGAGCGGCAGTATCCGGTTTCCAGCTGTATTTTGGAAAGTTCAAACGGATCAATAACTGCTCCACAGCTGGTCGTGTGGAGTCCTTGTGCCTTCGAAAAAATAAGAAAAAATTGAAACAACACTGGAACCCGTCCGCCATGTGTGTTGGCTCAAAAGCAAAAGGTTGCCGGCGTTGCATTTGCTTCTCATACGCGTTTAAACAACTAGCCTGGTCCCCACTCCTCATTCCACATTTTGTTAAATTAAATAAAGCTTATGTCTCCTCACTTTGCCCCGAGGGAATGTTTACAATCCGTTCTCAAGAAATTTCTTGTAAGTCTGTAGGCCGTCTTTGTACAAAAATGTAAAAAATGTAAAAACAGTTCATCTGTATTTATACTTGTATTCATTTTTATGTTTTTTTTTTTAAATCCTTTTCTTTCTTTACGTCCTCTGCCATTTTTGTTATTGCTTTTCATGACATCATATTATTAACTTCTCGTCCATATTTGACCTTTCCTTTAAAGTGAGTTGTGCCGAATTATTAATTATTTTCCAGTTCTCTGTTTTGTGATTTACACCTAAGCCAAAAAGAAAACGGATAGAATACTAATCCAAATATTGACAGAGTGTAGTACTGGAGCTGAGGCTACGATTGCTCATAAACTGTTGAATTCATACTTTTCACGAGTTTAATGACAGGGAGATTCCGCCCGTAAGCTGTTGACATTCTTTTGCTCCTCGAATGCAATTATCTTTCCCCATTTGTCTGTTTTTGTTTTCCCTGTCTTTGCCTCTTGTTCTCATTTCCTGTTTTGAGCTGCACCAGGCTTCGAGCCCCTTCCCATAAGTATGGGAGTGTATCGGTTATTTACAGCCCCCAGGGGCTACCTGTCATTCTCACAGCCCGATTCTGATTGCCATGGTGACACCCAAATTCCACAGTCCACAGGTCCCGACCCCCACCCGCTCCACCATAAAGCTCTGACCCCTCACCTCCACACCTGGGTGGATGCAGGTCACGGAACGTACTGCCGTTGGTTAGAGACGGGGGGAGATGTCGATGGCAGCGGAACAAAACCCGCATATTGATTAAGCTCATTCTGAGATGGCTTCCTGACTTCTTTTCTAAATGTTTTTCGTTGTTATGACGAAAGATTCTCTACACGCAATAAGATCATTATAATTCATGAAAGGATAATAGCCTTGTGGGAAATGTACAAAATTAACAAAGACAGTAACTGTTAATCCTTTGCCAAAATTGACTGTGGTGCCTTCCAACCTAAAACCTAAAACTTTTTTTTTAAATGTCGAGGTTTCTATTCTCATTAGGGTTAAAATATAACTTTTCAGCTAGAATGACAGTTTGCAACTATAAAGATAGATCCGATGATGTTTCTGCCTGTTTTAGAGTCACAATTAATACATCTGTGACCGTGGCCCCTGCATAATTATTTGAAATGTAATGAATAGATCTTGAACAGTTATCTTATCAAGGGATGACACATGGAAACGTATAAAAGCAAACATTTTCAGTTTTTTGTAAGGATCTAACACATGTTAACTTACTAAATAGTGAGCTTCAGCCTTTTCAACAAAGCCGGGTTTGCCAAGCAAAACTAACCGGTATCACCCGCATGTGAGTGTTGCATTGATACTCTGATTCAACTCACAGCAGGATGTGAATTTCACATGTTTATTCCCACATGAAAAAACTCGTTATATGTTTTTAAAAAGTCATGAGCTGTTGTGAGATAAAAATTGAAGGCCTTCTTCAACACGAAGCAGTGGGCCTGACGTATCTGAGGATCGGTTTCATCCCCGTGTATGTTTCCCTGTGTGGTTTTCTCGGGACAGCAGCATGAATGTGCCTTTATAGACTGAGGGAACACTTCTCCAATTGGTCACACACAATTGGTGCCTGAATAGGTGTGTCTCTTCAGTTCACCACCAAAGGTCCACCATAGTGGACCTTTTGCTATGCATATGGAGGGAGCCAGAAAAGGAAAAGACATTAGAAGGTGATAAGATGTTGCATGCTGTGACCTCGTGACCTCCCATCGGAGGCTGAGTTACAAAGTTACAGACTGACGCCAAGTTTAATCTGTTGACAACGTCATAAAATTCTATGGAAATCCTCCAATTTCTTCCATTTAAAACTGGAAAATCACATAAGGTTGGTCTCACTTTCTGGTCTGAATGATGTTGGTAGAAAGGAGGACATGTCTCTCTTGTAGAGAAAAAATAATCATCCTGTTAACATGCGCCATGAAAATCTGTTGTGTGAATGGATAATAAAGTTGGGTGAATAAACTGCACCTCAGGCTGGATTACTGGATTATTATTACTGGGTTTCATGCTTTCCCCTACTCATATTTAGCAATGTAATGTATTGGCCCACCTGGCGCTACAGTGTAACTGTAGAGTATTGTTGTGCACTGGGTGCCCGCTTGTCTACTCATGATTGAATGGACTGTGTAGCGTATAAGAGAGTAATCCAGGCAGTCGTTATAAAGTCATGAAGGGAATTCATCTGTCACTGGGAGAACTTTTCTTGAACTTATTTATTTGGTGTTGACTTTTAAAACTGTCTACATAAAATCCACCCTCCAATACGTTTGCACGGTTGTCTGCAATGTTCAGTTTCATGGAAGTCTCTGACCAATTCCTGTATTTCCTGTTGTGTTTAATCCACTTTTGGCGCTTCCTTCAGTTTCTCATTTGCACTTAATACCTTTGGATATGTCGTGGGTTGTGTGCAGGTTTGAAGAAGCTGATAGCATAACAATGGCGAGAAAGACAGACTCGGTGGAAGATTTCTCTCTTCATGAAGATTAACGGGTTGTGCAAAGTGGTTGGTCTTTGTTTTAAATAGAGGAAATTGATAAAGAAATCTAAATAAAAGGCTACTTTTTCTTTAACAGGCTGTTAACCCATCCGCTGCGTTTCTAAACGTTATAGTCCGGACCAGGAGCCATTCACAAGCACTTTCCCCTCTGGAACAACTGGTCAGTCTTGTGGTACAGATCTAATTGGGCAGACATTATTGTTGGCTGTGAGACCGGGTTGCTGGTCTAACGCTTGGTGCCAAGACGCCAATCACAACGCTCTGTTTTCCCATCTGACTGCTCCACACCCCGTGTGACGCCCACCTGTGCATCAATGTTTCTTTGCCCGTCTTCTGAGCCGTCTGTGATTGGGCCAAACAACACAACCATCTGCCCAGGGCCCGGCTCCTGTCCTCTGAGACATGGATCATCAGGTTGTTATTCCAGTATAAACCTCAGCAGAAGTTCTGGAGCCCCGGCGCTCTGGCACACCTCTGTATGGTCTCGTGGACGTTAGGAGCGATTCCACCGCTGGCAGTTGTGAGGTTGGAGGACCAATGTATCGGTTATATAAGCACTGACAACAAGTGGTTGTCAAACAGGCCATAACATCCAATACTAATGACTCTTGTTCAAACGTTTCGGGTACTGCTTTTATTTTTTTAAATAATAATGCTAATTCAGTTTTGATTATGATTCATTTTATTGTTTATTTTATTGGTTTTGCATTAATTCTATACGCGAATAACTGATCATAATTGAAGACATCTTTTTTGTGTTTTTCTTGCATTTGATTAAACTTCTGTCTACATTTCCAATATGGCTCTTCCTGTACTATTATTGTTCAGAACCTTCTAAACTTGCATGTGTAGCTACACTATATCATTCCATACCTATGCATACATACATGCAGTATCTGAGTAGTAAATGTATCTATTCCTTTGCTTACATTCACACCTATAGTGCGATGAGTGTCTTCACTTTTTGACTCCACTTTACAGGAGAACATCTTACAACCCTTCAACCTACAACCTCTCCATCAACCTCATTTCACACAATCCTTTTTTGCAGTGTTTGTGCTCTTCCCTCCTCCGTTGTCTTTCTTTGAAAACGGCTTTCAATATCCTGGGCAGCCGTCTTCAAAGGCAGCGGACGGGGGGGGGGGACGGGGGGGGGGGGCGCGAGAGGCTGAGTAGGATGCCAGAGGCGCAGAGACAGCTGGGAGGCAGGAGACGCCGAGACGAGATCAGAGGCTTTGAGTTTCTGCCCGCCGTCGTTCTCTGAGCTGCTACCCATGCTGCTTTCACACCAACACGCACGCACGCGCACACGCACTCACACACACACACACACACACACACACACACACACACACACACACACACACACACACACCGACAAACAGAAGTACAGCTAAAGACAAACATAACTATGTATTAAAAAACAGTTATACACACACAAACTAAAAACATACAGTGAATTATTCATAATTTAAAACCTCCCGCAAAGAAACACCTGTCATGACTCGGCACCCTGCGACTCGGCAGCAGAGGTTTTCTGAGGCTGCAGAACTTTTATTCCCAGGTGATGAAGCGCTGAGGGAAGAGTGAAAATGATGTTATTGAATGTGCATAATGTGTTGACTTTGAAACTGATCCCGTTCGGCTGGAAGGAACACAAGCCTTTTTTATTGGCAGCTATCTTGCTCAACACATTTTAGTGATTAATGCATGCAAACTCACTTGAAACATCTGTCCTGCTTCGTCATCCAACTGTGTTTTGGCAAAGCATTTGGGTTTTGGCTTGTCTATTGCTTGATGGCTTCGTTGGCCTTCAGAGCCAGGCCAGGTAACGTCCCATTGGCTTTTGTGATCACAAATATGAGGAGCTTTTAAAGATTCTGGTGCCAAATTGCAACACTATCTCTCTTCTTTATAATTATAGCTTTCTAGTAGCCTTTGGAGCTCAACGTAACAGGAAAACAAATGACGTCCTAAAGGTCTTGTTCAACTCACACAGACCATGGACCAGTGCCCTAGGGCATTATAAATTATTCTACGAAGGCCCCATTTAGTGGCACCAGCTTTTCAATAAACTCCAATATAAACAATCCTGCTACCTAAGTGGACCATAGGAGTATATTCCTAATTTGAAAGAAGACACTTTGAAAGATGCGTTCAAAGTGTCAATGATCAATGTGTCCTGCAAATCATATTTTTTGGGGAGTTTTTCCTGTGCCGATGTGAGGGTCTTGGGACGGAGGATGTTGCATGTGTACAGACTGTAAAGCCCTCTGAGGCAAATTTGTAATTTGCGATTTGCGAGACTTGCGTTTGTGTCACGTGTAAAAAAAAAAAAAAAATGTTGACATGTTGTAATATGTGTCGTTAACTTAAATTTGTTAGTTGTGCAAGTCGTTAGTCACAAGAGTTTTTAGTCGGGCAAGTTGCTAGTTGCCTGCTAGTCACGTGGTTTGCTACAAAGTAAGGTCAATGCCGATGTTTTTCCAAATAAGCCCTGTGTAGACGGAAGTTTTACTTTGAAAGGACACTATGCACGTGTGATGGGAAGAGCTCCCCCTCCCTCCTACCTGTTTGACCACACCACTCTAATTGGTGATTCCCAACAGGTGAGGCCAGATGACTTCCTGGTTCTCTTTAAATGCAGGTTTTGCCCCAGGCTCTCCCAACTCCACACTGGTCGGAGGAACGACCTACATCTCGCCCAGGTGCCGGGCTGAGAGCTGAAGGGGGCTTGTTACACAGCTCCCACCTCATCGGTGCAGCATCACCATGTGTGGATGTATAATGTGCAACTCCCAGGAACGGGGAAGTGATGTCTGCTCCGGGTGCTGTAGCTGAGCTTTAGCTGCTGTGGTTTTTGCCCTCGCTGTATTTTTAGACTAAGATTTAACCAACATGAAACTTACCTGTGAATTAAAACTACACATTGTTTAGATCTAGAAATTCACCTCTATGCTCCTTTTTCTTAAGACTTAAAGAACCTCGATTCAGTGTGGTATTCCCTGGGTGAAAGTCCCAGAGTGGCGTTGTCTCATTGTGACCAGGCGCACTTGCTGCCCTGGTGACACACGTAATGAGCGCAGACCCTCACGCGTCTGACTTATTGGAAACTAACACCGGGGAACTTCTGTTTAGAAATGCTCAGTGACGCTCACCTCAAGTCTCACCTCAAAACCAGAGTGTTGACTGCTCCCGTATTCCCAGAGCATCAAGCACTCCCAAAGAAAAATATGCAGGAGTTGCAGAGGAAAGCCTGAGATTGAGTATGAAAGGGAGAGAAAATGAGACAGTAGGGACTCCGGCTAGAGAGGGGTTGGGGGGGAGGGTGAGCGGTGGGGGAGTAAGGGTGAGAGGGGAGAGTGAGGGAGAAAAAGAAGGGGGGAATGGTCTTTGTTAATCCCTCCACATCTGGCTTCTATTAGGACATGGGGGCCACTAAAATAATGTTTTTCACCCTACAAGCCTTTCTGTGCTATAAATTACCCACCAGCCACTGTGCCTTCTTTACTAAAACTCGTTCAGTGGGCCGGTTTTTGTTTCTCAGGCATTCAACAATTCCTCCCCCGTCTTCTTGTCCTCTCTGCTTTCTCGATTTTGAAAGTCCTTCCAAGCGCAGGCGCAGTAAAGTAAGGCATCTCCTCCTGTCAACCTTCCACACTTCCCCTTTTTAAGCGTCATTCTAACTTTGTTGATCTCCCTAAATTTGGATTGCCTTCGTCTTCAGCGGTTGGTAGATGGCCACTCGTATACCAGAGACCTTTGGAAGTAATGCCATGGAGTTCGCTGATAGGGCTAATCCTATCTCCGCTTTGCTTCGGTGGGTTTCATTTTGCGTGCTCGCTGGTGAATCAAAAGCGCACAACAGGATGAATAGCTTATATCTCGTATACTGCATTGTTTTTCATGAAATAGACTGTGGCGATACCGTCTCACACTAGTAAAACTTACAATAAACTGCAGCGGGGCCTTGGCATGTGACGAGCCTTTAACCTGGACTCTCAAAGGCCAGATCAGTGGCCCCCCTTCAGTCCCTCAGCAGTGAGATGGTCAGCCAGGTTGGATCTGTTAGAGCCTCATCACCAGGGTTTAAGCAGAGTTCAATGTGCAGAGTTGCTTAAAAGTGGTGGGATTGCATGTATGGAGCTGGAGACGTGAGGTCTGATGGCTGCTGAGATGGCAGAGGCCTCGTGGAGGAGGAGGGAGGGGAGCCGGTTTGAAGGGGTGAAGGCCGGCAGGTCAGTGCCTCTTCACCAGTAACACCAATTAGATAAATAAGAGCTGACAGCCTAGAGGATGAAAGGCAGAGGATCGACTAATGCATAAATTCAGGCGGTAACGAGGAACTGCTCAAACCTGATTTTATAGCTACTAAGCACCTGTTTTAGGTGCCAGGAAGCCAGGGCTTCTACAGGTGATCCCCGATACCCGGAAACATCTGCTCTGAAACCAGAACCACAGAACAGCCTACTTCTTTGATGACAGCGCAAGTACTCGATACACGCATGTTGTCATACACGCAAAGTAAAAACAGTGAATGAGCGAACCTGCACATAATTCATTCATTCAGTTGGCTATTATAAAGCAAGATTCAGGTTATCTTTCTTGCTAACCTCATCAAGTGTGGCAGATGTTTTGCTTTGGCTCAGTTTACAATGATCAAATAAGAACCAAAGGGCGCTCACCCATCCCGTCTGCTTCACTAGAGAGCAACAATCGTCCCCTCAAAGGGAAAAGGGCGCTTCACAGGTTTTCTGTTGGCATCATCGAGGGAAAAACTGTGTGATGTTCATGAAGAGAGAAAACGAGGTATCGTATATCTATTGAGCAGGATTTATGGGCAATAATGTGGCAACTTTTGGCAGAGTCCTGCTGGCAAACTACAGGATCATAGGAGCCTTTAGAGGCGATTGTGCAGACGTGTTTCAGCACAGCGTAATTCTAGATGGTCAAGGTCTATCATCGGAGTGGAGTGTATGTTACCCATGAGCGGGTACACATTGTGTCAGCGGGTCCTTTGCTTCATATTTAATGTTTTCCCTGTGTCTTCTGTCCGTCCCTCCATTACTCCATCTCATAATTACCTTCTGCATAACCCAATCCTTCCTTTGCCTGTCTGCCATGTCATCAGCGCGCTGAGATTGACTGTCCAGATGGACAGGTCCATTGGGTTCAGTCGGACAGTCAGTGTGATTTTTTTCCAAAATTAAACAACGGCCTTTGAAACCACTCAGCATCTCTTAGACTCTTTCTTTAGATTTCTAATGCATATTTTGTGATCTGATTATATTAAAGTGGAGCGCTGCTGTTGCTTTGTCTGTGTGCCTGCATATTGCAAGTGTATCCTCAGACTGTTCTCTGTATCTCAGCTTAGAGCGGGAATGTCTAAATAAGAGATGAGGAACGAGATAGACAGTTGGAGCGCTGAGGTTGCGGTGGCGGGCCGTCCCACCCGGCAAAGCCCCGAGATTCCAACACGGGAATGTCCCACATTTTTCTATGGTAAGAAAGGACCCAAACATTCTTTCAAATGGCAAAGTAGATGTATGTCAACCATGCTCAGGATATTAAAACCCAGGTCATTTTTCTGTCATGATCCATGGGATTATTTGTATGGATGTAGGGACTGTGAGTGGGTATGAAAAGAGGAGGCTATCCTTCCACGCAGGGGTCTAAGATATCAAAGCCAGAAGGCTGTGGGGAGGATGGAGAGGGTGGATGCAGCGGGAGAATTTCGGGGCAGTGGGGGTTTGGCTTTTGTTGCAGCTCCTTCCACCAGGATTCTCTGAAAAGATCATTCGCGCTGACCGATTCGTCGCGGCTCCGGGCTCTTTCCTCTGGTTGGTCGATGCCACCGAGCAGATTTTGGAGCTACAGCAGGGGGCTCGGATGATTCCAGCTCCCTACTCTCACACCGCAGGACGGTCTCACAGCACCAGCAGCTCACACTCACAACCTGCTGAACCAGGGGCCCGCAGGCCCACCGGCTCACAACACACTCCTCTCGCTCGGGTGACTCTCAAAGCCAGACTCACACTTAGAGCTGTTCACTTATGCTTCCTTACATCAAGGATAAACATAAATGCTTTCCTCTTCAACTTAGTTTGCTTATAGAATGTATTATGTGTGCTCACTGACCATAAGGGAATCCACTTGAAGGTGCTATTGACAAACTAAACAGTTTGTCATGGGGTCACAGCTCTACGCCTGGTTGACAACAGATTACAAAATGCACATAGAGCCACTGCCCTTGATGTAAAATACATGAATGATACTTTCGGCAGCTGGAATACTACAGTCAGCCATTACCTGCGCATAAGACTTCTGTCAGTTGCTACTATAATTTAGTCTAAAAGAACATGAACAGCTTATGCTGCTTATGGTTATTATTGATATTATTTAATGTAACAATTGAGTGAGGGTACTTTTTGCCAGTCATTGCTGAAAAAAGCAAATCTACCCGCGTTCAATATAAAACTTTTAATCTAATGCAAGAATAACAACGTTTTAGATTTAGTTTTTAGTGTTAAGGACTTTTCAGTTTTGTTGAGGTACTGCGTGCTGTTTTTTCCCAAACAGAGCTAACTGCCCAAGATAAAAGGAAAGAAAGACGCCCATGGCTAATATTAAGACCTACCCTCCCGTTGAGCAACTTAATTAGTGTGATTAGTGTAAGGATTACTTGACTGTGTGATTTGAGGTATCCCGTTTCATGTCCCAATAGCTCTGTGGCTCTTTGTTTCTATATTTTGCTTGTCTGCCACAGCAGATAAGAGTACATATAGTAGTTTTGTAATTACTCTGCTTTGCATCAAGAGACTGATGCTTGATGAAGGTCCTGGGTCACATGCAAGCCCTTTCAAGCAGAGTTTGGAATGATATGCTATCTGGAAACATCTGCAGGCTCTGGAGCTAAAACAGTTCCCAAAAGCTGCAGAGAAAATGGCCATCTGGACCATCCTCTGGTGTTCCCTTCCTCTTTGTTCTGTTTTTTATATGCCAACAAATGTATACAAATGAAGAAAAAACTATTTAGTTTACAATATATTGGCCTGAAATTATGAAACTAGCGAGAACTTAAATCGTGGATAGGTTAAATAGGGCCATATACTAAATCTTCTCAAGCCGCTTTTCATTTCAAAGCTTTAATTCCTAATATAAAAATATAGTGATTCAGTTTTAGGGTTTGGGGTTTTCCAACAGCTTGTTGAAAATGTGTCAGCCTGAGCCGGGACAACTGCCACTGATGTGTTCATCACGCCGATTTCACGGCATATTTGCCGATCCAATTACTTGAATAAAAATGTCTGTGTGTTTTTTCCCACTTTTTGATTTTCCTGCTGTCCCAACCCATGCAGAGACAAGCAGCTAATGCTGAGTGATTCAAAGCAGGAGGCGCGCATGGGATGGAATTCCTGATTGATTGAAATAATGAACAGTTCAGTTTGTCAACGTTAAAGCCAAAGGGTCAAAGGGCAACGCTTCTCTAAGAACAGACAGGAGTTGTCTTATCCACTAAAAAACTCTGCCTGCTGTGGCTCAGGCTCATGTGCGAGTTCGGGTCTCTTTGAAGCTCGGCGCTCCTGTGGGTGCGGCGCGGCGTGACTCAAGCAGAACAGGGTGAGGAGACCTATGAGCCGAGATGTTCTGGTTGTGGTTATCGTTGTGCGCTGTATGCTGGCATCCAGGCAGCTCAGCATGTAGGAGAGATAACAGTCCCTCAGAAGGGAGAGTGGGGGAGAGCGAGTCAAACCATCCACCTTTTAATACCATGTGACCAGGCCTCCACCCAGACCTCCGCTGCAGACAATTGAAGTCTGAGCCAGTAATGCACATCTGTGACTTATTTTATTGCTGTTCAAATTTTGCGTCGGTATGCGCAGAGGCCAACAAACAAAGCATAGTTGCACCTTGTTCTCATATCCCTTACTGAATACTCCCTGCCTCCTGCCTTCTGCCTTCCTCTCTCCCCCCACGGGGAGACCCATTTGGGCTCACAGAGGCATGCATTACAGAGAATGCAAAGGTACAGATCTTATATTGAAGCAGCATTCCAGTGTAGCCCCCACGGGGTAGATGATAGAGTTTTACTTAAAAGGAAAAAGGCATGGGGGGAGACTTCAAGTCTGAAGAGGATATTAGAAAAATACATTGAAAAAAAATCCCCTCCGGCAACTTTTTTTCACTTGCAGGAACAATTTTGTACCCGTCTTTCAGAGGGAAGTGTGCTTAGTTGAGAGGGAGTGGAAGAAAGGGAGGGATGCTGTTTTTCTGGGTAGTTCTGAGGCTAACAGGATATAATGAAAACCAACTGGCAGGCCGTCACTATCTATCTATCGTGGCGCAGGAGTGCATTGACATAGAGAGGAAAAACAGGCCCTCTCCTAATCTGCTCAGGCCTGCACTTCTCTTTTTCTTTGCCCCTTCCCCCCCACCCCTCTCCTTGTGTTTCATTTTCTAGATGGAAAACAGTTCTCAAACTGAGATGATGTTTTTCACAAAAGATGGATGATGTGAGTTGATTGTAGCTTTTCTGGGGTAATAGTACATTTTAATTTCTTGCAAACATCAAGAGCAAATGCATCAGAAGGTTCTGTACTTGAGATTCAGAGCAATTCAATTGCCGCTCCAGCGGCTCTCAAAGTGGCAGCGGCGCAGTCAGTGCATTGCAGCTAACGGTGCAAATTATGGCAAATGTGATACTGTAGCAGTGTGGAAATAGGATTGTCCTGCTACAATTAATTGCGCCTGCTGACCACTAGGGCGGCAGTACTATATAAGTGTGGCTCTTCTTCTCTGCCCTACTGATGCATCATTTCCGGGTCAGGTGTATGTCTGCGCAGGTAATGCACTAGCTGGCTTGGTTTTATCAGTTCCTCATGCTCAAAGCTGCATGTTTTCACTGCAGAGCGGCGACTGTGTGCTTCGTGCACCGTGCTCCATTTTGGCGGTTGGGCTTCTCAATCGGTGGTAAGTGTCCTCTCTCTCTTAGCTAGAGCGAACACTATCCCATAGCTAATGATGGTATGGTCCTAGGTAGATGTCTGCTGCCGCGGGGGGTTTTCTCTCTCTTCCTCCCTCTCCTTGTGCAGGTTTGACTGTGAAAACAGGTACGTTACTTGAAAAAGCCTGCAGTAACGTGGCTTAACAGAAATTAACAGAAATTGGTCCTTTTTGTTTGTGTTCATTTATTTTTCTTATTGTTTTGATTATGTGAATTGTGTTGGCCGAATTGATTTTCTTGTGAACGTTTTCTGTTTATAGTTTAGGTTCTGTCATACCGTCTGGGTTTAAGTGTTGTTGTAATTTCTTTTTTTGTTTTTATCCTTCCTAGTGGCTGGTGGTGGTGCTTGTGGTTAAAGGGGATGGTGGTGGTGGCTTCTTCACGTGCCGTGTTTCCCTGGAGTTGATGATCTCACTTGGTGAACTCTTGCGTGTGTGTGTTTCAAGTTGGTTTTGTTTATTCTCTTTCCTCTCCACCAGCTTTCCCCACCAGTACGTGGATCTTAATACATGATTTAAAGTTCGTTTTGTGATAGCTGTGTTTATGATCATGTATAATTTTATGAAATAAAATTGTCTTTGTAAACTGGGAACCACGGGCCTCGCTTATCTAGTGGAACGAACCCGCGTGCTTTTTAAGGTCTTATCCCAAGTGGCGTTGCCCGGCAGGATAACAAACCAACTCGCCACAATACCATAGCTAACAGTGTTACTGTCACGGGTACCGGCGGGCGGATGCTACTGCAAGGAAGATGGCTAGGACGATGTTACATCTACCAGTGGCTGTGAGCTAGCCAGTATGCGACGAGATACATTGACTAGCATGCAGTAAAAGCATAAGAAAGACACATAAACACTGGGATTTGTAATCGTGTATCTCCTTGTGCATTTGAATGTAGGAAATGAGGCTTAGACGGACTCCTCAGATATGTTGCGTCCCACTCTGTTGCATCGTGGAAGCGTTCTTTGGGTCAAACCCCCGGAAGGTATCCTGCAGGGGTGGGAGGGTGGTCACTTTGTGGTGCGATAACCTCCTGAAGAAAGCTCTTTCACACTGCTACTGCTTCCTAATCCACACACGTCACCAAGCCCAATATTAGCTTTCCTGCAGCTGGCAGGTCCAGATAATTAATATATGCATGTTTGTTTGATCGTGTGTGTTTCTGGACTCTGAGAGGCACGTGGCTCGGCCTGTTGATATTTTTTATTTGATATTTGAGAAAAGCCATAAGGTTCATAAGAGTTCCCTGTTTACTGTCTCTTGGATCAGGGCACCAAAGAATAACCATTTCATCAGCATTTGATTATTATTTGTTTGATAAATTGAATCAAACACAAATGTATAACACATTTACAAAGACACCGAAAAAAGCAATACATCTTACCATTTGAGAAGCTGACTGGTACTGTATATCTACAACTTAGTGTGGGTTTTTCAAAAGGAAAGTAAGTGAAATGAGTTATTAGACTCACATTAGCCAATGATATCAGTTTTCCTTGATCCTCTATTAGAGCTTTTCACTGTTTAACTCACTCCGCAGAGACATTTTACAGCCAACATATTTTATGGTATGATTATGGACATTATAACATTTGTATTGTTCATTGGCAAATGTTTATTAAAGTCTACCAAACTCAGCCAAAACCCTCCTTTAAACAAAAGAGCTGCAGTGGGTAACCGTGACATTTAAAAATATGAACACTGAACTCCAATGAATCAGGCACGACTTTTGATTTTGGTCATAAAGCATCTTTATGCAGCAAAAGGAAGCGCTGTGGTGCCTATTGTTCCTGTGAAACAGTCACAACTGCAGCTCTGCAGTTAAACGTTTGTTATCACTCCATCTACCCTTTTCCTAATCATCCATCATTAGTAGAGTACAACAGCCTCACCTCATTAACCAGTCCAGGCTCACTTTTCGCGAGAGCCTTTTATTCTCTCCACATGTATTATTGGCTACTTGAGCACTTAGGACCATCACCTCCACTACGTGATTTATAGCGTTTTCAGCAGAGATCAGAGACCGCGCCTGTGCTGCGCCTGTGAAGCCGGCAGCCTTTCCTGACACCCCGGGCCGGCCCGGGCGCTGGGGAGACACAGCTGGGCCCAACATGGCGAGAGGTGTGAAGTGCATGGGCTTAATGAGCTGATGGGAGAGGCGGATTACACAGGGGGTCAGAGGTGATGTGACCGGGGCCGCAAAGGCTGGTCTTAATATCCCTGAGCCAGATTAAAACAGAAGAGATTAACTCGATTGATGTGCAGTCACAAAGAATTCCTGTAAACCAAATTGCTCGTTCTGGGACAAGTTGACAGGTAACCTTTGTGTGCCCACCTATACAGAGACAAGGGGAAAACTTACTGCGAGAAAGAAACCATGAGAATGTACAGAGCCCTGAGGAATATCAGATGGGATTGTTGCTGTTGGGACGTGATTATTTCTTTTCCATAAAATAAATTTTAATTTTAAAGGCAAGTGATAATTACAATTCTTATTATCCTCTCGCCTTCATGTGCCAAAGTAAAATCATTCCCTTGTAAAAACATGTAACATGATCAATGTCTTCTGCAGGCAAATTATTGCAGAGTGTTTCCAAAAGACTAGTATTTATCTCTTTACAGATACTGTAAGAAGAGAGTCTGTCAATAGAGTAAATACATGTGTGCAACCACAGCATAGTGAGAGCACAAGCTGCTTGAACAAAATTCAACTCAAAAGTTCTTTCAAATTCTAAATGGAACGTCTTGTTATCTTCAATAGTTGTGAAAAGAGCAGAACGATATCAGTTAGATTAACGTTTTATAGGGAGAGAGTTCTCCAGGATCACAAAGACCCAATATGACATCACGATAACGTCCTTTACGAGCGCCGTGGGATGGACACCACACGCTGCAGCCGAGCATCTACTGTCTCACACTGTCTTTCATACTGTCTCACACACCGTCTCTCATAGTGTCTCACATGTACAGTGTTGGGATGCAGAGAATAATCTGGAAAGCCGCTGAATGTCGTGCTCTTCGTTCTGCTGGTTTATTTGGCGCTTAATAAACTTCTGGATTTTCCACATTTCAATTTATCAAATGTTGGATTATGAACAATAGATGTATACTGATTTGCCCAGACACAGATTCACACACAATATAAAACTGTTCAGCTACACATATATTCACATACATATGATACATGAACTGATACAGTACATATATCCTCATGACTATCAATAAGACTCAATGGGCTTGTTTTTTTCTTATTGGATGATGATAAAGCCTCCTGCCAGCAGGCACATTTAAAGAAATATAATTTGATTGATTAGAGTGATGAGGCACTTAAAATGAGCCTGTACAATTTCCTCAACATTTATTGTTAACTTGTGCGTGATACTTTCTCGGGCTTGTAGCCTCGCAGAGGCTTTATATCATTATATATAATTATATCATTATATGATTCATTTAATTTAATTTTGTAGCACAATATCACAAATTGGGCTCTCAGGGCTTTACACATGAGACGAGACATCCTCTGTCCAGAAACCCTCATATCGGCGCAGGAAAAACTCCCGAAAAGGCCTCTGATGGGGAGAATAAAGGCATGTGTACAGAATGAACAACGTGAAAGATGTACAGTATGTTCAACTCATCCAGATGAGTGACATCTGGTTCAAACTAAGCCGATCAGCCTTTGAAGAACCGAGATAGCCTGATGTCAATCATCTCGTTAACTTGAGCTTGGATAATGGGACATTTGATCGACTTACAGTTGAACCACGTACGAGGAACAGGGCCATCAGGACCAGGACCCTGGACCAACATTAACTAAAGAACTGACAAGGAGACAAGGGACACACGTAGTTCAAATACACAGGGAAGGTGCAGGTGATTGGACACAAGAGGAAACAATCAGGGACACAGACTATCACACTCACAGGGGAAAAGTTTACCCAGGGACACGACAGGCCGGAAGCCACAAAATAAAACAGGACATGAACCCACCCTGTGACACACTGGCTCAAAAAATAAATTATAGGTCATGATGAGGATGAGGATTTCACCTGCAGAACTATTCACTATTTTGTATGCTAAGACTTCTGTACATAAAAATCAAAGTCGACTTACGAATTATAACACATTTTGATTTACACTATTTTGGATAAGATTTCACAAAAATCCTTGTCATGTGTGGAGGAACCGGAGGCAGGTGGTCAAACCACTGGCGTCATGTGTAGCTTATTATGACAGCTGAGATGGGGGACTTAAGGGTCGTGTTAGCCACGCTGCCCTGACCTGCTGAGTTGAATCCCCCATGAGCACCCAAAGGGCAACCCGTCATTACCAGAGCAGCCATTTTAAGGCTGGTATGTCACTGTACCTAAATCAGCCTGATTCCCCCTAACCTCCCTGACCTCCAACAGTCCACAATCACAGATGTAAAACGAGTGTGTTTCCTGTTGGGCCATCAATCCACCCCAAGCCAGATTTCCCTTGCAAATCATTTGCTTTTTTTCTCTCTGTCTTCCATCTCATGAGCTCTGTCTTGAGCAAGTATGTTTCACAGATATATTCGATCCAATATTAATGATATCAACAAACTTTATAAGATCCTGATAACCGTTCATAACTTGAATTTAAAAGACCTCTGAATTTACAGCTTGAATATTGGTTGTGGTACAACCCCTTTTTTATATTTGGATCATAATTAATGCTGACCATTTTTAGTAGGGGTATTGGAAAAATGATTTAAACTGGTAATTTGCTAATCTGAAGCTATGTAAATTGACCATGCTATAAACCTGCCATTTTGAATGTGTTGACACAATACAATGCATGAACACATTTCACTGCATATTTTATTTTAAGTATATAGGTCTGCAGTGAGCTCAGTCCGTCAGTGCAGGCTAAGGAGGAAGTCCAGTGAACTCCTGCTGGGTTTGGACATTAACTGTGTGAGCACACAGAGCATGAAGCGTGCCTCTTTAGGGAGTGGTTTTTGTTTGCCTTTAACAGGAAACCAGGAAACCACAGGTACAGTCACACTGGCCTCATCACACTAACGGCCTCATTTGAAAACGTAGCGTCATCAGCACGGCCAACTCAGAGAAACCGCTCGCTGTGAAACACGGAGAAACCGCTCGCTGTGAAACCGCTAGCCAGCACCTTTCTCCGTACATTGCGAGCATTTAAACCCGCGATTGAATGGGCCTCCTTCTCTCTTTCCATCATGGAGCAGCTTGCCATGCTTTGACGGCAACGTTGCGACACAAAAGGGCCCTGACTCTTACCTTCCAGTATCCGTCCAAGCTGCTGGTGGAAAGGGGATACAGGGGTCGCAGGGACTTTTGTCCAGCAAGCCTAATTTGAAGCAGAGGCCTTTCTTAACAGCTTCATCTGGCTCCCACTTCTACTGTCTTTCCAGCTGTCCCCATGAGAGCAGCGATTTATGGAACAGAAAGGGGAGTGCAGCCCGCGGGACGGAGCAGATTGTTCACGGATCCAGCTTGTCTCTTTGGCACGAGGGGGAGGAAAAAGAGGATACGGACAAAGTTAGGTGAGACAGCATTACAGGGCAGGAGGGGAAGAAAAAAAAACGTCATGAAGACATCAGTGTCTTCACTTCACATAATTTCCCAACAGCCTGTCCTGTTACAGGGGAAGTCACTTCTCTGGAGTTTGACTGAACCCAACGAATTTCTGATAAGATAGTGGTCAGCGTTGTCTCTATAGTTGGACAGACAAAACATGAATCAATACACTTTGTTTACTCTGGGTACATTTTGCTGCGGCTCCACAGCGGCTATCTGGCGATATTCTACAGCGATTGTGCTCCTGGCCCCTCCTGGGGGCTGTGACTGAGGCTCCACATCTGAAATAGCGGAAGAGAGATAGACGCTATCTCGCTGGATGGTGTGGTTGACCTGTGCAACGCACAAACAAAAGTGATGCTCGTTCGAAGATGAGGGCGCTGTCTATGTCGGGAGAGACATAGGCCAAAGAAAATAAAAGGACGAGGGCAGCGCATGCTCAATCACACCCTGACATCCTTTCCTTGGCCTCGAGTCTCAGATATCTGCATCCTCCCTTAAGATTGTGAAAACAAACAAGCATGGTCCTCTGGAAGATCGCATTGCACCGGTTTATGGCCTTCAATGGTACCAAAGCGCACTGTTTGTGGGTCATTACAGTCCCTGCAGGAATGCCAAAGGCCAAAATGAGATAAGTTTAAACATTCAAACATTTCGGGCATGCGCTCCTCTAAAGGTTGACAAATATGCTCTGCAAAAGCTGTGGTGAGGAATGTACGCTGACAGCTTCATGGCCATGTCTAAAACAGCCGGCATGATGGATGGTGTCTTTCTTCAAAATGCCAGCTGTTAGATATTTGAATATTTGCGGATTGAAATATATTTTGTGTTAGTTTGTATGTGTGTGTGTATGTGTTTGTGTGTGTGTGTAGGGGAGGCAAATAAAATACCCTTCTGTTTACATCCAATATGGCCGACTTAATATTGTAACACACTATGTTAAGGATTGGGTCCAATTATTTTTTAACAAACTAAATAATATATATGATTAGAATAATGACTGCGGTTGTCCCACCTCTTTATTTTAGAATTAAAGTTCCTTCCAAAAGAGAATTCAACGTAAAACCTATAAATGATAGTTAGACTAAATCTGGATTCCATGTTGTGTGTAAACTATGTATTTCAACAATCTGTTGAAGCAAGTATAAGTTAGACAAATCAAGTTATTATCTTTTGGCAAATAATATCTCCATGTTGTTTGCTGGCTGATAGGATAGCGGATCTTTTGCTAAAGAGAAATTGTGCAATTTTGGTCTGTTTGCTGAGGCCTTATTTTAACTTTATAACCCATTTACAAAGAATGACGTTTGGTATTCCTCTATTTGCAGTGAAAGTGTTTTAAGAGGTGGTCTTTTTTATAGACAATATAAAAAAGAGAAACCAATGCAGTGAACAAAAACTTTGAAACTGATTTGTTGTTTGTTAAAGTGATTGAGCATGAGCTACCTTTATGTTTAAAAGGCATTGTGGTTGTAAATAACACAAATATGACTTGAAACAAAATAGTTTAACTTAATAGCAATTGTTTTAATTCAAATCAATTTTATGTCGTAATATCTAAAAAAAAAAATTGTTCAAATGTTTCATTCATCTTTTATATTTCTCTAACTGTGACTTTCTGAATGAAGTCAGATTAAAGCCCTTAATCTTTACACTATACTGGCCAGAAGAGACCTCCACTTGCTTAACAAAACAATGAAGACAACTCATTGAAAAGTCACTAGAGAAGGTACTTGTCAGAGGAAAAAAAAACATGCTGAATGTGGAATTCAGACTCCGTCTGTGTGTGTTGAGGTTATATGACCAGACGGGGTGCGAGTGAAAGAGAGTGTGGTGACCTGTAACAGCTCCATGACTCCGGTCTGGGACTTTAAAATCCACACACCGGGGTCCTGGATTGAACCCGCAGCAGACCTCACTTCAGTATAGACAAGGCCGCCCCAATGGGAAGCTGATTGTTTATTTAACTACTGTTTTATGGAATACCTAGTGACAGGAAGTCCTTAAAACAGCAGCAGTTACTATTTATATAGTCCCTTTTCGGAGTAAACACACATGCTGGCCCCTCCTCCCCCCAGCAGACACCCTGCCGTTGAGGAATGCGCCCATTCACAAGCTGGTGGCCATCTTGGAAGCTTGCCTTTCACTTCCTGTTTCCATGGCTACACTTCAGTGCTGCGGGAGTCGATAAGCACAAGCCGTTTCAGGTTCTAATCCTCTTCGTCTGGTTCATTTTCTACATCACTTCATGCCATTCAGAACGAGCTGGAGAAGACAGTTAACTGCAACAAGTGGCGCATTTATTGCAAATATAACTCCTGGATTCCCCGACACAGGCAAATAAACACAAAAGAGAAGTAATACATGTATTTGTCTTGATTATTCATTTGTTTCATTCATTCCAAAGCTGCCTTTGTTTCAGTGTAAACATATAATAATACTATGAGTTACACTTGAGTCTGGTATACACATGTTTGTGTGCAGCATTGGGGCAGCTTCTGATATTCCCCTCAAGCTCTGCACCATAAACCACAAGATTGTCATGAAGCACAGGAAACATCAGCGTTTAATAGGAATGATATTTCACTTCGGCCTTTTCCTGCACTATTTCCGAGATACCCACTACAATCAACTCCTGAATGCCACATCATGACAGCTTCCCATCAGCGCTGTTGGGTATGAGACCGGAAGAACACGTCCGTACGATTTATAAATCTGGCCTTTGTGGAAATGATATACCACGGAGTGGCAGTTTCCATTGCTTCATTTTATGAGTACTGTTACAAAATGGGTTGGTTAAGGTTTTGTTACATTATACAGAAAATAAGGGATTTGGATTACAGTTTCATCTGTAAAAAGCTTTTTCGTACATGGGTATTGGGATTTTAAAGAAATTGTTGCCTCCCAGATGGTTGGAATCGCTTTTCCTCTGTACAACCTCTTGCTTATTAAAATACTTATATATATATATATAATATTTAGCACAATATCATTGACCATGCTCAACACGAGGGGAAGCTCACCATGTCTCAACCCAAGCAGGAAGTTGAAGTTAATAAAATCCTGTAAATCAACCAAATTCCTCAATAAATCTGTTCTCTGAACACTGTTTTAAGATTCATAGATAAGTGTCATGTTATGGAAATAAAGGTTATGTTATCACATGATATATTTACATTGTAACATGATAAATAGCATATTTTTATTACATAAAAGGTTGAGTGTTACAAGGCCATGAAAAAAAACTTTTTCTAAAATAAACCTTTTTACATACTATACTATGATTAAAAAAAATGCTAACCTGACATCCACCTGTCGATTAAAGAATCTTGGGATTATCGCAGCTAAATTCTTCTGTTATTTCTATTATTATATACACTCACCGGCCACTTTATTACGTACACCTGTTTAATTGCGTGTTAACACAAATTGGTAATGAACCGAACCGAAAGTTTTGAACGTGGCACTAGACAGGCTGGACTGAGTATGACCAAGAATTAAGGCAGTTCTCCAGGCAAAAGGGGGTCCAACCTTTTAATAGCAAGGTGTACCTAATGTGGCCGATGAGTGTTTACTGTTAACAGGAGCTCACAGTGTGAGCTCCTGTTTATGCTCTATGCAGTTTATCACCAACGTAGACCGGAGGAAGCTTTAAAGATGGCCAGAGGATGTACGAGGTCACCGCAGTGTCAGGTGGGATTGTTCTACATGGTAAAGCCCAAAGAGACGTGTGAATAAGTGAGATGTTCCAGACTGATGAAATTCCCAGAGAGCCTACGATGGATAATGGGATCCCAGCACAGTGATGCGGAAACCAGATGGAGAAACATGCCTCTCTTTCTTTATTCACATCCACGAATACGCACACAAACGCAGGCCAGACACACAGAAAAGCACAACTCACACACCTACCCTCGCCACGCACACCTGGTTGTAAGATATATAGCACGCCAAAGGGAAGTAGTCTCTGTTGTCTCTTGTATATATTTCACATTGTTTTTAGCTGTGCTCTAAAATTTAAGAAAGAGATAAATAAATAAATGCTTGTTCGTGGCATTTTCCCCTCTAAATTTGACAGATATTACAACTACAACAACAATCAAGCTTGGGTACTTTGTCCTGCTGATTAAATCACACACTGAAAAACAGAGGGATGGTATCCCTGTTATCTGAAAGTGTATTTTAATAGCTACTGGGAGTCAGGCGTCCCTCAGGCCCCTGCTGGCAGAGTCAACACTACCGAAGGCGGCTTTGCAGGTCATAAACACTCGTCGACAGTGGTCAGAGGCCTTTTACCCTCGGACCAAAGGACAGCAAGCTGTGGGTACTAACACCAAATAACCCCAGCCTGCGGATTTAGACAAAGCCCTTGTTAGCAGGTCTCATGCCTCCTCCCTTCTTTCACATCTAGGACGGGACGTTGAATGAAGAAAGCCTGTGTTTGAATGTACAAAGTTTAAACTGCTTTGGCTTTCCAGCCTCATCTTCAAGCCATCTTGCGCTGAATGTGGCGTAATCTATTGATATTTGATGAACACTGTTACGACCGAGCCTTCATATCAGTTAAATGTGGACCAGAGGTCACCGCCGCTTTGTTTGCTCAGTGTTGCTTCTGCGCTCAGTGAGCAGCTCTCGCCGAAGCTGCCGTGGTTCCACAGTGTGTGGATTCGGCTGGCGGCTCCTCCAGTGAGCGTATGCCCCCAGGGGGCCAGAGACAGCCGAACCCCCCCAGTGGATGAGAAGTGTCTGTGCTGTCAGCTTTGGTTCCCAGCGTGGCCTCTTCTCCTCCTCCTTGGTCGCCCCTCAAGCCCCCACCGAGACCCTCCCTGGCCCTTTGTGGGTAGTACTTGCTCCCTGTGGACTCGCCGCTCTCTGGCATTTCACATGCGACTGTGTCCAATCACCCCACTCAACCCCCACCCCCACCCCCCTGAAGCCAGAGCCTGCGTCGCCATCTCCAACAAGCTCCTGAACCTCAGGGAGAAAGAAGCAGAGAAATGGGGGAGAGGGGGGATCATTTTGCTATCAAAGTGTGGAAGAAAATGAATCGCTTGTATTAGTAATGATGATGGAAAAAAGTGGGCTGCACTGTCTGATGAGACATGAAAGGAGTTTTCAACCACAATTATTCATTAATAATTTATCCATTACTGTTCGACCAAGGAATGTAAAGAATAGCAATACAAATGTTAAAGCTTTCATATTATATGGTGGTGATTAATGAGAAAAAAAACTTGACAATGACAGAAAACCCGGCAAAAAGATGGTGGGTCTTTTCAACTGTGAAGAAAACAGAGTTGAAATATCCGTCCTTCGTCAGTCCCGTCCCCACCACATCCTCCATCTTGTTTTCCCTCTCCACCTGTGTCGGAGGTTTTCTGGTTTGTTGGTTTTGGTCCTGTCAGCCCGAAGGCGCGCGTCGGTTCGACCCGGCCTCGGGAGGATTGGAGCACACCTTCCATTAGGAGCCATCTGTCAGACGGTGAGCTGCACCTGCTGTCAGAAGCAGGGTGGGCCCGCCGCCCGCCCTGCCAACACTGGAGCACATGATTACCGCCTCAAAAGACGATTACCGCTGTTTACTCGTGCCCATACGCACAACAGATGACTGTTTCTCACTCCCAGCTCCCTCTGCCCCGCCTCTCTGTGAGTGAGGAAATAGCTGCAGCCAACCAACATTCAACCCATCCAACCAACAGGCCTGTCTGCCAGAAGTGACCTGTAGCCATTAGCTCTTTAAACATCCCCCTCCCGCATTACTTTAATTCATCTCAATGGGCCCTGTGAGCGCTGGTGTGATCTACAAGGCACAGTGTATTCCACAGAAAAATAAGAACTGCCTGTCTATAGCTTTGAGGCCGTTTGTGTATTCGATGGAGCCATCACAGTCCCAAACGCAGAGGTAGATTTTTGCAAAGTGAATGAAGCAATATTAATTGGTTTGGACACTTCTTGTTGAGGAAAAAAAAAAGGAAAAGTTCAGGCGCATTCTTGTAAGTACTTAATAAGATCCTTCCCCTTCTTGTTGAAGCCGATATTCTTTGTGTTCATGTCAAGCTAATCTCAATGGTCAGGATTAAGTTTCTGGGAAACATGATGACGTTTTCAAGGGCAGTAGATTTTCTTATGACAATCACCTGCCTGCATGAGATAACAGTTCACTGATTACAACATGGTTATTTTATTCCATCCCAGCAAACCAGTTTAACTGTTTCTGCATTTGATCGAAGATTTTAATTTGATAATCTACGTCGGTTTGTAAACCTTTTCAGCCAATTGATCATTCTAAACTCAAATCGAAAGAAAGACTGAAAAATGTACGTACTTCGAGGAACTTTATAAAACAAATCCTCTCTTGTGATGTGGGCAAAGTGAAAACACATTGGAGAATTCGGTCAGGTGTGTGCGGCCCTTTATATGATAGCAATAAATCACTCAGGTAGGCAGTGCAGAGGAGGAAGGAAGAAGTGTTTTTTTTCTCTTCTCGTTAGATTGTAAAACTTTAATGTTTAATAATAAAACGTTAATGCACAGTCTATATGGGTAACCCCCCCTACCTCCCTCCCCGCCTCTCTACCTCCCCTCCCCAGGAGCCGCATTGAGCTGTGGGGCTGGGACATTCCTGGTTTGATGACCAGCCTCAACGCTGCCATGATTTGCTGAGCAGCTCGAGCCCGGCATCAGAGACGCGCGCGTGCGGGAGGCAGAGAGTCAGAGCGGCGCGAGAGGACTGCGGGAGAAGTTGCAGACGCGCCACAGTGTGACTTCACGAAGCCCGGGACCGCAACGCTTTTATCCAAACACGCGGACTCTTCCTCCTCCTTTCCACGAGGAAAAACAAACAAACAAGAAAACAAAAAAACCCCAAAAAACTCTCCACTACCCCCCGCTCGCGTTTCCACGAGCGGGAGTTGTCGCACCTTGGCCCCCGGATCCTGCGCTGCCGCGCGGGTCTGAGAACTCTCTCCCCCCTCCCCGGTGACCTGCGCGTGTTTTCATGTTCCTCCCGTCGTCTCGCGCTTCGAGCCCGTGTCTAATGGAGGGCCCCGTACGGATTTCTCTCCAGAAGAATGTGTTCTGCTGCTGATTCAACCGACCGCCCGCAGCTTTCGCGCACCCTCCTTGCGATAGAGGTAAGGACGAGGGGAGGCGGACGGGGGGGGGGGGGGGGGGGGGGTCCCGGGAGTCCCGGGTCGGGCGAACGGGTCTCGGGGAATTCGGTGAGCTCGCCAGGCCAGCTGTGTTTCTCCGGTACCGACCCCGAAAAAAACGTGACGCTCAAAGAAGCAGACGTTGTAAACACTCGCGTGTTTTCTGAACTTTGCGTTGTGTCGCGAGAGGGGAGGAAACGGGCTCCATGCTCGGGCCGTGCGGCAAACGAGGGCGCCCGTGTTCAAATATTAATACTGTGTTCATAAATGAACCGTCCACGTCATGGACGATATCTACTGCTTCATGCACACAACGTGGGGCTGCCTTTGCTACAAATCAGTACTATTACACTTGCGTTTGCTCTATAACGTTTTTGGGAATTAGATCGAAGCGTTTGAAGATGATTTTGTGGTTTACTCATTTTGATTTGGTTGACACCAGCCTACACCTCTACTAATCCACAGACCAGCGAAGACAAAAAGTGAGCAGCGTTTCTCGTGTAAAACCATGCTTTCTAAAATTCACCCTGAAAACATTGAGATGATCAATATTATCCAGCAATTTCCCGCATTCTTTGTGCGTTTTCACACAGCTCCGTGCACCGTTTTGTCGCTGAGCTGAATGGAATTAAAGAAAGGCCGTAAATATTTGTTTGGCAAACAGCTCCTGGAGGCAGGGACACTTCCCTGAACGTACCAGTCGAAAGCAGATGCAGCCTGCGGCTGCATTTCTACTTTGTAGGGATGAAAGGGCTTTTTTAGAAAATATAGCAAATATGTTTCTCCTTTGACACGTGGGTGTCACAGTCATAGACAGTCAAAATGGACCGGAGATATGTAAAGCGTTACTTTGTGGTAAAGTTATGGTTCTGCTTCTGGGGCCAGCTTTCAGTTACCAACGTGCAAAAACGGTGGCTAATGTTGGAATTTTCCTTCTATCAATGACCGAGAGGCTGTTTGTTTTAGACAAATCCGCCAAGGGTGTCGTTAATGTTGTTTTGGTAAATCCGTGTTGGTACGGCTGTAATTCTTGCACGTTGTCAAATTACTGTGCATACAGCGTTGCAAAAGCAACTCTACCTGCTGGCTTGACTGACGGTGTCATTGTTTAGCGATTTGGGATTAGTTCCACAAACAATAAAACCCAGAAGGGGGAAGGTTATTATTCTAAACCACTGTAAAGATGCAGATGTGTAAATGTAGTCTGATCAAGATCATGTAACCGCTTTTGGCTTTGCTCTTATTGGCTCAATTTAACATGTTTCCTCAGTGTCTCGCTCTTCTATGGGAATAAGAGAACAGAAAAGAAACCGTATCAATGTTTCAAAAATGGCCATAGGAACTGAATGTGTGTGTGTGTGTGTGTGTGTGTGTGTGTGTGTGTGTGTGTGTGTGCTTGCTGTGTTGTGATCTGCACCGCTGCACCCCCGGTACTTTGAGGATGACAACTCACTATGTGATAGTTTTTGGATTGAGTAAAAAATTATTGCATTCATCATATTTTATACAAAAAATTAAATTACGTTTTTTTTTGTTCGTACAGTACCCGTCAAGTTTGTCTTTTAGTTCAATGAGGAATTGTCCAAGCTTTTGAGCGGTACTGTACGTCATACCCTATACATGCAGACAGAAGAAGGCATACATGTAGGACTGTTTAATATATTATCAATACTTTCCAAGAGGAGACTTTTGCAGAGCTCAAATAAAAAGGATGCCAGAATGGAAGTGGTAGTAACATCGTGGCTGCACAGACAGGTTCTTCACATATTCCCCTGCAGTAATGTCCTCCGTCTGCTGTTCACCCCTATCAGGAACAGCTTCACAGGGACTTTTGTTACATAGGGGCGAGTCTCAGAGAACGGAATACTTAAAAGTTATCAAAGAACAAAGTCTTGAATCCCTCTCGAACGCATGACAGCCAGTCAGTGGAACACACATGACTGCACTCGGATAAAACACTTTTCAAGTTCAAACAGTTGCCCCCGCATTGTTGCGTTGGTGGGGGGACAAGAAGACACTTCCGATGCCTTTTAAATCCTTTTAGTGCTCCTTGATATTGGGTGAGCTTTTGACATGGGCAGCAAGAGATTTGCTCTTTGTGTTTAGGCTCAGACGCTGACGGCGTTCGCTTTAAGGGAGAAAGCCTCCCTCACGGTTTAATATTGAGTCTTCATACAGAGACTGCTCCAGGATTTTTCCAGGGAGTGTTTTTTTTTTTTATTTATATTTTTTTAAAGCGGCTGCTTTACTTGCACCTATATTTCATTCTAACTTAATTCACTTAGTAATTCACCACTTTATATTTAAAACTTTTCACCGTTTTACTACTGGCCTGGCTGCGTTGCATTCTTTTTTTTTTTTCTTGATATAAAATATTTCTTTATAGAACAAACAACAAAATAAATCCAAGCTAAAAAGGTTTTCGTATGTTTTTACTATGTAGGATTTTCCCCACAGTGTCTTTGTGACACGATTAAATCAAGACAACGACAGAGACTCTGCAAATGTTTTGATTTTTTTCATGACTCGTAATGAAATGAATAAACCATTAGTGGCCTGGCCTTCATCAGTTAGAACAGAACCAAACAAAGCGCAACTACGCCATTTAGCCAGCACGAATAATGCTCGGGCCATTAGGGTGCTCGCTAATGATAAACACATGTTGCTGTAGAAGAACTATGTTAAGTGGGCAATTTGAACGTATGCATGTGTAATGATGCCAGCCGCTGCTCTCATGATGGCGCTCTTGATTTTTCTGATGCAGTGTTATGATCACACGACCACATGTGCTCCAGCAGTGACACATGTTTGTTGAATAGTAGCAGCTAAGGTAACACTTGGGTTTCCACAGTAACGATCAGGTGTCATTACAGGTAAAACCAGGAAGTGAGGTTTTATATGAGGAAAAGGCTTTTAGTTTTGGCATTAAAATGGAGACACTTTTTGTTTATATTGATGCAACTAGTCATCAATCAATTAACAGGAAATGATTCGACCTTTGATCATTTTTCAGTGTTTATAGAGCGAACAGAAATGCAAAGAACTAGAATTGTAGCAATTAAATTGTGCTTAGTATAATAATGGCTCTTATCTATAACTGTAATGTAAATCGGCTTATATGATGAAATTGCACTTTCTGGTTTCTTGTTCTTCTGAGTTTGTATCCTTATGGTTGAAATGCTCTTATTGTAAGTCGCTCTGGATAAAAGCTTAAGTTCTGCTTAAGTGGATACATGTCTGTTGGAGGTCATTGGGGTGGGAGAGGGTGTGGCTAATTGGGTGGCTAAAGAATATTTTGGGCGCCTCCCATATTCTTTTTTTTTTTGTAGGCCATACAGAGTTGAGGCCAGGCAGCAACCCTCAGTCCTGGCCCTGAAGCCTAAATCACATGTAGCATGGTTGTTTATTTGCTTCACGCAGTGATCTGTCATATTATTGCTCCAAGGGATCAACATTTGTCTGAGTAATGCCTTTCCAGAGTCATAAAACTTTAAACAGCCACATGTTTCATCATCATCAAAATATTCTGACAGCTTTAATTGAGTCTTACACATTTTCTAAATCTCCAATGTGAAATTATTGTCAGCTCCTTCGTGTAATATAACTTAGTGTTGGACTGTGGTGAAGCCGAGCAGCTAGTTCCAAACTCAAACCGGCCTCCCGTAGAACTCTCGACACATCGGACACACAGCCTTACTCATGCTCTCATTGCTCACCGGTTGAGTCATACTGCAGCAGTCTTCTCCCCGTTTTCCAACGTCGGCCTTTTACTCTGAGTGTTTCGGTTCCCCCATTGGAGACGGACGGACCCGCAGCTCGGGCCCCATCGGATGGACAGAGGGGAGGGTTGGGCAGCGGGCCAGAGGGCCCCCATGTTCAAGGAGCCGGCGGGTGCTGATTGACAACACCCAGCAGCCATAAGCAGGAGGGGTCGACGGGAGAGATGGGCAGGTCAGAGAAAGAGTTTGAGTTTTGCCGGGTTGGTGAGTGCACCCTGCAGCTGCAGCGCTAGCAAAAAGGAAGCTTCTATTCACCCTCCCTAACTTTATTCGGGGGAAACAAGCTGTGAGTGGAATTGGATAAATTTAAGCTCTGCGGCAGATGTTGTGAAGGCAAATGCAGTAGCTGAAGGTGTCGCCGTTGTTTAGGTGAAGCTGTCATTAGTAGCACTTCTTATCTGTTCTAAGCGCACACTGTCAGGTCTCTCATTGGGATTTCACTCCGGCCCCCCTTATTCTGACAGATTATCCAAACCGGTGGCGTTGACTTTCTTCACTATGCAAGCAGGTTACTTCAGCAGGTTACAGACACAGCTCCTGTAGCGCGATGTACACGACAGCTTTCAACAGAGGGTCATATTGAGTTTCAGAAAATTCAGTTCTTGAAGAACCTGAAACTGGGTAATGACTTTTGAGAGATTTGAGAAATGAAATGAAAAACATCGGGCCGTAATTGTTAGGACAAACAAACATTTTCTGAAGCAGCAGAAACAGATGTTGCAGCCAGCCACCGACTCGCAGCGGGAGGAAGCCGTACTGGCTGGAGATGGAAGTCTGCTTCTTCTCGGCAGACGGCATGTTTTTCTGATAATATAATAGAAATGTATATCTTAACTAAGCGCGCATTTATCTATATCTACATATACATATTTATTTCTGTATTCACAGCACGACGGGGAGGGGAATGTAAACCAATAGCACACAGAGAAAAAAAAACACTTCTAAAATAATCGGATGGGCCAACGTGGTATGAGTGACACAGAAGGATACACTTTGATAGAGACCATAATGTTCTACTGCTGGCAGACCTGAAGAGAAGACACCAACTAACTGCAAAACACTTTGCTGGTCCCGAGCCGTTCTCTGCATTCTCTGCTCCCTCTGCATTTCTCTTTTAGCCTCTTTTTAAAGTTAACTTTCCCAAGATGCTGTTTGTTGTTATTGCTCCAGAACTACGCGTATGAGAGAGAAAAATACGGTTCTCCAGGACAGTTCAACGTGGTCTTTTGTGTGTTTGCTTTCCTGAAACGTACTCCCCTAGACATGCCTGACGTAGTCCGTCGCCTCGGCGCTGGGCCCCCAAGGGTCCTTTCCTCTTACCGCAGCTTTCTATTTCCAAAGTTGAACCAAGAAGTCACATCTGACATGGGTTTTCTACGGTGTGTGTAATGTGTGTAACTGTTGAAAAAATCAGCTGGACTATATTAAGGCAAAACTAGAGGCTGGCACTCCCCTCCAGCTGACAAACGGGCTTTTTGTTGAAAGGGCTGTTTTCCTCCCGGATCAGAGCGTGAGGCCGTGTGGGTTTTGCTGCTCCCTGCATCTGGCCCTGTGGTTGTGGGTGCCATTTTGGGCCTTTACTTCTCCAAGATGTGGCCCCTCAGGGAGCAATGGAACCCCGTTTTTTTTATAAAAGATATCTGAAGTGAGGACGAATGAAAGGTTTGATGGGTCCGGCCTTCTGCATTGTTCTGCTGTGCGATGGACTTCTGCCTTGTGATGAACCAAGATACATCTCTGGGTTGAATTGACTCGACTTAAATAAATCACTGTCATCCCTTTAGTGGTGCTCTTGAACAGTAGCTAACACACACCGACCTGCACAGAGAAGCATACGGCATGGTGTCGGTATTATTGCTGTGTTTTGCTGTCGTCATGAGGTTTCTCTTGGAGCAGCCCGGACCCTAAATATGTTGCCGAGGTTTTTACAGTTTGACCGAGAGCCAGGCGTGGAAACGTGGACGCTTCGAGTGTGTTGACGCATCGCCACCAAGTTTGTTTTGTGATCACTCCATTGCCGCACAACAAGCGCAGAGTGTTACAAGGCGAGACGGATAAACATTTGAACAAACCAAATAAATCATTTACACGTTCTGTTTAGGACGGCATATTTACCTTTGGGTCCGCTAACTTGTTCTTACAAAGAAGCTGGTTTGTTTGTTTGGGTTTTTGCAAGAGATTTGTGGATCGGATGAAGAAGACTAATTCTATTTTAACCTTTTTACACGTGTTTGTTTTTGTACTAGCGGCTGGCTGTGGAGTTCAGGCAGAGCTCTCAGCCTTATAAATCCTCCCCCTGTGAACATGGAGCCATTTCTACATTATATTTGCAGACTCAATTTATCATTCTGAGGAATGAAAATACTCTTGTGTGTACTTTCTTTCTCACGCCTCTCAAGTGACAAACAAAGAGGAGGCATCCACCCCGAAAGCAGTCCAGTTGAGTTTTCGTCCTGGTTTGTTTTTAATACGGACTTTGCGAAAGCTTTTGTTAGTATCTATGTGGCCCCGCTGTCATATTGTTTTTGTAGCAGATGTTTGAAATTATATTCTTTAATATATGTTTTAGTTTGAAAGTACTTTTGGGCCACAGCCCGAGACCTATCAGGGGGAGACTGAGCAGAAACTGTTGTCTCGCGCGCTTGTTGCCGTAGAGACTCGGGCAGTGATGAATCCAGGAGAGGTGGAGCAGGACGAGAAGCTGAGGGGAGGAAGGGTGGGGGCAGCTGGATCGCATCACCGTATGAGTATAGTTCACAGCCCACACAACTGCCCTTTAAAAAAAAAAAATACAGATATGTCTTGACTCATGGACATTCTCTAGGCTTCTGGCAATCGATCATTCCCCTCCCCTGCGTTAACCTGTGTTCCCATCGTCTCTCTAATCAAGGCTGATATTGAGGAATGTGAATCTGTTGCCTCCTCTCCCTTGGTGCCAGCGGCTGCACAATCCCAGCTCCCCTCTCGCCTTGGCACATGTTGGAGATCAGCGTTGCCTGCGGGCAAGACGGCCTTCTTGTGCATTCCTCCTTTCCATCAGAATTACCTTTTTCGTCTGAGCAGACGTACCCCTGCGCGCTGAAAGGCCTGTGAAATCAGCCGGAAGGGCCCAGGGAGCGCCGACAATGGGGAAGGGTTGTTAGTTACATGCGCTTTGCAAAAGGTCTCGAGGTGGCCTTGTATGCTGGCGATACCCGGGGTTCTGTTTCCAGTGTCCGAGGCCACTATTGAGTTTCGCCCCTGCGGTTAATCCCGCTGTTCAGGACCTTGGGAAACAGCCGTACCTCCCCACCCTCCTGGTCCTTCCCCTCACGGATTCCCAGGAAAAACAAGGCAACGCAGAACAATCTCCAATTAAGATAGGTCTTACATACTGTACCCTTCAGTCCCCCCCCCCCCCCCCCCCCCCCCTCTTTCCTCTTCTGTTCTCTGTGTGTCTTTCTACCTCCCCTCCCCTCTGGCCCGTCCTGGGCCAACAAGCCTCGGGGCAGAATTAGCGCTGTCTCCCAGGTCCCAGCCCTGGCACTTTGGAAGGCTCTGGTTTTGGTGAACGGGGATGTTGGGGGGGGGGGGGGTGGGTGTGTGTCCTTGGTAAACAGGGCATTGTGAGAAGTGACTGTCTGATCCCCGGGGGCCTCTCCTTTTATTTCGTCCTCTCTTCTGATCGTACACCACGGCCGTGTTGCCAGGGCTGTGGCGTCTGCGGGTTTCTGGGACCCGTTTGACCCCGCTGTTGCCCCGCTCCTCCCGGACCGCCGGTGCTCTGTCCTCCCGCAGACGCGCACAACGATACGGCTGTGTCTGAAAAGCACACTGTCCTTGAAGATGCATCTCATTTGTTTTCTGCAGTCGTACGCAGTTTAGATGATTTATTGCGAGGCTTTAGATTAACTTTCTGAAGCGAGTCAGGGTCACACAATGGCAGACTAAAGCTGTCGAATGTCATTGAAACAAAAAGGACACCCCCCCCCCCCCCCCCCCCCCTCCTTATTTGATTCCCAATCCTGTCTCTCTTTCTCTATTCTTCTTTAGCTCACTCTCCTCCTCCTTAGTCGGTCCCACTTTTAACAGCGTCTTGAATCCGACAGAGTTGGGCCATACCAGAGGCCCAGTGTTTCCACTCATTAGTTTCCTCCGTGGCCCCGGGCTGCCTCAGTGGGCGCACCAGACCAACAGAAGAAGCCCATAATGGTCCCATAGAGTCCCTTCTCTCAGGAGACTATTCCTAAGTTTTCAGGCTGAGCTGAATGTAGTTGGGCTAAATCATCATTCAGTTTTGGCAGGCGTGGATGCGAGCTCCGCCATTATCTGCACGTCTATCTCCGAGCCAAAGAAAGAGGGAGGAGAAATGAGTCGGGGCATGGCAACTTTTCACCTCCCGGAGAATGTTTCACCTCCTTTTACCCTCGTCTTCTTTTACCCCTCTCCTGGAGAGCTTTTCTCTCTATTTTCTCTTGTATGCCCCCTCCCTCTGCCCCTCATCTTCTTGTTTTGAATTCATCCCTCTTGTCTGTGTGTGTGTGTGTGTCATTCTGTGTGTCCATCTCCCTCCTTCTCTCTGTGGAGCTGAAGAATGCAGACAGGTTCTGTGTATAGCATGTGAATCAGCTTTAGGGCACAGGTCAGATTAGACCGTCTCTCTTCACACCTCACTGACCCCTCCCCTTATTTCTAACTTATTTCGGACTTTTAGGCAAGTCATGCCACTCGCCGCCATCTTGGCAACGCCTCCAGGCAGCTATTTTCGCTCTAACAAGACTAGCCTCCTATCTCAATCCTATCTCCTATCAATGGGCAGATAGTCAGAACTGCACTTTCACGGGTCATCGGGACATAAAAACTACATGTGTAGAAACAGCAGTAGAATATGATAAAAATCGCTGGAAAAGTTTGATGACTTTGCCCCAAAATAAGGTTTAAAACGCCTTTTTCCCCCACAGGTTATACTGTTACTGCGCATGCGCAATGATTCACGACACCAACCGTAATTTACGTCTCTATCCAGAATGCCGGCGTTGTGCCCATCGTCTCCGCTGTCGCAAAACCTCAACTGTGCGCATGCGTCAGTGGAACCAGACAATAGGCATAAATGTTTCCCGGCTTGACTGTTAAAAAGCAGATGATTGGCTTTCCAGCGGGAGGGGCGGGTCATGCACATGCAACCGCCATCTTTGCCGTTACAGGTTTTCCTACAGGAGTTGTATTGAGGATTGAGGAAGTGGCATGTCTCCTTAGATATAGTCTCTGTTGGTACCCAATCGGCGTTGGAGCTGCTTGATGATGTGTGCCGGCTACTCTTGTTCAGTTCAGCTGTGCTGTGTTGTGAAGCGGAGAGGCCACGCCCCCGCCTCAGTCAGCAGCACCAGTTGTGACCTGTTCTTCCCTCCAGGTCTTTGATGCTCCGTTGCGTTGCTTTTGTCCCTGTTTACCCAATATGACAGGGATATGGGCGAGCCCTACATGCGGGCAGATGGGGCTTAAGTAGTTCCTGCAGAGAGGAGGCCAAAAAGAAGTGCAGGTGCTAACCCCCCCCACCCCCCCCCCCCTCCGGAACTCAGACTCCTTTCCCTTCCCCGAGGGCAGCCTGTCAGCGTGTTTTTATTTTCTCCATTGTGATCACCAGGAATCCCTCTTGTCCTACCAGGGGATTTATGGTGTCTACGTTTTGTGTTACTCCTAAGGTGCATAAGTAAAGGTCCTGCCACTCAATAGTGCATCGTTACTATGGATCCTGTTGGAAGGCTAAACTACCACATATTAACTGCTTGGTTTAGACTAAAAGAGAGACAGAAGCTGCTCCATGAAGAAAGCTGTGGTTTTTCTTTGCTTTCACACACTTAAGCCAGGTGTCAGTTAAACATTTCCTAAACAGACATGGGTCAACCCCCACGCACAAAATAAATAGCAACTTTTCTACTTGAACCGGCCATTTTTTTCTCACACTCTGTCCCTGTGTCTGTTTATCAGCTTTAAACAGAGTAGAGTCTCCTTAAATGTATATACTGTAGCTTTTAATCCCACTTTTAAAGGGCTATGCATCTACAACATAGGTGCAAAAACAGGAGGGAAAGATTGGATTTAGGAGAGGAGGAGGAAATCTGGTGTGCACACATTTTGTCTGGAGTTTCATGAAGGGGAGCGTTGCAGTGAGGGCGTGGGCTGACCGCAGATCAACAAAGCACGAGGCGACACAGCCTTCAGGCCGATTAGTCTTCATTTGACGGAGACTTCCCTTCTGTCAAAGCGCCGCTCCAGCTTTTCTCCGGGCGTCCGCTCCGGAAAAAGCGGGATTTACCCTTTCATTCATAAGGTGCTGCCAGCATCGGGACGACCGTGATGAGGGACACGAGATATCCTCGTGATGTCTGTCTCCAACGAGGTAGCTCTATGGGGGCGGAAGCAGCAGGAATGATGCCCCGGTGTTTCCTCGTTGAGCCAGATCGCTGCGTCAGATAGGCAGCTTGTGTTTACACTAGGGGCATCCAGTCAGCAGCAGGAGAGGAAGTGACTGGTTAAAGCACGGAGAGGTTGAAAGGTGGCCCAGACCCAGAGAGGGAGTTGCAGAGTCAGCTCTGGTTTCTCATCATACATTGTGCCAGTGCGCCTTTGCTGCATTTTATTTAGCACTGTTGTTATTGTAATTATATATCATTATTCTAGCAGAGGGAGAAAGATGGTTTTCACTGATGACATGAGGCAGTGTGAAGGGCCTGTTGCGACTTGTGGTATGAACGCTAGCCTGCAAGATGTGGGTTTGATCTGCTCAAATGAGCATGCACATATCAAACTGGAGCCTGAAATGCAGAGCGTACGGATCATCCTTTTATTCTTTTAACACTCAATTAAATTTTGGAGGCAGAATAAAGCAGAATTTAATGAGATGGCACGATTTGTTTTTCATGTTTCTACTCAACTCTACTCTACAGTGAAATGTGTGCGAGTGAAACAGAAGGAGCTGGTGACCTCGGGAGGCCGGCGCAGGGCCGCCAGACACCCGCTGGTCCACCCTCTCTCTTGGCTCTATGACCTTTGACCTGAGGGTGAGAAGGGGGCGTGAGCCAGGAACTGGGAGAGTTTATTATTTCCTGCCTCTTCTCTCCTCCTCTAAAGAGAGAGAGATCATCGAGGAACTAACAATCTGTAGAAAATCACCCCATTTATCAAGCGAACAGTTGATAAACGTAAGGATTCGGTCACCTTCAAATCTAAGAAACTGCGACAGAAAGTTAATCAATGGATTAATGGAGATTAGGGATTGTTTATTGCTGCCCGACTCAAAGCTGTTACCCGCCGTTGTTTTCCGAGCTGCACTGCAGCCTTGACAGGAGGCTAAACAACTTGACCCGCTGGAGCCTCGAGCAGATGAAACAATGTTTAAGTTGCACAACAAAGGTTAGAAACCTGCATGGCTTCACCGATCCCACCCGGACATCATCCTTCGATTTGACCCACCCCATCAGCCCAGGTCGGCCCTTCAGCGAACGTCCGCCAGCCACCGAAGCGGCAGTGTGAATATCACAGCTGGACAGCCATTGTTCCTCCGTCCTCAGGCTCAAACCCTGGTAACCAACCAGGAACCCGGGATCAAAGCTCGCACGGATTACTCTTCGGAAAAGGAGGAGGAGGAGGTGCTGCAGTCGGAGGGGGTCGGGTTGAAAAGCACAGAGGAATGCTCCTAATTACGTGCCCTCCAGTGTGTCTGGGCCTGCACTTCAGGCTACAGTGAACCTATGAGGAAGCAACACAGTGTGACAAGAGAGTGATATTGTGAGTCTCTCCACGGCCACTCCATTAGCGGGAGATCTCAGTGGCCCAGTGGGAGAGAGAGGCAGGTGGGGGGGAAAAGAGGCTGGACATTACCGGCGCCGTGGAGACACTGGTGTGGGCGGGAACAGGGGTCACTGGAGAAGGTGGGAGGTGGAGATCAAGGACTGTGTAAAGAGGATGTGTCGTAAAGATTAGAAGGATCGTGGTACAGGATTCATTTGGAACCCGATATATCCCTCCCCGGCCCCCCTCCCCCCTCTCACCCCTCCCTGATCAGATCCACCTCTGAAATCCTCCTACAGCTTGTTAGGTTGTTTATTTCTGTCTCACCTCTTCCCTTGTTCATGCAGATGCTGTCACGTTGCCACACAGAGCTGCGGTTTGATGGGTTCCTCCTCTTTTCTGTGTGTTGCAGGTTTGCTGAGCAGACCAGAGCACGCACGTTGGGCAACACGGCTGCTGGCAGGGGTCAAAGTGCAACATGGACAGTGGCCTCAGGGTCCTCCTGTCCACTGTGCTGTGTCTCAGCCAGTCCGTGCTTATCGGCTGCACATGTAAGTTGTGGACCATTCTTCGGCTTAACACGAATTGGGAGCGGCCCGTCTGCCTGCTCACTCCACAAACCGTTATCTCTATTGTAACAATGGAGCAAATGATAAGGTCTCCGTCATGGTGACGACCGAACAAAGATCACCAACTCTGTCTTAGCAGCTTTAATTCATGCTTTCATCATTTTTTGGCAACAACAAGGCAGTTGTTTTTAACAAAAGGGAGGGTAAATATTAGACTTGCATTTATGAAGTGGTCATAAACATGTCTGCTGCATGTGTTAATATCGATGTAGTTTTCTCCACCCATGTGGCAAAAAAAATGAAATCATTGCATCCAGACTGGAGGCGTAAACACTGTGACAAATCACACTAAGTAAGACGATATGCATTTACATTCTTTTTGCAAGATTCATAAAGCCACATGTACACGTGATTCTCTTTTATGAGGCATGTAAACAGTTATTGTTTCCACGCAATAATGAAACACCAGAGGATTTTGCTGTAAATGTGGTAAAATACATATACAAAAGGTGTCCGCTTAAGAAAAAGGACTGATTGTAAGTTCCGTCTTCCCACCAGCTCAATATCCCTCTTTCCGCTCTGAGCCGGCCTCCTTGGTTCAGACTCGAGGCTCCGTTGCTCGCCTGCTCTGCTTAGCGAGCCCACCGTCCTCGACAGTTTCCTGGCGCTTCGGAGGCCGTGCCCTGGGCCGGGACACCCTGCCTGACGTGGAGATCCACGAGGGCTCCCTCACCATATCCTCCCTTCAGCGCGGCCACGTGGGCGTCTATCAGTGTGTGGCACGCTTGGACCACGGGCCGGCCATCGCCAGCCGCCACGCTCGTGTGGCCGTAGCAGGTACGGATACGGATGTTTACCCTTCTGTGCATACTTCTACTTACTTCAAAGCAGTGTGGTGGGGGGGGAGGGGAGGGAAGTTGCCTTGAGAGAAAGGAAGGCCATCTTGTGGGTGTCGAACACTTGGAAAGAATGCCCCGTCCTCGGCTGCTGAGTGGCGCAGGGGAAGGAAGCTGTGGGAGTTCTTACTCGGGCAGCCTTCCAAATGCCTCTCGACCGGCATCCTTAATGAGCCTCGGGCTTTCCTGCGTAGTGTGTTATCCTCCTGCTGTGATGCCGCTCGCTGTTGGACGCTGCACTAAGGAGTTGACCCTCGTATGGACAGTTTATTGCAACAATAAACAAACCAAGTGATCCAACACGAACCGCTCTGCTCGGTTCTTGACCTATGCTGTGGCCCGGGTGAAATGTCCAATGTTCTGCACAGGGAGCGAGTTTAACTGAAGGCTTCCTCTTCTGTCACTGCAGAAATATCAGAATATGAGGATGGCCGACGGCGGTCGTTGTCAGCGCAGGAAGGCAGCTCTGTTCTTATAGAGTGCCCTCTACCGCACAGCGTCCCTCCGGCCCTTCCCAGACTGAGGGCACGAGGGGAGCGGATAGAAGTGTCAACAGGTTGGTTCCGCTCTGTTTTCAAGTCATTCCTGGTTGCGTAAGAAACGTTGAGTACCACAGAGCAGGATTCATCTTGAGATGTTTAAGGATTCAACACAGGTTAGATTTCATAGAAATATGGACGTCGTTTTGAAGTATAAATGATATTATTGAAATTTATATTTACTTTACTATTCATACCACAGCACATGATTGAGTGCACACTAACTTTTTATTTTTAGATGTTGTGGAACATTGTGTTCACTTACGCTGTTCTCTCCTTCTCTTTTTAGATGACTATTTAGTGCTTCCGTCGGGAAACCTCCAGATTATCTCGGTTTCAGACCAGCACCAGGGCATGTATAGATGTGGTGCGTTCAACCCTGTTACTCGGGAAACTGTCACGCAGTCCCACGGCACCAAGCTGTCAGTGAAACGTAAGCCTGACGACGTTCCGTCTACGATTCTGAAGTTTCATCCCGTCTCCGCTGTGAGTCCCCTTATCGTCTGCTAACGTGGTTTTTTGTTGTTGTTGTTGTTCAGGTTTGGACTCTCCCCCCTCAGTGAGGATAGTTTATCCCACTGCCCCAAAAGCTGTGTCAGTGCATCTGTCACAGCCGCTGACGTTGGAGTGCATTGTGTCCGGTAGCCCCCCGCCGGCAGCCAAATGGTTTAAGAACGGCAAGGAGGTCACACCGGGGCCGCCGCACCGCCGACGGCAAAACAACCTCGCCTTTGTCGCGGTGACGAGGAGTGATGAGGGGAGCTACGCCTGTGCTGCTGAGACCGAGCAGGGGACCGTGACCAGCGCTAACTATACTGTTGATGTTCTCGGTAAGGAAGACACAACAATGTGTTGGGGGACGGGGGGGGGTTTGTTTTGAGCGTACCCGATGGTGACGTTGGTCTTCCTCTCCTCCGCAGAGCCCCCGTCCATCGCGCAGGGCCTGGCCGACCAGTTTGTCTCCGAAGGCTCCTCCACCCGTTTTAGCTGCGTGGCCACAGGAAACCCTGCCGCAAACGTCACCTGGCTGTTCAACGCCAACCCCGTCATCCAATCGCGCCGCTTCCAGGTCTCCGGGTCCTCACTTGTTATTTCAGACGTGACGCCACAGGACGAGGGCTTGTTTCAGTGTCTGCTCGACAACGGGATCGGCTCCGCTCAGTCCTCTGGAATCCTGACGACGCGATCATGTATGTATCAATCGTCTTACACCAATGTTAATGTACTCTGGTTTATTAATGACAAGTACGTATTTTCCCTGCGGAATGCCTTACACCCAAATGATTTGTGTGTTCAAAAGGCAGGCAAAGACTAACAACATGTTAAAGATGTGCCAGTTTTTAGGGCATGTTAAGTTATTTGCACTTGAATAATCGGTCCAAAAAGGCAGAATAAAAGAGCACTCTGGAGAATCACCAATTAATTGTAAAATTGTAAAATAGTTTGGAAAGGGTTAAAGTATCACACCAAGCGGGATCTCAGTGCGCATGCACATACAGTGTCTGCAGTGGGTCCGTGCTTTTTTAGTGTGTGTGTGTGTGTGTTTCTGAGGCTTAGCCAAGGCCGCCCTCCTCCCGAGCCCTGAACTGAGCTTGAGCGTGAGAGTGAGCTTTGTGCACGCCGTCGGGGATAAGCCCCCGGACACTGGAATGTAAGGAGTAGCCGTGGAGGGTTATGACGAGGGCCAGACCACCCAGCTGTCAACATCATACACAACTGCCTTTTATTTATTAACACATCACAACCCCCCCTACCCCCTCTCCCCCCCAACAAGCTCCCTCAGGTCTCCCTTCTTCTCCCTCCTCTATGTCAGGGCCCCACTCTGGAGCGTGTGGATCGACTGCAAAACATGTGCTCCCCATCCACAGAGCACATGAAGAAGAATGAGGTTTAATATATATTTGGCTGCAGATATATATACAAAATATGAAACTGATAAGCCTCACACGCCCAGCAGAGGCAGACTCTACCTACTCTGAGGTCAGCCTGCGTTCTGTTGCCTTTTAGGTACCAGGCGCCGGTGCTTATCTAATCTCCTTTGCATTCAAGCCAAACAATATCATTGCTATGAGTAGCATGTTATTGATAGCATCTCATCACAGATAGCAATCCTATATATGTTGGGTTTGGCGTCGGTATTTCCATCACCATGAGGACTCTCCTCTTTCATCCGTTAAGTGAGGTGCACCACAGGGAAGGTGTGGCGTCCTTGTTCTTTCATGCCATTGGCTGTTTCCTTCATGCTCCCACCTGTCAAAGCAGCCCATGTACAGATGCAAAAAGGGCTGAAATTACTATTTGATACCTTTTATTGATAGAAAATTATGTCAAGCATAATTCTATTTACCCAGTATGTATTAAATGAGTGAATTTTTTTTTTAATGCTTGTCTGAAAAATAAGCATTTCATATTTTTGGGGGAATTTTCTAAACCAAATAATAAACCATAAATTGTCCATACCCATGTCCATTAGTTGCAGCCATAATAACATCTTCATCCTCCCCACCGTATCAAGAAATTCCACTCACTCGTCCTCCATCCGAACGCACCCCATTTTCTGCCAGGTGTTCATCCCTCATGGACTCACCTTACCTGGCCGGCGTATCTGTCTCCAGGTGCAGCAGCACTCACTCCAGCTGTCATTGCCCTCCTTGAGGACGGTGAGGATGCTGTGGCCTTAATTGCCTCCGCCTGTATCAGTTTGTTGGAAAAGGAGCCGGCCTGTGGCTAAGCTGTGAGTCAGAGCTGTGGCAAGAAGGAGAGGGAGCGGGGGGACAAGCAGGAGAGCGGGTTGGACTGGCTGTAGTGTTGGGGTCTGATTCTCTCCGGTATTTTAATGGTTAGCGTGTGGAATGTGTGGCAGCTGGCCACAGTCCCAGGATCAGGTCTACTGTTACCAGCTCCAGGCCTGTTGGTTTTAGAGAAGCGGCACTGCCTCACACGAAACAACACAAAACCGGACCCTTGTGGCAAACCTCGCTGCTTTAACCTCTTTTCTTACTTGTTAAGGCTTTAATATTAAATTATAGTACTCTTTGGCCTCAGTGATTGGAGCGGCCCCCGTTCTTGTTGGTTGTGGTCAGTGTCCACTGAAGGCCCGTGAGAAATTCCACCGTGGCTCTGCCAGACGGACGTCAGCCCACATGAGGCTCCCTGCTTGCAGGATTTGCCCAGGTGCATGATTGTGCAGTGCTGCAGAGGTTCCAGGTTGTTTGTGTTTTTTTATGTAGATTGGAAGGCCTGTTCCAAATGCAAAACTTTCCAGCACTGGTTGTCCTTTGTGGATGTGTAGGGCCACCTGCGTTAGTCCCTGACTGGGTAACTTTGTAGCCATGTTTCAGGTTTCATTGCATGGTGCTTTCTCAAGTGAAGGTAAATATATATTGTGGCACCATTAATTTCATTTTTAGAGCTGAAAAATTCTACAAGGAATCAAAATATGTTTCTTTAATGTCAAATATATTTTCTCGTACAAAGAATCTACCTCCTGCTTTTGCATAATTTTAAACCTAGTAACCAAAAAGATAATTTGATTATTTAATATTTATAAAAATATAAAGCTGTCCTAGTTTAGTGCACGAATGTTCAAAGGTTGACAGTGTACTGTATGTAAAATAGGTGCAATTTTGTACAAACATACGTGTTATTGCAACACATTGACGGATTGAGATTTTATTGTTGATCGTCAATTGTTTAACATTTTAGAGGAAAAAACAGCAACTTTGTCACTCTCGTTATGTGTATCCGAGCAAACGTAAATTAATATTTTGCTAATCCCTGATTTCTCTCCCCGACAGATCCCCAGCTAAGCTCCACTGCCTCTACGCTGCTGGAGGCTTCACCTTCGCTCCATCCCATGCAGAGCGACGAGGGCCACGAGCGCTTCCTCACCGAAGACGAAGGCGAAGCCGTCAACCCGCCCGCCGACAGGAGCAGCGGCCGTCCCACTCCAGAGGCGCCGATCATCACCAGTCCGCCTCAGACCCACAAGCCCGATTTGTACGACCTGGAGTGGCGGGCGGGGCGGGATGGAGGGAGTCCGATCAACGCCTATTTTGTCAAATACCGTAAGGTGAGCGGAAAGGAGCGTGCGGCCATGTTTCACTTTGTTTCACACAAACATCATACCCTTTTCCTGGAGGGTTTCGCCTGAATCAACTGATTTAAAAAAAAAAAATAATGAGAGTAGGGCGAGGACCGTAACTGACTGGAAGGTTGGTTATTTCCTGTTTCAAAGCTCACTCCCGACTATAAAATGCAGCATACGGTTTAAGACTCTTGGCAGGAGGGCTGCGTTGGAGTTCTGCTGGAGTAGGAAATTGTGACAGAATTCTCCCAGGGATCCCTCCTGAAGCTGTTCCCTGTTATTTAGGCCCGAAACACAGATTGTACCCTTTGCAGTTGATTTTAGTTTTTCCCTTTGTCATGAGTTTGTATTGGTCTGTTTATGTGTGGCCGTATGTATCTGTGTGTGCGTCAGGTCGATGAAATGGGAACGGTGGTGGGGAACTGGCACACCGTCCGTGTTCCTGGCAGTGAGAAGACCCTGCGGCTGTCAGAGCTCGAGGCCTCCAGTCTCTACGAGGTGCTGATGGTGGCTCGGAGTTCAGCGGGCGAGGGCCAGCCGGCCATGCTCACCTTTCGCACCGGCAAAGGTCAGCCCAACCGCATGCTCTCAACATACAGACAAACACAAACACTCAAGAGACTGTTTGAAGCAATTGTTGATGGCAATGGTAACTTCAATGCCTGTGTGCGTCAGGCTGTTGAGTGTTTCTTGTGGTTTTCGTGGATACAAGCGGCCACGGGAAGACTCCCTTTCACCACTTTTCCAACACAGCTACGATAGAAAGAGGAACATTATCAGCTGCCGAAAGCATCAACAGTAAATGTCAGGTTTTGTTGTCATCTCGTCTTGAGTAAAGGAGCATCTGGTTCTGTCTGACCTCCCAGAGTTTTCACAGATATGAAACTGATATTCAGGCTGAAACTGACTTGAGGCAAAGTCAGAAAATCTGATTTATTCTTGAGCAACAGCACTTTCATTAGAATCAAAACAACATGCATGGCACATTGCCTTTTTGAGAATACCCTTGAGCTTTTGGGGTGATATTTGTTTTTTTACCTTCAAGGAAAACCTATATAATCTTTGAAGAAGAAGGACAATAAAGTATTTTTAACAAAGCCAACATTTGGCTAAAGCACTTGGCAAAATGCAAATGGTTTACAGTTTCCATGGGAAAAGTTAATAACTGAAATAGAAGCATACACAGCAGATCGTGGATAAGTGAACATGCCGAAACATACAAATACTGAATAACAAAATATATTATTTTACAACCTATATCTGACCTGTTTCTTTAAATTACTTCTCATATCACCTCGTCCAATCATAGTCCTCAGTTCAATCGTAATGATCAGTGTTATAATGAATGACTTGAAGAGAGTTTGTTGTCTTCTTGATACAAATAGAAACAAGAACAACCGCAAATGTTCCTAAAATAATAACCCTATACCACAGCACAGTTGACTAAATGTCACTGGTCAAAAATATGTTAACTACTGCCAGAAACCACAGATATGATTGCATCCCGAGTCTGGTTCCTTCACAAAATGGACCAAAACAAATACCAACCAGTCCAAAACAAGACACTCGTGTACAGATCCAGAACAATGGAACCTCTCTCAAATGTAATACGGTAATTGACTTTGGTCTAAATGGCATTTAGTAATTAACAGTAAGACAGTAACAGTGAATGTGAATATATGTTTTTGGTAAGCGTCAAATAAAATCCCTAATCAAAATGATCCTTTTAAAAGCAACAGAATGTATATAAATAAAAACCTAAAATATATGCTTACAAATATAAACCTAAAATGCCTAAAAGCAATAGAGGGGACAATGTGTTGGTATCGTCATTAATAGCTACAGCTGTAGAAAAACACAAACTACAAACATATTGTTCTGTCATCTTTACGTTGAAACAAACAAATTGCAATTAGTTCAATGACGGTGTTCCTGAAAAGTGTTAAATCAGGTAGGCATTCGTTTCACACGCTGATCAAAGCGATCGTAGCGGCAGCGTTGTCGAGTGGAAACCTGAAACCCGCCCTTATGAAAACCCCAACAGCTCCGGAAACCAGGAGGAAAGTTTAAATTTCAGGGCCGACATCCGGAGCGGCTCCGGGTGCTCTTGGTGGAACCGATAGCCCTGAAGGCTTGTCCGGCCTTGTTTTTCTTACTCGCTTTGTTTCCCCTCCTTTTCTCAGAGAAGAGCACCACCTCCAACAAGAATCCCTCCAAGCCTCCTGTCATCTCCGTGCCCCCTAAAGCGCCAGAGGACAAAACCACCAACACGCACTTTGGTGTCGTCATACACGACAGAGGTACGTCTGCCACGTCCTGTTTCGCCGCTGCAGCTGACCTGTAGGTTATTGTGGAGGTTATGACCACACCACATTGAATAGATCTCAGAGATGTTTAGATGGGGTCTGCTTTGTGTCTTTGTGCTTGGGAGCACAAACAGTGACACCCTGTAACATGAAATATGCTGTAAGCACAAAGCTGTGAGATTGCACACAACCTGTAGGTCCGATCTGTGTTTGTGCATGCTCACTGGCGTTACGAGGAGGCCCACTTTACTGAAACTCACGTTGGTCTTTCACTAACCCTTCTTCCTCCTTCTCTCTCTGTCTTCCTCTCTGTCTCGCTCTCTTTCCTGTGCTCTCTAACTTTGTGGCTAAGAGCGCAGGCAGTAAGTACACATTCCTCCACATCATAGCGCCTTTTTTTTTTTTCTTTCTCTGTAAACTTATTCCATCCTCACATGATTTTGCATGATGCAGTCATGACTCATGATGCTTTCCAGTTATCCGTATTTTTTATTGGATTCGCAGAAGTTTGCACAATTCAAACATTTCGTATTTGTTTCTCGCCCAGTACCCGAGGCCCCTGACCGGCCCACCATCTCCATGGCGACCGAAAGTTCGGTGTATGTCACCTGGATCCCGAGAGCCAATGGCGGGTCTCCAATCACAGCCTTCCGTGTAGAGTACAGACGCGGCCGCAGTGCAGAGTGGGTGGTGGCTGCGGACAACATCTCGCCTCTCAAGTTGTCGGTGGAAGTTCGCAATCTGGAGCCTGGTGAGCTTTTCGCGATTTTCCAAAAGTTTCTCTTCAGTCCGGTGAAGCATATTACTTATCTGTTATCATGTGATGCTATGTGCGCGTCCAAACACTAACACTTAACGTAATATTCGTCAAGCTGTCAAGCTTGTACTGGCCTCACATTACATAAGTAACTAAGATGCTGTGCAGATAGTTGTTGTCCCCGTTCTGACTGTCCATTGAAATATAACTAATGCTGAAAATATAAAAGCATTTATTGCTTATTATCTGTTACCTTATCTGCTGCCTTTATCTTTTTTTATCTGTTGGAAAATGGTTGACACTGATGGTGGCAAAAGTCTCAAAGTCTCTGCTCTTGCAAAATTGTTTGCAATAGCAGCATGGCAACTGTTGCTATTGACTCCTTTGCGTTACTAGCTTGCTTGTGGGCTTTGTCTTTATTTCTCTGTTTTAGAGCCTCTAAACTTAAGTGTTAAAACTCAAATAAATCAACAAGGGTATCACCATGGGCTGGATGTCATGTCCCATTATAAAAAGTCATCACTCAGCACCACTGCACTGTGACAATGCCCCTCTCATGGTTTCTCTCTTGCAGGTTCCTCCTACAAGTTCCGCGTGGCAGCCATAAACATGTACGGCGAGAGTCCTCACAGCATTCCCTCGAAGCCGTACCAGGTTCCACCGGCCAGTCCGCGGATCGCAAACCGCCCTGTGGTCGGCCCGCACATCTCATCCACGGACGCCATCAGCGACACGCAGATCATGCTGCGCTGGACCGTGAGTACGCCGCTGGCATGCAGCATCCAAAAGACGCGTGGAAGAAGTTGTAGTTCAGGGTCATCCTTTCTGTCCGCCATATGTGCGCTAATTGCTGATATCTGGCGCATAAAAACACTAAAATGGAGTGAGACAGGAAAAGAAAAACAAGCTGACAGATTTGGAAACTAAAATAAAATAGTCAAACTTAATTTAACTTTGAATAACTATACTTGTTGTAGTTCTTTGTTGTATTACTGTCTACCGGCCTCATGTATCCTTAGTGTAGTGTCTTTTCCAGCCAGCTCAAACCTAGGTTTGAATAATCAGACCTTTTTAATTCAGCGGATGTACTGATTTCAAGATCTGCTCCAATGAAGATTCGGAGGCCCTTTCCTTCTACATTTTATTTCCGCCTTCTAAAAATCTGTTTCTCCTCCTCACCACAGTTTGGGCTGCAGATAGTTACCCGCATCCATCTCCCCCCCCTTCAGACAGTCTCTTAAAGTGCAATCACAATCTTGCAGTCCTTTACATCTGCAGATAACGATCCCTGCCATTAGTTGCCGGAAAATGTTCTCTCTTTGTACAATAATTGCCCGCCAGATTGCTGTTGTTCAGCGCAATCTTTTTTTTCCACCCCTATCAGTATAGCCCCTCGACGAACAACAACACTCCAATCCAAGGGTTCTACATCTATTACCGGCCCACGGACAGCGACAATGACAGCGACTACAAAAGAGACACAGTCGATGGTGAGTGGAAATGCACATTTCAATGTTTGCACGTCTTTGTCTCGACTGTAGATTTAAGTGTGTGGCTGGTTTAGATGACCCGGTCCCGAATCGTTGAGTTCACGCGCTGCAGATAAAATGGGAGTTGAGAAGGTAATGGATACCTCACCGTCAAGAGGGGGGTGTAGTGAGGAGGGGCATTTCTGCCGATTTATAGAGAGTGCTGTCCGCGCAGAGCTTTCTTAAGGCTGTTTTTAATAACTGGTTTTCCAGAGCTGAAATATGATCCCAGACGGGGAAGAGGGGCTCAGGTTGCCGGGTAGAATGCAAACAGTGGAGCTCGCTATAGAAAGGGAAGGAGGGACGTCCGTTCCGTCCTCCCAACCCTCCTGTCATGTGTTCCTAATTTGTAGTTTTCCACAATGTCCCCACTATGAGGACTTTTGGCAATTGGCTGAAGGCCAAAAGAAGTAAATACATTAATCCAATGATTGTCTAAATCCAGTTAAAAAAGATCACATATTACTGGTGCAACGGATCATAAAACGTAAAACGCGGTTTGGCATGTATCGCAAATATTACTCTCACTTTTTTTTCATTAATAATTAGTATTGGCTAAGACAGGTCTATTTGTTGTTTGATTATAGTATCTGTTCTACAAAGCTCCATCCGTCTGAAAAGTCTTCATTTTTGTCTCCTCTATAACTGATTATTGGGGGATACAACTTTACCTCACGCTCTGATGGGCTACTTTAACCTGTGTAATAAATCAGCGGTTTACTCGCTGTGAAATCTGTGACTGAGCACAAACTGGTGTTTATATGTATATTTAACTTCTGTATTGAGTTGATTATTTTACTTCATATCAAACCAAACACGCCACAACAAAACCTCATTTCTGCCTCATTTGTTTGAAATGTTGGAGGTTGGCGTCTCATCTGTGATTCCAAAGCACATAGTAGTCAGAGAGACAGGGAGATGGAGATAGAGGGGAATACTGGAGGCAAGCCAGGACAAACATGTCACTGCCATATATGGTCCTCACCTAACGTAAATTCACAGTCTGGGCTCTGACTGTAAAGCCACTGACGGGACGGAGGCAGAGACGGGGGGCTGAACGACAGAGCGAGCCTCGGCTGTGAGACACAAAGAGAAGGAGGGAGTTACTGATATTGAGTTATGTTGATATTTTTTTCCATCTCTCTCTTCTGCCCTCGCAGGTGTAAAACACTGGCACATGATCGGACATCTCCAACCGGAGACCTCCTACGATATCAAGATGCAGTGCTTTAATGATGGGGGAGAGAGCGAGTACAGCAACGTCATGATCTGTGAGACAAAAGGTAAGCAAACACGAGCTGTCCTGCACAGGAAAAGACTTGTGCATCAACCGAACCTCCACTTCAACAGAAGTCCGGGCATGTTTCTGCGAAGGCTATAACGTTAATGATGGGTACAATGGGCATAATTACACAACATAAATGTACAGCAACAACACTGCTTTGCATTGTACAGTTCAGTACTGTTATTTTGTCCCTCTCCGCTGCAGCACGTCAGACCCCGGGGTCGCCCAGCCAGCACCCCGTCACCCCGCCGTACCCGCACCAGCCGGAGCCCCCCAGCTCACCCGGAGGACTCCTGTACCTGATTGTGGGCTGCATTTTGGGAGTGATGGTACTCATCCTGCTGGCTTTCATTGCCATGTGTCTTTGGAGGAATCGTCAGCAGAACAACATGCACAGTGAGTGCACAGAAAGAGCTGGTTTAAAAGAAGCATAGTTGCAGTTTACAGTGTTTCGGTTTTGGGTGTTTGGATTATTATTTTCAGTACGCCTCTTCTTCAAGTTTTGTTCGTCCCTATACCTCTAACTGTTTAAAATAAGTGCAGTGTTATTGTCTTGACAAAAGCTGCCTTTCAAGAACATAGATGACGGATCAAATAAAGAAGAACTGCGGTTCTTGACACACTTTGCGATGACAAGGCTGAAACCTGACAAAAAAAAATAATCCCTTCTTTTATTATGCATCCTAAAGATTAAAATATGCCTGCAAAAAAAAACACTCTTTTACAGGACCATTGTCTATCCATTTAGCATGTCTCAAAGTGACAATTGCTGATTATTAAACAATTACAATTTCCTTGTGGTGGTCAACTATTGTTGTCATACTGGTCTCTGGTCCTAACCCTTCTGCCCCTTCCATCACCTCCACTCTCCCCCTGTTCCTCCCCCGTAGAGTACGACCCTCCAGGCTACCTTTACCAGCCAGCAGAGATGAATGGTCATGTGCTCGAGTACACCACTCTGTCCGGCACCGGTCGCATCAACGGGGGCGTCCACGGTGGCTACGGGCCGAGCGGCCCCATGTTACCCCAAGGGTGCCACCACCTGCACCACAAACTCCCCAACGGCTTGGCCATGCTCAACGGCTCCGGCAGCCTGTTCTCACCGGGCCTCCCGCACAACCACGATGGCACCCTTCCCCGCGACTGCGAGCACTCGCATCCCCACCACCACCACCACAACGTGAGTGCTGCAAACCCGGAGACTGGAGGCCTCGTTCACATGCTGCAGGATACTCACTGTTTTGAAAGTATTTTACAGCCGTAGATGCAGTTTGGTCCGGCTAAACGTGGCGTGTGTTCTCATTGTCAGGGTGGAGGCGTGTACACCGCTCTTTCCCAAACAGAGTCGTCTGATTGTATGAGCTGTCAGAACCTCTGCAACAACAACAGGTACGATCATTTCATTAAACGCTTTGTGAAACGTTTGCTCTGTGAGGATATTTGAGGCGATTCTTTCTTGGTTTTATTTTTTTAAGGAGTCAGTAATATAATCTGGAGATACGTTATTCATCCTTTTTTTGCTTTGCTTACTTGCATGGTCTGTAGCTCAATAGCTTTTTATTGAATATACAATAATGAATTTTGCCACCTTGGAAAAATTCAAAAAAGATGAACTTGATTGCGATATCACTTGTATTTCATGAGTGAGTAAGAGAGGGCTCGCACAAACGCATACACACACGCAGCGCACAAACGCACATTTCCCTCCCTGCGAGACCTGTTTATGTACTAAAGGGTCTCCAACATCACAGTTTACCCTGTGTGCACCCAGCCAGCAGGCCTAATGAGCCCTGTGTTTATTTACCTCCGTCTGCTGGGAAAAGGGGGGGTGTGGTCACAATCCAATCATGTGCCGATAGAGGGAAGCTTGAGTTCAGTGAAACGTTGCTTGCAACTCTCTCGGCTGCACAGACTTCACAGAGGGACCAAAACCACAATGTGTCCCAGTTATTTAGACGCAGCGAGACTGGGGCCTTTTAAGATCCAGTTGGGCCGTTGAAAACACAGTGCCAATGCTCCTGTTAAGCGCTGTCATCGTTTTGTACACTGTTTAGGGCAGTGGTTCCTAAACTAGGGGAGAGAGGGAGGGAGGGAGGGAGACGCGCAGCATCAGAAAGACATTGAATAAATGGTTTGAAAAACGTCTTGTTACATGTGGAAATACCGGCTTGCAAAGTTTGGGACCCACCGGTTTGGGGTATTTAGTAAATTTACGAACATCTGCAGAGAGGAAGAACCAGAATGTTGTGCGGAGCGAGGGCAGCGTTGGGTCGACAGCGGGTGAGCATCGATGCAGGGGCACCTTGTTATAAACACGTGTCTCACTTTTCTTTCCATCTCTGTCTGTCTCTGAGCAGATGTTACAACAAGACCAATGGCACTCTGCCTGTAATGCATCGCGTGGCGCCCTGCCAGCAGGACGCTCTGGAGATGGTGCCTCTGGGCCAGGTTTCATCGCAGTGCCTCGGCCTCGACAGCCACGTGCACGCTGGGGACCCGGGAGCGGACGCAGGGTGCCTGCCAGACGAGCACAGCGAGTCCTCAACCTCGCAGCATTCCTGCTGTCTGGTGGGGAACAATGAAAACTGTACAGCAGACAACACTGGTGAGACACATTCTATACCAAATGCCAACACGGGACTTTCTGCCCGTTTCTTTCTTTTCTCTCTTTGTGTTTACTCAGTACTGATGCACAGGAGTGCAACTTATCACCTCCTGTTTTGTTCTATAATTACAGGCCCTTTTTAAATAATAAAAGTCCAATAATTATTATTATGAAATATGCAGATCAATTTTGCAATTATTTTCTTAACGTTAGTAGTGACACTTTTTAGTATCATTAAGGAATATGATCATATAAAAACCTTATAAACATAACGTAAAATAGGAAAATTATTACCAATTATGATCAGATTGACAGATTGACTGTACGAATTGAATATACTTCAAACCCATAACATGATACGTTCATTTTCTGTCTTGCAGTCAGACGACGAGAACCATTCTGTGTCATAAATATTAAATAAAATGATGTCTGGTTGACTCCTTGAAGACCCTTTACCTCCGCCATGAAAAGTATTTGGCAAATACCATTGAAAACTTTGTCAGTTATGTATCTTTATTTGACTAAATGTCATGATATTAGAAGGCTTGAACCTTTTGAGAGACTAAATGTCTTCTCCGCCACCAGCCTCTGTGCTAAGCCAAGCTAATCTGCTCCAGGCTATAGCTTCATTTATACAGTAACGTTGCCTTAAGACACATGGGATGTCTGAGCTTAGTGGGTGCCTCCTGTCTGTGGGTGCTCTGTAGCAGCCCACAACACCCAAATTATTATTATGGGTTTAAATACAGAGGACAAAGGTCATATGACGACTGTAGTAAACTTACGTTTTTTTGTATTCGCTTACCCTACAGTGTTCATCACTTTAGTTCACAGTTCTTCATGTTTTAGTCTCCATTTGTCATTACCAATCTCCATGTTGTTCGCAGACAAAGTATGCAGCATCACCAACCACAAATTACAGCGTGCGCCTCACCAGAATGTGTGCTGGTCTTTTTTAATTTGAAGTCTCACTCTCTCTCACTGTGCAGCTGAGGAGGAGCTGGAGTGCATGGACACGGAGGGGCCCGTGTTGTGCTGGGACAGCCTCGGACTGCCAGACTTGGACTGTGACGAAAAGCCTGGGTGGATCTCCAGCAGCAGCCTGGCAGGCGAGCTTATCCAGCCCGGCCCACAGGAGGTCTGAACCAGGCCCACACACAAACACTTCCCTGCAGCGCGGAGGGCTCAGAGAAACCACCGAAAGAAGGCTGGATGAGCGACGGGCCAGTCAGAGACACTGCGTGTTACAGTGACGAGGACACCAAGCGCTCTACGGACCGAGCTACGAGGAACAAAGCGAGAAAAGACGGCGACTAGAAGACACTGAGAGTGAAATCCAAAAAAAAAAAGGAGAACTTGCTCAAAGACAGAAACAATGTCCCACTTGGGGAAGACTCTCACACGAACAAAAACTCTTATTTATTTTTTTGTAGTAGTGAAATATTATTTCATACGAATGTATCTGTTTTAAAGTTAAATAAGGTTGTCTTTTATATTATTTATGCCTTTTTGAATGAGAAATAACTTTTTTGATGTCGTTTTGTCCATCTGTGTTCCACCCGAGTGTGGAGATTAGCAATTGTCCGTGTAAAGTTTTGTAATAATATAAAGAGAAGATAAGGAAGAGTAAACAAGAGTTTTCGATTTCTCTCCCTCCCCTCCTTCATGCGCGGCGCATTGAGTTAAATTTCCCGGCCTCGCTCCAAACCCATTGATATTTCTGGCAGGCCTTTGAAGTGGCTCTCTGACAGGCTGTTGCACTGCAGTGACCCCTGGTCAGGGTGAACACTCCCTGCACTGTTCAGATTAAGGGCTGCTGCTCTTTGCTTCAGTGAATACTTGATAGCTCGTCACGTAACGCAAAACGCACTGTTGCTTCGAGAGGACTTTTCACCCTCGGCTCCAATCTGTTGGGGAAGTAGGGAGGTTGCGTTAAAAGTACGTGTGAGCCGCTTTCTCGGTTCAAATCTTGGCTTGTTAAAACTTCTCTGCTGTAGCATAATACTTTCCCATACTTTTGAATTTTGTGATGACAAGTAAAGTTTATCTGACCAGGTAATATTCTGGCATCTGGTAAGAAAATCCAGCCACAAGAAGAAAAACCACCACAATCTAAACACAGTGAGAAAGGTGTCAGCACTATGCCTTCCACTTACCCCTGACTATTCTGGTTGTCATTTCATTGTATCAACAAGTCCCTATAAATTAACATTGATGCAAGTCCAAGTACATTATTAAAGGTACATGTTGAGAGCATTAAGACAAAAGTCCATTGAGGATTTTGAAGTATTACAAACTTTTCAATTGCCAACAGAAACCTTACAAACTGGACATTCTATCAAAGGAATCAAAGATCATCTGCGGGGTCTTGGTGACAACGCATCACACTGGCAAGTTTTTTGAAAATTGGGAAGGTCAGCCATCTGTCTCAGATTAAGTTAAATTCCATGATTTCTGGGAACTGACGGTTGAATTGCCAGTTGGGGCTGCTAAAAGTTCTCTGGTGTTGCTTCAGTGTCTGGCAGTAAACGGGCAGAGGCTTATTAGGAACAGAAAGGCTAAATCCAGTCGAGTAAGTCGTCAGAATGACTCAAATAATGTGCTGTGTGATGCGCCTGATGGGTTCAAAATAACGGATCAATCATTCATAAAACAAGTTGTAATAACCTTTCAGCCGGCCTTAGCCGAGCCCATTTTCTCACATTTTTTTTTAAAAAATACTCTCCACGAGGTTCTGGCTGATTGCAGTTGATGGGACGGCGGCGAGCAGATGATGGGGCGGGCCCTGCTTCACTGAGGAAGACTGTGGTGCAGGCCTTCCATGCCTGGTGCCTGTCTGCCCGTGTTTGTGCCAGAGTTGGCTGCCGTCCCTCAGGCCCTGGCTGGAGCCAACATCTCTCCTCCCGCTGATGGTATACAGGATATTCCTGGCACCCGGATTAACTCGCTTGCAGCTGAGGCGTGGCGTAACCTCTTCCGCCTGGTATTTTTAGGCCCGATGGAGACCGGCAACATTCGTTCACTTGGCTTGCCTTAAACTCTGCTCGTTCCTAAGTTTCTTAAAACCCAGAATGATTACACAGTCCATCTTTCTATTCTGATACTTCCTCGCAACAGGTCAATCAAGAGTCCATTCTGATTTGTCTTGCCCCCCCGAAAAAAACCAGGAACAAAACAATGGGAAGGAAATGAAGCTGGAAAGGAAAGAGAAATGGTCCGGAGAGGGACAGGAGATGCTGACAGATGCAGACCGAGCTGATGAGGAGAAGATAAGGGCATGGTTGTCTCTAAATGAGCTGCTCCTCCGTCTCCCACGTCTATCAGTCGGCACTCTGCCTCAGCCCCGGCCTGCACGCTCTGCCCACGCAAACACAACCCTTCATTAGGGAGCCCATGGGAACAAGAAAGCTCATTGTCTTCCCTGGAATTCTCTGCCCCTTGCTGCAGAGCCGACCTGTTAACGCCGGCCCCTCTCTCCTCCGCCCACCATTCTTCCTCTCTCTCTCTCTCTCTCTCTCTCTCTCTCTCTCTCTGTCCCCTTTCCATAACGCACTGAATGAATGCAATTCCTATGACTTGGGCCGTGTGTTGTTAAGTTGCTTTATTCAGGCGGTTTTATCCGTGAGATGTCATAAACCACAAGTAAAGCATGTTGTGGTTGGATGAACTTTAACAACAGTCCAGCAGATCTCTGCAAGTGATGGGCTCATTATGCTCCGTGATCTTTAAGATACCACCATATCCACTTTTTATTCATTGCTGTTGCTGCCTCGTGCTGTTGGAACTGGTACATTTGTAGACGGCATTTGCTGTGTATAATCAGGGGCACACTATCTCATCCCTATTCCAGCTGCATATATTTATCTTAACCCATTTCCCGTCTGTTAACAGACTTCTCAATGTGTAATCACACCCTATTGGCTCAACGACGAGCTCGTTACCCGACAAGTGGGTTGAATCTGTTGACCTGAGCCAACTTTCAAAATGAAATGAATGGTATTTCCACTTCAAGTGAGATTCAGAGAAACACACTTGTTAAAAAGCAAATCAGCCGTGTAGTTATTTTATACACCGAGCACTCTAGAATATCTGTGCACAAATCTGAGTAATGGTGTAGGGGATTGTATATGGATTCATTTTTTTAACATTTGTTTAAGTAAGGATTCTGTCAAGGTTCATATGAGCTAAATGTCCCCCAGAAATATTTTCGGAAAGACAGTTTGCAGCCTCAGGCAGCATGCTTTGAAAAGATCAGACGTGTCACTGCTCTGGATGTCTCATGCTCTGCTGGAGGTGACATCACACAGCAGGGAAATAACAGGCTCAGTATAATACACTAGAAAAACAACACACTGGCATGGCAATTACAATAAAAAAGAAACGGTAATCAACAATAGAAACGAAAGCAGCAACTAGCGCTAAACGGGCCCTCGCGTCTGTGTGCACGTTGGGTTTAGTGGTGGGAGGCCAGTTTATGCGGCACAGAATGTCTACGACCATGGACAGCACGCCAACAACAAGGTTGTTTTTCCAGCGCTGAGTGAATACTTCGCTGAATACTTCACCAGTTTCTGTACCCAGTGTCTGGTGCTGGAGGACACGTGCAAACACGCATTATGGTGCTCTATAGCAAGTGTAAACCAAATTGTGTAAATGTTATATACAGTAAACCAGATGCTGTTTGTTGCATTATGCAGACTCTTTGTGGCCGGTAAGTGGCAGGATGCCTGAGTGAAAATTAGTTTGTCAATGACTTGATGGCATGTTGACTGCCATGAATTCTTAGTGACAAGCAGACCCCATATGGGGCCCATATAGGCCAGTACAGAACCAATACCTAGTCACAAAAAGGTTGGTGGATCCCTTTAAATTCCCCCCCCCCCTCCCCGGTTTAACATACATAAAGTGATTATAAGTTGTGTAGTGAAGCATTCTACATTTAAATGGTAAGTATGGTGCATATTTAAGAGAAATGAGAAGCAATAATCTTCATTTTTTGGACTGCAGACTAGAAGGCCTTCCTGCAGTTCAGTAGTAGTTCAGCTATTTATAAATGTTTCTTAAATTGTCCTGAGTCAATACAATTGTTTTTTTCCCAGTTGCAAGTAATGTTCAAATAAGTCAATAAACTGTGCGATGTAGTCAAAACACACTTTTGTTTCACACCTTTGTTTCACAGAGGAATTCAGCATTTGGATCGTTATATGAAGGGAGTCAGTTATTTCAGTTCGGCAAAGGAAATTAGAGACAGAAGCACTTTGAAAGATCCTTTTTAATTTAATAGTTGGAAAAATATATTTTGTTAATTAATTCATGTTACACCACCAGTAATCAAGCAGTGTGACAGGTGAAAACCACATGACCCTGAGCGCGTTGTTCCAGACACACGTACAAGTTCTGGATCCAAAAACTCCCCTCTGAGCCAAAAACAGAAGAGTCAAGGCTATTCAGGAAAGATCTTTGAGTGACCTTTGATTTGGCCACAGCAGAGGAATTTACTCACAAGATTCAGTGCGTAACTGTGGAAACAGAGAGATGTGAGGGGAGAGGGACTCCACAAAGGGGTTGAGATAGGAAGGGAAGATATGTGCAGAGAAGAAAGGGGGAGGAAGAGGAGGAGGAATTCCTGCGTGTAGAGACTGGTAACTCTTACACTCAACAAAGTTACACTAACTGAGGTGTAATGAGGTCCATGAGGTGTGTGGACCGTAGTCCACACACCTCATGGACCGTAGTAATCTGCAGCAGATCAGTACCCGAGGAGCCTTGCCTTGATCATGATGCATTTTATTTATTGTATTGAATTTATTGTAATTACAATGACAAAAGAACATGTATTTCAATATCTATTAGACATCTAGCTGAATTTTAAAACTCAGAATTAATATTGTTTGGATTTTAATCAATTTAACTTTGTAACTTCTTCATTTGATTTTAAGGTTCAGTTGTTGACTAAATGCAGGTGTTCCTCGTAGTGAACCATTATTGTCATTATTGATTATTGATATCAGCATTATTGTTTCCCATCCCAAGGGTTGATCAGTACTTTAAAGTCAATTTAAAATCAAAAACAGCAGTGTCAATGTTGTGTGTAGCGGTGTCCAGGCACACTGCTGATACTGCTTGACAACTGCTCAACAACAGCTTGCAACAATGGCGTCAGTTCCGCTATTGCTGCTGATTGGCTAATGGATATCTCAGCTGTACTTATTTGTCAGTGACTTTTCAATGATCTGGACCCAGGCAAGAACTTCCTGTGGAAAGTAAACACACAATCACATTCATTAAATTGTTGTGGGGAGTAGAAAGATATTTCAAATCCTGAGAAATGTTATCCTGGGATAACCTTGAGAAAAAGTTTTGTGGAATTTGGAGTTAGCCAAATAGACATTTTGCAGCACAAACGTAAACATTTTTGCAGCACACTTGAGACGACTCATTTGTCATCAGTCATCCATCATATCCAGTCGGGTAAAGTAGAAAGTTATCTTTGCCCCGTTGTCTGCCTCGTACAAAGCCTGGCAGGTGTACATGCCCTCTGCAACTCTCTGCAGCTCCTCTATGACTAAAGCAGAGGTGTTGACCTGCACCTGCATGAGGCCTAAACGGCTGGACTGAGACTGTATCTTTGGGCCTTGACCGTAGTTGTAAGCCAATGCTACGTTATTATCAGTTCCTTGTTTGGTGAATCCCCAGATGAAGATGGAGGGCATGGTGGAACCACAGTCCAAGATGACTGAGCCTCCCACCGTCGCTGTGGTGTTGGAATGAATGTATTCCACCTCCTCTGGGTCGAATATCACCAGACCTGTAACACAAGACAGTCACCTTAAATGTAATGGTAGAAGAGCTTTGGTTTTATTTTTCATGCAACCACAAAAGTAGCCCCAACCAGCTCAGTATTGTCTGATGTCTTTTAGTAAGATGTTTGTTGGGAATGGACCGCGCCAGCTCCTGAGCATGGGCAACACATAATTAAATATACTCACAGTTTATTTGCCTCTGGCCCACTCAATGGATCAAAACTGCATCCCTCTGGCTGCGCCCAGCAATTTCGACATAATAATTGCAGCATTTCGTGACAAAGAGGAACTTGCCTCAACATGTCCTCAACTCCACACCTTCGTTGTTACGGAAAGCTAAAGTACAATGATCTTTACCTTGTAGAGGAGGAGCCATCCAGCAGAGGAGTAAGCAGCAAAAGTGGATCATCCTCATCCTGTGCCGCAAAAGCTTCTAACAGAAAACACAAAGTTGGGAGGCTATTTAAAGTCTTTCAGCAAGGTGCACGCGTGTCCCCTCTCCAAACCAAACAACACTGAGGGTGACTAAGCGAGGCTAAAGGACAAACACGGAGAATTCTTTTGAACCACACTGTATTCACCTTGAATTATTCATCGGTGCGTGTGCCTCGCCGGTGTTGTTCCATCCTGCCTGTCTCTCCAGCTCTCCCACTCATGACTGGGCTTACAGCGATACCTGAGACTGGAAGGTGTAGGGTGTCCTCATGATGCAGTATCTTTATCTATTATTGAGCAAACCAGTGGAGATAGGCTTTTCATCCATTAATTCCAAAACAAGTCACCTTCTCAGGAGCCAGTTTAGACCGGCATTGTGCTTTTTCCATGCATAGACACACATGGATGATGACAAGATATTTGCACGAGGACACTTGTATAATGCAAAAAGTTAGACTAATTTAGAAAGAGACAAACGTGGGCATTATTGGTGGTGCCAGGCAGCAGGCGCCAGCATTAACCCCTAATTCTGCATTTTACTGGATGGAGGCAGCTAAACATTGAGAAAGAGGCTCTAATTAGTAAGGTCTCAGCCTTAAGCTCTTTTGGGGGGGATTTAGAAGGCTGTTGCTAGACGGACACATAAAATGCAATAAAAAACAACATAGCAAAGTTAGTACACACATTGCACACTGACCTTACATATACATTTGTCATGTCTACATATTGAAACAAATATTGACCTGACGATTGAACAAACGATCACAATGTTACAAATAAAAAGCGAAGACAGTGAAAAAGCTAAAAGGAGACTTTTGAGAGTCGTTTATACCAGTGTGCTTATCCAAAAGGTTTTCCTGGATAAACACAGGAAAGAAGGGGACAAAAGCATGAGAGCAGCTTGGTCGCTGACATAATCATGACACTATCATCATGTCTTGAAGCTTCCACACCAGGCTGTAATGTCCAAGCCACAACCAGTAAGTCCTGTTCAAACCAAAGTCTTCACCAAAGTACTGCAGTCATGTACACAAGGGCCTGCCACATCTGCCGGCCGGATTTTTTGCCATTTTTGGCCTTCGGGAGGAAGAAAATGTGCGTTATTGAAAAACGAAATGCTCTGCATCGTGGTCGGTGTTGGTGGGGCTAGGGTGGTGGTGGGTTGCATCTTATCTGGACCCTTGTAAAAGCTCTCAGCGCCCCATTGAGTGGATCCAGCCAGACCAACTTTTGTTTTTTTGTTATTGGCAGCAGATGAAAGCGCAGAGCCAGACCAACATCTAGCTGGGACTATATGGGATCTGGGCAACACATTACTGCCACTCCAACATGTGCCACCCGCCCCCGCTGCGAGCACTTGGCAACACTGCGCTTTATGTGAAGGCAACGCTAGCAAAACAGGTGGGTTTCGTGAGCGGCCCTGTGATTAGATCAGTCATTACCTCTGGCATTGTTAAAGGCAAAGCTAACCTCTCATTTCACAGGACCACCTGTATTGGAATGTGTTGCTAAAGCTTAATAGCAGATGATTCAATCAGTGGATGAAAAAAATAGTCCTGGCTCACAGCAAGGATGTTTGTTTCCATTCATCTAATGAGATTGAGATTTGCAGTTCCATACGGGCACTGTGTTTATTTTGGTAACAGTTCAGTTCTTGTCCAGCGTCCAACAGTGTTGACTTGTACTTGGGACTCGTAATTGTAAGTGTGTCTGTCCTCTGCACCGCCGTGCTCATACATCTCCTACTAGCTCCAGCTGTGCATTTCCCTCCCTCTCCTCCTCCTTTCTGCTCTTCCTTCAGTTGACAGTTGTGTCAGAGACCACACATTGTGAGGCTGTTGTACTATACTGTCAGACATGGTAGCATATATATTAGCCAGCATACCGTATATTTCTGCTCTATCATCATTCATCCAGCAGGCAGGCAGAGCGGAGGTAAGCAAGGCCGTGCAGGGCCTTCTGCTCGTAAATAGCACATAGCCCCACCCCCCTCCGTCTCCCCCATTTCGCTGCTGGCTCCCTCATCTAAGAGCCTCAGACGTCTCCTCGCTGGCCTCCTCTGCTCGAAGGTTCCCCGTTGGGCCTCTACCTGAATCACAAAGCAGATCACAGCCACAGCTGACTGGCCTTGGGACAAGGACAGCAGGAAGGGGCTTTCTCTCCACAACTCAGCCCCACCACTCGCAGCCACAAAATATTGTTTAAAAAGAAAGTTACAGATGACTCCTGCAGTGGGGGAGGGAAATCCATTTTTCTCATGAACAAGGGAGAAAATGGGTCAGTGGGGTGAGAGGATTACTGTTGTACTGTTTAAAGAAAATGCCAATGTCAATCAAAAGATATCAAAAAGTATAGTATGACACAACAGGTATAACATCAGACATCCATGTGAAAAAATAGCCAAGCGGTTAGCTTGGCTTTTTCCTAAGGTAAGAAAAATCCATTTACACTATTTTATACCCTTATCTATGATACAAATTGCTTGCTTGCTATGTCTACAAACGGTCATATTGGAGTGTCGTCCCCTGGTAAAGTGATTTGATTGTATGTTGTTATTTGTAGGTAAAAAAATCGTACCCTTACTGAGACTAGTTATCATATAGCAACAGCGTTTGCTTTCCACTCCCAGCTTGCATTTCGGCAGAGGCATTGTATAAATATACCATTATTAGTGCTACAATTACTTATTTGTTACAAATTGCTTATATTTTACAAACTGTTATATTAGTGTGTTTTGGTCATGTGTTGTTAATTGTAGTATAAAAAAATCGTACCTTTACTGAAAGGTGTAGCTACACGCACGCACGCGGCTCTAAATCATCCTAAACTGTCATCTGTACATCATAAATCATCCTAATACGCCAACTGTCACCCTGTCACCCCTGTCATAAATCATCCTAAAATGACACCTGTCAATCAAATGTCACCCCCCTGTCATAAATCACCCCCTCTCCTCCCCTCAGCCACATAACTATTACTACTGTAGTTATTAATGGATGAGCTAACTGACTGTCAAAAGGGATGTAGTCACTAGAGTGCATCTACCGAACCCTTAGATCGTAGTTTGATGGTCGCGGCTTCATCACCCACCCTAAAAATATATATATATATATATATATATATATATATATATATATATATATATATATAATATATATATATTATTATAGTGATATATATTTTTTTTATTAAACCCCCCCCCATAGCAGCTTAGGCTACAAGTGGACGAGCGCAGCAAAAAGGCAGAGAGAGAGAGGGAGAGGGAGATATAGAGAGAGAGAGAGAGAGAGAGAGAGAGAGAGAGAGAGAGAGAGAGAGAGAGAGAGAGAGACACACACACACACACACACACACGCATGGATCAGAAAGACACCGAGCGACACAAAAGGAATGATTTGAAAAACTTCCTGTTGAATGTAGAAAGGTTTTCGCAGTACTGTTCCCAGCTTTCATTTTAGTACTTGAAAGGTTTACTTGAAAAAATCCTTACAAAATATCATAAAGCTTTTAAGTGGAATATTAAAGTGATATGTAATTATTTAATAAATATGAACACATATGCTGTATAGCCAGTCAAGATGACAAATCTGTCATCCGGGTCAGATTATGAACTGGTTCCTGAACTTGTGTAAACAATTTACTTGACTTAAGTGTTTTTCTTCTAAAAGTGGAACAAACCTCTTATTCTGCCTTTTTCTTTAAGTAGTTCAGACGGACAGAGCTCTGTAACAAGATAACCCGCATTGGATCGGTCAGGAGTTGTCTCACCCAGCTTTATTTTGTTTTCAGAATTCAATGTCAAGACACATTGAAACCCTGAACGTAGTCGGGCTGTGATCGTTTTTTACAGTGTGCTGGTCTGAGTGGCGCTTGCGACGTGCTAGGTTGGGTGTGTAAACCATAAGACTGCAGAGGGCCCGGCGACCCCCCCGCCCCTCCACCTCTCGTGAAGCAGAAAGAAGGTGCATGTCAGGGAGTAGAAGTGTGTGAAGTCCTAGACGAATTGACCTGGAAAGAGCCAGATGGGGATTGGGGTTTAAGCACCATGGAGGCCGTCTGCAAACAACATGTGGAAAGGCTTTGGCAGCTAATGTAGCGTGGAGTATTTATGTACTGAGCGCAGACTTGACCACTGTCCATCAGGATCTGGGGAGTGCACACATATGCCACATGCAGACACATGCAGCCACAAACCTCTGCAACCCTTTTCACAAGACCGGCTCGCCTGGATCGGCCGACCCCCCCACTACCACTGCCATCCCCCCCCACTACCACCTCCATCCCCCCCCACTACCACCGCCACCCTTCTCTGGCGTCTCTCCCCATGGGATCCCTGTACTGCTCCTGGTTCAGCTGTTTATTATACAGTAGCTCGTACCCACAGTCCTCTCTGAGCAGGTGGTCTGTCATATGCCTCTTTGATAGCGTTTAGTCTCCAATGGCAACGGAGGGCAGAGAACAAGGAGAGGCAGCAATATCCATCGCTTTAGTCTTTTTGACCACACAATTCCTTCAGTCAGATTGCGCGCACAAGGTGATTTCTCCATGAAGATTTTATTTAGTCGGCCAGACAGAAGGTTTTGGTTGCCATGTCATTCTAGCAAAATATACATGTTAGCAAAATGCCTTATTAAACAATATTAATTGAAACACATCCCGCTTGATCTTGATCTACGTCCTTTGAGCACATTCTATAACTTTTGTGTTTTTCAATGAGCAAATCACATGTTGACAGATGATTGTCTAATGTGTTTTGAGTAAGCCTTGATATAGAATTGTCTTTAGACTGGTGGTAAAGGCGACCTTTTAAGTACCATACCTAGCCTGACTAACGTCATACCCTGATCTCAAATGAGACGGGGTCTGGAAACCACATGTTCATTTCCTCGTATTTGAGGCTCCGCGTACCTCCGCAGATACGGGCTCATTTTGCCGGCGGGCCGCATTCGGGCCGTAGTTTGGGGACCCTTGGTATATATGGCCACTCTACAGACATGTTTTTATCGAAAAAAACACCGAGTTTATCCGAGAGGTTAGCGTTGTTAGGGGTGACAGTCGCACAGGAGTCAGGGCAACAAGATCCTGCCAGCACATATTCAACGTCATCGTCTTGCTGCACCCTCCCCGCTCTGTGATTGGTTCCCCATCTCTGGGGAAAATTTGCTCTATGGTATCCAGGCTGCCTTGCAGCACGAAATAAATCGCGCGTGCAAGGCAGCATGGGAAAACCCAGGCTATACCATACCAGTGTTGTTGCATGATTTTGTTTTTTACATTTAAACTGCTGGCTAAATTTATAACTTGTTAAAACATGAAGGCCTAATTGTATAAAATCTCCATGAAATACACCTAAAGCTTAAAAATGTACACATTATGTTTACATTGCATGGAGGACATTCTATGAATCATCCATTAGAGTGAACATCACATTTGTCGTAAAGTTTTGGTAGCGATGACGATGATGTACACACATTTTCACTGATTGGTGTCCATCAAACAAAATGTAAAGCCTTTACACGTTCATTTTCATAACGTTCAAGAAATGAATGCAAGTAATACGAAAACCTTGCAGTTGAAGAAAGAAATACTTTCATAAAGGACTCGTTTCAAGTGATGTTCAGTAAAATGGGCTAAAAGATCCAGGTGTACTTCATTTACCTTCAGTGTTGGTCGACACTTTCCCCTTTGCTGTGGCCTTTGCTTTGTTGTTGAAAGTGTTACTTCTACAGCCTTTGGGAAACCACCAGATGTGTAATAAACAACAGTAAATTGAACTCACTCAACAGAAACCAACACGTTCAAATTTAAACGTTGAGACATTTCCCTGAACCCAAAATTTGCTTAAAAAATGTTTCAAACACGAGAGTGAAATTTCTTTTTTGTATCCGCTGGTGTAATGGAGTTGTCAAACATGGTTTAACTCCTTCGTCTTCTGGAGAAAAAAACATTCTGTTTGAACTTTACGAGCGCGCCACTAATTTGTGCGAGCTGGGGTGTGAACGTGCAGCGCGCCGGCTAGCATTTCACCTGCATATTCAAGAAAGGCAGAAATCACTTTCTCAGGCTTAGTCAGCATCTCTTGTTAGCATGCAGATTGTATTACATTACGTGACTTTTTATGTATAAAAATGCATAGTTATGTATAAAAATGCATAGTAAGCAAAATAAAATTCACTCAACAATTATGTGAATTTGTCGACCCAACAACATCTTGCAACTATGACCTCAGCTCAGTCCATTACTTCCCTATATGTACGTAAGGAGCCAGTTACTCCTCCCTCCTGAAGCACACTGAATAACAGAAAAGACTTTAAAAGAGGGGGGTTGTCTTCTATGGATTTCATTTTAAACTCATAAATATATGTAGAAAGAAAAGTATTTTAAGTTGGTGACTTTTCAAATGAATACACAAAATTGTCTCTCGAAACACAACCCGTGTCCCCTTGAATACCTGGAGGAAACATTTCTTTGACACGTTTTTTTTTTTTTAGCCACAGTGAATTTCATCCATTTCTAAAACGTAACAATTTATAACACCTCCACATTAACAGCCTCACACGTGTGCAGACTTCTCCAAAGTGTTTTAGATATAGGTTTATAGTGACATAGCACGCAACTGTCCGAAAGAGAGTGGATTATACTCAACAGGTTGTGTAAACAGATGCTTTTATGAGTTTTGCTGTTGGTGAGTACACCCACTAGTTTTTTTTTAGATTTACTCATTAAGCAATATTTTTTTTCTCATGACATGAACTCAAAAAGAGGCTGACAGTTTTATTTTACTGAATTTATTTAGTATTTTATTGGTTTTAACCACAGTAAGATGCCAGAAGCTGATTTATATGACATCATTTGTAAATCGTAACAATATAACAGTATTTTCCATCTGAGCTTCACTGTTACTTTTAGTCAAGACCAGCGACGCGATAACATTTTTTGTAGTTTTGAAGTGAAGGTTAATGAATATAAATATAATGATTTTGCTGATTTGAGTCATCTGTGGAGTGAGAACCATTACATAAAAAGAATCAATGTTTAATGAACAATATACTGCGGGACAGTTTCTTGTAATCCTAGACACCTCAATGTAACATGTGACAGATGTTTCCACGTAAGACAAAGGTTAAAACCCACCATCAATTCCTCCCGTCTCTCTGTTCCCTTCAGCTACTTTACAAGCTCCTAAAGTGAATACTTAGGAAGGAGGTCACTGGGACTTATGGGTGGGAAAGGTGTCTGTAAAATGGGCAGTGATTTTGTTCCTCTTCTCATTATTTAGACCCAATGAATCTTATGTTATGAGTATAGAGAGACCTATGTTGTCACAGTTGAATCATAAACTATGGTATAACTTTCATTTTGGGAAAACTGAACAAAGAATGTTGAATATCATTGTTTCCCAATTTGCATTACACACACATTTATAGAGTTTTAAGAGTTGTTTGAATGGTTTGATTTAGAATGGTGGCGTTACAGCCTTTTTTTTTGCAGTGTAGTAAGCAGAAACATGCACGCCGGAGGTGCAAAACAATTCCCAGACCAAGAAACATCTCGCTCATAATGTGGCCTAATATATACATGTAATATAAAAAAATAGATGGATATTTTGTTCATAATTCCATCTACTCCCAAGTTTTCACAGGCAAGAACACGAAGCTGTTTTGTTTTTACCCAAGTTTCTACCTTTTCCCAAACCATTGACTCTGTCTCCAGCATGCTTCCATTCACACAGTGTTGCCACGTAAACAAACACCAACAAAGATAAACAAACTATCCACTTGGCCAATGAGTTACACAAATCCTACAACCCTCGAGTAGGTTCCTCCTCCTGTTGCATGGCTTTTATAAGGTAGAGACATTAAAGCATTATACTTTTTTTCCCTCCAAAAACAAACTTCAGCCTCCAAAGTGCGTTCGCCATCTGGAAGCTGTGTGCTTGTCTAAAAGATAAAAAAACGATATGAACCGCTGCTGGCAAGTGGAGTGTCCGCTATGGAATCAATTATCTATCCAGGATTCAGAGAGAAGAGGGGAGCACAGATTCTAGATCCCGGCCTAACATGTCCAACATGTAGGCATGTGGCCCAAAGGCAGCCACACACTAAGTAAACTACTCCGGGACTTGCAGCCCGCGCGCGCAGTGTCTGCTTGTGGATTGGCTGAGACCGCATGCTGCCGCGTTCCCGCTCCACTTGCACACTGCATTTAACGAGCAACTGATGGCAGTTCCAGATGAGGCCACTCTCAGCCAGCTGCTCTGTCATGTGGGCTGGGGGGAAGGATTTCGTCCAAGATCAATAGAATAAAATGGTTGTCTCTCTTTTTGCATTTTACAGTATACAATTAATCCTAATATCCAGATTTCTGAACCCAGAAATACATTGTAGGATGCTGACGATGGAAGGGCGCAGGGTTGTGAATATGAATAACACAAAGTAAAAACAGACGGCGCAACCAGGAGGGGAGAAGGGGAGAGAGACAAAAGGGTTTAATAGGATCCAGATTGTTTCGGGCTCTCGCTGTTTCAAAGAGAGACGCAGGCCATGTGTGCGTCTACGCTCACTGGGTTTGTTGGAGACCTGAGCGAGCCACGCCAGCCGTTCAGAGCTCTGAAACCGGTCAAAGCAACACCTCCAGTCCTCGAAACCTCGTTAGGATCAAGCTTTCAATTCACAGATAGAGCAGGGCCTCACCTCATGCGGCCCCGTTAAACGTCCTATGGCCTGCTATGTGTCTCCCATTACCCTCACAAATGCAAACGCACTCAGTTGCAACTGTTCGGATGTTGCATGTCATCGTGCAGCAATATTTTGATTTGTAGGCTTTTTAAATGCCATTTAAATACAAGATTGACCTGATGTATTTGAGGTGGGTTAGATATATGTATAAATTATATTTATCATAAAAACAGAATTATCCGCTGTTTACCATTTTGCGTTTTTTTGCGTTTTTTGGTTTACTGTCACACCATTTTACAATGTGCTCATTTTTAGTTTGTGGACTGGCAATTCATTTTATCCACAGATGACAATATTGTCCAATAGCCGAGGACTAAACAACTGTTGTGCCGTTGAAATGATTTGCACAGCATTAGGAAGGTTTTGCCAGCACAGCAGCCAAATGGCAGTTAAAGCAAAATCTGAAAAGAACTCTGCCAGTTTTTAAAAGCCATCTGGAGTCAGACATAAAAATATTCTTCTAACTTGCTTTTTTCTTTTCTGCTTTTCAGTGAGTCATCTCTTTGTTTGAGCAGAGCAATCACTAAAAGAGGGGATGGGAGAACATGGTCAGAATTCTTCAGTGAAGCTCTACTGCCATCTACTGTTTGTGTTCAATTCGCGCAATTTTTAAAAAGAGACGATTTTCATGCTGTGTGTTTAAGCTTCCCATTCAAACGAAACGATTACTCTGACCGCCAGTGCGATTAAAAAAAGGTTGCCTTTGTTTCATTTTAACAAACAGTTATGACACCAATCTCCTCCATCACCGTCTGGTACGCTGCAGCCACAACCAAGGACAAAGGCAGACAAGTTAATCATTCGCTCTGCACAGAGGGGGATCGGCTGCAATCTTCCGGCCCTCCAGGACTTGTTCTCTTCAAGGACTCCGAGGCGAGCTAGAAAGACTGTAGCCGACCCCTCTCATCCCTGACATGGGCTGTTTGTGCCCGTTCCATCTGGCAGGAGGCTGCGGCCCATCAGGACCAAGACCTCCCCTTTTTCACACGTCACTCCCCTGCACATCCTTTCACACTCCATATGTACATACACTTGATCAATTTCACATACACTCACAGTACACTTAAGTAGAGTATGGCCAATGTTCGACCAATTCACTTTATCTTAATTTAATGTTTAATGTTTTATCTTATATTGCTCTAGTTATATTATTCTATATTATACTGTACATTTAAATTGTAAATTGAACTTGTCATATTTTCCTACACTGTGTTATTTGTCTTGTTGTCAATGGTCTCATTGTATTGAGTTATATGATATTAGCATATGCACCACTCGCCATGTCAAAATCCTTTTCTGTCTAATATACTTTTGCAATAAATGTTCCTGGTTCCTAATTGCTGATTCCTGGTCTTGGGCTCATGTCCTGAAATCAGACCTTTCATCAGATAAGAGGATGAACCTCTACTGTATGTTCAACATGGCTTCCACTTATACCTGGATACTTTCCCAATTCCATTACTCGACTGCTTGAGTACTTGCTCCTTTGAGTAATGCTTAGTCCTACTATGCATGCTTTCTCAACTCAATGTTGATGGATCACGTGTGGGTGCTTTTTTTATATTCCATTTTTATAATTGCTGAACGCCAAACTTCCAAACTAAACATTACCTTATTTGACCTTCTACCTGGAACTAATCCAACCAGCTGGCCATGCTGCAGAGAATGGGCAGCATTGGTATTTAGGGATTCCCACTACCTTCATCACAACGCAAGACTGCAGAGATCAGAGTTACTTTACAATCTAGATGGTCATCTCGCCCTGCAACAACAGTACCACCTTGTGTACACCGTACACCGAGTCGATTCAACACATCAGAACCTTCAGATGAGCTTAAAAATGTCAAACAGCAAATTGGCCAAATCCTTATCGATGAAAACCCGCTGAGCATCCATCAGTGCTTGGCTCTACCTCCTCCCTTTCAGAGCAGTTTGTCATTTCTGTGTCCTCCTTCAACGACTTTCATGAGGGCAAAAGCAAAACATGATTGTTGCTGACTTTGCTTGTCTGGGAAAACAGATTCAGATAGCGCTCCTGTGCATCAGTGCCACGCCAACCGCTTCCCCCTAGTTACAATAACTATCTCACCAAAAGCACACACACACATGGACGCTGATAATTAAGCTATTCAAGCTATTTATCAATGTCAGTTACTGACTTATCATTGACGCTTTGTTTTGTTCGTGACTCATTTTTAAGCTGATCCTTTTTATATGTTTCTTTATACCCAGTTTCTTTACTTCCTACATTGCTATACACAATGGCGAGTCTTTGTCACCACGGAAACCACTAGTTTCTTGGCAACCTTCCTATCACCAACTACCTTCAAATCTTATGACGCGATTGTAGCAGTCAGCTGAAAGAGGAATATTCAGTGAACAAAGTGCTGGCAAAGGGTTTGGCAGTTTGATAAAGCACACAGGTCAGGGGAGAAATAATGAGGAGGTATAGGAAGCGTTTGCTTTTTTGCTTCCTACCCAAAGGGTCTTCATAGACTTCTTGGACCGCTGACAGGTGGCTTTCTAAAGCTGATAAACTCGCCACTTTGGCTTGATATTTTCATCTGTATATTTCTGAATGAAGTGTGAAAAGAAGAATATGCTTAGGCGCTACTAAATGTCAACCTGAAAATGACTTCCTGGCACACAGTAGCAGCCGAGCCACAAGTGTTTTACCCATCCAACTGTAACCTATGCACCTCCCAAATGGATACCTTCTTGAATTAGTATGCTCAACCTGAAGCAATCAGGGCTCATTCTTCCAACTATTTCTGCCGGTAATATGTAGATAGGTAAATACAAACACCTACTTTTAAAGATCCATAGGTTTGTAATACTCATTACTAATACATATGCAATTTGGTTTTAAATATCTTTATTTCCACAGGATGTTATTGACGGTCCTCTTCTATATACACCTCCCTGCTTATTTCTTCCCTCTAACGCCATCACATTTCCTAAGGGAGAACCAATTTACATTCTTGTTTTGCTCTTCAGATCCATGCCAGTTTCCATGACAACATAGTTTCACTTTCTCATCCTCTGTCTCTCTCTATCTCCGTTGTCCTCTCATTCCCTACTGCTCCTTTATTATGTTCTCTTGACCTTCCTCCAGTGTTTCAGTCTTTCTCTCTCCCCAAATACCAGCGTCCAAATTCCTCCTCTCCTCTCATTTCCTCACTTAATTGTGCTCATTCCTCTGCTAGCCAGCAGAGAATAATGGACTCAGATAAAACATATCTCAGGGGGTAACAGTGGGATCGTTTTGCATTTGATAATGCAGGATAGTCTCTAGGCTTTTTGTTCTGTTTTTTTTGTTGCCTCAGGCTGGTTTATTTAGCGGGAGTGATGTCTGGAACCTAAGAATATTCAATCAAAACAATGTGCAGCTGAATATTCTTTATTTGGATTACAAGCAATTGGTGTACAAAATATCCTGCTTAGCTTAAAGGTTTGTCTCCTTATTCTTACATTTAGTTATTTATGCAAATAAAAGCACCTATGAGCCTTATGTCTGTTATGCCAACAGGTGTCATGGATCTTCCACGGTTGATTAATCCTTTGTGCTTTATCTGGAAGGAGAAGGTGTGTGGTTTGAGACTATGTTCACAGCTCCATTTTGAACAGTGTGCACTGCAGATTTGTGTTCTATTTCTTCAGTGCAAATAATCCCCTCCCTCCCATCAATCTAGTATGGGTTGTTTAAAGCGTCATCCTAAATGTTACACTATTAACAGTTGCAGGGGCAAATACTTGCAACATGTGGATAAAAACATTTTATAGTTTGCTCTCAACTTGAACAATATATCAATATATCTGGTTCCCATGACCATGACAATTACTTGGTGGGGCTAAGTGGTAGTCAGCACTATGCTGCTCCTAGATGCACCGTATAAGTGGTCTTAGCGCTATGAACTACTGCAGTAAACGCAAGCGCTCTGTAGCTTCTCCAAATTGGATGAAACATTTCTCCCATGTCAATTTAGAAAAGCAGACTGTGTAATTGCAAGAAAGGCCTTTTCATCCCATGTTGACTTGAAAGTACATGCTGCCAAGCCTACTTCTGCTACCCGAACCGCCAGAGGGAGTAATCAACGGAATTCCCCAAACCTGAGGCGTGTGAGCTCAGTTATCTTCTTATACTCCCTCTACCTGAGGAAGGTGTCCATCAAAAACGTGTGCTGCGATGAAAAAGGTGATTGATGAGCCTACAGTGCCTTTTCAATCGCAACGACACGTTTAATGTATGCATGAAGATATCACAATCTTTTGAAAATATCAGGCTAGAAATATGAAATAGATACAGATTAAAAAAAAAAAAAGTAATTTGTAATTCTTATAAGTGTCCGAGACTGAGCCAGCGCAGATGTCCGGAATGCCATATCAGTACAGTGACATACGGATGCCCGTGTGGCCACACTAATGATCGTCGGCGGCTGGGAGTGATACGGACTCGCAGAGAAATGCAACGTCCTGCCCTTCTGCATCTTGAATAGTAGGAGTCAAGAACCGCTGCAAGGTGACGCGTCCCCTTTTGATTCCAACCGAAACTTCCACCGAGACGCGCCGCGGCATTAATCACCACCTGAACCTCTTCCGTCAAACGCCACCAGCTCCTTTATCGAACGACGAGGACGGGACCGTCTTGCGCAGTGGTACGGACGAGCGCAGCAAGCGGTGGCGGCGGCCGCTCCGGGGAATGTCGACCCCGGCCGTCAGTGCTGACATCGGCCTCTTCTGATCTCACGCAGCAGGTAAGTTGGGAGACACGCAGCCTTTTTCAAAACACCGTCCCCGCCGCCGCCGCAGCGCGCTAGCTGCTCGCGCGTTTCACAGCTGTCCTCTTGACGCGCGTGTGCTCGTGTAACTTTTCTCTTCCCTTTCTACAAGGTGCCCGCGTCGCTGGGAACCCTTTAACAAAGTTCAAGTCCCGCTAGCTAGCGTTGGTTTTGCTCGCAGATGCGTGCGACGGCAACACGGGGCGGTTTGCGAGCGAGTAGCCTAGCGCGGACGCGAATTAGCATCATGCTAAGTTAGCCCGCGGGACTGGCTGGCGCAGTCGGGGGTTCACACCGGCGGGGCGGGGAGGGGAGGGGAGGGGGGGGCATGTGTCCCTAAATTCTCCCCACGAGAATGCCGTGCTTGCTCCACGGTTTGTGTTTTTTTCACGTGTCCGACACGAGCACGTAAAATCCCGACAACGTGTGCGCTTGTGTGCGCGAGCTCGTCGCGAGGCTAAATCTGACAGACGCAGCCGATGCAACGTTTGAACGGTTCCCAGCTAAAGCAGGCGGACTGCGTGACGACGGCGTTACCTGTCACTGTCACTCCGCAGAACTAATGCGCTCAATGCCGCCGCCGCTGCGCAACAATGTCCGCCTCTGTCCCGACACCTCGGGCGACGTTAGCTCTAATTGAACGCTAGGTAAACGAGGTATAAATAAAAATATATATTCTAGTGGGCAGGTCCTGTTGTGTTTCGCTTGCACTCGGGCAAACCACCGGGCAGTTGATAAAGTGACCTGGCAACACGTTACGTTGGTCAAAGTTAGTTCACAAAATGTGAATAGCATGACAAGCGCTTTCCCATTATTAGAATTGTAGGTTTTGTGATGATGTCATACCTAAATGCTGTTAAACTGACAGTGAAGTGTCTTACACACGTCAGCCCCTTGAATATGCTGATATAAGGTTAATGCTGCACACATGAACCCGTTCACACAGACTGATTCTCCAGTTTTCCCTTTAGCTACTCAGCCTTCTTGTTTAACTGTGAGTGTGTGTGTGTGTGTGTGTGTGTGTGTGTGTGTGTGTGTGCTCATGAGCGTCATGCTGTTTGCTATCTACAATATCCTGGTGAGCTATATATAGCACCTAACAGAGTTTGCAACTTGATCCGAATTGTCTCTCAAAGCTACAGGGCACTGCTTTCCACTGGAAGCAAGATATTTCAGATCATGAGTTGTATCCTCAAAGGTCCTTGGCAAATACTTTGCTGTGGATAATGATCTAAATAGACCGAATTCAGTTTCTACTCCATCCGGTGCTCATGATTCACACACTGGTATTTTAGCATCTACACTTTGCTCGATATTTCTTGAATTAAAAACACGACCAACAGGTGACAATGAAGAAGTCTCCCTGTAACATCATAAAGGCTCATTTGTAGGACGGTACAGCGGAGCAAAATGCTCGTCTGCATGTATTGATTGACAGATTCTGGGTGGGAATGAAGAGTATATTTCCTGCCACTTTTTAGTTTTGTCCTGAGTGTTTTTTAAACTAACAAGCATGGGACAGCGACTGCATGTTCACGCACAAGGCTTCCCTGCAGGCAGAGAGCAGTTTTTTTTTTTTTTAATCTGGTTAGGTGATCTGAGAACTTTGGGGGTGAGTTACAGGGAGCACTGCTATGAAAGAATAATGTGATATTGAGAATGTTTCCACAAGGCAGAAGACACTTAATCTCTGGACTTTGTAGGGCGAGTAAGAAAAGACAACGGCACCGCTCTAATCTCTAAATAGAAAGCATTTACTCCCAAGCATTTTCTTTTGTATCACACTGTGTTATGGTTCAGCTGTTGTGTTTGTGTGCCTTTCTCTGTGCTTTATCTTTTGCATATTTTTACATGCGGTCTTTGTGAACAAAAGCACTCAGTCCACACGGCTGCTGGTCCTCAACCTTTTGAGGCACTTTGAAGTTAGTTTGTTCGGTCAGGTGAAAACAATCCCACTTGAACTTGCATGTGTACCAAATAACAGCAGCGTAACCTCGTGTGGATGCAGGTCTTGGTCCCTTTTTATGAGAACGATGTGGTGCTTGACCCTCAGGTACTGTACACAGTTCCATGGATGCAAGAGGAAAGATGCTGCCCTGTGTTTGTCGGCACTTCCTTGTACTGGGAAAGCTTTGTGTAACAGATGGAGTACCTCTGGATTGGTCGTGTTGAGCTGTTTCTTTGTGTGTTCAAAGCTGACGTGTACACAGGATAGTGTATGATTTACTAAAAAGCACAGCCGAGTGGAATCTTGATTTGTTTTTCTGCCCCAATATCCAATAAATGAGATGCATGTGGGTCTTTGGGACTTTTTGTTTACAAGTCTGAAGCTTGTCTGCCTACTGATAATTGACTCAAAAAGGGAGATGCATCAACGTTAAAGTTTCCGGATAAAAACCCCAGAGCCTTTTTACCAACAAGCCCAGAAAAATCCTGATTCGATCCTGACGGGGTCAGAAAACACCGTGCCCAGAGTCCGTTTTGACATGCCCCTCTTATTTAATATATCATTTATTTAGAAATACCAAAATACCAAATTCATGATCAAAAAACTATTAATGTATTCCTTTTAATAACACTCATCGATTGAGTAGCTAGACTTGTTAACCTGACGTGATAATTTACCTGCCCTGGGAAAGTCTTATTTGTTGAAGCCTGTAGATTTCAGTATATGAATCAACATTACATTTTTTTCATCACCTGGTGGATTCTGCGATGGCGTGATGCTTTCATGCATCTATTTTACCTTCTCAGACCGATTAGCGTAAAGTTGCTTTTAGAGTTGAGTCTCTAACTGAGGTTCAACAGCACATCCGGATGCTGTTTCTCAGAAAATCTACTATTTAAAATATATTTCTGACTGGTTACTTTACAAACTATCTTGGTACACACTAACTCATCTAGCAAAGGGCTAACATGTGCAAACAGTCATGCAGGTAATTTCCCTCCTTGTTTACAGTCACCACAATAATTATTCTGGTGCCTTTTCCACTCTGTGGTTTTCTTCCATCTTTTCTTCATCTCAATCTCTTAAGTTTTCCACAACTGCCATTTTTTTTTCCTCAGCTCAGGACTGAACTTTCCCTTTCTAGCTTCACCACCTTCTGTACAGCAACGAGTCGCATTAGAGCCACGTCAAGGGTAGATGCAACCAACTGCAATGCGAGGCCTTCTGTCCCCCTATTTGTTGAACGCCAGGCTGTTGTTTAGTTTAAGGGCGGCTCTTTTTTTGGTTTGCTCAGCGGTGTTGTGGCAAGAAAATGCCGTGTACAAACCCTACTGCTCACCAGGGGGAACAACGGGCAACGTTCACATGCACAGTTCACATCCTTGAGTCTGTTAGGTGTGTATTCAGTTTAACACTGAGTGGTTTTGGTCCATCGGCCTACTGCTTCTGTGCAGTAGTAGCGGCCTTCTGTCTGCGCTGAGGCAGCAGTTTCAGCAGTTTTTTTTTTTTTTTTTTCCCTGGCTCTTGTTGGCTTTTTTCCCAGAATGTGTTGGAAAGGATACAACCCTTGACCCTGTGTACAAAATGAGCCCAGTACTTCCCTGTGCCCCGAGCCCAGGCAAAACCCTAGACTAGGCGCGTACAGTTACCACTGTACGCGCCTAGTCACCACTTCTAGTTACTTCATTTCCACCCTTTTGTGCAATAGCCAATAAATCGCGTGTTAATTGCCCACAGCTCCAAGCCTATCCCAGTTTCGTCAGGGCTGGATACAGATTTTTACAAACGATATCCAGTCTGATGGTAGCACACAACACTTCATATTTTAGCTAAAACCTTTCTTATCTTCAGCCTGACTCGGTACTTTTTGAACCGTTTGCTTTGGTCCCTTGGTGTAAAAAGGAAGTTGCGTCTCCGCTTTCATCTTTCATCACTGGCCTGCTCAATGAAACTACTTCACTGCCTTGATCTTCTCAAATGTCTCACTTTTCCTTTTTTTCTCCCCTCTGTGGCCTTTCTGTCGTTGCAGGCCTTTCTCCCTGCACCTCGCCTACTGGTTAGCCTATATTTACTCAGCCCCGTGACATGTTTTGTTACCACAGCAACCTGCCACAAACCCCCCTCATCCCCCTACTGTGCGCAATTTTTTCTTTTCTTGGTTGGCTGTCACCTGTGCATGGTCCCACAATGCACTGCAGTGGAGCCTGAACAAGGCCTAAGACTAAAGTGAGAGATTTTGGCACGTTTGTGAATTTAAAATCTCCCAAAAGTAGAAATTGAAATCTTTTTTTTTACTCAAAGATTTAACGTGACAGCTGAGACGGTGTCATTCCCCGGTGTTTATTGAAGAGGATGCTGACTTGCAGTAACCTCTCGTTCTGTGTGTACGCTTGTGCATTCCTACAACACCAGGCTGCAGAAAAACAGCGTGTGATTGAAGATAAGTGGGGAGGGAAGAGGAGACGAATAAAAGACTATAAAAAGAAAGAAACCGATATGGCTACGGGGTCGAATGTGGTCAATAATCCATGAACGTTTCCCCGTCTTTAACACTTCTAGCAGACCCATTCCAGTTGTGTCCTTTTCTCGCTTGCTGATGGCATACAAATATAATCTGTGCTTTACTTAAAACGTCTGAGTTGTCAAAGCATTCACTCTCCCCTCAGATACTTTCCTCAAAATGGGTAGTTCATAATCTGCAATCAGCTGTTATGTTATCAGACATGCATGGTCAGCACTTTCTAATTAGGTGACCTTTCAGTGGTCGCATTGTAAGAGACCCACGAGGGAACTTCTTTTTTACCTTTTTTGGTCTTCTGTGACTCTTGACTGGAGAATGCAAAATGGGAAACGGCATTTGTCTGAAAGAGTGTGGCGCTTGTGATTCATCGGTTGCCGGCCCCAACGATCACTCACATCGCACTGATGGCCGTCCCCTGGAGGCCGTATCACATCATGGCTGTCAGTTGGTTTTCCGCGAGTGCAAGTCGGCTGATTCAACATTTTTAAACCTTGCTGAGCTCTTCTGTCGTCATCCTTGTTGATTTTTCCAAAGTCGCCTGCTGTGCGAATCAGTTCAACAGCACAATGACCGAAGATTCTTTTTTTCCTCCTCGCATGAATGTAGTGCAGCAGTTTTTGTTCAGCTAGTTCACTTTGGATGTCACATTAGAGGACTTGTTGATCAGCTCTTTTTACTATTTAAGTTTTGCATTCACAGTTCTAATCTAAATGAAGAGCCCACCAGAACACCGGCTGTTTGTAGCTCTGTTGCTGCTATGAGTCCCATTCTCAGTTTCAGACCCCTCATTTCATAGCATTCATTTGTGCATCATCGCAGTGCGTTCCAACCCAGCTTATAGCGGCTTTAGTACGGTCTTGGTTACATGAACATTTTCAAATCTGTCTGTCCCGTCACCTTTCATAACATTTGTACAGTGTAAAGGTAAAGAACCTGCTTAAAGTGAAAGTGAAATAAAGTCTGCAGTATGTCTCTGTCTCTCTGTGGTGATGACGGTGACAACTCTTGCGCTTTAGTTGAAACCTTTTTGTGTGTGGCAATGTAGGCAGTCCTTAAAGCAACTAGATAGCCCACGTAAGTTTAACATTAACATTAAAACAGGCGAGGAGCGAACAGCACCACAGGCATCTCGCATGCATAATATTTAGGGTGTGACAAACTACGGCTACGTGAAAACATTTTTAAATAGCAGTACTTGGACTAGAGAGATTTCATTTCACTCATGTCGTCTTGAAAAAGTAAATCTACCATTTCGAAGGAAACTTTTAATAAATCATAACCTTGTTTTACGAACGAGGAATTGAAATCATGCACATAAATAAGAGCAAAGCAGCCGAGCACCTTGGACTTCTTTTCCTTCTCTTTGGTGATCTGGTTGACTCCGTGTTAACTGGCTGCTGTCAAAAGTGTTCCAACTGTGCATCTCTGATCTCTGTGCAGCTACAATACACATTATTCAGTTATCAGTTCTGTTAAACACTTTGTCCTCACTGTTCAATCCACAGAGCAGCCCTGTGGCATCTGTGTTTTGGGCAAGCTTGGTATTTCTTTTTCTCACCCTTGGCCCCAACTTCTCGGGGCTCTCGGGTCTATTAATACACGCTCCCTCTAAAAATACAGGGCACTCTGCGACCCAGTGGGACTAAATAGCTCGGCTGCTTACCGGAGGAACTCCAACACACACACGCACACACACACACACACTCACAGCAGTCATACATTCTGACCTGTATTATGGTTGCTACGTCATTGTCTTGGGATTCACAGGGAAATCTAGAAATCAAATCATCAATAAATTGTCACACACAAACACATTCCTTACTTTTTCCACAATTACTTTAGCTCATTAATTAAAGACTAGTATTGTTTGTTCCGTTGATGTTTCAAGCTGTGCACAGGGTTTTGTGTTCTATAAATCACGGTCCAATAACAGTTGGCTTTAGATGTTAGACTTTAGATTGCAGAGGACTTTAAATCATTGCAGTATTTGTTTTGGAGCAGTGATTAGACGCATCTCGACAGGGTCGCCCTTTTAAAGTTTCTTTCAAAAACAAATTGTGAAAATGTCAAATGTCCAAAGGGAAATTTAGACATTTTGTGCCAATAAATATGTGTTGATTTGTAGAAGGTCTCACCTTTTGCAGAAGCGTATTCCCAGGCCGAACTCTGCTTTTAATGGGAGCAGCATGTTTTGTTGAAGGCTTAACAAGGCTTAATCTCTCAGGCTATGGAGAACGGTGCACATCAGGTCATGAACGTCACAGCCAGCCCTCGTCTTTCTCTGCTGGCTCCTTCTGCCCTGCACACACATGATCAACAGGTGTCCGGTGACTGGATTCTCTCAACTAAATACATTTTGCGTGTAATCATTTGTTATGAATGTGTTTTGTGTGGCATGCATTGCTCTTGACTTACCGCGCTTTGCTTTGTGTAAGACAATACGCTTTTGGTTGGCACCCAAGGTTGATTTGATGTGACCAACAGGGATTTTCACCCCTGTCTCGGTTGGCGCCGTTTTTAAGAAAAGAAAAAGGAATGACGTCTTATTTACTCCCCGTTCAATTTCTTATACAAAAACGCAACAAAACTGGCTGGCTGCTGTGCACACACAGGTGAAAGACCTAAAAGCCCCTCAGTAGTGGTGAAGAATCTGATAAGATGTCGTTTGGATTATTCGACTCTTAACAAGTTGCTTTTATTTCGTGATGACTGTAGCAGCTTGTTGACTAAAGAGGTCATCTTTTGAATGAGACTTTGGAGGCCCCACTGGAGATGAGTGGAAGGAGCTTGTGATGGACCGTCAATAGATTCACAGGGAATCTGACCCAACGATGGGCAATGTGACTATCCATTGTCGGTTTCAAAACCAGTGTAAAATTCCTCCCTCATTTTGAATATATTTTTAATCCAGATTGTTTGCTTCATATTTTGTCATAGCCCTTTTTGAAGGTTATAGAAATGTTGTACTATTCATTACTACGATATACTATTTGAAAACAAGTAAGTTTCCTTTTTCTACAATTTTCAAAAGCGATGTTTACACTGTTGTGGGAGTAAATATTAGAAACTCCTCAGTACGTAAGCCTGAATATTATAACCTCCATAAAGGTAGGACACAGACCGTGTTTCCCTTACCATTTATGTTCAACAATTCTTTTTCTCTTTTTCCACCGCCTTTCCTAAAGAACATTAGTCTGGGTGCCATTCCAAACTTAGAAGTTCGGTCTGGCATTGCTCCATAGTAGCGAGTATTGCTCGCCCGAAATCGGGTTGAATTCGTTTACAACAATGATGGCTGCCGCTGGAGAATTGAGGTGTGTAGATTCTGCTATCAGGTCTGTTCTGAAAGACATCGACAGCAAATTCATTTTATTTTTTTTCCTGGTTTGTTTGAAACGCCCCATAATCACAGCTCAATGGAGCAGTATCAGACTCAAATTCTGACTAGAATTGAGTATGACTGCGTCAGACTAAAGGCACACAGCCTTATGTTATTAATCTCATTTACACCACAGCCCCTTCTGTGTCATTATGGTCGCACATGTGAGCAACTGAGAGCACGCTTCGGAAAATGTGTTGTATCTGTCTGCCCACAGGGGTTGCCTGGTCTTTATCGTGGCTTTAAAGCAATTTTTCTTTCATGATTTTCAAAACAATTTGCAACCTTCCAAAAAGGAACACCAGTGGTGCCTTTTTTTTAGTTAGTTCATGGGCAAGACGTTAGGCTTTTGGGACGTTACCGTAACAATGCATCTAATAAAGTTTGCCTTTGCCACCACACAGCCGCTGACCCTCACTGCGCTGGCTTAGGTCATCACTGGGCAAGAGCTCTGTCTATCATATACACAAAACTAAGCCGTGTTTGGAGATGTACACATTCTGGAAGCTTTTTGGGGGAAGAAAAATGCAGTTTTGGAAATATTTCCTCAGCTTGACTACCAGTAAAAGGAGAAGCTCTGTAGGTGCCAAATTATCAGACGGATTGAAATGTAAACCCACGCAAATATGCGCTCACACATTCACGTTGGGTTACAAGCAATTCACGTCCTGCCAAGACGCACCCATGCTGTCACTGGTGGAACGAGTTGTTTTGAGAAGTTGCCAAACATTGATGACATTTACGCTCAAATTACTTCTTAATTATTCCTCGCGCCAACCGGTCTAATCTTTAAATAACCTCACATAAGACATGGTGGTTGGATTGGATTCTGTTGTCTGCAGTGCTTTGAAGCCATCTTCTCCAGATGTTGGAACATTAATGGGTCCATAGAATAGAATGTCTTTGCTTGAACAGGGGAAACCTGCTTTGTTTGTGACCTGTGACAACAGTTCAGTTAAATATTAATGTGCTCACCAACAGTTGCTAGTCATGCCAGCGCCTTGTCTAGTTACTCCTCCAGAAGGTCAAGGAACAACATTGATTATGTGGTGGAAATTGGATAAATTCTCCAGCAGATTACACATTATATTATTTATAACGGTCAGTGTGATTTTAAATGGTTTAAACCAACTTAAGTCACTGGGGGAGTACCACTTCACAAAACCTTAAAAAAAGATTCTAAACTGGGAGTGAAACTCGTCCCAGCTGCTCTAAAGTCACTGTACGGTTCCTGGCTGATCCAGGCTGGATGAGAGGATATAGTTATCATCTGGGGTTTCGCCTGTTGATCATGTCCGCCGCAGCCAAAATGACTGGGTGACTCCTTGATTTCTGCAAAGACTGTTCTTCACTTCAGATGGGCCTTTTCTCTACTGTCCACTCGAAGGTCGGTCGGCTCGCCACATGATTAGTCTGCCTCCACTCTGTGTCGCACAGTGAGTCACACTTTGTCAACAAGAGCGATGTCTGACTGACCCCATTTGAGTTAATGAGTGATGAACTCCTCAGCCAACGAACAAGACCCCTCTTCTGTGCTGACATGAGCCGGCGTTGGTTAATGACTAATCACAGCGTCGTGTTTACCATTACCTGTCAAGGTGAGTGAGTGGCACACATGGTTCTGTAAGAGCAGGACAGCTGAGCTGAGCGACCAAGCCGCGTGGTTGGCTTGTGTCATAGGCCAGAAATGGAACGAGTGGAAATGTTTACACAGGATTGCATTATGTCAGACAACGATCTCAGCGAGATGTTTGTGAACAGGCCGTGATGACTGTTTTTACCAACTATTGTTCACCACCAACAGGTGTGGCAGGGTCTTGTTGAGGCCTGCAGATACTGAAGAAATGTCTTAATGCTTAGTGTGAAGCACCTTTTTGTTGTATATAATGGTGTACAACTAGTTTGTAGGCTGGACTCTCTGAAAAGCACAGCCCAGTGTGAAAGGTTAAAATCCGAAGCCCCGGGTCACAGACGCAGACAGTTGGCGATGTCGAGAGGGCAATGGCTTGCGCTGATGCACTTGAACTCAAAGCGAAGCATCATCTGCACAGAAGGTTCCTTCATTCTTATGTTGTGCTAGAATCCTAATCCGTTTGAGGTCGTTTTTGTTCCCCGACATTACCGGGAAAGCTAGAATTAGACATTGTAGAGCTGAGGTGTCGTTATCTGGGCTCTTGGGTCACACTGAAACAGATGAAAAACGAACGTGGATAAACCCCACACGGTTTAGTGTGCCTGAAAAGGCCAAAACTCAAATCTTTAATTAGCAGGTAATGCTTTTTTCGGCCAGTCTGTGCTTCCACTCAACGTGCAAACGATGGTCTCTGATAGAGGGAGGAAGAGACAGGTATTGCTACAGACGGCGTTGTGGAATGTGTGGTGGGGTTTTTGTGCTTTGCAAAGTGTTTGGTCGGGGGAGTAACCTAAAACACTGCTGAGCTGCTTCTTGGCTGCAGGTCCCTCCCCGCAGCTCGCTTTCCCTTAAAGGAACAGTCACCTCTCTGTGTCTCTTTGGCCTTTGCTCTCTTACAATCTTTGGGCTTTTCTGTCTGCGCTCATGAAGTGGATGTTGAGCCACCGGCTGAGGGCACTTTATGGAAGATAGCGCCAACTGTAAAGGTTGTTATCTGGCTCCATTGATGATGGTCCCCTGTTGTTGTCCCCCAGGTACATGTGTGGTCAGCAAAGTGTCCCGGAGAGCAGAGACCAGCATGGCAATGTATCAGCTGAGCGTCGGGTTGAGATGAGGTGAGTGAACAGGCGTTTGATCGAAAGACACAAACTGAAACCTGAGTATGTTGTTAGCAAATGCACAATTTGAGGTTGGTGTAGAGGTGCTGCACAGATGTCTTTTTTTTTTCTTTCTTTTTTTTTGTAAGGCCAACCCCAGAAAATATTAGCGCCTTGGTTCCCTCACCTGAAAGCCAATGGGATTTTTCCATAGGCTTTAAAATACACCAAAAAATAAACACTTACAGATAAATTTCACAAATTAAGCTTTTATTATTTTTGTAGTGTTGCCGTAATCTGGAAAGTAATAAAGTGTGTGTATAAACAAGCTACACCACGATTGCGTAAGTGCGAGTATACACAACAAGGTTCGAAAGGCGGGAAGCTATCTTGTTGTCTGATTTAGCCCCTTGTAAAACTACCACCTTTTGTTAACTGTGTCTTGGATCGTAGAACAAAATGTGACGTTTGTGATATCAAGAGACCTCATTCAGGCATCTAAACAAAAGCTCTGCCTTTCTGGTGGGGATCTGGAATTTCCAAAATACAGATTTGTGCTTCCTGCAGTAATTTATTACTTCCAGATTAGGCCCTGTAGAGATATGATCTGAATTTGTCTTCAAACTGTGGGGCCCAGTACAAAATTTTATATTCTGAAACACTAATGCTCGTGATTTTTATTTTTTCATCAGCGTGAGCTCCACCGACAAACAACTTTTCTTCAATCCCGACCTCCACCTCAATCAGCAGCCAATCCAATGCACCCGGACAATAAACTGGCCAATCATGGCAAGCAGGTCACCAGTGATGGCCGTTCCCAATTACCTGGTGTAAACCAACAGGCTCAGCAGCTGCAAGGAGCTGCTGGCCACCTGGGCGCTAAGGGTGTCAGTGCTGGCAGCCATGGAGTCAAAACCAACCAGATTTCCCCCGGCAACCCTGGGCTTAAAGCTGTCAGCCAATCGGTGAGCAGCGTCGGAGGGATGCAGAAAACCAAAACCAAGCGGGAGCGCAGCGTCTCCATTGACTCCGGTGACTCGAGAAATGCTGTTCCTCAAGCCCTGGAGACGGACGCCAAAGGAGGTGAGCATTCACACACAGACAAAACTGAGACACAATCTGGGACGTACAGATTGCGTGTCTCTGTTCAAGGTGCGCTGAAGTTCATCTTCCTATCAGCCAAATCTCTACCCGAAATACCAGATTGCATGCGTTCAACTCCTCCACAGCAGGAAGTGAATGTTCGGACTGAGAGGACAGAATAACTTGTTTTCTGCGTCGCCGAAAGGTCCTGACCTTTTAAGTGAAGCATCAGAATTTCCCCCTGGCTTTTAATACCATGCTGCCGTGACGTGTCTCTCAGGAAACGGCATCTGGCATTCTGATGTGCTCGGCGTTACAGACAGGTTTTGAGGTGGCTAAAACTTCCCAAGCACAGAGAGTTGTTGGAGCAGAGGCAGTGAAAGGGTTGAAGTAGTTTTTGTTGTCTCGGTATACATTTGTGTTTGTGTCAAACAAATTAAACAATGTCTTTGTTTTGCATTTGTCGCCTGTTATTAATGGGCTGGTGTGTTCACGTGACTGTGGATGACGATGTGTTTTTGTGAAACTTGTCTGGGCTTCCTGTCCATGACTTAAACCTCTTTAAACCCACATGAAGAGGCGTGGTTCTATTATATAGAGAGTCGCAGGCTTGTTGACAATGAAAGCTAGTGATATCTCTTCTAGGTCTATTTGGCCTCTACACACAGACAATCTTTTTTACCCTCTCTTTCTGCGTCTCTTTCTCTTGCTTGGAGAAATGGATTTTATTCAAACCGAATCCTTGCTACTTTCAAGTCATTCCCTCGTCAAACCTGAAGATCATGTCGTGACAAAAGGTGTGAACGCATTTGGGGTTTTCTTTTCATGTTGTTGGTTAAGATCCACCACAAAATGTTGGTAAAAAAGACAGACATATCAGGCTCTGTGTGACATGGTGCCGCCTTCCCTGTGCCGTTTCTTTCTCTGTAGCCACTGCACACATCCTTCCTTCTTTCTCACTGTACATTTAAATTCTGTTCTTACCCAATCTTGGCTCATGTGTTTGCTGGAAAATAGTTGTCCCCCACAAAGTTAGTTTGACATTGAGCAATATCTTTACTGATATGATTTAGAAAAGTTATCTAAATGTGTCACAGTGATCAAGGATATTACCATAACTTTAAAACTCTGCATTGTTTGCTGTCAGAAATTGTTCTACCTCTTCAATTGCAAGTGCCCTTCTGAAACCTGCTGCACACATACTTCTGCAGCTGCTTGTGCATCCACGAGATCATAATTCCACCATGTGAGGAGCTTCAGCTCACGCTTCTCATAACATTGCTTTTAGCGGTGAGATTAGCGTGCTCTGCATATTCCTCAAGAAAATAAAAGCAATACAGAGATAAGTAGAACTGCCAATAATTGCAGTGCAGTATATATTTTTTACCAATAAGTATTTCATTTTGATTTATTTACGAAATATAAATGTATTTATCAGGCAGTTCAGACTATTTGGGTGCATATAAAAGCGCTTTAGGTGAACGATTTTGTGTGGACGATAATGTCCCCCTTGTAAAAGAATGATATACACTCACCGGACACTTTATTAGGTACACCTGTCCAACTGCTCATTAACACAAATTTCTAATCTGCCAATCACATGGCAGCAACTCAATGCATTTAGGCATGTAGACTTGGTCAAGACGATCTACTGCAGTTCAAACCGAGCATCAGAATGGGGAAGAAAGGTGATTTAAGTGACTTTGAATGTTGTTGGTGGCAGACGGGCTAGTCTGAGTATTTCAGAAACTGCTGATCTACTGGGATTTTCACGCACAACCATCTCTAGGGTTTACAGAGAATGGTCTGAAAAAGAGAAACTATCCAGTGAGGGGCGGTTCTGTGGCCGCAAATAACTTGTTGATGCCAGAGGTCAGTGGAGAATGGCCAGACTGGTTCAAGCTGATAGAAAGGCAACAGTAACTCAAATAACCACTTGTTACAACCGAGGTATGCAGAAGAGCATCTCTGAACGCACAACACGTCAAACTTTGAGGCGGATGGGCTACAGCAGCAGAAGACCACACCGGGTGCCACTCCTGTCAGCTAAGAACAGGAAACTGAGGCTACAATTTGCACAGGCTCACCAAAATAGAACAAAATGGACAATAGAAGATTGGAAAAAGGTTGCCTGGTCTGATGAGTCTTGATTTCTGCTGCGACATTCGGATGGTAGGGTCAGAATTTGGCGTAAACAACATGAAAGCATGGATCCATCCTGCCTTGTACCAACGGTTCAGGCTGGTGGTGGTGGTGCAATGGTGCGGGGGATATTTTCTTGGCGCACTTTGGGCCCGTTAGTACCAATTGCGCATCGTGTCAACGCCACAGCCTACCTGAGCTTTGTTGCTGACCATGTCCATCCCTATATAGACCACAGTGTACCATCTTCTGATGGCTACTTCCAGCAGGATAACGCGCCATGTCGTAAAGAGCGAATCCTCTCAGACTGGTTTCTTGAACATGACAATGAGTTCGCTGTACTCAAATGGCCTCCAGTCACCCGATCTCAATCCAGTAGAGCACATTTGGGATGTGGTGGAACGGGAGATTCGCATCATGGATGCGCAGCCGACAAATGTCTGATGCTATCATGTCAATATGGAACAAACTCTCCGAGGAGTGTTTCCAGTACCTGGTTGAATCTATGCCACGAAGTATTAAGGCAGTTCTGAAGGCAAAAGTGGGTCCAACCCGGTACTAGCAAGGTGTCTTAATAAAGTGGCCGGTGAGTGTATAACACACCAGTTGTTGCCCAACAGTTGATATGTCTGTGTGTATTATCCTCCAGAGGGTGTTATGCGCAGTAAGCGGCGCTGTGTTCTGGAGAAGAAACAACCATACAGCGGAGATGAATGGTGCTCTGGACCTGAGACAGAGGAGGATGAAGACAAAATGCACACTGCGACCCACCGTGAGTAGGTCTATCTCCGCTGAGGGGGAAACCTGTAGCCAGTACCACTCCCCGATAACAATAGGGCCATTGTGACCGCAACTTTTGAAGGCTGTATTAATTACATGTAGAAATCCCCTACGCCCACTCAACTTTATTTTCTCCAAAAAAAACAGGCTAAAGCCGTTAATTATCCAAAGCTGTTTTCAGATCTACATTTACACACTGAAAAGGAGAGGATTGGAGCTTGGTGCAGCGCTGCTCCAGGCCACTGATCTGACTTTACATGTATTTTAGCTCCATCTAGTGTTTGGATGTTTTCAGCCAAAATGATTTGTGCCGGTAGTAAATCTAAGCCAGGAGACAAATGTAGCCAAATGAAACCTGTGTGCTGCTGCTCTTTCACAGGAGAGCGTGTGCTGGCCGGTCCTGTTCAAGGGCTCTCTGATCGCCTGTCTGCAGGGCCCTTGTCTGAACCTGCAGGTCCAGTCATGGGATGCATAGCTGCACCAGGGCTAAAGACCGAGCAGCCACCTCAACCGTCACAGCAAGTGGTGTACGTTTTCACCACCAGACTAGCTAACAGGTGAGAAGTAATTGTAGGCCTGTAATCAGAATTGGAGATGTCTTTCTCATCAACCTACTTATTTATTTGTTTTGCTTTATGATTCAGTAGAACACTGAATTGTGTAACAGCTGTGGATTTTTCAAATGATATCATTGCTCTATTTGTTTAACAGTGCTGCAGAGGCGGTAATGAAAGGACAGACGGATTCCATTCTTCTGTTTCACCAGCAAAATGTTTCACGCCCCAAGTTGGAGCAGGTCAGACATCCACAGCTCAGTGTCACATTAAAAGAGATGTCAAGTTTGTGTTAATCCATAAAGGACTACAAGTGTTCCTTTCACAGTTGAGACCACGGATGCAAAGTATACACGGGGCTTAATTTGTTTAACTATTTTGGTCTCAAAAACGGGAACAGAGAAGTATCTATCAGCAGTTGATTCATGTAAATGCTTTTATGATGAAATAACTGCAATTATTACCATCTGAAATAGGGTTTTTTTTTGTCTACTGTAGGGCCACTCATCAGGGAAGCCTCCTAACCCACCTGAAAAGATGACCTCCAGCAGCTCTCCACCCACAGGCACCCTTAAATCCCAATGTGGAACTCCACGGCCAGCCTCTGCAGGTGTTGGGTGCCCGTTGCAACCTGCAGGGACCCCGTCGTCAGCAGGACACTCTGATAATGAATCCTCTCAGAACCGACCTGGCCATAGGTCGGAGGGAGCTAACATGGCAAATCCTGCAGGCCCAGGAGCTGGAGATGGGGAAGGTGCACGGGGTATGTCTCTCCCTGGTGCTACTGTTTCTCCCTCGGGGAGTCCTTCCATCCTTTCTGCACACCTACAAGCGGATCCAGGCCAGAGGAGTGGCCCGGGGAACATGGATGGTCTTTCCAAAGAGCAGCTGGAACATCGGGAGCGCTCTTTGCAGACACTCAGAGACATTGAGAGGCTGCTTCTGCGCAGTGGGGCAGGTGGAGGCCTTGTAGACACAGGACCCCCCACCAACAATGCTAGTAATAACTCGTCCAACCTAAATAATAACAACAATACAGATAGGAGAGCTATTCTGGAGGACCGTGACAATGGTACAAATTGCTCTGGCAATTGCAGTGGTGGTAGTATGCTGTCCACAGCCTTGGCTTCTATGGGAGGAATAAAGAAATATGAAGAACCGCTCCAGTCCATCATTGCTCAAACACAGTCCCTTGCTAGACCTGTTCATGACAGCCCTCACGTGGACTCTCACCATAACCGACCACAACATCCACACCAGCAGCTGTCTTCGCCTGGGCTCGACCTGGGTCACATGCTTGGACCAGAGGGGCTGACCCCAGAGCAGGTGGCGTGGAGGAAGCTTCAAGAAGAATACTACCAAGAGAAGAGGCGACAACAGGAAATGCAACCCCCTTCACATCAACAGCACTTGAGAATGATGACTGAGATCGGCATGCAAGGAGGTCCGATGATGATGAGAGGACCCCCTCCGCCCTACCACAGCAAGCCCGGAGACCAGCAGTGGGGTCCTGGTAATATGATGGGAGGAGGAATGGGTGGAAGTACACGAATGATAGAAATGCACCAAGAGGGTCCCCGTGGCCCAAGGTTCCTGGGGCAGATGCAAAGAGGGCCACCTGGGGGAGGTGGTTTTCCAGGTGGTAAAGGGGGTGTTTTATCAGTGGAGGGTCTAGGACCTCAAAGGCCCAACAGGCCAGGGATGATTTGGCTTGATGATATGCCAAACAACATAGGTAGTGGAGTTCAATTTCACGGCTGCTACCCTGGGCGACCTCCTCAGCATTTGCAAGGTGACCCAGAACATCTGTTAACGCATGAGGAAATGTTCCTCATGGAGAAACGGCAGATGCAGGGGCTCACCAGGTATGAACTTGAAAGATTAGCTAAACAGCAGCAACAGGGCAACCTGGGCTCAAGAATAATGGACAATAATGGGCCAGAATTTCACATGGGAATGGGCCGGGGTCCTCCCTCCGCTCGAGGTGATCCCATGGACTTTCCCATTTCACGGGAGATTATAGGCTCTCCTGGAGGGGGTCCTCAGATGAGGGACCTTGTGGATTCTCCTTTAGGTAGCAGCCTTGCAATGAACATGAACCCACAGATGAATATTCAGCAGCAACAGCAGCAACAACAACAACAACAACAACAGCAGCAGATGATGCTATCTCAAAAGCTGAGAGGAGGTCCTGCTGGAGGGGGAACTTTAGGTGAGATGTTTGGCCCGGGAGAGATTTCAAGAATCCGAGCTTCGCACAGTGGAGGAGGAGTAAATAAGGGAATGATTCCAGGACCTGATGGCCCCTTCCAGTTTCCCAATCATGGTCCCTTCTCTGGAGGACAGGGGGATGGGCCCTTTCTTCAGCAACATGGCCCTGAGCTGTTTGGGCCTGATCACCAAGGTCATAATCAAATGGGAGGTACATCGCGGCTTAGTCATATGCCGATGACTGGAGTCCTCAGGGGAGTAGACCTTGGGCCCAGGCAGCCCGCTGACCTTTCAATCAATGTTAACCCCAGGAGTTCTCCTTTAGTGCCTCGGCCTCATCAGCTCAAATCACCATCACTCAACCGAGAGCCATCTCCACTTCTGCCTTCTCCCTCTGCTCCAGGCCTGAAGTCCCCCTCACAGATGGCCTCTGCAGGGCATCACACCACTCTTCCCGCTGCATCTGGTGCTGGGACTCCTTCCTCTTCTTCCATGAAGTCTCCGCAGATAATGGGGTCTTCTAACCTTGGGTTGCACTCCCCGTCTGCCTCACCTGGACAACTCAAGTCGCCTGCCTTGGCTGTGGGTTCTCCGGGTTGGGCATCTCCAAAAGCAGCTCTTCAAAGTCCAGGTGGTCCAACGAGTGGGAAGGTAGTGGGCAATGGAGGAGGTAGTTCCACTGAGACAGGTACAAATAAAGTCGAGTTGACAGTGGATCAACATTGATGCTGTCCATGTATTGCTGATAATAATCAATTCTTTTTAATGTTCTTTGCAGGCCAATCACTTCCCCCCAGGAGTTCTAACTCAACACCGATTAGCCAGCCGGGCTCTATGAATCCTAGTATGCCCTTCACTTCATCTCCGGATAACCATCCAACTCAGAATCCTTTATCTCTCATCATGTCTCAGATGTCAAAGTATGCCATGCCCAGTTCTACTCCCCTCTACCATGATGCAATCAAAACAATTGCTACTTCCGATGATGAGATGCTGCCAGATCGACCTCTTCTTTCTGGTGTCAGCATTGGAGGTATGAAACGACGACACATTGTCATAGACAGAGGGCAATTTTTGGTTGTGTGAAAAGGAAACCTTTTGAAATAATAGTGTTTTCAATCTTGGTTCTATTTATTTTCTTTCTATACAAACATAAACCCTTGTAATATGTAGCTGCTTTAGAATTTGACTAGGCCTCAGTATGAGTATCATGTATGATCGGTTGACAAAGGCAATCAGTGGTGTTATGTTTCACATGCTTCCATTTTTTTTTTTTTTTTTTTTGTCCACAGGAAACATGGGGAACCCCCAGACCTCCCAGATACTTGTCTCCCAGGGCTCCCTTGGTCCCCACAGTGATCCACAAAGCCCAATGGGCATCGTAAGCCAAGTTCAGCAACACCTGCCACATGACTCATCAGGACGTGTGCTTTCTTCCCCGAACCAAATGGGCATGCCCGCCATGAGTTCGGCCATGATGGGAGGAGGTGCACCTGACGGAATGGGGCGCTGCAATGCTTCACCCGTATCTCAGAACCAGATGGCAGGCTTTCCTCGCATCCAGCACCCACCTCTTGGGCCAATGCACTCACCTATTGGAGGGATGTCACATCATTTCTCCCAGTCTAATGAGGATATTCTACCACCACAGCAGTTACACCTCAGCCTGCTCAGAAAAGGTCATCCTCACCAGCGCCACTCGCATCCCTCTGACTCATTTTCCTCTTTGCCAATGGGGGACGGCCCTGATCTGAGTGAAGTTATACGACCCAGTCACTCGGGGATCCCTGAGTTTGATCTCTCCCGTATCATTCCTTCTGATAAGCCCAGTAGCACTCTCCAGTATTTCCCCAAGAATGAGCCACATCAGAATCCCCAACAGGGGCCCCTAATGCAGCAACCTACTCCGCAGCAGCTCCTCAAACAGCTGTCTTCTTCTGTTCCTCCACACACCAGCAGCCCCTCATCCAACCCCCACTTAGCAAATCTACAGAATATGATGGCTGAACAGCAGCTGGCGCCTCATCCCTCACACGCGGGAGTACGCCAAAACATGGGCATTCCTCAGGGGGGCTCCAGGGGCATGGGTCCCATGTGCCATCCTGGACATATGATGGGAAGGACAGGAATGGCGCCCCAGCAGCAGCTACAGCAACAGCAAGCCATGATTCTCCACCATCCCTCCAATCCATACCCTGGCATGATGTCCTCGCAACAGCACTCACACAATCTGATGGCACAGCAAAACATTATGATGATGCAGGCTAAGCAGCGAAAGCGTGTCAATTCCAGGGGATCCCTTTGTCTCCCAGGGCGCTCTCATGTCCCCCCAGGGTCCGATGATGGCCCCTTCCCACCCACAAACTGGTATGATGGGCCCCCAATCGCTCAGACAACGGGGAATGTCTCTGGACAGTCCCATTGGTTATGGCCCCGGGGGTATGGCACATATGCCCTTCTGATCCACCTGATACCAACCATGGGGAAAAAGTGTCCGCTGTGACCTTACCATTGTGTCCAATTTCTTTCATTGTTATTACCGCTGTTATTTGAAAAGAGGAACTGTAAAAACGACAAATTAGCGAGGCTTCAATTTATGGATTACAACTGATTAGAAATGGAATAATGAAATGCACTGTAATACAGTTCATTTGAAGCCATTTTCTAAAATACTGTAAACTATGTAAATTACAAAGATGTGTCTAGTTGTTGTTGTTGGAACAGAGTGGCTGTCTGGAAAGGAGTGCCTCCAATTTCTATTTTGTTTTTAATATCATTTCTTTTTTTCTCCAACCACCAAACTGTTGTTCAAAGCAATTATATATATATATATGTGTGTGTGTGTGTATATATATAATATATACTTGCTGTATATAAGATGCAATTGGTGATTTGTTTGCAGTTCTGTATAACAGTGTTTTTAATAGAAGTCAAAAAAATAGAACAATACTGATCTCTACTGTGGTTTTAGCTTTGGTTCTTGTGTCAATTACTGTTGTGCGCCAACACTGACAAAGGGACACTGTTGCTGTATATCATATCAACTCTTTATTGAATTCAATAAGCAGTAGCTAAAGTACAAGACAACACAGATCCCGGACAAAAAAATCAAAACTTTTTCTTGCCTGATTAAATAAAACATCTTTAAAATGCAAATTTAAAATCCATCATTACTTTACAAATGCATCACTGTAGAACGGAAAGATTTTAGTTTCAGCTGACATTTTGCAAGTGCTTATTATATTGGTATGGTGCTGGTGGTTTTTGCTCTTTCAGAAATGGATGCTTGACTATGACCCTGGGCTTGCAAAAAAGGGGAGCAAACATTTCTGCAGCCCACTTTACAAAGCAAGTGTATTAGCTCGTGGCGAAAACGTACCCCAACAAAGGCATACAAGAAAGGGTTCAGGCAACAGTGTGAGAGACCAAGGCTTTTTGTCACATCAAGGGCTGGTTGGAGTGTGATGTAAAGTTCACAGGTTTCGTATGAGATGACGCCCAGGTCTACCATTGTTCTGATCAGTAAGGCGATATTATATGGCAGCCAGCAGAAGAAAAAGACAAGAGTGACAAGTAGAGACAGTCTAATTGCTCCTTGCTTTGCTTGGCTATTCTTACTGTTGCACAATGTAACTACCACTGCTGTGTAACAATAGCTCATGATGGCCAGTGGAATGAAGAAGCACACATGCTCCAACACACTATTGGTCAAAACCCAGTTGTTTGCATGGATACCAAACTCATGATAGGAACAGTGGAACTGTTCTCCCTCAGAAAGAAACACAGCATTAGGTACAGATAATCCCAGACAGACCAGCCACAATGTAATGCACGTTAGGTGCACTGTTCTTGGACGTCGACTTTGCATACTAGGAATGGCGTGAACAACGGCCAAATAGCGGTCAAACCCAATGCAAGCTAGAAGCAAACTCCCACAGTGGAGGTTAAGATTTTTCACCAGGCCCGTCAGCTTGCAGAAAAATTTCCCAAACGGCCAACCGGCGGCGTTGTTGACTACATCAAAAGGAAATGTGAAAAGGACCATAAGGTCTGCCAAGGCGAGGTGCAGCAGGTAGATCTCGGTTATGCGCAGGAGGTGTCGTCGTCTCAGGAGCACTGTTGTCATCAGACCGTTCCCTGACACCCCAAGCAGGAAGATCAAGCTGTACAGCGCAGGTTGGAAAACCGCATGAAAGGTCCACAGGGAATCGTCCTCGTCATCACAGACCATGTCGTTTTCATAATTGTATTTATCTGTCAAATTCTCATCTGTGTACGGCTGTAAAATATAAAGAGGAAATCTGTCATTTTAATAACATCACAGCTTGGGTATCACATTGTGTCATGTGTCTGAGAAATAATGCACAATTCTCCCAACAGTTTGGGTTGAGTTCTAATAGTTGTGTTTCAATAACTAATGGAAAAAGGGAAGCACTGATGTAGCCGACACTGCTTTGATTTTCATGGTTCTGGTTTTCTCAGTCAAATGATGATAGGCAGGAAATACAGGATTGGTCCGATTTGTTTCACTTCCCCTTAAAAGTAACATGGAGATGTTGTAGGCAAATCATTTTTATTAATTAATTTCATTTTATTTAGGCTGTTAAAACTAACCTAAAATTATTATTTCCATTATATATAGAAAAGAAAGAGTTACTCAAATTTGACATTGTAGAAACAATTAGTTTATGTAACTAATTGAATACACACTTTTTAATGCCATGGTATTCCAATTTTCTTCTCTATAAGAGTGGGCATAGGATTGTTAAATATAATTTAATCATATTAACATATTCCTGTCATACTTTTCTATAAATGGAACATTTTGTTTGAACAAAGTTTAAAACAATATCATTGTCAATGCTACAATAGATCTCAAATTATAACGACTACTTTTTACGACTTTTTTAACCTCTAATGACATTTTCTTCAAAAAAAAAAGCTTTTACATTTCATTCATGTATATATCATCAAATAGATAATATAATGTAATCTACATATAGCAGCATTTGAGCATTTGTGTAAAAATATATAACCTTTTTATTAAATTTGAACCAATAAAATTACATTTAAATTAGAATGTGAATGATAGATAGTATGAAATAAGATTTGAAGAAGATCTAATTCACTTCAGTTCTTAATTATGTCTTACCTCAAAGGTGATTGTAAAAGCCATGTGGGTAAATCTCGGTTACTTGAATGTATATCTTACAATGCCTTATGCTGAAATATGCTTTTACTTCCTTTTAGTGCTGCATCTTATTGCTTTGCCAATCCCTCCTTTGAGAGTGCGTTGGGTAGAAACAGCCAGTCAAATCAGGCAAAAGCTTTAAATATGGCTTTCCATTTTTACATTTTTGGGGGCAGGTGTTCAAACCAAAACAAAAGGGCACCCATCCCAAATGATTCATGATTGATGATTCAAATTAAAAATAATTAAAATAATAATAAAAAAAACAGTAGACTATTTTTAGCATATATTTTTATTTTTGTTAACACACTAACTCAAATGATCAAACTGAATAAATAAATGCATATTAGGCAAAAACAGACAAAACTAGGCCGTATTATACAACCAAATAATATGTCAAAATAATATAAGAATATTTGAACTTAAAACTTATACAATTCTGAATACAATTAAAGAAGCTTCACAGGAGCATCCTCCTTGGTGCCATCTCTTTACAATTGAAGCATAAGGAGCATTACACCAATAACATACCACAATGTACCTCACTAGACTCATGTAGCTCAACGTAAGACCAACCCTTCATTTAAATAATTGTATATTAAACAAAACTAGTGAACATGTGTAATTTGTAGAACAGTACAACTGCCTTTAAATGATCTGCCTGTGTGTCTGCCTGCCTGCTTGTATGCTGGCCTGTCTCTCTCTCTCTCTCTCTCTCTCTCTCTCTCTCTCTCTCTCTCTGTCTCTCTCTCTCTCTCTCTCTTTCTCTCTCTCTAAATTGGGCTCCAGAACAAGGGGCCTTTTTCTCATCTAAGGTAAAAGGGCAGGTGCTTGAGCACCATTAGGAGTCCATCTGTGCACAACAGCAATCATCCAGCTCTAACTGGTTTCAGTTCTGTTTTCCTTCATTGCATTTTGAATGAAAAAAGGAGTTAAGTTTCAGCTGACATTTTGCTAGGGCTTATTATATTAGTATGATGCTGGTGGTTGTTGCTCTGTTTGGAAAAAGAAGGGGAGCAAACATTGCAGCAGCCCACTTTACAAAGCAAGTGTATTAGCTTGTGGTGAAAACGTACCCCAACAAAGGCATACAAGAAAGGGTTCAGGCAACGGGGTGAGAGACCAAGGCTGGTTGCAGTGTGATGTAAAGTTCACAGGTTTCGTATGAGATAACGCCCAGGTCTACCATTGAACCCTTGAGGAAGGCCCAACTGCTCCAGGGAGGTAACCAGCAGAGCAGACTACGGTTGCCCATTGTGTGAATGTGGATGAAAAGACACTAGAAGAACTGTGCCGAACTGACTCTCCGCCATTTATTTCTTAATGCAGGCAGATACTCAGCTGTAATAGATTACTGTTAAAATGAGGTAAAGTAGGCTTGATAAACGTACTTGCAGTTTAAGATAGAGCATAGAGTGCAGTTTAATGAACTGTAATGTAATTCAAATATCGTTACGGTCTTTTTGTAATGTTCAATGAATCACAATAATAAAAGGAAGAAGTAACTACGGTGGGTGACAGGCACAGGAGATTAATCTGGCAACGTAATCCAGCTACCTCACCCATCCATGTTCCTGTGGGAACAAACACGGTGGCTGTACTTCATCTGGACATGCCATACATTTCTATCTATAAAGATAAATAGAGGGCGAGCACAATACAAGAGTCCAAGTCACATACATTTGAAGAAAAAAATTGTCTCTTGCGGATAATTCGCTGATTTGAAGTGAAATCAGCTGTTTCGTCTGATGGGGGCGGGCTTAAGTACGAGTGGAAGCCATCTTGAACGTTTGGTTTACAAGACTTCTTCGCAGTCGGCTAAAAGAAATTTGTACACCTTACAAACACCACACAGAGAACCGTTTATTGAAGTCATCCAAGGTAATTGCACGCGCATTTAGATTGGTTGTATTTGTGGGTAGTTGTTTAACAGTTCGCGTGCACTGTTGGCGATCCTTAGCCATTTTGTTGGCTTACTAGCCGACCTAGCAGGGCAATCCATTCGGAGTTAGCTAACGTTAACTAGCGTTGGTTGATGGTGGAGATTCCGTTTCGTTTGTTCGCTAAGATCGGGTAAGGTATCAGTTCGCATTTGCGCTAGCGTTATGACAGGCCTACGGTATTAAAACATTCTGAAACTGTCATTTTAACGTGTTTACCGATGCCGCGTAGCATTACCACGAATCTACCGCTTTGTGTGCTAACGTCAGTTAGCCAGATATCTGTGGTTAGCAGTAACATTACCCTGGTTCCCCTCTACCGTTGGCTGCTAAGACCGGATTTAACATACGTTAAATGTTCCTAATCAACCATGTGTTTGCGATATTATCCACTTGAAACTCACAGGCGATATAATAGTGTTAACTATACAGATAACGTTAATGTGTGCGTGATTTAACTCTACTTCCCGCATACCACCGTTAGCGATGGTTAACCAACTAATGTGCCGGTCAACATAGGACGTTAGGCCAGAAATCTCACCCCTGCATCAGTTATTTGTCAGCGAAGTTAAGTTGGAACTATACAAGTCTATACCTTCTGAACACCGGGATTTGTGATGTTTTAACACTTTGTCTTTGTATGTTTTTAGGGTTGAAGAAACCTGGGAGGAAGCAAAGGCTAATTGACTACGCAAGATGGCTAGATGAACAGTCTGCCCATACTTGACAGCTAGCTAATGCTTCTGAACTACTATATTCCATATGACAATGGCAGGTCATTTAAATGTACAGAACTGATTTCTTCAGAAATTCGCATTTATAAGATATCAGATAATTAAATGGGGTTTTTGTTTATTTTGGCGTTTGATGTCCGCAAACCTGCAACGTTGTTGAACCTGCTGTGATATGATTTGAACAATTTACATTTGGCTAAACCTTAGTCTAGAGAGGGAAGGGCAATCTTGCATTTAGTGGTTGCAGCAGACCGGACTCACTTTTATTTAGAGACTGTAAAAGATTTAAGTGCTATAAAAGACAAGTAGACATGAGTACCGCCAGGACAGAGAACCCAGTGATTCTGGGCTTGTCCAACCAGAATGTACAGCTCAGAGGCTCAGTCAAGCCTGTTGTAGCGCCTGGTGGAGGTGGAGCAGGACCTCCACAACAGCAACTCAATCAGATGAAAGGTGCAATCAACAATGGGAATTCCCAACTGGCCCTGACAACTAATGCTGTCAAGTAAGTTATACAATACTTGAAATCAAACAATTTACCAAACATATTTATGCTTTTTGCTTACGAAAACCTAACCCTCCACAGGCCCGGAGATGACTGGAAGAAAAGTTTGAAGTTGCCCCCAAAAGATATGAGGATGAAAACTTCGGTTTGTACAAGAGTTCTTTTGTTTAACTGAAAATATTTCAATTGGGAAATACAAACTGGATATACATTTTGATTACTGTTAACTTGGTTTATTTTATTGCTTTGAAAACATTAACTGTTCATAAAAGTACACAAAGCTACTTTTAATGATAAAGATTTTATATTGTAAAACAGGAAAATTCTGACTTTTAAATGTACTTGTGTAAATTTTCTTGTGAAATTTATCGCTTTTTAAATTTAATTTCAATACTGTGTAGTTTTTAACTTTCTTCCTATGTCAATTGTCAGTAGAGCATAATCGATTTTATACGCCTGTTATCTGTTTAAATCTTATTAAATGCTAATTAAGCAATTCATTGCAGGATGTGACTGCAACTAAAGGCAATGAGTTTGAAGATTATTGCCTGAAGAGGGAGCTTCTCATGGGGATCTTTGAGATGGGCTGGGAAAAGCCATCTCCAATCCAGGTACATTCAGATATTACTTTAATGCCTTTTACAGCTGGACAGAAACTTATTTTTGTTTTTACGGACCCCAATTCAATAATTTTTTAGATGGGTGCATTGGAATAAATCTGTACCATGACTTTGTTACCAGAACTCTCTTCCACACTTTTACTGATTTGAAATGTTGTTTCTGGTTAGTGTAGATTTTAGGGTTAAAAATGCTTAAGGTTATAACTTCAATAGTAACTAATTTAAGTTGATAACTGTGCTTGGCGGGAATGTGCACTCTAAAACCTAACTATTTGAATGCTCATGTATTTGAATAGCATTTGTTGACTGAGTACTCGGGAATTTTACTATAGTTATTTTTATCCACTTTATTTCTATTAACGTTGTGTGAAAGAGGACTCTGCACAGTGCCTCTAGTTTGAATGTCTTCCAACTGGCAAGTCCTCTTTTCTATTGCTGATGGAGCAGAGTTACATAAAGGGACACCAGAAGGCAATTAGTGAGTCATGTCTTGTGCAGGAGAAAATGAATGCTGAAAAGCCATGCCTCAAGTTATCTTTTAAGTTCTAGTAACATCTTTTATACTAGTGACGTGGGAATAGTGCCTGGTCAACCACCAATTGCAAACACAATTGGTATGTATTTATCCATCTGTAAAAAGTAGTCTAGTGAGTTTGACTCTGTCATCGCTGCTTTTTGCGCAGGAGGAAAGCATTCCCATTGCACTGTCAGGAAGAGATATCTTGGCCAGAGCCAAAAATGGCACAGGGAAGAGTGGAGCCTACCTCATTCCCTTACTTGAACGCATTGACCTGAAGAGGGACTGCATACAAGGTGAGAAGGCTTTTTCTGCTGCAGCAGATGTCAAAAGGTTGACGCTTGACTCTTTCCCCATTTTTCTGATGGTGAATAAAATTTGATGAATCCTTGTAATTATGGTTTGCATTACATTAAATGATCAGTCACTGTAGAACGTATTTCCTAACACTTTATAGTCTAAAAGCACTAGTCTAGATGTCTTTGTAACAATGGGTCTCATGCAAGAATGTGTGTACTTATCAGTTTCTTTTGTTTTTGGCCCATTTAAAATACGTGTTGTCCCATGTAAATAATTATGCATAAAAAAATGCCTCCATAATGTCATGAGCTGCCAAGCGTCCAGCCCCAGGTGTTCATTCTTAAATTAATTTAAAAAAAATCAAATATCAAGATTTTAGTCCTGCTTTTGGAAATCCACAAAGGGAAATCTATAAATTGTCATTGAAATTAATACAAAGTGCCCATTGTCCAATGCTGTGTCACCTAAGGAACATACTGTCACTGAGATGAGGAAAAATTGCTTCAATGAAATGGATGTTGTAACAAGGCAATAAATGACTGCAAAAAGTAACTACAAGCCATTGCATAGGACTCTTTAAAAATCCAATAACATTTCTTAATGCCTCAAAGTTCTAAAGCATATAGTTACATTACATGCCATTTAGCTGAGTCTTATCCAAAGCAACTTGCAGTAAGTGCATTTCAATCATAGGGATACAAACAAGAACAAGAAAAGGCCTTTTTCTTAATGGGCTGTTAAAACAACAAATCGGTTTATGAAGTTGGTTCTTGCATGAGGCCCATTTTGTGAGTGTGTGTATGTGAAGCTTTATTGTCCAGTTTCCAAACTAAGACCAGCCTGCCCAGGGTACCAATGTGTGCGAGTAGTCTTATCACAAGTGTGTATGTCTGTCTTTCAAGCTATGGTCATAGTGCCGACCCGAGAACTGGCTCTTCAAGTAAGCCAAATAAGTATCCAGGTCAGCAAACACATGGGTGGAGTAAAAGTGATGGCGACTACAGGTGGAACCAACCTGCGTGATGACATCATGAGACTTGATGAAACGGGTAAATTTCACAATCTACACATGTTGTCCCTCTGATGTTTGGATGCCATGGTTTCTTACTCAATGCTGTGTTCATATTCATCTTGCTACTTCAGCAAAGGCCAGTTGTATAGTGTGTACAGGCTATTGGTTAGACAGTTTTAATACAAGCAGATTACGTTTTTTGTTCTTGGAAATTGGCACTGAATCAAATAACTAGTAGAAAGTCAAGTGAAATTCAGTTTGTTACAAGATGTAACGCTTTCTTAAATACTGTAATTTACATTGTGGATAATTCAGCTATGTATTGTATGCTGAAGTACATTTCTGGAGCATAAAATATAAAAATAAAAACAAGAACCGTACAGAACCGAAAACAGTGATGCGAACCGAACCGTGGGTTTTGTGAACCGTGCCACCGCTAGTAGCTACATAATAACCACAGTGTACGGTGGTTCTGAAACTTGTCAGCGTGATGGACATGTTTTTTTGTTTTACATTCAACTCAAAGGTTAAATATATTGAAGTCTAGACTAGTCTGAACACTCAGGTTTTTTTCCTCTGCATCTGACTGAGTGGTGTAATGATTGCACAACTTAATGACTCGCTAAAATCAATTTAAATCGAAATTTCTTTATTTTTTTACAGTACATGTGATCATTGCCACTCCTGGGAGAATTCTAGACCTCATCAAGAAAGGAGTGGCCAAAGTCAATCAAGTACAGATGGTTGTTCTTGATGAAGTAAGTCATTGTTTATATTCATTCGGTTTGACCAATGTCAATGAACAAGTGTGACCTAAATTAAATTGCGTCATATCAAGCGTTCTTTCAATGGCTTTGTGCCCTTCCCTTGTGTCTATTTTCTCAATAGGCTGACAAACTCCTGTCTCAGGACTTTGTGGTTATGATGGAGGAAATGCTCGGCTTCCTGGCCAAACAGAGGCAGATCCTGCTTTATTCTGCAACCTTCCCCATCAGCGTTCAGAAGTTCATGGTACACACTTACCATTCACTGTTTTGTGTGTGCTTGTTTTTATCTTTCATTGCTAATAGCTGTCTCTATAATACGTTGGACATATGTTAACAACTCTGGACTTTCCTTGCTTTGTAGAATGCTCACTTGCAGAAGCCCTATGAGATAAACCTGATGGAGGAGCTTACACTGAAGGGGGTGACTCAGTATTACGCTTATGTAACTGAAAGGCAAAAAGTCCATTGCCTCAACACATTGTTCTCCAGGGTAAGTAGTGACTGTGCACTATGTCACCCTGTGTTAGAAATTTTAAAACATTAAAACTTTTGTAAAATGCCAACTGGACTGAATTATTTTAATGCAGATGCTGTTGAATACAATGGGCATTTTAATCTGTTTTTAAACTTAATGGATAATCAAAATTCAATTGATTTCATCAGCATTTGTTTCTTTTTTAATACAGCTCCAGATCAACCAGTCTATAATCTTCTGCAACTCTTCTCAGAGAGTGGAACTGCTTGCAAAGAAGATCTCCCAGCTTGGTTATTCATGTTTCTACATTCATGCCAAGATGAGACAGGTCAGCTCAAAGTACTGCTACTGAAATGCCAGCTCTACCAGCTGCAAGACCAAAATACACAGTTGGTAATGGGTTTGTCCCAGAACCGTTGCTTTCATTACCTTTGGTGTGCATTAATGTGGCGCATCGCATAAACTTGGTATAATCATTAACTGGACGTGCGACCGCAGTTTACACCAAAGGTCCATTGTTCCAGTGTTGGTGCAGCCACTAGTTTTCACCAGAGGAGAAACGACCGGGCAACTAGACAACGTATACAAGCATTGTTTACTATTGCAGGTTACATTAATCAGGGATTCTTTTGTACATAAAAGATGGGAAATGGATGTCTTCCATAAATTGTATTCAAACTATTACCCAGTTTTGCATCTTAGCTTGTACTTTACATCGTAAAATGTTTTGCAGAATGTGACAGAGCTTAGACTTGTAACCTGGTTCCACAACAACGACCCCGACCCTCATGAGGTTCTAATGTAATTTTTTTGCTCTCCAGGAGCATCGCAACCGTGTGTTCCACGACTTCAGAAACGGCCTCTGCCGGAATCTTGTCTGCACTGGTAAGTGGCAGACATTAGCCGGAATCTCTCCGGTGGATTAGTGAATCTTTTTACCCAAATGGACGGAGAACTATGGCTGATCCAGGGTTTGGTTCTCGACCTGGACGCCGTTGTAGCTGGACCTAAAACTGATAATTGAACTCTGATTCTGAAGGCACACGTCTTTCTGAATCTGCCATATTTAGCCATCCAGCACTCATTCAGTGGTCCAGGAAACCTACTAACAAATTATATTACGTATTCAAGATCATTTCGGGTGAGGCTACTCAACCGATCAAATAACTGTATTCCAACTGGCATCGCAACTATACATGTGTATATGTATTGCTTACTCGGTAACTGATCAACGCTTCCTTTGTTAAAATATTGGCTTTTTGGTTGCATTCTATATCCGTAGATGTCTTTTCTAGAGACAAATCCTGAGTTAAATGAACTTTTTACTGCACATTAGTAAAGAAAAAATCAAAAATAGATTATACCCAGGGCTACTAAGCAACCCAAAGGAATCAGTGTAGGGATGTGGTATTTAAGTTCAAGCATTTGTGCATATGTTATTTGCTTAAGGAGTCTGTTTTAGAGTGCTCTTGGCCTGACTTTCAGTGATAGGAGGGTTTTGCCACCTTGATTGAATTGTGATGCTGGTACGCTGGATAATTGTCATAATGCATGCATACGCACAAAGATGCAAAACTCTTCTCTCTATTTACTTTGGTTCAGTTTGTGGTGTCACAATACTGTAAATTCTAACCAATAATAATTTTTGATACCATAGGGAAAGTAACGCAGCATAATAATAAATTACTAGATTGCTATTTGATTTCTATTAGCAATAAATGGCTCTTTGAGAGAAGGGAGAGCATAAAGCCCAGCAGGTACCTGTGTAGCAATACTGCAGAAAATTAGTATTGAAGCGGTTCATCAAAGTGTGTGCTTTATTACTACTCGTTATTAGTGGATTATGTCTTCAACTTTATTCAGTAGACTTGTACCCTTTTCGTCCAGACGACATGTTGGTTTATTTTTTTCTTATAGACCTCTTCACAAGAGGAATCGACATACAAGCTGTGAATGTTGTGATCAATTTCGACTTTCCCAAGCTGGGAGAAACGTACCTTCATCGCATTGGTAGATCTGGTAAGAGCTCATGTTACTGGTATTAAACTGTGCAGCCTCTTTAGTACAAATACTTTTAGGGCAACGCAAAAGATAGTGATGAAATTGTAATTTGAGCCTTCACATCCCTAATATCCAGGCCGCTTTGGACACTTGGGTCTGGCCATCAACCTCATCACGTACGATGATCGCTTCAACCTAAAAGGGATTGAGGAGCAGCTGGGAACAGAAATCAAGCCCATCCCCGGCATAATCGACAAGAGCTTATATGTGGCAGAGTACCACAGTGAGGGTGGTGAAGAAATCCAGCCATGAGCTGGTGAGTTCACGCACTGACCACACACACACAAAAATGCTGCTCTCAGGATAATTTGCCCTGTCTTTTAATGTTTGTTCAGCAATTTGGCTTTTGTGGCAATTTTACCACAAGCCAGAATACCTGATACTGTGGTCTGCTATTGGGCAGAATGGCACATTTATACAACTCACTTGCCCAACTACAGGTGATTTATCCTTGATTACTGCAATTACCTCGGCGGTGCATTTCCAGCCGTGCCGCGTAATGGCGAGAGTACAATTCACACCTCTAAACATGGAAAATGTTCAATAACTCTTGCTATGGCTACTGTGCTTTGAGACAGCAGTTCTTCCTTTCAAATATTTTCTTAAAGCGGCATGTAACATAAGTTGTTTAACCTGAAGAATCGGGGAACAAGATTTCACAAGTATTTTGGAAACTTTTTTTTAGCTAGATGCAAATGTTGAGATGAAAGTAGCCTAGCAGCTAGCTTAACATGGCAGTGTGTAAAGTGGTCAGTTTGCCACTGAGCCCTTCTGTTTGAAATCTAAAGAAATTCCACTGCAGTTCTCCGCTGTATGTTGCGCCTGTTTGTTTTACTTCCAATGCCAAAAACTTTTCATGCCTGCACACTGAAATTATTCAATAGTTACAGGTTTTTTCCAAGCAACACTAACCTTTACTTCTGTTACTCTACAGATCAGTCCCACCTCAATTCCCCTTTGTATTTTTTTCCCCCTTCATCCCCCTGTCTTGGAGCTCTTTTTTTTTATGTACAGTTTGTCAGTCTTCCTGTTTTGGAGGCCACCATAAGGAATCTATTTTGATGGGACGCGTTTCAGAAGAACTCAATTGCCTTTTTAATGGGGCGCTGAGCTGCACCAACACACCCTGAAGACCTAAGCACCGGGAGGAAAGCATGGGACCAAGTCGAAAATGTATCAATGCACATTGAAGATTCATATCCACCAATGTTGCAAAGCCAGCACCAACAGACCGCTTTATGACAACATCCATTCTCCATTGTTTTTATTTTGGGAAGTTTTAACCAATTTGTATCAAGTGCCTTAACAAGCAGATCGACTCGTTCTAAAGTAATAACCCTTCATTCTCCGTCATCTCGCTCACTTCACACCTCTGTCGCCTAGTTGAAAATTTGATTACACTAATTTAATGTCTGATCTTATAGGTGAATTCATAGCTGTCTTTTCTTTGGTTGCGTCATCTATTTGCAAAGGAATGGAGGTATTTAAGAGGGAAGCTGGTCTGAATGACCTTTGCTGGCTTAGCTGCACACTCGAGTCCGGCTGACGAACTTGGATGTTCCATGGACAGAGATGCTGGATTTTGTTCCAAGAGACTGTCCACTTGCTTGTGTGGAAGCTCGTGCTTCTAAAATACCCAGAACCTTTCCTCCGGTCTTCAGCATCAGAACACTAAAAACGGACGAGCAGCCTCTCAACGCCGCGTGTCATGAGGATTCCTGTTCTGGTGAAGTAACTTGTTGGGAAGACATTTTTCTTTCCCTTTTTTTTGTCCTGTGTTTCACCTTCCTATGGATGGCCATACTTTATTCTGCGAGATGTGTAGCCGACATGTCGGCTGCACCTTAAATCCTGTGTATATACCTTCATTTTAAGATTGTTTTAAACAAATTCAAAAGGCTGGCCAACAAACTGAAAAGACCCCTTGTTACCACTGGACTGTTTTCTTAACTTTTGTTTGATCTGCAATATTGGCCTGTGAATTATTTATGATTTTAGAAATTGCAGAGTTTATTGGAATTTAAAACATTTAAAAGCTTGTGCATGAAATTTATTTTGGAGGCAGAGTTCACTGATAATCTTTAGCCCCTTCAATTGTTGCCCTTATTCTACTGCTATCAGTGTTAAAAAAAATAGTATTCACTCAAGATAGACGGTTTTGTCAATCTTGTACATTTGAGAAGTGAATTCTTAGTCACCAGCCTTAACTTGTGGCAAAAAAGCAACTTTAAGATCTGTTGTAGAAATTGGTTTTATTGCAAGAGGAAACAATATTCTATCATGCAGTAGTACTACTCGTTTTTGCAGTGCAAACAGGCAGAATTTATTTTCCGGGGGAGGTATTGGCTGTTACGTGCTGTAAGCGCAGCTACACCACTTCACCAATGTTGAAGCTGTGCATTTCTCCCCCCCCCTCCCCTCCCATTCCCCTTTTGAAGAATTTATGCCAGTTGCATTAAAAGGAACCATCTGACCTAAAATGTAGCAGGAATTCACTCTGTGCATTGCAAGCTGGCTGGCTCGACTTAAACCCAGCTAGCACAAGATGCTTAATTTAAAAGCAAACTGCGCAGGTTGCGCTGCACTTGGCGCACGGAGCGATGGTTCAGTAAAAACACTGACTGCGCTGCTTTTGTACACCTATAATGCCCACATGGGAGAAAAGTGTGTAGTTTTAAAAATAATGAATGGCATAGGGGGAATTGGCACAACAGATTGCATAATACGAATAGTCTGACTGCTTGTTTAGAAAATACCGAGGGCACCTCAGACTGAGTGCATGGCTTGTTTTCTCTGCCCTGGTTTATTTTGGGTTTTGGGATATATTCTTTTGCGTTTTTATGCAATATAATCTTCTGCATTGAGGTCCTCCTGAACACCCGTTTGATCAGCTGAAATCTTTTTGCAAACAAGGTTCCCTTTGTTATTGTGAGATGCTCTATAGACTGTTCTAATCAATGAGAAGTAGTATTGCAGTTAATTTCTAAAAGACTTCAGTTTAAAAATCAGTTATTTCTCATTGGTTAGAACCGATCCCTGTTCTCTCGACTCTATTGTCCCCTGAATACGTGTACACCTAATTTGGCTTTATTTGGGTGGGAGGGCTGTCTTAAACGCATTATAAATTACGTGAAACATTAGTTGAGTGAGCAGGGATCTAATTGTGCAGGAGCCTGGCAGCTGCCTGCCGTCAGCCGCTGGCAGTAAAGCAGCGAATGCTTGCACAGCAAAAAATTGATACCTCAAGATTTAGTGCGTTGCTACTTTCTGATGCAACGCTGCTTTACTGCCGGCAGCTGTTTTGTGAGAACCTTAAAGACTGGGACAAGAGCATCTTGCCCCTAAAATGGAGACTTAATTGGAATGTTAGTAACTTAAATTGTCTCACTCTTTAAGGTTGATTTTTTTTTTTTTTTTTTTTTTTTTTGTTTTCTCAATTTGTGGGGTGGCTAAATTGATCTTGCTGCCCTGATGCACATGTTCATCCTCTCGACGGTTCTGAAACGTCTTTTGAATAATCTGGCCGCTTACCTGCTGTTGAGGATGTGAGGATTTCTTTTAGAACTGATGCATCAGTAAATATGGGGAGGAGCCGTTTGGCAATAAAACAAGACACAATCTAAAGTTCCAAAGTTATGTTGATGGGTATAAAGAGGTTTGAAAAATTGCCCTGGATACATTTTCTTTTTCATATGAAACGTTCAAGTGGAGTTAATTTTAAGTCTCCAAGTTTAAGAATTTAAAGACTCAGTTAATATTTCATTTAATAAATTCGGTCGTTATTTAATTGGCAAATTTTTCAGTGATGCTAAATCTACAATGGAGTTGTTTGAAAAATGTCAAATATTGGATTCTATTAAGTTTTGTTAATAAAGCTCACTGAAATTTACTATGTGTTGTCCTTTGCAACTACTGCCGTTCCCTGTTAAATGACTTGTCTAGTTGTTGCTGCGCTTATCTGATATGTTGCAATATCAACTTTGCCGTGGAGGCGTTCCTCTGGACGCCGGCTCACTTTCCCTCTGGACCCTCAGACGAGCTCAAGATGCACTCGCTGGTGCCTTTTAGCTTTTTGTTAGTGGCTCTTTTCGCCCGTGTAAATAACACTTTTCCGCCACCATGTGACAGGTGAGAAATTAAAAGTTGTTCAATAATTTTTTTCTATTTTAAGAGACCGTTGTATTGATTCAGAAGAGAAGATTGCTGCTTAACCCCTCGGCGTCTGATACGTTGTACCATCTTGGATCCTTTATACTTTTACTAATGAGGAGAAAAGCTTGTTGCACTTTTTTTTTCTTCATACTTGCTTAGTATCCTAAAAGCAAGCTTTAAACTTACCTAGGCCCTTGCGTGACCTTATTGTGCCCTGATAGACCTGTGGAAGTACAAAGTCTGGTCTGTTTAATAATTCACAACTTCATTAATTTCAGTCAAATCTACTGCCGTGGGCCCATTTTGCATCAGGTGCAGACAGCCAAACTCTTTGGGGATGACAAGTACTTTGTTGACATGAAGCTGAGGGAATCTCCTGGTAGGTCGGTCCGTACATTTATTTTGTTTCATGTCTTTTACTCGATACTTGGCTTCTGGAGTTGCTACTTTGTCTTCTCCAGATGTGGTTTTGTCGGCTTTTCGCAACCTTTCAAATGAATCTCCGAACCAGACGGTCCCGACTCCGAAACTGAAGGAGTTCCTAAGTGCGTACTTTGAGAAACCAGGCACGGAGTTTGAGTCGTGGACTCCAACAGACTGGCATGATAAGTGAGAACCAGTTAATGCTCAAAGCGCAGTGACGTGTTGTTTGAGTTTGCTTGATTAACATAATTTTTTTTTTTTAATATGCAGGCCAAAGTTCCTGGAAGGAATAGCAGACGAAGAATTAAGAAACTGGGCAGGGAAGATCCACTTACTGTGGAAGTCGCTCGGCAGAAAGGTGATGGGGTGGAGCTCCGAGACCCCAACGTTTCACACCTTCTCCAATTAGATTATCGTTCCAGACATTTTGTGAATTATTTTGGATAATTGTTAAATTGTGTCCAAACGTACAGAAGTTTTTCAAACAAGCATACGGTCATTCGGTAAATGGGCTTCACAAAACCTTTTTAAACGACTTGTTAACCAAATAATTACTCTGTACCAACGATGTTGTTGATGAAGTCTCCACGTGTGTCAACCTATTTTTAAATCAATGATTTCTCCTACAGATCAGCGCAGGTGTCAAAGACCGCCCAGAACTCTACTCGCAGATCTACACCCCCCACCCCGTGGTGGTCCCAGGGGGCCGCTTCAGGGAACTCTACTACTGGTGAGTGAACAACGTGGCCGCTCTTTGAGAACGCGGCGAGGACAGCGGGCTCTGCTGGCACAGTGACGGCAGCCTCTCTGTGCCCAACAGGGATTCCTACTGGGTCCTCAACGGGCTCCTGCTGTCAGAGATGACTGACACGGCCCGCGGGATGATACAGAACTTCCTATACCTCGTTGACCGGTAATCCTCAAAGCACGTTACGTCTTTCACAGCGCTTTGAGAGAACACAAAAACTGCAAAACTCTTGTGGGGCATTTTAAGATTTGTGGAATCATTTTTTTTCTTAATCACTGCTACAGATATGGTTTTGTTCCAAACGGTGGGCGGATTTATTACGAAAGGCGCAGTCAGCCTCCATTCCTCACGCTCATGGTGGAGAGCTACTATCAAGCAACCAAGGATAGAGAGTTCCTCAGGTGAAATTTAGTTCTGAGCTGATGTCCTGCCAAGCATATTGTTTTTCTCCAGCTTCCTCATGACTCTGCCAGAATGGACAAAAAGCTGATTAAACAAAACCTCAGTGCTCGTGTTTGTGCCGCTGACACGAAAATGAGACGCTCCAACATTTTTTGTGTGCTGATATTGAGATCCTTGAAGTATTCTGAATTAAAAAGCTGCTGTCTGCACAAACCTGGTTTAGAGCGGCGTTACCTGCTTTGGAGCAGGAGTACCAATTCTGGATGCACAACCGGTCTGTGAGGGTGGAGCGAAATGGAACAGAGCATCTAATGAACCTGTACCATGTGCAGGTGGACCTGCCCAGGTACGTAGAAACACAGCTAGGTCACAATCAAATACAATTTTGGTTTTGTGTATAAGGTTGTGCCTTGACCTACTGTAATCATGCATTTCCTTTTTTTTTTTTTAACAGGCCTGAATCCTACACAGATGATCTGGAATTGGCTGAAGGACTCACGGATAGTAAATGCTTATTTAGAGTTTATATTGTTGGTGGCTGAGTGAGTCCACCTTTAAGTTTGGGAACACCCCCCCAAAAAATATACGGTAGTTTCTAATTGCTTCTCAGCCCAAAAATTTGAATTTCCTCTTAATTTGATCATCTGCGCAATACAAATGTGTACTGAATACTCCTCAGCACCATGTTCTCATGTGTGTGTAATCTATCTATCTCTCTCTCTAATTATATATATATATATAATCTCAATCATAAAAACTCAACGGTAATTTCCTATTGGTCAACTCTTTTGTCACTGAAACTTTAAAAAAAAATCATATATGGGCTATTTGACATTTGACCTTTGGAGTACATGTTTTTTTTTTTCTTGCCCTCAGTGCGTAAGCAGCAGCTGTGGATGGATCTGAAAGCGGGAGCAGAGTCTGGCTGGGATTTCACTTCCCGCTGGTACACTTCCGGGTTCAACCACACTAACAGCAGCCTGGGGGAGACCGGCACTAGTCAGGTCGTTCCCACTGACCTCAACGCTCTCATGTGCCTCAATGAGAGGACTCTCGCTTCATTTCACAGGATACTGGGTGATTATACAAGCAGCCTTTGACCCTGGAACTAACTAGCCTTCACCCCACTTTTATTTCCCACCTGGTGTTGCATAACTGGTGTTTCCTGGCAGGTAATGGTGACTCGGGCGCACTGTATGACCAATACGCAGCCCGCAGACTGGAAGCAATAGAGTCTGTGCTGTGGGATGCTGAGAGGGGAGCCTGGTTTGACTTTAACCTGATGACACTCTCCAAACGCTTTGAGTTTTACCCCTCAAACCTGGCACCTGTTTGGGCACAGTGCTATTCTCAGCCTGAGATGGCAGAGAACGCAGTAAAGTATCTGAAGGTTGGTGGACATTTTTGTCTTCATTGCATTTTTCCCCACTTACCTAGATTTATTACCCAATGTGAGACCTCTGACACAACCCTGAGATAGTAGAGGTGTTGGCAATTTAGAATTATTCAAGGACATTTTTAAAGTGAATTTTTGTTTTGCAAACAGAAGTTTGCGTTTACAGAGGAAACCTTGTGATGTAAAACGCACACTGATATAGGTAGGTCCGAATTGGTTCAAAAGCTGCAGCGTTGTGATGTGTTTGTATCTTGTCAATGAGTTTACATTTAGTTATGTTGATTACTGAGGTGGTGTACATGAGGCCGGCAGGCCTGTGTTAGAAGCATTGATGCAATGTGATCCAGTACAGCACTTTTTTTCCCCCCTTTCCTACACAAGGATTTGTCACCTCTTCTGTTGGACTAAACTGAGTAAAGATGTGACTAAAAGTGCATCTCTTCTGTTTAGAGCTAAATACCTAATTAGCTGTTAAGTTACAGCAAATTATTCATATATTTCGCTGTACCGTATGATGCTGTGATCACAAATTTAATTGTTCAACAAACACAATGAATGTGTCATTTATCTCAGTAGCAAAGATGGGTCAGTGCTTTTATAACCTTAGCGGCCAGAACAAGATATTGTTGCTTATTCAATTTCCATCCACAAATCATCCCTTTTCTAAGCTTACCCACTAGGATCCTGTGTTTTATGAAATGTTCTCATTTAATCCAGCAGATGGCGCACACACTGCACTGGTCAAATCCATGCATGCACTTATGGTTGCTGGTTTTGAATGTCTGTGCAGGAAAGTGGTGCTCTGCAGTTCCCTAATGGAGTCCCAACATCACTGAGAGAGACTGGGCAGCAGTGGGACTATCCTAACGCATGGCCTCCTCTGCAACACATGCTCATCCATGGTAGGCATCATTACAAACCTGTACTGAAAATGCCCGGTGATCGATGTGTAAGACTATACACAGTTGCTTTAGCTTCGTACTCCAGCACATGGATTTGAAATGAACCATATTAGGTGAAACCAATGACCTCAAGGTCTACTTTCGATGGGTTAATGTGTCCCATCTTTTGAATGTTAATGTAGATCACTTATAAAGGTGCCCTGTGGAGTCTCTTGGAAAATGTATACATTGGGTCCCCCTGATGTCTAACACATGTCAAATCTATGCCCTCTTAAAAGGAAAATGTACAATCATGCATATGAAACTCTGGGATTTTGACGTTTACCTATGTTTTGCACAGTACCCCCAATGTTTGCCCAGTTGACAAAACCCCCCACAGAATGCCTTCTCTTTGGACTAGTTGGCACAGAGTTGTGAGTTGGGCCTCCATGTACAACACCCTGATTCACGTAAAAGTGAAAATTCTTCAGAGGAATCAGGTCGACATTTAACTGCCTTTACTTCTGTGGAATTACGCTGCCATACCAAGGATCTAAGGCAGCGGTCCCCTCGCGCAAAAAGTCTGCGGCCGCACAAAGTGTGCCGGGGGGAGGCGCATGCGGCCCGTGGGCCGTAGTTTGGGGACCCCTGATCTAAGATGTGAAGTTCTGGATCCCGAATTTAATGAAGAAATTCAATAAACCACATCGGCTGCTACGGAGTGGTCTCTGAGTAAGAGGCTTGTGTCTGCGCACAGAGGGGTCATAGTGCGTGTAGTGGCACATGATTAGCTCGACTTATCTTTGGCCTTAAAACCTGTGCACGCAAAGAGGTTTTACATAAACAATAAAACCAAGTAGGTTTGAATAATCATTTTATATTTCCAGGTTTATCCAAACTGCCCTCACAGGATTCTAAACAGCTTGCATTTGACTTGGCACAACGTTGGATCAAGACTAACCGGCTTGCCTACTTGAAATATGAAGCCATGTTTGAAAAGGTGAGACATCTGAGGTTTCGAAAAGTCAAAGCTTGTGCTGCACAGTGAAACCACAGCTGGCTCAATATTTTGAATGAATTTTCTACCCCCCCAAAGTATGATGTGAACGGCGATGGCAAACCTGGTGGTGGAGGAGAATATGAAGTTCAGGTACTTCCTTTCGTGTGTTGATGGCTTCAAACTACTGTATTTAGTCTTTCTAATTTCACGCAGATTCTCCTAACGTCATTTCTGTCATCTATACACACACTCACTGCTTTGTCCTTATCTGCTTTTTTTGTACAATTTATCTTACCCTGTCGGGTCTTGTTTTCGTCTACCTTTCACTTAAGGTTTCCTACTATTTCCATTAGCAGAATTTAGTCGCTAGTTTTATTTCACAGCAATTACTGTATATTGCTGCCTTTAAGTGCTAAATATAATTAAAAGCATCCTTTTAAGAGCTGCTGTTGCTCTTCCTGCAGCTGGGCTTTGGCTGGACAAATGGTGTAGCCCTGCAGCTCTTGGACCAGTATGGGGAGACTAATCACCTCAGGAAGCAGAATAATGTCTTCTGGCCTCCTGCTGCCTCTGGTCATCTCAGTCGCTCTCATGCTTCATTGAATTTAGAGGTGCCAAAAAAAGCCGTATCGGAGGTTGGGTTTTATTTCCGGTTTTACTGCCCTGCATCACGCTTCCACTGGCAGACTTCAAACACACAAGTCCACATGAAAAGTCTTGCTACATTTTGCACTTTTAATCTTTCTAACTCGCAAATGATCAGACTAACATTTTTAGAGGGCAAATCGGATACAACTTCTTAAAGAATCCCTTTGATGAATATTTTAGTATTTATCCTCTGAGCTAAATGACCTCTGGCAATATCAGATGATGCAGATCATGTTGGCCCCTCTGGTCTCCAGTAAAACAGACTTGGTGTTCACAGCTGCTCACATCACATCGACTCATCCCAGATGTTTAACTGACCTTACAGACTTTCAACTAAATCAATTACTACGTGTATTGCTCAACTCTGCAGCTTAACTAAGGTGGAATGTATTAATGTTTAAAACAAGACAATGCTTACAAATCAACAAAGGAAATTAGAGGCTTTCATGGTAAATAAAGTGACTTCTGCACACCGACATCAGTCTCTTTATTTGCACTAGCAGTCTAACATGTGCTTATTGTACTACCCTCAAATGAAGTTTCAGGTATAAAAGGTGATTTCTATTCTTATCTCTCCCCCTGCCTGAGGCCTCATTTGTATGGGTTGTACGTCTCGCCAATGCCTTTAGGGAGTTGGGACATTGGGTATTACCAAGGGGTTAAGCTGATTAGTATTTGGTCTGTTCAAGGTCCCTCTGACCTCACTAGAAAGGTGTTGGGGCTATAACTCAATTATTAACTTACAAAGACCTCAAAGGCTAAAATGATGGGCTGACGACATGGTTATAAACTGCAATGTTTTGGCATTTTGTTTCAGAATAGTGACATTAAAAAATGAATGTGGCTGCTTAACAAAAACACCAGATGAACGTAATACAGCTTTGATGTAATGGAAGGGGGAAAAGGCAAAAACTCATTTTATGCGTTCTTTCTTTCAATCACTGTTGAATGTGAAAGTAATTGGAATCCATCATGGGAATTGTATCGATTGCCAAGTTTTATATACGGTGGAAACTATATGCACACATGAGGTTATTACAGTATAAATGCATTTGAAAGGTTATTGCAAAATAATATGCTCACGAATGTTATTAAGTTTTTTTAGTTATACAGTTCTACCACTTGGAAGGTAATATTGTACTTTGATCTCAGATAAATGTGTTTATTTTTTAAAATAAACTATCAAACTGGAGTGCCTTCGTTTGAGCTTAAATGCAAAACATTTTCCCCATTTCTGATAGTTTAAAGCTAGACATTTTGTCTTTGGCATTTTGGCCTACATTTGCAATGAAATGCAGGTCAAGCATGAAATGAAGTCCATAAAGATATTCAAATGGTTTCCTAAAAAAGTAATGAGAAATTTGCCTCTCGAAGAAATGCATCCCTCTTGCTTGTAAAAAACCATCATGCCCAAGCAAGGATTTCACGGGATCTCTCCCTCCTGGGCGTGAGAGCACACTAGAGATTGACTATGCAACTTTAAATGGCCAAAAGGCCAATGGGTGCAGCGGTCCATGCAAAAAATATATCCCACTAGGAGACTCAGAATAGCACGCTACATCTAAAAGCCCTATTTTTTTTTTTTTTTTCATCCAGATGCAGAAGCGACACCCACACAATGAGCAGCATTTTATTCTGCTGCGTTCGGAGAGGTTTGAGCAGCAGGCAGCTGTTAATGTTTTCAGCCCTTGCTGACAAGAGTAACTCAAGTAGAACCTGCTCCTTTTGATAACAAACATTGCCGTGCCATTTCTAGCAGAAATGGGCTTTGTTCAGCCAATGTGATGGAGCTGTAAAGTGTGAAATAAGTTGTCCGGCAGTGAAGTGCCAATGATGGTAATCTCGGCGCTGTGCTCATCCCTGCACTCGAGTCTCTTTAATTACTCAAATATGAATCTGTTTCTCAGGGGCAGGTTTCACAGGTGGAGCCTGAAATGTTTAGCAGCAATGACAAGTGCATTACATAATGGAGTGGAAGTAAAGGTCAAGGGGTCTTGTCCTTACCAGTCATCCAGCAGCTTCTACTCCATGCAAATGGTCAAGCATGTTTTCAAGGAATCATTGAAAAATCTGTATAAGATCCACTGGTCTTCATGGCTGTAGAAATGAGTTTATTCATTTATCTTAAATTAAAGATTCAGTTTTTATTCATGTGTCTTTAAAATTCTAAATGCGTCTAAAGTATTCATTTGATTAAAAAAAATACCCTAGCTGTGGTTTAGCTACTCCCTGATTTCCAGTAGAAGAATAAGTTGAATGACCATGTGCAGAAATGTGTGCTCTTGTAAAACCTTTGTGGAGGACAGAAAGTAGGCGCGTGGCTTTAGACGGCGGCCTTCGCTTCATTACTGGTCCCTGGCTCAGCCTCCACGCGCCCCTGAAGCGCACATAACAAAGGCTGCTCATTATCCACAGAGTTCTCCCGGAGGTGCCGCGTCCCGCTCGGTGCTGCGGGAACCCTTTTCTGAACTGCACGGATAATCCTCACCCCACCCACCCACACGCCTGCAGTCTGAAGACCCACCGCGGGGGAGGATATGCAGCAGGCAGGTGGGCTGTCTGTCTGTCCTCTGATGGTGAATCTCAGCTACCAGCGACGCCCATTCAATATGCTCTTATCAAAAACTCATTAAGGCATAATGCCCGTCTTCCTGTTAAATGCACTTTCCTAAATATGACCAACAAAGGACTATGAAAACTGCTTTCTCTGGATTAATAGTCCAACTCCTTGACCTCTAAACTGAAAATATTCGCTAACTGTAGGCATTAGACAGCTAGATATGAGATAGCTTAGTAATATTGATTTGGCCCTGTCTGGATATATCAGGCTTTTTCTAATCCATAACTAGAAATAGTGCCAATAAAATGTCTCCTTCTCCTTAAGAGGATATTTTAGAATGTAATTTAATGGAAAAAAGAGTTATGTGACAGTAAATGTAATATTGTCTCAGCTGATCTTGAACTTCTTGAGGAACCTCCATCAAAAGCAAATCGCCTTGCTTATGCAGTTCACAAGTTTCATATCGCCTTGTGGGGATTGTCGTTGGTTCTTCCATATTTCTGATATGATATTGTCAAGTGTGGCTGTAGATATACTCTGGCTTTATGGTTTAAATAAATCTATCTTTGCCCTTGCACAGCATATCGAATTCAAAGACACCATAGACCTTCAATATATTTTATATTCATGTTGCAAGACCCTTACAATGGCATGCAAGTTGAAGTTCTTTGAATACTTTTACTGCATATAATATCCACCACTAAATATGCAACAATATAAGTTCAGAAAGTGATCCTTCGTTATCAGTTAAACACAAAAAGAATTTGCTACCTTGCTTGTTCAGCGTTGTGTGTGTGTGTGTGTGTGTGTGTGTGTGTGTGCGCGCGATCTACTGACAACACAAGCACTCTGTCATCAAATTTTGATCCAAATGTAGTTAAAAGATGCATGTAACTTTTTCTTTTCCAAAAACACTTTCTGCATTTATTAATGGTTTATTCCAGAGTGTCGCCACACAGTACACGGACTGACTGTGAAAAAGCTCATGAGGGTATTAAAATCTCCTGCAGTGACCCGCACACTGCTAGCAAACCATCACCACCTGCCCAGAACTATTGTGTAAATTTGTGTTCACCAATCGAATCGCCTTCCTTTTTTTAAATGAGGAAGCTAGCAGAGCTTGCAATATATATCAATTCTATGGCGACACTCGTGCAACATTGGAACTGTTGTGAACATGAAAGATTTAAGATTTAGAATTAGGGAACAAGTGTTATTCCTCTCGCTAGCTGTGATTCACTGTGAGGACCCGCTGATCAGCAGCTTATTCCCATATATTGCCATTGGCATTGATAAAGTGCTTTTATGGGTGAATGTGGGCGCGTCGAGGCAGAGGAGGCTAAACCAGCGGTCGCGTGTTTACAGGCTGATGTGATGATCTGTCTAAATAATAGGCTTGATATATCTATCTCAGAAGGGTTAACACAGTTTTTCTATTTGATGTATTTTTCATCATAGGAGATCATTGCAATTTAAACATCACATCGCAGCTTTTGAATAGTATATTAAATGGAAACCCAGGAAGAATGTGACTTAAGACAAGTGCTAAGGTAATGTAAAAACCTGCATACACAGCCACAGCTAAACCGCCCCTGTCCAACAACAAAGTCATTCGAATAAAAATTCATCGACAAACGGACGACAGCGTATGGAAAAAAAAACAATGCACAGCAAAAGAAAAGTGTACAACAATAGACCAGAGCAACCATAACAGGCTGCAGCATGCGTCAGTCGGAACAAATCCACATGCAGTAAGAGCTACAGCAACACTGAAACCCATAACACATACAGAGAACAAAAAGAAAAATGGCAACACTCAGCAAGACAAATGCACATCTATGTGAAACAAGCAGGCCGGACAGACAGCACATCAATGCTTGCACACCTGATTCTAACTCAGGTTATGGTGTTTAGTGAGAATCATGTCGTCATGGTCAGTTTTTTTAATCATGTGTTTTTACACATTCTAACCATCTTAGGCTTTCTGATTCTCTTAGAGATAAAGAACATGACATCAACACCGGCATCTGCCAAGGGTGCATAAGTTCCCCAATCCTGTTCACCTTGTACACTAATGAATGTAAATTTCATTGCTAACAATTACATGATAGAGTTTTTTTGATGATACAGCCATTCTGGGTTTCACGTCTGATACATCAGATACAGCTGTATACAAACACTTCCTCATCCTCAATGTAAAAAAATAGAGGATGTTGTATTTGACCCCAAATCCTTTGGAGACCACTCACCGGTGATTATCCATGAGCAGGACATGCACAGGTTGCCTATACATACCTAAGCATGGACATCGACAACCAACTGTGAGTGTTCAGGTAGAAAATGTCTCCTATAGGCTCCAACAGCTGCTACACTTTCTTCATATGCTCACGGTATTTGGTGTCAACCAGAAAGTGTTGCACCTCTTCTCACGTCCGACAATTGAGAGCATCCTGTGGTTTGGAATCTCAAAGAACCTTAGTGTAAATCTGAAAGCCCAGATCACCCGTCTTTGATGAAACCATTATCAGACAGGCCCAGAAGACTATTTCAGACTCTATCCCTTTCCTCCACCTTCAATACCAGCTTCTTCCTTGAAGCACTTTCCAGAGTCCCCCAGCCCTGGCTCAACCGCACTAAGAACACCTTTGTCCCCCTGTCCATTAAAGCCCCAAATAGCAAGACAGAAGCTAACCCCCGCAACGCACATTTGTATCTCACCCAAACATTACACTGCAGGTGACAGGCAGGCTGAGTGAAACGTATCTGTTGGCTGGCGACAGTCTTTACTGAATGTATGCTATATGTTAATATTTGTATTTCTTAACAGCTGACATTGGATGTCTCCAAGACAAATTTCCTTCGAGACAATCAAATCTATCAAAAGAAAACAAAACTAAAATTGAACCCTTCTCCCTTCCAAAACCTTTAGGACTGCTGCCCAAAAGGGCCACTGTGAGGCAGCAGAGGTCTTTGATCTATTGAACGATACGCCTCGTTTTCTCACTCGTGCCGTTTTTGCGTAGTGGACACACAATCAGTACGGATGCCACAAAAACCTTTTGCCATCTTCCAACAACACAGCTGCACAGTGTCTTTGGAATTTACCTGGCATTTTAAGTAGGCGAAGACAAACACATCACAGTCTCTGACCGTCTTGCAAGACTCAAATAACACCATATTTCACACAGATTTTTCAATTATCCAGCTGAGTGGGATGTCAGTGTGGTGACTGGCTCAAATCAATAGTGTGCTGTTGGTGAAGACTTGAATGGTTAGATCTGGGATTGTACACACTTCACTGTGAGAGGGAGATGGTTTTATACAGAGAGTTCTTTTTGTTGGAGTAATTGAGGGTGATCAAGCATCTTGTAGACGCCACGGAGAGGGTCAACACATTGATGTTTGTCACACTCTTTCACGGAGAGATGAAAGCAGCGTTGTGTTAACCGCCTTGGCACGATGCGGCAGCACGGCGCGTGTGTCTGTGTGAAAGAGAGAGAGAGAGAAAGTATGAGACATTTCTGCACCCAGGGAGACTGCCTGCATGGTAGTCCCATCGTGGGATACAAACAAGTCCGTCAAAACATGCCGTGCAGGGGAGGCCATGCCCGCAGAGGAGGATGAGCCAGAAGCAGCAGGGATGAGAAAGCGAGGCAGTGAAAGAGAGCACATGAGGAGTCCTGCTTATTACAGCTGCACAGATGGTGCAGCAGATGAGATGGGAGGGATAGATGGATAGATAAGGACTCAGAATAAGACAGGGAAAGAGAGAAATGGCTCAAGAGCGCGTGTTTGACAGTGTACATAAGGAGCGCTGAATTGAGAAATTTCCAAGGGAAACACTTCAATATTTATTGTTCTGTGCCTGGTTGGAAACTTTCTTTCCTCTCCAATTTGTCTGCAAGAAAAATGGCTGAGGTGCGTCATATAAATATGAATTCCTTCGGAGGGACGCGTCATAGTGAAGGTAGGAAGGATTGAGCAACGTATGGTGGAAGATCCTGTGGGGAAAAAAGAGGCAGAAGAGGAAAATAAGGAGGGAAGTCAGTCAGTATATGTAGTCAATAGTCAATAATTCAATCCACTACTAATAAAGATAGAATTCTAAGTATACGTTTGATGATCAACAATCTTGTGGCTTATTGGGTTTGAAATTCAACTACAGAATTTAGGTTCTCATCCCAACGGAATCTACACGGCGGCCAAAGGAGTCCAGTGGTTTTATTTTCTTTTATACTGCTGCTAGTGTTGATCTTTATCTGGACCGCTGGATATGCTGTACCTGGAGCAGGGATTCCTGACGAGCACATTGAACACGATGAATAGCCTCTGGAGCTCCATCCTACTTGTGGAGGTTTGTCACTGCATCCTGGAGCTGACATCTAATACCGGCACAGACGTGTCCATTTATAAAGAGGATCCTCCATCCCTATCCTTTCATATTACAGGCACAGGGCTAAATCAAAGTGAATTATAAGGCAAATAAATGATTTCCTTTGGCTGTAGTAGATTACTTTTGTGCCTTTTTGTACCTGTTTATGGACAAAATAGTGTTTCTGTGTATTATTCAGGGCACATCATCCTCTGATTAGCATTTGATGTGGAAGCTAATTTATGTCCTCTCCAGAAAGACAACAAAGGACGTGCACGGATGATTCCTGTCACTGTTTCTTTGTTTCATTGCCCTCATAGGGACTGCAAAAATCGGAATATTTACGAAGGTCAGGTCAAAACCATTTTCATCCATTGGAGACCTGTTGTGTCCCAGAGGAATAGAATAATGAAGAAACCAATTTCCTCTTTTGTCAAAGCTATGTGAACCATGTAATCAGCAAATCCTGCCAAAACACCCTTCACAGGGAAAGAAAGGGGTATTTCATTTTAAGGAAATATTGGAGCTTCACAGCTTTTATTGCCTGTGAAGTGATTGTCATCGGTTCTAAATGAAAACTTGCTTGGATCTTATAACGTATTATATCTGAGTCTATGAGTCATTGACACACCTTTTGTGATTTCTGAACTGTCAACAAAGAAATAAAAGATTCCTTTCATTAGCTTTATTATACAATATCAGAACTCAGATTTACTTTATTCACCTTTACTTAAAAGGTGTAAAATAGTTCATTTTAATAATTAAAAACGTGTGGTGATGATGGGATTACCACACGTTACCTACTGAGCTTACCAAGAGTTACCTACTGATGTGGGCTGGAGAGTCAGACAAAACACCCTCCCAGGTGCTGCTGCACCAGATGGGCTTGGGCTGCGATGATAATATATTCCCTCAGCGTTGGCTCTGCCTTTGAAAAATGCCGGTGCTGGGAGAATATGGCCTTGTGCTATTTGAAAGGGAAGCCGCAGGGGGGGCAGATGCTCTGATATTCCGGCAGGGGTATAGCTGTGGGGCTCCATGACTGTTCGCTGCCTGGCAGGGGGAAGTTTCGCTTGAGTCACGCCCACGCGGCTCAGCAGGAGAAATAGCAGGCAACGAGCAACGGCGTGCTCCTCGGTTCACATTGCTGCGTTTACCAAAAAGGGAGAAGATGATTGAAGATTTGACAACTAACTCTATTCAAACTTATAGCGTCAGGTTTGATTGAATCAACACTGTCTTGGCCCTTACATAAATCATCGGTTTCATAAGATGGGCGGTCATTCTCCATAATATTTGAGGAAAACTGAAAATCTAAATCTGGTTAATTATGAAAGCAAAATTTGTTATACAATAAATATTTGCGATATATTTGTGTTATAATTTGAGATGTCTCCACCTCATTAGACAAAAATAATTATCTCTTTCTCTGTAGTAGTGACTTCATTTTAGTCTGAGTATCACGTTACATTTTCATTATATTGGAATAGATGAGATGAAGCTTGCAAAGTACAAAAATAAGGGACCATGACTCATGTCAGATAATTTAGCTCCATTTGGTCCACTGGGTATATTGTGGGGATAAACACAATAATGCAAGCAGCTCATGGAAAATGATTTACATGATTTACTGCATAAAGGCATGTTGTATGAGGTTTAATCACAAGTTACACTAAAACTAGAATAATTACAGTTAATTTTTGCAGATATAATCTTGGTATTGGAATCGCCTTCAGATTTAAACTTCAAGCCCAACCATAACAAGGGGAAAACAACATCATTTTTCCACCTTTAGAAACGCAGTCAATTACAATAAAAAAGACACTGACATTTTAATCCAACTTGATTGCTGTAATTCACCTTTTTCACTGTGATCACCTGCTGCTGGTTTATTGGAGCTTCTCAGCAACGGCCCAAAAGAAAATTATGTAATTGTCAATTATACACTGAAGCAGGGGTATTCAACAAAGATGTAAAGAGGTCCAGTTAGGGACAATTTCCATAAGAAAAGTTTCAGCCCTTGTACAAATATGTATGACTGCAAATATAAATAATGTTTTCTCATTAACCAAATAAAAATTGGATGATTTTATAATAAAACAAAATAAATAAAATTTAAACACTTCCCCTTTTCTGTTTCACATTTACACTCGACAGTCTCTGAAACTATTAAATAATTCTAATCATATTTTAACAATTGTACAGTTTGTAGAATATATACATATGTATATATCCCACTTTTTGCTCAGTGGAAGAATTGAGCTCCAGTTTGTCCTGCCAGGCTTTTAAACCTGATTCACCCGCTTGGAGGCTGTCCATTCTCATACGTGGAGGTGCTCATTGTGCCTCATAATGGCATCAAGGGTTTCTAAGGATATGAGACACACTGGTTTGGTCCTCCAGTGGGAAGTATAAACGGAAGCGACTCCTTCCAGTTCTGGATTAAATGCTCTACATCCGCTGTCCACTTTTCCCTTTTTGGAGAGCACCATTTGTTTATTATTCATCTCTACCATCTCACTTGTCTTTTTGTCACATTTAGCTATCTTTCTTTTTCTTTTTATTTGGAATTTGCCCCTTTTTAGCTAATCTGTCTGCACTGTTGAGACGAAGGCTGAATTTGAATGGTGAAAATTTTCTGGGGAAGGTTCCCAATTTAATTAAGTTACCCGAAAAGAAGTGTAAGTGGCTGCCATGAGAAGAGCTGTTTGAATTCTCGAATACTGAGGAAAGGAGCTATGATTCAATGCAAAAAAGAGGTATCAAACACGCATTATTACTTTGCAGTTAAATATTTAACATTTATTCCAACAGTTTACAATTCAGTATATTCGTCAATACATAAATAAATATACATATATATGTTCTATTACATGTGACAAGACCTCCTCAAAAGTCCCATAAAACTTCACACACTCAATTATTTGGGATAAAATGTGCCTCATCGCGAGCCTGTGTTCCTTGTGCAGCTGGCGATGTTAACTTTCCCTAATAGCGGGAGGTCGACGGAGTAATCAGCGTGCGTCCTGGTGCTCTCGGGTTCTCTTCATGTCCCTTACTCCTGCATCCAACTAAATGTGACCCAAATTTTTAATCGTTTTTTTCACTGCTAGTTTTAGTTGCACATTTTGTGTCTATATTAGTCACTGTACCCTTCGGAATAGGCCACTGTAGGGAAAAGATTCCCAAGAATCCTTTCGACTATATCACTGTGTAAGTCCTTGAAGTTGTGGGGAGCTGGTATTGTTGCATTCATTTCTAAGTGACAGCCTGTTGAGTGCGATTACCCCCGTCTGTATTTCCAGAAGCTAACAGCTGCAGTTCTTTGGGGAGACATGTCCCCATGACATGCCTTTTCTGGCCCCACCAAAATGAAGAGAGACCTTAGAATGCGCGGCTGAGTTTATCACTGTTAATGAGAGAGACTGCAGTAGGACACACTCCATTACGTGTGAGCCAGATTATGAATTACAATGCTTTCCATGACTCCCTGACCCTAAAGGATGTTTAATTAATCAGAGGATGGACATGGGTACCATTAGATTGAAGGAAAATCAACCAGAGCTGCACTGAACACATTCTGACTCCCACACATGGCGATGTTTCCTGCTCCCACACATTGTTCTTATTTTATACAATCACACCTGGGTAGCAAAGAGAACAGAGATACATCTTCTGCATCTCATGGGGGCTGTTACTAACACTAACTGCAATTTGAATGTGAAACAACCTCAGCCCTTAATCGTGTTAGAATATGAATAATTAAGTCACATGTGAGCTGAGAGGGCGGAAAAATGGGAGGGAAGTGTTGATGCACAGGTGGAGCAGCAGTTCTTGTATTTGGATCTCTAACGACGTGGACTGAGAGGAGATCCTGGAGAAAAGGCCAGGAACTTCCTAACTAGATTTAGAAGTGGTTAAACTGAAATTAAATAAAATACTTCAGAACCCTTAACAATTAACCTTATCAATTTAGAGTATCCAGGGCTCTAATTAATGATGTATTGTAGTGAATGTGACTGCATAATTCACCTTTGTTCTTGTTTTGTTGTACAAGTAATTGCGACTGTTCCGGGATCGCGGTACCTTTAAACATTTTGTTATTCAAGACGTAGAGACCCTTGCTTGTGAGGTTACAGAGCTGCGCCATCTTGATTATTTTCAGTTTGTTGTGGTTAAAATAAGCGAGACACACGCTGGTGTTCTCAACTAGCGGAATTGCCTTTTATTCCGAATGCAACTTCCACAGTTTTTCATTATTAGCAATTATGGTCATATGATCAATATCAATTCTAGTCTTAAAAAGTTTGGTACGGTGAAGAAAAACGTCTTCAAATCCCTTAAAGGTTTGGTCCAAGTAACAGTCCCAAAGCCCTGTTGGCAGCTATAGGGGATATACAGGTAGTTTGTGAACAATATTGTGACTCTTTCTGTCATGCTAATTTTACATGTAAGTCTCTACTTATAAGAGGAATAACTGAATGTTCGGCCACCAGTAAACACTACCAGTGATAATGTAGTGAGCAAAGTGTGCGATTCCTATGCAGTGACTGTGAACCGACACAGCTGTTCCAGGCTATTATTCTCTGTGTTTACCTTTTTTAAATAAACCATACTTATTTGGAAAGCCACCGCTACAGCAGTGCCCAAATGTAAGCAGTGTTGTGTGTGTCCCTTGTTTCCTGTAGTCTCTACAATTGGGCTGTTTAGCACTACCCTCAGCGTCACAGTCAACACATTCTTATTTAAATGTGCCAGAAAGTTGTGGGCTGATGTCAAACATTCTCCCTGCATTACATAATGTGAGGAATGGATACAGAATGAATGTTTATTGAGATGAATTACACAGCTAAGTATGGAAATGATGTAGTGTGGATTATGCAAATGATGTCATGTAAATGAAAGACTAAGTATGTTTCAAGAATCTGCAAACAAGTTTCAAGCCAGATGGAAGTAGTAAAAAACCAATGGCAACTGCTTGAGATACATGAAAAAACATCCCAAAGACTCCTGGAGGTTTTGGATTACTGGTTTGGTTCATTCACTCGAGATTCACTCTAACATTGTGCAGTAGATTGTAAAAATGGATTTAGCGATACTCTGCAATCATATGACATTGATAGGAGCAAATGACAGCAGGTGTATTTCTTCCTCCCATCATAAATTGTTAGTGGCAGAATTGTGGATATAGTGGAGAAAAGAGCCGGGCATGAATTTGGCCTCCAAATTTGACTTTGAAAGTGAGCACTCGCTTATTATTTAAATTTAAGCGTAAATTATGCTGTGAAAGATCACAAATACATGACAGAAATACTGTATGTGAGCTACAAGCTGCCAATTGGTGCCGCATTTCAAATTGCGCTCAATTAAAAGCTACACACAGCGACTAAGCTCATATCACCTTTGATAGCCGAAAAACCTGCCAAGCTGCAGTTTTAATTAACTGTCTCCATAAATTCCCATATTCGTCCATGAATGTGATAACTGCTTGTTAATATTGAAAGCGATTGTTGCTCTTTATACTTTTTCATATATTCTTTTGTCATCTTTGACCAAATGTACACACTTTATTTTTCCATATCGTTGGTGTTTTTTTCTTCCCTAGATTCTAATTCTTGAATAACAAAGAGATGGAGTAAAGTTCGTCGCTACCCCACGTTTAATTGATTGCAAGCTGTGACTGACGTACGGGTTACAGCCTCTGTGTGGCAGTGTGTACTTGCATTGTCCCCCTTGTCCGTAGACAATTCCAACTTAGCCAGCACTGCACGAACAATCCTCCCGGCTCTTCTGGTTTGTCTCATCTGCTCTCTGCATGCCAAGCATTTTCCAATCTGGCCGCAAGCAATGGAGGAACTGGCGCTCTCGATGTCAGCTCTCCTCAGGATTGTCAGAAGTCCTCCGTCAGATCCCCCCTACCGGCTGGCCCAGCAGCACCAGGGGAATGGACCAGAAGGAGGGACTGGGCAGGAACTTTTTCTCTGTTTATGCTACATCAGTATAACTCTTCCACAAAAGGAGTATATGTGGCAGTTTAGGAGTGTATACAGTTAAATAGTTTTCACCTTTTGGCTCTCTGGCAACTAGCCAGAAGATCTCCTCACTTCTTATCCTTATTTCCTAATGCACTTTCGTCAAGAGCAACTCAACTTGAACTATCCATGACTCATCCGCCCAAATATTTAAACATTCATATCAGGCACAAAATGAATATTTCTTTCACTCGCAGGAAAGATTGCAGTATTCACGAGCAATGGTTGACCTTTTGGATTAAAAAGAACCTCCAAACCAGAACTGGATACCTGCCAAGTCTCAGTGAGGCAAACAAACTTCAGCAAAAATGGCAAACTTCAGCCCCATCTGCCTGAGTTCACTGATTAATAGCATAACAATCGACTGAATAGAGGAGGAAGGGATCTTGTTAGAGATAAAGATAAAAGACGATTACAGTACCCAATTTCTTTTGCTTTCTTTTCTTTCTTTCTTTTTTGTTCAACATGAATTGCAGTTAATCAAGTGAAGAGAATCAGCAGGTCAAGAATGAGTATTTTTACCCACCGAAGTTAAAAAAAAAAAAGTAAAAAAAAAAAAAAAAAGCAACGTAATGGAATAGCAATCAACTTCCATTTTCAAAGTGGCACACCATGATTCACATCATACTGGAGCAGAAACCTACTGTTTGTAATTACATATACTGAGAGGCCAAGCTCTCTGCGTGACCAAAAAGCAGCCATTACATTGACGAAAGGTGGTCTCTTCAATATCTAATATCCTGATTTAAGTTTTTTGCATTTTTGAGATCATAAGGGTAGCCCAAAAAATGGATTTGGCCCAAAAATGGATCTCGCTATATAGTGGATTGTCCCAAGTTCAATCCCAAGGTGTTGGATGTAGAGGTCGTAGTTCTTTTACACCGAAGACGAAGAAATATCGCCATGTTTTATGCAAGAGGGAATTGTCATGTTAAGACTTTTTGTCTTTCTTTTAGAGTCTAAAAACATGACTTTGTTGTAGCACAAAGACTTCCCTTTGAAGCATGACTCCATATTTTGGGAAATGCACTTGTTTGCTGTCCAGCAGTGTGATAAAAGGATTAATAATTATTTGAGCATGGTATCAACCCATCACCAAGACGTTAGACTGTAAACCAAGCAGCCCAAAAACAGTTCAATACAAGGATGTTATACAAGATGTAGTCCAAAACAAAAAAAGACCTGCCTGAGCAACCTAAAGCATTAGAATTATTACAGTCATTTTTGCTCTTCATGAGTTTTTCTAAATGAATGTAAATGCACTTTTAGAAGGGAGCCATTTGTGTATTACTCTCACTCTATCTTATCAGTCCTCTATTGTTTGCTTCACAGTGTCCCTAACATATAAGACTTGCAGTGGTACAATTTTTCAAAAAGTGCTTGACACTCTTGGTGTGTATTGGAAAACCCCAACAGAGCATAGCAAATACACCAGGGGGTAAAAAGCCATTGACAGAAATTCTCCCAAAGATAATTACAGTGACAGTGTAAGATCTATGATAATATGCCTTTTCAACCAGAATGTAAATTAACAAAAGCAGCCGTTAATGCATTTGTTCAAGACGGTGTCTCAGTGGAATTTTTAATGTGCAGATGAAAATAAATTATTGGCTGCTGTGTCTATCCTGTATTTTCCACCGTGCACCCCTGTGACTGGATAAATTCTCAATAGACGTTTGTCTATAGTTTCACTGATTATAATGGCGAAGACTTTTGATAAGGAGGACGGGAATAGGTGAACGAGATGAAGAATAAATGGGTTTGACCTTAAATGTGGGATAGGCTGGAGGGCTTCGGCTTCTAAAAAAGGTGCTCGTAGCCTCCAGCGGCTCTCTGTCTTCATTCTTGTCTCCCAAACCCCCACTACTCAAGATCAATTAGGATTGAGAGTGCGCTGGTTCTGAAATTGTTTAAGTTGCTCGATCTATGAGGGGTCGCAGCTATCACCCTAGTCCTTGCAGCGTGGTAAGAGGTGTTATCTCAACAGGACTTCCGACTACCTGGCCGTTGTTTGCACGTTTAAGTGAGGGTGCTATGTAAGCTTCACAAAAGAGGCAAAGCGTCTTTTTTACCCTGACGTGTTTTCTCACGGTGTGTTTTATGCAGAGCTGTAAACTGATATTTGAAGCCTAAAGAATTCCCTTGACCTCGTCCATTTATTATAATGTTTCCAGAAAACCAATTATCCCTGCCGTCTCCTATTAGCTGGTCTACCAGATAAGAAGCGCAATAGTAATTCAGTATAAACAACCGTCTGTTTGCATTACTTTTCCCAAATGAGCATGATGATGAGATCTGTTTACAAAGTGCTGTGCAAGGTTTCAGGTCTGACACAAGAACCAGGCTTGATCCCCTTCAAATGAAAGGCCGTTTTCCTCAGTAATCAACTCCGACACACAATTGAATAGCTTGATTCAAACTAAAACATCAGGTCAAGGCACGCAGCTCTGCTAATGTACTTTGATTAAGTGATTGTTTGAATTAGCCTAATTCCAAATAACCCTTTTGTGAATTAGACTGTTGAGTTCTGAACTAATATATTGCAAAGTGAATGGCGCTAGATCATTGTTCTTATCTATAAACGTATGCAAAATGCACCACAATGAGACAAATATTGACCAACATGCAATTTAATTCTTGCCAGACTTTCTCTGAACTGATTACTGTGAAATTAACTGCAAAAACAACTTCATATACTGCATTCTGTGACTGGTTTTATGCCCATACACTTTATTATTGCCTCTTCTTATAGCTTTGAATATATGCTCATGTTACTTGAAGCGATTTCACGGGTAAGTAAGCCTGAGAACTCCCAAATTAGGCCCAGCAAGCACAAAGCTCACTATTGGGAATACCGTTAAAAGTGCTGACAGTTTAGTTCTTTCTAAAATGAGACTCAGCGCGGCTGTTTCAATAAGAAATATGCACTCGAACCTTTGGAATTCGGTTATGTTTTTATTTACTAGGTATCTGGTTACTTTCAACATGATATTCTGAGAATACTGATAGAGGTTCCATGCATCAGGATTTCTATTTATTCAGTTTCACAATACCCATATAACACCCGCGGTCCTTCTATGTATTCAGTTTTCACTGTCTTGTCTATGTTTTCTGTTGCTCACCTTGTCTCTCGTTTCACGGCGCCTCCCTCTTCCCGTGTGATTGTAAGTTCCTCCATGATTGTTTCCACCCGTGTCTCGTTGCCTTCCCAGCCCTGTGTATTAAGTCTGTGTCAATTGCTCTTTGTGTTCCAGTTTGTCTCAGTATGTTTCCAGTGAGCTTACCAGCAATCCCTAGTCGTGGTTTTTCTTTTGCCTGCTGATTTGGATACCTGCCTGTGTGCCTGACTAACCGTGTAACGAAGCCTATTCACTAAATAGTATTCAGCAAAATTATATATTCTTCACCCAATTTTGCCTGAGACTGCTTTAGAGTTCTGCCTCTGTTGTTGCCAGTATCTAACACCATTAGCCTGTTAAATAAATGGTACTATTTATATTATATAGCTATGATTCCTTCAATATAAACTGTTCAGTAATTGAGGAAACAAATTCAGTACAGTTGCAACTGTTCCATAGTGTTAGACCCGAGGAGTGCATTTGTAAATGCTTATGTCAATATTTCTTACAATCTTTGTGGTTCTGTTATTTTGAATTGAGGGTTGGTTGATTGGTTTTCACTCTTAACAAGGGCTCTGGAGAGGCAATTTAATTTCCTTTCTTCCCTGCCTCCCGGTAAACTGTTTTTAGTTTTTAGGTGCTATCCTCTCCATAAGTCAACATGACTTAGTCAGCAATAAGCACATTTTCTGCTATGACAGATATCACCTGACCCCAATTTACGGAGGGGCATGAAGAGATACATTCCTTGAGCACAATGTGAATATATTATCACCCCCAATTGCCCTGCATTCAGCATCGGGTTATTATATTGAACGATGTGCTGGAAATCCAAGAAGCCTTTTCTTAAATAAGTAAATTCAATTGCTCAATTGCAGAAAAAGGTGCTCATGAACATGGAGGTTTCTCTCAATCTGCCTACAGAAACGGTGGTGTACAGGTATTTGACAAATTTGATAAAAACACAGTATCAATCTTAAAGATGCATAAGGAGGTCCATGCCAAAAATACACCAAGCACTAAAGGAAAAGCTTTTATTTCTAATTATTTTAATGAAGCTTTATTATTATTATTATTATTTTAATGAAGCTTTATTATTATTATTTTAATTAAGCTTTTATTTACAAAACTGCTGTTCCTGAGTTAAAATGTAATCTTTTTCATAGTGCCATGCCATTATGGAACAGATATTAGCGATGTTAGGAAGGATCTCTGCCTTTCTAAGATAATTAAGGCAAACAGCAATTATGGGGCAACCACCTTTCTCGCCCTAATGCTATTTTCTGCCACTCGGAAAGAAGTAACTGTGTAACGTTTGTTCGGTTCAGTTCTCAACAACAGCTGTTAAAGTAGACAGGATTAGTTTTGGAGTGAAACCTCGACTAGGCTGTTCTTTACAGTACATAAAATCACACTGCAAATGCGTATATGAAGGTGTGCAGAACCTTTTAAGGTGTGACTGTATGTGTGTAAATGTTCAAACACACACACATACACAAATTGCATTCAAAAGACATCTGCCATCATGTGACCACAAGGCATTCAGATGCTACCCTCCAATGAATATAAAGTATAAACACTCCTACAAATTCTCCACCCCTGGCCTGTATTTCATGCCATTATCTTGGCATAATAAACGCATTAGCTTCTCCCTGCCCAATTTCTGCACCTAAGATGAATCTTTCCCGACTATATAAAATAATTTTCCAACATTATATGTGCTGATGAATAATTTATGAGAGTTCATGGAGAGTTTTAGACCCAACTGAGTCCTAGACGAGGCAGCGCTGACAGACAAGCAGATTTTACAGTCTGACCGGCTCGCAGGGAAGAAGGTGGAGGATTTAATAAAAGATTTTTGTTTTGGAAATTATATAAAGTCCTCTATATTTAATCTCAATGGTACTTATTTACACAGGCATGAGGGAGGTTTAAATTCGATCTCTGTTTAATTGGTTTGAGTAAAATAATTTCTTAGGTGCTCTGTCTGGACTTTCCTGTGTCCTATCTATACACTGTTTTATTTATCCGTGCTAGACTAGAATTTTTTTTGAATAATTTATTCGGAAAAAAAGTCAGCTCTGTGAATCACATAAGCAAACTGTATGATGCTTCAGTGTCAGCAGAGGAATGGGAATGCACACCAAATGAATTATGAGAGATTGGTCGGTTGAGGAAGGTTTGAAAAAAAACTTTAGTTCCCTGAATCAGTCTCCTTAAACTACTCTTGAAAAGTTTTAGTACTCTCATAGTCAAGTATGTTGTTCCTCTGCATTGTCATACATTGTTAACATGAGCAAAAGAGTTACATAACCTCCAAAAGTTAACATTTTCTGCTTTGGTGCATTGGAGTAAAATATTCAACATACACTTTCTTATAAATGTTTATTCAGTGTTTTCTTTTCCAGATCTTACATTCATGTTAACTTGTCTTCATCCTATATGCCTTTGCATAATGCAGCGTAATTTAACACTACCTTTTGATGCGTCGAATAGTGTGAGACCATTCAACCTTTGAACTGTCGACAAACAATTTAAACTCGGGCCTAACAACACTTGGCAAGCCTGCGACATTATTGACGATAAAGTACACCCTTGAGTACCTTTTTATTGCTTTTATAATACGGTTACCAGTGGCATTATGAATAGTAAGTAAATGGCTGCCTTTCAGCACAAGATAGTTGTAGCCACCAAATGTTGTGTATTGCATTTCAGTTGTCCCCTTTGTGTGTCTGCTATGCACAGACAAACAGCAAGGGAACTTTACATTTGTTAGCATAGCACCAGAAGTTGGTTGATGAGCTAGGGGAAGGCCATTCATTTTGAAAAAATGTCGTTGCTAGATCTCGAACCATCTCGTTCATTCACATTGCTCATGAGGTATTATAACACACCTGTTTACGTTCATCTGAGTGTTCCATATCAGTATGCACTCAAAATTATAGTTTGATTTTGATCAACCGTTAGTCATTTCAGTTTTTTTATCAATGCAGGCGATCTATCGGCACTGCCTTGGTGATCGACCTATTGGAAAACCAGGGCCTTCCACATCAGGGGAAATATTTCAAGGTAAGTACAGTATAATGAAAAATATCAAAACATAAAGCTTAGGACCTTATGTGTTTCGTATCTCTTCACAACCGTTTCAAAGAGAGTAATACTCTCAGACTACAAAAGCAGATGAAGCCTTCTAGCACCAAAAATGACAGCAAAGTGGCATGGTGTGAAGTTGAGAAGATTAAGAGACTGGTGCATGTCTAAATAGGCAACATATACAATCCCCAAGTCTTAAAATGCAGTTTAATCACTGCTATAGGGTGTTTTAAAGTTGTTTTTAAACTTGAAGCCAAGTAGTGTTAACACAAGTTAATCCTCCCTCTGTTTGATGTACGTTGGTCTGATACAGGGAGTGGCCTGTGTGGCTTAGTGCCAAGAATGAGTTAGGGTGGTTGGATCAAATGCCGGATCCCTATGCGACCAGCTGCTAACAATGTTCTTGTCAGCTTCTTTTTTAAATGTTAATGTTCTGTGAATTTTCTGTCTGCATTGTGCAATATGCAGCGTCAAATGTATGTGATTATTTTTTGTCATGTCTGTGGTACAAGACTATTCAGGGACAACAGTAGTGTGGAGAAATATTCAAATACTTTGGAAACCCATTAAAAATATTATTATGTTTTTCTGTTGCCAATATAGCTTGTAGAGCCTTGTAGAGTGTGGAGTCTTGTTCAGCCCCATTGTGTCTACTCTGCCTGTACCATCTCAACTGAAGTTTCAAAGACAATTACAGAATAAATTATTTAAGTAATGGTTTTGTCCTATATCAGGCCTCCTTTCTTATCTTAATTTAGGCTTTTTGAGATTGCCTAGCCATAATATTAACAACTTTAAATTCACTTCCCTTGCTTGTTAGCTATCATACCCAAAAGAAGTTACGCATTATATTTTAGCTACAAGGAGTCAGAGGCACTACCTGCTGGTTTAATTAATTATCTTATAATTAATTAATAATTTAATTAATTATCTTATAATTAATTAATGTATATTAATTTATAGATTTTATCCTAATGTCTATCTAACTTTGTATGCCTAAATGCAGTCAGAATACTTCCAAATATCACTCTCAACCTCTGATGAAATCAATAGCTTGACAAAGAAGCAGTGCTATAAGTGGATTATGATTGGTTTGCAAGGTTACTTTTTTTAATCATAATGTTGTCGTATTTAAATGCATTGAAAATGGCAGAATTCTAAACAGTTGATATTCTTTCTCAATACAATGAAATACAGACTGTGCGATTACTTTTAAAGCCTACATGGAGGAAACTATTCTTATTGTGAAAGCATTCTCAAAGCACGAACATCTCTGGAGCATGACGGCATTTCATTCATCCCATCCATGCCAATTGTTTTAATTAATTAGCCTCCTCTGTCAACATAATGAGGCTTTTATGTTTTTGTAAACACTCATGAGGATATAGGGAGGAGAAGGAAATGCCAGTGGTCATTGGGTGGGATGGTTACATGTTTGCAACGTTATTTTCGTTTCTGGTGGAATCTGGTAATATGGCATGCTAAAACTGTATACACACAGGAATAAACAGAAGGTTTCACATTCTTTTTTTCCACTCAAATTAATTGTTTTAATTAGCCTACATTGCATCAACCCTTTTAATGATTCAAGTAAAAAATGATTAACATTTTTAACATTGTTGCTCAGAATTCTTGATGCACAGAAACCGAAGGATTATTAAAGCAGTTAACCAAACCTAAAAACCTGGCTAATGCAGCTTGTACGAAGAAGACTTCATTCCACAAGGGAACATACAGATCACTGTTTCAAATATTATACGACCATTACATATGTTTTCAGGTTCGCACTATAAGCCTCTGAGCCACTGTTACAAATCCTTAATTTTAATGTTGACTATTTCCTCATATTATCAATAAGCTGAGAGTGGAGAAGAGCAGGACTTACACATATCTGTCAGCAAGCTCATTAAAATAGAAGTATGTCCCATTGTAAGCCCAATTAAACAATCAACTTGATACATCAGCACTGGGATTCTCAATGTAGCTATAACATTCGACAAAAAGAAAAAGTGAAACACATGATCATGGTCAAAACAACATAGTTAAAGCTGCTATATGCACAAAAAAGACATGTCTGAAAAATGTCTGAATACGCTTCTGGCGTATTCACGCCAGAAGCGTGAATACGTAACTGTAATCTCATGCCATCTAGAGCATGGGTATGATACGATTACAATCACATTTGTGTGTTGTGTTTAGTCAGTTGCTTCGTTGTATTGTTATAAAACAAAAGATACTTTATTATATTATACTTTATTATTCACCTCAGGGAAAATGACATGTTTGTGACACTATGTTTCTTATTTCTTTGGCTCTACCGGGAGTTAATGGGTTTAATAATCCATAAGGCAAGCCCAAAACAAAATATATAACCACTGTTTAACCTCTCCTCTGAGGGCTTAAAATACTTTCACCCGAACTAAATGAAGCAAGATTTAAAGTCTAACGTTCTGTATAATTACAGCCCTCATTGAAATATAAGCCGTGCCGAGTCCCCCTGGCGTCATGAAAGTGCACCAAAGGTGGCCCATCAACAGCAGCACCGAGATTGTACCGACCAAAAATAGATGTGGATCCACAAGAGCAATCAATGGACTACATGTGGTGAGGAAACAAGCAGGGATGGTGGTGGGGGTCCGATAAACTCCAATTGGTTCGCCCAAGGAAACCGATGCCAAACCAATTCTCAAAAGTGTGCTTTTGACAAACATCCAGCAATGGTTTTGCCAACTGGTAGAAGTAGAGTTTTTCCAAAGCAAAAGTAATCTGGCACTGAATTTAATCTGATAACTGTCGGTGTCTTGATTCAAGATTTGTCACTGTACATATGGTCTAGCGTTCCAAGCCAGTTATACAGCAAAACGAGGACAAATACTGCAGTGAGCTGAACATCAGTTATTTATTAAAAGATGGTAACACACTACACACTTGGTTAGGAAGACAGTTCTGAAATGTATAGTATAAAGCAGCATTGAAAAGGAAAATTCACCAGGTAAAGAATAATGGGTTGTAAAATACATTTATTTATGTTATGATACCAATATGTAAAGGAGGCTATGGATGAAAAGTTGTACTATATGTTTTGATCATACTATTATAATGATGAATTATACAATGATAATTTCTCAATTCATGGCATACTGTACTTTTGTGTAACTTACTCATGACACAGTCTATTGTAAGTTATCCTGACATTTTACTATATGGTTATTGGATACTATACTTTTTATGAAGTATACTTGGTATATATATATATATATATATGGAATACCGTGTTTTAACTTTGTTTTAACAAATTCTGGTTACACTATATTACGCCCTTTTAATGGCAAACCAAACTATGGCTACTCTCTACTACGAGTTTTTTGGGAAATTTAATGACCTATTTCTCTTAGGAAATTAGTGACACACGGTACTATGCCTTTTTTATGACTTTCTTCCCTGGGCTTTTTCATTTGATATACTGTATAATGGATTCTTTTTGACTAGTTTCCCATTCTGTTTAATAGCTCTGCGTGTTTTTAACTACTATTCTATATTACTAAATACTATTACTACACAATCACTATTTTATTACTTTTCCAACGTACCATAGCATAATTTTTTTGACATATATTATAACTATTTCCAGCATTTTATACTATTTATTTTATGACATAAATGCTGTATTTTACAATATATTAAAAATAGTATTTATTAATGATATCTTTCAAAATACTTTAAATCCTTATTTTATGAATTCTTACTGTACTGAATACTGTACTGTGACCGTTTTTAACATATAAAACATACGACAGTTCACAGCAGGGTGAAGGCATCCAATGCCCATGGCCTGAATAAGTACATCAGCAATGCTGGGATGGAAGTGTTAGAAAACAACCACACTGGAGCCACATTAGGGCCTTTAAACCTGTTTCACCCTGAGGCTGTTTTATCCAAAAATGGCCTACCAACGATAAAAACCGTAAATAAAAATGCATTGTATAGTATGCCATCAAAGTAAAATACAGACAAAATTGTGAATAGGCATTTAACATGTCATAAAACATTATGGCAAAATAACATAGAATACTAGCCTGATAATAAATGTACCGTATTTTCCGCACTATAAGCCGCAGGTGTTTTAATGTTTAAGCACCATATGTCTCCTAGTGGCCGTTAGCTGTAAAAATCCATAGATTAGCCACACCGTTACATAAGCCCCAGAATGGGAAAAAGGCGCGGCTTATAGTCCTGAAAATTACGGTAATTTATTATAATATTGAGTCGTTGTATGTCATAAAAAATGAGGTTACAAAAATATGCATTCATAGAAATGCCATTAGATGGTTGTAATTTATGCCTCACATTTTACTCTCATATGTCATAAAATGTCATTTCATAGTATTCCACTAATATATCAATAAAAATGTTTTGCCGGACATCAATCATTTTTACTAAAAATAATTAAATTAACGTAGAAATACATGTGAAAAGGTGACCTAGTAAAGGTCTGCAATAGTCAAACATTTTTGCTCCAAAATCTCCAAAAACACTGTCAAAGGTCTAACGTTGGACTCTTGTTTCACTACTTTGTATTTAATTTCTCCCACATCCAGTCACTATCAGGAGTGTCAAACTGTAAGTGTAACAGAAGTACTGTGGCTTTAGATTCCAATCTGGCAACACACAGAGCCCAGCATGACACAGTCCACAGGAGCTAAAAGGCTGATTAATGGAAAGAGGGACAGAGAAGGATGGAGCATGCAAATATGATTACACATAAACATGTTGCTTGCAGATGTTTAGCTATATGACAAAAATTGATTCTATCGCTGAGATGTCTAAAAATATACTTATTTAGGGTGATGGTGGGTGGGAAAACACACTTCTAGCTAAATCAATTGGACAGCTGTGAGTTTTGATATCCCTCGTCTGCCATCCTCAGAGAATGGGGGAAGGCATGTGGCCCTGTGCATTACAGGAGGAGGCTGGTCAGAGGTCTGGCAGCAGATGACCATAGCTTTCCCCCACTGCTAGGGCTTGTTTATGTACTGCTCCCTTTACATCACACCCCATCACAGACCTAATTAACAGGCTTTTCAACTGTGTCCAGGGTCCACCCAACAAAGTGTGCAGTGCGATAATACTCAAACACAGGTAAGTGGACGCCCTCGGACCCCAGCCAATTATTCCTAATATAATTAGAAAAAAAGTTGAGGTTCGGGGAGTCATATTCTGATCAAAATACTTGCTTTAAAGAAAATTCTTTGTCACGGATCAAAGGATGGGTTCGCCTTTAATGTTGAACCACAGCAACTTTGACAACTTAAACAAAGTTAGGTGCAGAACAAGATTAGAAGAGAATCACTCTTTTTACAGCCACAAATGTGTATTTATCTTGCTTAACTGTGTTAAATCACACTTCACTTTTTAATCAGCCTTTCCGCACAAGCCAAACTTGCGATTAAGCTGTAGTCCATTGCCCGACAACTCATCAGTTTTGTCCATCATTCATTGACCGTCCTTCAACAATGTTGCTGAAAAGAAGGTTAATTATATATATCAACGAGAGAGAAAAAAGACCCTCCCTTTTAGCTACACAGGCAACCGAAATTTGAACATGCCACAAATTGATCAATGTGCATTAAAACAACTGAGGCAGAAATTCTGCCTGATTCTACATTTAGTCAAGGTTTCATTTGTTTGCATATTATTATATTAAACTTGAAATCATCATCGGGTCAGTGTGCTTAAAATAACTGCTAATAATATTCACAATTTTAATATAGTAAATCACTCATTCTATTTGGAAGTTGTGTCACCAGTGTGCCCTTTTGTGCATCATCGACCTTTTCATGTGACGCACATCGTGTGAATGATCAGAAATGTCTCAGGGTGAGCACTGCAAAAGCTCAATCTGCAACAAAACGTTTGTAAAAGGTTTCCTTCAACACAAAGCTGAATCATTGCGTCAAGCAGCAAGAGCTCAGTTTGAAAAGGTTTTTGAATGGTTATTCCAAGTACCGGTTAATCTCTCATATCTTTTTGACAAGGGCCTGCTCTCTTAGTCAGATTTCCACCCCCGAGCAGGTATTAATCATAGATTGAGGGCAAAAAGGATTTTTTAGCAGTGCTTAGTTCACTGTTAAATAGATCTTTAAGCATACTGCAACTTTCAAAAACCAGGGGTAGGCAAAATTGCGTTTACATTTGTCCATTTTCCACAGATACATAATAGTAAAGAAATGATCATACTGTTGTTTTAAGGTGTTTTGTTGTTCATGGTACCTTTAAAAAGTTATTCTGATATGCACTTATTCTAAAATTGTCAAAATTCCACAGTAGTGGGGTGTAATGATTAGTAAAATAATCTTCATATCATGTTAACCAACCTTAATATTGTTGTCAAAGAAATATTTACCTTCATATTGCAGCACTATTTGTGTCAAAGAACTTCCTTGGTCGATGACCTATGTGTTATAACTGAGTTCAGTCTGCTGTCAGCCTGTTCGTTCTGCTGATCCTGGACCTGTTTGCCACTCTGCCCTCCACCCCCTGTTGATAACAGCCCTTACAGCCCTTGATGTGTGGTTTTGCACTTCAGTTGCAATCTCCTGCTCGCTTCTACCCGTTGTCTCACCTCCTGCCGTGACCAGAGCTGTCACCTACATTTCACTCTCCCCAACACGTTTCCCCTCCCGTGCCCCCCGAACGCCTCCTGTCCCACAAGTCATTCATCACCCAGTTTAGACAACTCCCCCTCCTTCCTGTAGCAAAAGCATGATTTCTAATTAAACCTTCTAACTGTGAGGTTAAGAGCCAATTTCATGGACCTTACTCTTGATAAATACCCAGTGGTCCCTTCTCTCCTTCAGTCCATTCCCTATCTCTTGTGCCCAAGGCGACTATGGCATTACCAGGCTTTAGCCTGTCCATTCCTCCAAGTTTCACTTTTCTTGGATAGGTTTCATCAGTAATAACTATCTATTATTCATCCTTCTTCAGAAAAGTCATTAAATGGTGAGTCTATGAGGAAGCAATGAAGTGAAGAGACATGAATATAGACCATTTATTGCTGAAATAATTCTAATTGCAACAATAGGAAGCAAATCAATTCGAACCCCTTCTGAACACATGTCATGACCTTGAGAGTCCAAGTTTTAAACCAATAAAAACATGTTCTGTAAGAGTTCAGATAATCTTAGGTGATTGTGCTAAAGCATTCGTTATTTGGCCCTCAGAAGATTCATTGATTCAACTAAATCGAATGTAAAACATAATCCAGAAAAAAGTGGCAACTCCTTTTCTGAAAGCAAAAGAATTGGCTCATGCATTGATCTCTCTCTCTGATGAATGGTCATGCCTGAAGGCTCTGTGGGACTGGGGATTAATTACCAACTGTGCAGCGGAAAAGGAATTATTGATTTAAGTGAGGGAAGAAAAAGAGGATTAATGACAGGTAGCTTCATGTTTATTACAATTAAGTGAGACCGAAAAGAGTTTCAGATTTAAATGTCTGAAACCTCAGAATGTCATGATAACGAATTTAACTTCAAAGACTGCACACAACTTAGATCCTGAACGAGGCTCCTACCAAATACTAACTGGATATATTCCATGGGTTAATTTTTTCCATATTGCTTCTGTGTCATACTTCCTAAAGGGGCTCGTGAATGAAAAATGACAATGTGGGATGTGTCGCCTGTACTAACAAGCCTCCACAGAATTATAATCTAGATCTGCAGCTCCCCTGTTTCACAAAGCTTTACTGTTTGTTACTCTTTGACAAACACATTAAGCTAACCTATTAATGAAGTTGTTGAGACAAAACTATATTTTGTCATAATTATAACTGGATTGGGTTCCGAATTTCTTTGCAGTCATGACGTAAATCCTCATCTATACAAAGCATCTCTTTTTAAAAGGGTCTTTACGGGTTGTAAAGTAAGCTTGAGGTGATTATTGCATCAAGGCTAACCTCATAGGTTAAATGAATCATCTGCCTTATTAGACAGACACCTGTCTCATAACTGTTACGATTCATTACATGCAGACACAACCTTTTGCAAATATACATTTGCTCTACTATAACGTCATATAAATGTCATAACAGGCATACATACATCTACACAGGGCTGTAGTGATGAAATTGGAGGTGGGTAAACTATGATTTTGTGATCAAAAAGAACCTCGACGGAGCGTGAGAATAGTTACTCATCGCCATCGCCACTTCGAGGTGGGAAAATGCTATTTAGAGGTGCATAAACAGCGTTGAAGTGCGTTTACCCTCCACTACACCTAGGCACATACATATGCTGTACATATACACTAATTTATACAAACATACGTCATATTGTAAGTTTTCCCTTGAATAAATAATGTGGCCCTAGCAATCTGCCCGCACCAAAAACTCATTCAGAGCCCATTATGCGCTCCAAAAATTGTATGAATGTCAATCTGAAAATGTGGATGGTATTCCTTCCTCTGCTCTGTAAAAGGATTTCCCTTTGAGTTACAAAGTGATGAGTCACAACCGCCAGATAATGACTGAGCCCATTTATGTGGATAATTTCCAAAGAGAAAGGGAGAGGCTGAAGTTCACAGATTTATAGCTAGAGTGATATTTCCTTTGCCTAAATATTCATTACCAATTTGTACTGTCTTTTGTTTTTCACTATAAGGGAAATTAAATTATAGACATTTTCTTTGCCAGGGTGTTAGCACAAATAAGAAGAAAGAAATTGTCGATTGAATGGCACAGGAAAATCAGCAAAAAGAAGATGGAATTGGCAAGAATATGGATTTTAGTACACAAGCAAAAACAACAATCACATAAATGCAGATTACTAAAAAGACGATTGCGCAGCTATGTGTCCTACTTTTTTCACATATAAAGGAAAAATGAAAATTGCGAAAAGGTCTATACGGTGTAGATCACTGTTAAATAGATGTGCAACCAGAAGATCTAGCTGTTTATTTCATGGCAACACATCTAAGGTCAATCTTCTTCATAAAATATTTTAGCTACTTTCAGCTTCCAACTTAGAGAGGCCCCTCTCCTTTGTTTATGGAGAATACAATCTGGTTCTTAACACAAGTTGCTACAAGTGAATCCAGTTGTAGAAGGCTGTGTAGTTTTATAAAGGCCGATTAAGCAGACAAAATGTTTGCGTTTAAGGTCACTTTTGTTTCAGGTTCTCACTAATATCTATTTAATATTAACCCTTTGATAGAATTGCAAATATCACATTAACTCAATATTCTTTTAATGCAGATTGTCACAGAGAAGACGGTGGGAAGGTACATTTTGATTAATCACTGAACACAAGACAACAGAGTGACTTTGAAAAGAAGGTTTGAATTGGGTAAAACAGGAAGATAACAATACTTTCTCTTCGACTTGCTTCAAATCTTCACTTAACTTTTTACAAACCCTACCAGCACCAAAATGTAAGCATAGGTAACTCTTGACAGGTTCACATTCAGTTATTATGGCAATATTATTGATTGACGGTTGAAAAATGGGCCAATACGATTTACAATCAAAATTGAACTTGTCAATACTGATAGGTCGTGAAACAAATGAATGGTGACATTCAAAACTTCATAATTTGTCATTTCTAAACTGATAAATGCCACTACCAATATATCAGCAATGAGCTAATACCCCCTCTCTGTTGTTAACAGATCCATCACCATGACAACTGAGCAAACTTTAAACTGCAATAATGAAATTGCAGTCCTAATTTGCTGGAATTATATCTAAAAAAAGATACAATTTGAACTTAATACATTAATTTATTTATGCTATTCAGATCTCAAAACCTTTGCTGTTCATTTGGGACACAAACTGATTCAAGGTTGTTGCAGTGGGAAAAATCAAGAAAGGGGACGAGAGAGCACAAGTGTTTGGTGCCAGCTTGCTTCATTGCTGTACTGGCAAGCTTTATCACACACCCACACTATGTCGCTACGGTACAAAACAGTTAATTTGAGATGTAACATTGTGGGACGAAGGCTGTATTGTTGCCAAAACATGCAGGGCCAGGACTGAGGAAGGCATAGACTAGCAGGATACAGCCCTGCTTGTAGACAGTTGGCCACACAATTCATATTTCTAGAGGACTTTGACAGATAGGCATGGAGTCTTATTTCTTCACAGGACCCAATTGTTCAACGGGTTGTCTCTGAACGTGCACACCCTTCCTGGGAGCTGGGACTCTTGTTGCCATGAGACTTCAGTCTGCCTCCGGGAACAAAAGAAGCGTTCCCTTACCCTTTTCACTCGCCGCCACACAGTCTCAGGTGGAAGCATAGCGAAGGTGATGCTGATATCACATCTTTGTGGAACATTTTCTCTTTTCAGTCGTCACTCACCATGGATATTGTGAGGCGGTCTAGCTTCAGTGATGGTTGCTCCTGGTAACATCTGGCACCAGCCACGATGTAGATTTTTTTTAAATGCAAATGTTTTTTAAGGAGTTTTTTTCAAATCATTGGGTGAAAAAAAGCTGATTACAGGTCTTCTGAGGAAACAGTTTGTATGGAAGACCATGCATGGACATGTGTGAAGGTATGTGCAAAAATAACAGCAACCTACAGACCAAATTAATGCTACGGTATGTTTGAAGGGAAAGAATCTTTGTTATCAAATTTTAAAGTATATACAACCATATCCAAAAGCCTTACAACATTAAAGGGACATCTGTTTTATCTAGATGAATGTTATGAGTCAGCGTTAACCTTATTTAAGTTCTCCATCTTGTGTTATTGCATTGAGTCCCTTCAATGATCTCTGGCTTGATAACATTATTAAAAACTTTTACTGATCACTGTCAAGAGAATTATACAAATGTCAATATTGTCTAGTTGTAGAACATTAAGTAAGTACTGAACTACCAAGCTTCTAATGTTGAAGAATGTCTTTACCCCCACCGCTTCACACAGTATATGCTGCTACTAAATATAAATTGCTAATGCAGATCAGCTGCGTATATCCATGTGAAACTAGTGGTGATGACTGATTTGACATGCAACAGGTTGGAAAATTGGAAAAATCCATTTTTGCCAGTGATCTTTATTAGCCACAACAGTTCTGGCAATGCAAGTTTTTCCGTCTGTCAGTTGAGTCTTATGACCCAAATACCTGCAAAACTAACGCTTCCATCAGCAACAGCACTAAATTGATGTTTATTAATTTGTATTAGCTTGCTAACAACCTAAAGTCAGATCTTGGACAAGATAAACATAAACATTAGCATCATGTAACCATTGTTATCCTAATCATTTAGCTCAAAGTACTACTGTGTCTAATGGCTTGGGACTCTTAGTATTGTCACTCACTGACATATTTATGTGTTTCTTTATATGTACAGACTAACAGCTGATAAGAGTTGCAGGGCGTTGTTTTGAGCTCCTCCTCGCCAGATGTGACTGAAGAGAGGGACGAGGAGAGAGAGTTTGTGTCTTGACAAGACAGCTTATAATAACCTTCCAGCTGCATACAATGATTGGATAAGGAAAGGATAAAGGGTGGGACTGATCAGGTCAAATAAATATCTCTAAATCAATTGTTCAGAAAAATCTCATCTGTGTGAAAGAACTTCACAGACACGATAAAAACAAAGACAGTGTCACAGAAGAGAGGCAGGGAGTGAACGATGCAGGTTCAGTGTGCAGATGTACCATGTGCCTCCTAATGGGCACTAAGGGGCAGAAGGACTAATCACGTGTGCGTGTGTGCGTGAGTGAACAAATTAATGATTATGTGAGTAAATCACAAGGGGGCCAGCATAAAAAAAATAAAATAATTTAGGGACAAACAAGAACAAGAGCAGCGCTAAGTCCAACAGACGGGGCCAGAGCTTGTGTTGGGGGGGTTGGGGAAGCTTTGTGTTCGGGAGCGAGGAGATGAAATAACATTGCTGCCCACTGGAGAAATAAGTAAATGACAGACTGCAGGCAAGTAGATAAAGGGAGACGAAGGGCTTGGGCTCACACTGTCAAGGGAGGGGGCATTGTAGTGCAGGGCAGTCAGACGGACTCCTGAAGTGCTTCTTTGGCACGCCTCAGTGGAAAGAGCCACCTGACTGAAAGTGCTCCATCGCGTTGACATTTTGTCATCGAGACAGTGGAGGACATTGTCCATAATAGCAGACTGCGAACATCATTTTCTCCCCCAGTAAACTGAGTGAGCCTGGTTCATCCCTCCGGCACATGCTTTTCTCAATTCTCGCCAACTTGTTCAGAAATGTGTGTCCGTCGAAGTTATACTGCACCCTTACAACAAAAACCCTCAATCCTGTCACAGAGGTTTATGGACTATAGTCTTACAGCCATGCACGACGTGTGATCAGGCAATGGCTTTAATAATAGATCGACAGAAAGTTAATCAACTAAAAGAGAAAACGTGATTACAGTTTTTCTCGATTGTTTACACACATTTTCTTGAAGCATGCCTCATACTCTCAGAACTCTACACACATTTTCTACAAACACACACACAGTAGGAAAATACTCAATACTCCTGCAAAATGAAACTTTACATTCAAAACAATGTTATTTCTTCTCAAAATGGTATTTTGTTTTCAAATGACACACACTATATTTTATTTTCTCAACAAAAACAATGTACACAGTGTACATCCCAACCAACACAAATTTGCACATAAAGAGGTCTACATAGAAAACAACAGAATAATTTACTGTATTCAGTTACAGTAAAAAAAAAAAAGCATCAACTGCTACGTCTCCACATGCGTCTTCCACAGCTTGGAGAAGGGCTGTATGCGTTTGTGGACTCGGTCATACACTTTCCATCTCCGATCTCTGATTGCTAATTGTAACACTGTGGGACAGGTGTTTGCCCATGTGACGAGTCAGTGTGCATAGTTGGGCAATTGACTTTAGAATTTTGAATGACAGTGTGTTCCTTGTGAAAACAAGATTTTCCTTCATGAAAATTGTGCCAAATGCAAGAGAATTGTGTGTAGTGTTTTGAAAAAAGTGTGTTTTAGAACGGCAATGTGAGTGTAAAGCAGGAATTGTGCTTGTAGTTCAGCAGAATTGGTTCAGGGGGTTGGTGCGCGAGTTACATGTTGTGGTAATTGTGTGTCAAGTACCAGAATTTGTGTGTAAACAATCGAGAAAAACTGTAATAACAAGTCATTTTGCACATTTTAAGAGTTTATGGCCACCCCAGAAGCTTTGCAATCATGCACTTATCTGTGCAGAAGTTTGAGTCAATCATTTTTAGCCACCCTGCTAGCATGACTATGAATGCCAAATGTTATACAGCAATTTGTAGACAGTGATTTGCTCCTTCTTCTGTTTTCAGTGCAATCAATTTAGTTTCTGGACTGAATATGTCACAGGCTCAGGTTAATTGTATTGTTCAATTCTTTAACATTTCTGAGTATAAGAAACCCAATAATGGAAAGAGTCATTAGTTGCAGCTTTACACAGGATGTGCAAACATCTTTGGGTATAAAAGTGGGGGGATCATTTCAGAGCTGCTCATTGGTTTTGTTAATAAAACATCAGTAGGTAGAACTAGTTGACTCAAGTTAGTTAACTGGAAAAAACATAAATGGAGGAGACTAATACACAGCAATATTATCTATTAGATTTTGTCATAAAATATACATTTTTATTTCTCTAGTGACATAATAAATTGTACTTTTCTGATTAGAGGCATTATAAGTTCTAAAGTTTGCACTAGTAATATTAATCATACAATTTGTGAATATATAAAAGATATATAAGGGACAAAACTGACAAAGCTTTAACCCGAGCACATGAATCTGCCTCTGTGAAGCCGAGCCAACTCAAAAGGAATAGTCTGCTCAGTGATTTCATGCACTATATCAGTAATCCAGTTTCCTATCAAAGTGCTCAGAGGATTGGACTTCCTCCACATGGTGCCATCAGAAATTTACCACCAAGGGTTGAAAATTACTGTATTCTAGCCGGTTCAAGATGGCAAAATGTATTTGCCTGCCCCCCAGGACTGTTTTTCTGCAATGGCAATTAGCTGCTGGACTGAAGCAGGAAGAAAGGCTTCTATCTGACTGGACTAATGCAAACAAAACTGCTCGGTAGAGATAGTTTTACTGGGATTATTTGAAATAAAAAATGACAATAGGCTGAAGTAAAAACTAACTTATACATATATGAATAACTTGGCCAGATTCATAAATAAATATAATCATCATGAGCTGGTCTGTAAATACATCGAAATGTTTTTTCTATGGCTTTTTTTAAAAAGGTTTTAAGAGTTGTTTGAGGCTGTATTTCATTATTGTTTTCATTTGGAATTCATTTTTTGATTAAATAATTTAGTCAATGAAACAAAAAAATGAATGTCCATAACGTGTTTGACGGCTTTTCTTTTATCAACAGTGCAAAACCCCCAAAACATTCAACTTAACAGTTGACACTTAAAAAACGCTTGTCGTATACTATATTTTGGAGTTTTCTGGACACAATTTCTCGTTTCCGTATTTTCACTCCATTGAGCTAGTTTGTGGTACTGAAAGTAAATAACCTGAAAATCCGAATGATATTCATCAAACTGATACATTCCACTGAGCTGGAATCCCCCCTGAGCTAACCACTGATCTGTTCATGTAAAAAGGCCTGCAGCCATATTCTGTCAGGAAGCATCGTTACCACCAAGTGTCACTGTTGCAACACCGTCCTTCTGCTTTGACTGCTCTGTTGTTGTTTGAGGAGCGGAGTGGGGTGCAGAGAGACACACTGACGGACGGACAAAAGGGAGAAAGAGCTGCTGGGCAGATCATCAGCCTGTCTCTCACTGTAGTCGTTGACGTTGCCGTCGCCATCGTTGTCGTCATCATCGTCGTCGTCGTCATCGTCATCGTCCTCCTCCTCCTCCTCTTGCCGTCTCTCTCCCATGGTTCTGCATGCCCCAGAAACAAGCTGGCTCCGTCTAATTGGTCTAATGGTGTCCCATCCTCATTAGACTCTTGACCTTGGTTGTGCGTGATAAGGGTAGGTCAGTGTGGATTAGAAGTGGCCCCCTAGGTCTTCTCCACTCTCCCATTTACCAGTCAATACCTTTGACTCATTGCATTCCCCTGAAAAAAAAAAAACTTCTGAAACTTGACATCGTTTGATGAATTTATTTTTCCAACACATTAAAATGTTAGTGTGTCTCTTGGATAACCTTTAAATGTTGACCACATACTTATCAATTGATTTTATCTATTTTAAATGCTATTAGCTTGTTGCGGAATCATTGGTACGGGTATGTGTAAGCCTGTAAGTAAAAAGAAATTGCAGAGTAAACAGGCTTGACAAGCCTTACAGTAAATTAGAAATAGTGCCAGAGTTTGTCCATAAAAAAGCACAGAATATTTCAACGTTAAACTGTCCAATTTAGAAATTCACTGTCAAAGTACTTTTAGGTCTTGGTTACGTATGTTTTTTAATCCCTTTAAATTATCAAAACTCACAAATCTGTATCAATCTAAATCATATTTTTACAGATGCAGAAATATTTAATTGCACTTTAGACCGATGAATGTGGTATTATTCAGCTATTAATGAACGATTGTTTTTAAATTAATGTAATTATTGATTTGTCTACAGTGCCTTTACCACAGATATTTCCCAATACAGCCGTGAAGAAGATGCACCATACACAGGCTTAACCGATATACTGAACCAAACATTGCCGGCATTTGAACTGAAATGATTATTTTAAAATTGTTTTAATCATTTTTCATTTAGAATAATTAAATCAATCAGTGTATTTATCTGCTTACTGCCTGTCAAAGTTAAAATGGTGTCCATTTGTTTATAATTCCTCATATAAAATACATAAAAAACTAACTTCATATTTCATAGGAAGACATAGGAAAACCCAACAAGAGGCTTTGAAAAGAAGGACTAGAACAGGACTGTAACAGATTATGTCAGCTATAAAAGGGGGGTCTACATTACGGATGTAAACAAAACCTAAATAACCAGGGAAAAGTCCGCCTTGCTCATAGAGAAGCTAAATCAGCCTCTGGAAGCAAGGATATTAGTTACCAGGGATTAAGCTAAACAAATTGAAAGAAACATAGACATGTGGGTTTGCCCCCCCCCCCGCCCCCGGCCAAGGGCTATACTACTCAGACCTTTTCCAATTCGTACCTCATCTCAGCTCTAACACAGTCTCTGTTTCAGAGGGCTGAGGACGGCACAGCAGAGACTGACAGAAAACTGTACCCCCTCAAGACAAACCTAACAATTACATAAAAAAGAACGCACTGGAATATCGCTGCAGGCAAACCAGCGTAATTTGGTTTGACCGTTATCAGACTCCTATCCACCTATGCAATTACAGCTAGCCCTCCCAAGCTATCTTCAGTGTACCTTGAGGCTACGTGTTTACCGCATGTGAGCCTGCATGAGTGTATACTATGCAGATCAAAGAGGCTGTTATTTATGTGACTAAGTATGTACGAGAGAGAAACAAAGGCGGTGCCACAAAGGCAAAGAGGGACAAGGAACCACAGAGACAGCTCGATTGCATTAAAAAAAGGCACCAAACGGCACTTTCATGTTTCAAATACAGTGCCCAGGACTTCCTGTTTGCAGAGCACCTCTGCTACGAAGTGCTTTGAGGCTCGTGGGGAACAAGTGGTAATATGCCACCTCCACGAGAAACTTGAGCTTAATGAAGGATTTACTTCCTATGACCAGTGCTGACGAGGGACTGGATAATGAAGAATACTTGTGGCCCTCAGCTATCATTGTGTTATGGCTGACCCTATTTTTCCCCCGGCAATGTTTCTAAACTCTACTTTAATTAATATGCCACATTCCTTCTGTGACAGCCGAGACAAGAAAAATATAATAAGAATCCTAAAATAATGGGAGAAGCTATTTGCGAGACAATGACCCGTAACCCAGTCATTTATGTACTGAGGTTCCTGCTTCCTGTTGTTTGTGGATAAGCAGGGTACTGTACACAGTTCCCTGCTTATCCACAAACAACAGCCATGTGTTCATTTATTTATTCACTTTTAGATCCTAAATGCATACAGCAATTCTCCATAGAAGATATTCAAGTGAAAATGTCAAATGCATTTATGACACAAGCACCTCATTTAAAATATTATATATCCATTTCCTGAAATTAAGTTATTTCACTTTTCATTGTTTTTTTATTGTTTATCTCTTTTTTTTTTTTTACGTCTGAAGACATCTGGAATACAAGCAAAATGCTTGAATAAACATGAGACACTGCTGCCTTGTCTCATATCAAATCAACAGGGAACAACGGTGTCTGACTACATCTTATCTCAGCAGAAATTATGAATCAACATAAGAATTGTCCTTAACAAATGGGAAGAAGAAGACAAAGAAGCAGAAGAAAAAGGAAAAAAAGTGCCATCACACTGCATCAAAGGTGTGGGTAATCAGTTTGCACAACAGTTCATAGCAGAACACAATGAAGCAAGATTATTCTCCATCCCACATGCTTTCGGTTTCAATTTCTTTTGTATGTCAGTTACTGTGAGATTTTGAGTGTTGAATGTTCTCTTTCTTGATCTCCCTCAATTTGCAGTGAGGATGCTTCATTTCATGCAGGAGGAAGATTAACACACTTGTTAACTCTCTTTACAGTCTTTCAAATATGTTAAGAAGTGACTGTACAATCACTTACAGTCTCACATGCCTGACAGAAAAAAACTAAGCAAAAGCTCTTCATTCTGCTTCAGGAAGGTGAGCACATTAACAGTGTGGGCGACAAGAAAACAAACCTCAAAAAGCAAGGGAGGAAAATGGACAACCTGACTAGTTGATAACAGAATAATCCTCTGAGTGTGTGCCTGGCAGGACCACAGGGTTTCTGTGTGTCCATGCGTGTGCTTGCATGTTTGTAATGGTGTGTGTGTGTGTGTGTGTGTGTGTGTGTGTGTGTATGGGAGATGGACAAACCCAGGAGTCTGTTTATCTAAGCTGACAGAAACAATTTACACCACTGCCAAACGGGGAGCGAGAGCCCCTCACACAGAGTGAACTGGAGGGGAACCAGACAGAGACAGAAGAAACATGTGTGGCATTAAGAAAGAGCCCTGTAACACTCCGCCGCCGCTAATAACACCGGACCGGGACGAGATTTGGTCCCGGCGTTCTTTAGCCATGATGGATGCACCTATCCATCCATCGCTCCATCATTTCATCAATACCGTGCTCAGAAGACCTCTGACAGAAATGACATTTATCTAAATGTTAGACCACTGGCTCGGGTGAGTAGTTTTTGTTGCAGATCTAGATGAATCTATAAACCTCTCTTAAAGATCAGATGTGGCTAAAAGCACAGAGTGGACCTTGTTTTTTTTTACACATACTGTGTCCAAAGCCAGGAATGAACATCTGTGCTCATGTCAAACAATACGATTCTGAATGCAATATGTTGCACAACCCTGTGTTTGAGCCCTGAATACTAGACTGACAAAATCTCACTGATACTTCTGTTTACTGTTTACTGTCGTAAGACAGTTTGAGGGGAAAAAATAACGTGGAGCAGTTCAAGAACTATTTAAAAGCCATTTCGGGATTGTCATACTCTTAAATGTTTAATCAGCAATGATGGAATACCAAATTACGGAGTGGTTCATCCAGCCTGACATAATGTTGCTCCTCTCTGAAATGTTTCAAGGTATACTAAAATAGCATTTAGCTGCTATTGTGTTATTGTCCATTTATCATTTTTTCATATTTTAAATATATTTTCTCTATGGTGAAATGTGAAATTGCTGGCTAAAAATTCAATGCAGTAGTCTAAACCAATGATACACACTCACCGGCCACTGCTTGTTAACGCAAATTTCTAATCAGCCAATCACATGGCAACAACTCAATGCATTTTGGCAACAACTCAATGCATTTACGCATGTAGACTTGGTCAAGACGATCTACTGCAGTTCAAACCAAGCATCAGAATGGGGAAGAAAGGTGATTTAAGTGACTTTGAACCTGGCATGGTTGTTTGGTGGCAGACGGGCTGGTCTGAGTATTTTAGAAACTGCTGATCTACTGGGATTTTCACGCACAACCATCTCTAGGGTTTACAGTGAATGGTCAAAAAAAAAGAAAATATCCAGTGAGCAGCAGTTCTGTGGGCGCAAATGCCTTGTTGATGCCAGAGGTCAGTGGAGAATGGCCAGACTGGTTCGAGCTGATAGAAAGGCAACAGTAACTCAAATAAGCACTTGTTACAACCAAGGTATGCAGAAGAGCATCTCTGAACGCACAACACGTCGAACTTTGAGGCGGATGGGCTACAGCAGCAGAAGACCACACCGGGTGCCACTCCTGTCAGTTAAGAACAGGAAACTGAGGCTACAATTTGAAAAAGGTTTCCTGGTCTGATGAATCTCAATTTCTGCTGCGACATTCGGATGTCAGGGTAAGAATTTGGCGTAAACAACATGAAAGCCATGGATCCATCCTGTCTTGTACCAACGGTTCAGGCTGGTGGTGGTGGTGTGGGGGATATTTTTTTGGCACACTTTGGGCCCGTTAGTACCAATTGAGCATTGTGTCAACGCCACAGCCTAGCCTGAGTTTTGTTGCTGACCATGTCCATCCCTATATCACCACAGTGTACCAATCTTCTGATGGCTACTTCCAGCAGGATCACGTGCCATGTCATAAAGCACCAATCATCTCAGACTGGTTTCTTGAACATGACAATGAGTTCACTGTACTCAAATGGCCTCCACAGTCACCAGATCTCAATCAAATAGAGCACCTTTGGGATGTGGTGGAACGGGAGATTCGCATCATGGATGTGCAGCCGACAAATCAACTGTGTGATGCTATCACGTCAATATGGACCAAACTCTTTGAGGAATGTTTCCAGTACCTAGTTGAATCTATGCCACGAAGGATTATGGCAGTTCTGAAGGCAAAAGGGGGTCCAACCCGGTACTAGCAAAGTGTACCTAATAAAGTGGCAGGTGAGTGTATACACATATCACAGACCCAAGGACACACCTACACACAAATACCTTTATGACAATGTATTGTTGTTGTTGCAGCAATTAAATATGTATCCTTTGTATGAAAAAAAATACATTTTTAATATTAATATTAAAAATGTATGATTAATATTTTTAATGAAATGAATCCAAATTTTCAGTGCATTAATCATGATTAATCACTATTTGCAATTACACCTGAATCCTAACTTTTTTTTCTTTCTGAAATGTATACCAAAAGATAAATAACAGGACACAGATACATAATTTTCATATTATGTCTGTTTATTAACACAGGCAAATAATGGTGGTTTAAATCAAGGTGAAACATACTAAACCATAATATTTGTCTTTGTAATGTCCCATAGCTTCCTCTTTGGTATTCCTCTTAACAAGTATGTACAATTTACAGTATTCAATTGAAAAGAAAGACATATGAATCCATTTACTGGTTAGCTCCATTGACATTGATATATAAAGCTCCGACATCTCTGACACAATTCATCTGGTGGGATGGAAAACTCCATATAACACATCTCAGACGACGTCACACCAACATCACGTGACACCTCTGATGAAGGCTACAGAGGCAAGGTAGCCGAAACTTGTCAGGTACACAAAAAATTTACCTTATTGGCTTGTACAGAGAAACTGAAAAATAGTATAACAGTAGGCCTAATGAACCTCTTCAAAACATTTCACATTCATTTGTCAGACACTGACATGCACTGAAAAGATGTGGTTTAATCTTATTGATTTCCCTAAATGTTGCCAAACTGCCAACACTTGATACCTCAACAATACGAGCTCAAATACAACAATCTATTTAATGCACCTGCTCCGTGCTATGTACATATTGTACAGACATCTTAATACTAATATCAATTAATGCATTTAAAAAGTTTACAATTTTATAATTCCTGTTTTGTAGATGCTTCATCAAGTTGCTGGGAAACGTCTTCATGATCTAAGTCACCGCCAATCATCAAGGCATACATCTCTATTATTTAAACTCTGGTATTTCATCTGTACTCTTAATCAGCTATTTAACCAAGCCAACATATTGCTATTGGGACACAAAAAGTGCTTACAGGCTATTTAACAGTATTTGGCAAACTAACTGAATTCATTGTAGTGAGGAGCTAAGTGCAGCTGTGATAGCTGCTTTGATGGCAGGTGGCCTGGTAGAATAAAAGTACAGTCCCAACGTGTGCACAACAACAACAACAACAAAAAAAGAGTTAAATTAAAAGTCACCAGAGAAACTGACAGGAACATATTCCATCATGAATAGTCTTTGATGAAACTACATCTTATAATTAGCACATAAATTAGCTGTTCCAGAGTCCCCTTGCAAGTGGTGGGTGCCTTTAAAGTATCGGCCAGCAGCTTCACAGAATAATAAGCAAAAATAAACAAGATTTGCCACAGATGCCAAAAAAATAAGCTTGATCAACACCCCCTGTGGCAGAGACCTGAACTTTCAAAAGTGAACTTTGTCTACTTCTCTCATATCGTCTTCTTGTGTCACGTACAGACATCAGACTGTTAGACCTAACCACAAGAGAGAGCAGATGGGAGGAGATGGGGATGGAACTGATACAACAAAATGGAATTAGTCTTTAACAGAATAAAATGAAATATAATTATGAAATCAACACAATCTACTTCAACACAATCTACTTATTGGGCAATTAACTATATATTTCATAATCAGTGCATGGATCAGTAAATGGAGATTTCAAAATTGTACGAATAGTAATTTTTTGATCACGGAAATATGTAGTGGCACATGGTCGTTCATTGCATTGAGAGATTGTTCGCGGAAAGTAGCCAGCTCTTCGTGCAATGGACATTCTTTTTTTATCTTTTTTTACTAGTACTTTTTTTACTTCACTGTAATCAAAACAGCACATAACAGAATGTGAGCAGGGTCACGACAGTCTATGCTTAGAGCAACCTGAGTAATGCAGAGATAACCAAATACAAAAATAGTGTAAGAGAAGGGTGGATGAGTCTTTAACTGGTCTTGACTTCATCTGTCAGTCTCCAAAGCTTCATATTGGAGGGATCTCATATAGCTTCATATTGGAGGGCACAATTATGCTTAGCTACTCAAGTGGTTTGAATCCTATTTAAAGAATAGGGACTTCTTTGTCTCTATTGGTAATTATACATCTGAGCGTACAAATATGATGTGCGGAGTTTCCCAAAGCTCAGTTCTGGGGCCTCTTCTTTTTAACATCTACATGCTTCCACTGGCCCAGATTACTGAAAACAACAAAATAAGTTACCACAGCTATGCGGATGACACGCAAATTTACATAACCTTATCGGCAGGAAACTATAGCCCGATACAACAACTAAATATGTGCATTGAACAAATTAATGATTGGATGTGCCAGAACCTCCATAAATTAAATGAAGAAAAAACCGAGGTGGTGGTCTTTGGAGCAAAAGACGAACGACTGAAAGTCAGCGCTCAGCTTCAAATGACAATGTTAAAAACAACAGACAAGGCCAGAAATCTTGATGTAGTCATGCACTCGGACCTGAATTTTAAAAGCCACATTAAGATTGTTAAAAAAATCAGCCTATTACCACCTTAAAAATATATCAAAGGTTAAAGGACTTATGTCGCAGCAGGAGCTGGAAAAACGTATGCATGCTTTTATCTTCAGTAGGCTTGACTGCTGCAACGGTGTGGTGACCCACAAATGACAGACATTCACCAGTTAGGTCAGTTTGGCAGTTGACTCAACAGTTAGTTGAGTTTGGAGGAATGTAATAAAGTGGAGCGTAAGCTGACTTGACGCATATCCGTCTCTTGTCTCCTCGCTTACTACACTTCCACATTGGTGACCCGACGTGAGTTGAACACGACTGAACCATGTCGAACAACGACGGTGGTGAGAATGCTGCGGCTGCTGCGTCGGCCGCTGTGAGCGGCGAGGCTAATGTCGGCGCTATCTACGCTGCCAAGTTACCGGACTTTTGGCAGCACAGCCCGCGGCCGTAGTTTCAACACATTAAGGCTCAGTTCCAGCTGAGAGGAATAACGCACGTTACGAAGTATTTCCACGTTGTATCGGCCTTGGATGCCTCGACGACGGCCAGGGCTATGGCACTGCTAGAGGCTCCTCCGGCTAACAGCAAGTACGACACGCTCAAAACGTTCCTGTTGCAACTTTTTGAACTGTCAGGGCTGGAGAAAGCAGACCGCCTGCTGGCCCTGAATGGCCTTGGTGATAGCAAGCCGTTCGAGTTGATGGAAAGGATGCTGGCTGTGCTGGGGGCAGCGGATCCCTCAGTCCTCTTCACCCACATTTTCCTGCGGCAGCTCCCAGCGCCTGTGCGCACCGCACTGGCCTGCTCCTCCCTCACTTCCGCCAGAGACTATCGAGGGCTGGCATTGGAGGCGGACAGGATTTTCCTCGCCAACCGGCAGCAGTTTGTCCACGCGCTGTTCCCCCCTCCAGCACACATCTGCCCCGCTCCCACGCCCGGTGGACGGCCCGGAAACTGCAGCTTCTGAAACAGCCCGCCGGCAGCGTGAGGATGGGTGGTGTTATTACCATTCCAGGTTTGGGGCCAAGGCCAAGCCTGTTTGTCTGTTGAACACGCTGGCCTCCGGCGACCTGTATCAACGCCTGCTGGCTGAGTTCCCGGATATCACCACGCCCACGTTTTCATCGGCGGTGGCCAAGCATGGCGTGGTGCACTACATCACCACGATTGGCCCCCCAGTATATGCACGAGCACGGCGCCTCGACTCGGCCAAGCTTGCGATTGCCAAGGAGGAGTTCACCACCATGGAGCACCTCGCCATCGTGCGCCGCTCCAACAGCCCGTGGGCGTCCCCCCTGCACATGGTGACCAAGGCTGATGGTGGTTGGCGTCCTTGCGGTGATTTCCGTCGCCTGAACAACGCCACCACCGCCGACCGTTACCCGGTGCCGCACATCCAAGACTTCTCCGCCCACCTAGCTGGTGCCACGGTCTTTTCAAGGTGGATCTGGTGCGCGGTTACCACCAGGTGCCCGTCCGCCCGCAGGATGTTCCCAAAACGGCAGTCATCACACCCTTTGGCCTTTTCGAATTCCTACGGATGCCTTTCGGCCTCAAGGGTGCGGCGCAGACGTTTCAGCGCCTCATGGACTCTGTGCTACGGAACATGCCGTTCCTGTTTGTTTACTTGGACGACATTCTGGTGGCCAGCGCGTCCGCAGGCGACCACCTGACGCATCTCCGACAGCTGTTCGGCCAGCTTAGTGAGCATGGTCTCATCATCAACCCCACCAAGTGCGAGTTTGGCCGGTCGTCTATCACTTTTCTCGGCCACCACGTCACCCCAGAGGGGGCCGTCCCTCTACCTGCCGAGGTGGAGGCCAATGCTGGTTTCCCACGCCCGCGCGATCCGTGTACGACGCCATGCGGGGTCGGAGGCCGGTGGACGAGTTGGACTGGTCCACAGAGGTGGCTGCTGCTTTTGATGCTGCCAAAACTGCGCTGGCCGACGCTGCTTTGCTGGCACATCTGTCTCCTACCGCCCCAGTTGCTCTTACTACAGACGCCTCGGATTACGCAGTGGGGGCAGTGTGCGAGCAGTGGGTGGGTGGAGCCTGGCAGCCGCTAGCCTTTTTCAGCAGGAAGCTCCGTGACAACGAGAGGAAAATACAGCACCTTTGACAGGGAGCTACTGGGTCTTTTCCCCGCCACCCGTCATTTCCGTTTTCTTTTGGAAGGCCGGAGGTTCACAGCTTTCGTTGACCACAAGCCGCTGTCGTTTGCCAAGGCCAAGTCTTCGGAGCCATGGTCTGGTCGACAGCAGCGCCAGCTTTCCTAGAACCCACAGAGCAACGGTCTTTGCGAGCGGTTTCATCGGGACATGAAGGCCGCGCTCAGGGCCAGCCTTACGGGCGGCGATTGGGCTGACCGCCTCCCATGGGATGATGCTTGGCCTTCGCTTCGCCCCCAAGGAAGATCTTCATTCCTCGTCGGCCGAGCTTGTGTATGGCCAACCCCTGCGTGTCCCAGGGGAGTTTCTTCCGGATGCCACGGCCCCATGGTCAGTCGCCTCCCATCGTGCCGTGTCCCAGGACGTTGCCGACGCTTTCGTTCCTATTCCGACGTCTCGCCATGGCCTTCCCCAGTCCTATGTTCCTAAGGATTTGCCGTCGGCAAAGTATGTTTTCATCCGCCCTCGATGGCCATCGGGCCCCACTGCATGCCCCCCTACGAATGGGCCTTCTTCTTCTTGGGCCTTGAATTCTGGGGGGGCCTGTGTGGATGACCCACAAATGACAGACATTCACCAGTTAGGTCAGTTTGGCAGTTGACTCAAGTTAGTTCCGTTTGGCAGTTGACTCAACAGTTTGTTCAGTTTGTTCTGTTTGGCAGTTTACTCAACAGTTAGTTGAGTTTGTAGGAATGTAATAAAGTGGAGCATAAGCTGACGTGACGCATCTCCGTTTCTTGTCTCCTCGCTTACTACACTCCACAACGGTGTCTTTACAGGTCTCCCTAAAAAATCAATCAGACAGCTGCAGCTGATTCAGAACACCGCTGCCCGAATCCTCACTAAAACCAAAAAAATAGATCACATCACTCCAGTGCTGAAGTCTCTACGCTGGCTTCCAGTGCCTCAAAGAATTGACTTCAAAATACTTCTACTTGTTTTTAAATCACTAAACGGTTTTGGGCCAAAATACATTTCTGATCTGCTACTACACTATGACCCACCTGGACCTCTCAGGTCGTCTGGGACAGGTCTGCTTGTTGTCCCCAGAGTCAGAACTAAACAGGGTGAAGCAGCAGTAGCAGTAGTTTGGAACAAACTACCAGGTCTGCTACAACTCTCAGTTCTTTTAAATTTAAGACCTATCTTTTTGATGCTGCTTCTAATTTAACTTAATTTATTCTTGTACAGCACTATAACTTTTATTCTTGTCTTTTAAAATGTTTTAAAATTGGTTTATTAATGTTTTAACTGCTCTTTAAATGTTCTTTGTAAAGTACTTTGAAAGCCTTGTTGCTGAAATGTGCTACCGTATTTTCCAGGACTATAAGTCGCAGTTTTTTTGGCCGGGGGTGCGGTGTATACTCTGGAGTGACTTATGCGTCAAATTATTCGAACATATCATGTCATTTCACATTTTCACACTAAACCGCAAGAGGGCGCTCTAGGCCTGTGTTGATAATTTCAACATTAAATTATATCTGCATATATCGGTAACGTATATATGTTGTCTCACGCGCGCAGCATTATACCGCCGACCTCGACGTATACTCCAGTGCGACTTATTTATGTATTTTTCTTCTTTATTATACATTTTATGGCTGGTGCGACTCGTACTCCAGAGCGACATATAGTCTGGAAAATACGGTATATAAATAAAGCTGCCTTGACTTGCCTTAGCTCTCTTAAAAATTAAAGAGAGAAGAAAATGACGCACACTGTTGCAGAATAACTTGCTGGGAGGTAAAGCTTTGCATTTCTAGATATCCGATTCAACAGAAAGATGTACATGTTCTGCATGCATAGTCCCGCTTTGATGTTACAGTTTTTACCAACTGCTTACACACAAAATCTTTTCATGACATACAATTTTTGAAACCTCTTACTCAAAGTGCAAAACTACATGGCAAATCTTCAAAACCATAAGCTATTTCTCAGCTTGACTCAGTTCTCAATTGCATAAACACTTTTTTTAAAACACACTACACACAATTATCTACATAAAACAAAAAGATCTATCAGGAAGTGACTTGCTTTCCTTTTTCCAAACACAACCAATTAAAATGCTACATTTATTCACCAGGTCCCCGGCCAATTCCTGGACTGGGACCCCACACGCAATTTACTGTATTCTTACTGTAAAGAATGTACTTTTGGTTTACATGTTTATAGTTTTGTTGTATGCTAATGTATACAGGTATATATACATATATAGGTTTACAAAATCATGTGACATGAAAATATTTTGTGTGTAAGCAGTTGGTAAAAACTGTAAATATTTTCTGTGTCGACATTGCATTGGCGTTTCCGGTGTATTTGTTACCCCTCTCAGCACATCACTTTCACTGTAGAACATTGTTTGAAATGTAGATCAAAGAGCTTTAGATTTAGAACGGCAGTGTTTACATGGTATATCCAAAAATGTATTATTATGAAAGAAGTGTTTGCCATTTGATGCAAATGCTTCATTCTGACATGTGTTTATGATATTTTGAATGCAGTGTTGCATTTTAGAAGGAGATGTGCGGCATTTCGCATTTTGTGTGTGGAGTTTTGAGAATTGTGTGTAGAGTTTTGAAAAAAGGTGACTTAGCTTTGAAAACGTGTGTAAGCAGTTGGTAAAAACTGTAATGAGATTATGTGAATGATGAGGTGGATTCGCTGTAGGTCACGTGAACATGTTAATATAATTATGTTGCTTCAATTAGGGCCATATTCTAAGTAGGAAAGCCAGTATTAAGACATCAAGCGTTGCAGTTTATTGAGCAGTGGGTACAGATGAAAGTGGACATTTGCTCTGTTATACCGATTATGTCCTTCTCCACAAGTTGTGACACTCTCTCAACATCTACTGGCCCGTTAATTTTTACTGCTCCTATCTGTACATTCTTTATGCATAGGAAGTTCAATGATCAGTCTTTATGAGCCTGATCATTTAATTTTAATTTACTTGAAGTTGCAAGGTTAACATGCAGAAATATGACAAATCTATTGAACTAAAGACCTGAGTGTGAATGAGGGATTCATTACAAGGGCATGTATGATGCTCATTTGGAGGTTCGTAGTCTTATTCAGGGTTTCTCCTATGTTTCAAAGGCTTTCTCGGGCCATCCGTCAAAATATACCAAAACTATATATATATATATATACATTTTAAGAGAGCGAAGCATAATATATACACTTCAGACTGCCATGATGCCACCAATTCACGGGGGAGAAGAAAAAAAGAGACTTTCAGACAAACAAGTGAGGCATCTTAAAATTCTCTGTTAATGAGATCAACACCACAATGACTGATGGTGTCACTGTTGGCAAAGTTCACTTTCTACATGAACTAGTTCAAATTTTAGTTCACAAATTTTAAAATTAACTAAAAAATGTTGAACTATGAACTGAACTAAGTTCACAGTTCCAAAAAATGAACTAGTTCAGTTATTTTGTTCATAAATTGCTGAAAGCTATTATTTTTCAAAAGTGATTGCCACAGCCCATATAGAACCACAGACAGCAGTTATTTTATTAGTTTTAACACTGAAGCTATGCATCAGATTTAATCTTCATATACAATGTTGAATTCTCATCCAACCAGGGTTTACATTAGCATTGAGGGGACAGCATTTCCCCATTGTTGCTTTACAGTTTTTCTCAATTGTTTACACACATTTTCTTAAAGCATGCCTCATACTCTCAAAACTCTACACACAAATAAAAAAAACACACACAATGGGAAAAACCCCTCAATACTGCAAAATGAAACTTTGCATTGTTATTTTTTCTCAAAATGGTATTTTGTTTTCAAATGACACACACAAACCATCATATGAATAGACATTTATAAGAACCAGTTAAACACTAATGTGCTCAATGTAAAACACTATAATGAATGGAACACACTTCCTCTCCATTCATCCTAGTGACCTAGACCTGTGTAGGCAAAGGCCTACATGGCCTACATGGCAGCTGCTCCTTGACACCTTAACAACGTCAAAGTCATGCAGAAGAGTTATGCTGACTTCTATTCATGTGTTATCATTGATGTGTAGGAGGTATAATGATTTACACAAACTTATTCATTGGGTTTTGTCTTGCATTTTACAGTTTTTCTTGATTGTTTACACACAAATTCTGGTACTTGACACACAATTACCACAACATGTAACTCGCGCACCAACCCCCTGAACCAATTCTGCTGAACTACAAGCACAATTCCTGCTTTACACTCAAACTGCCGTTCTAAAACACACTTTTTTCAAAACACTACACACAATTCTCTGCATTTGGCACAATTTTCATAAAGGAAAATCTTGTTTTCACAAGGAACACACTGTCATTCAAAATTCTAAAGTCAATTGCCCTACTATGCACACTGACTCGTCACATGGGCAAACACCTGTCCCACAGTGTTACAATTGGCAATCAGAGATCGGAGATGGAAAGTGTATGACCGAGTCCACAAACGCATACAGCCCTTCTCCAAGCTGTGGAAGACGCATGTGGAGACGTAGCAGTTGATGCTTTTTTTTTTTACTGTAATGGAATACAGTAAATTCTTCTGTTCTTTTGTATGTAGACCACTTTATGTGCAAATTTGTGTTGGTTGGTATGTACACTGTGTACATTGTTTACATTGTTCAAATACGGTGTACATTGTGTACATTGTTCAAATACGGTAACAAATAAAATATATTTGTTACCGTATTTGTGAGTTGTGAGTATAAAAACAATATTCTAAAATATTTTACCACACACGTATGTACAGTATGTTCTGTCTGTAGTAAGTGTAACACTGAACAAAGAAAAAGGTCTAGGTCACTATAATGAATGGAGAAGTGTTTTTCATTCATCATAGTGTTTTACATTGAGCACATCAGTGTTTAACTGGTTCTTAAAAATGTCTACTCATATGATGGTCTGTGTGTGTCATTTGAAAACAAAAAAAAACATTTTGTGAAGAAATAATTGTTTTGAATGTAAAGTTTCATTTTGCAGGAGTATTAAGGGGTTTTGCCCATTGTGTGTGTGTTTTTACAAAATGTGTGTAGAATTCTGAGAGTATGAGGCACGCTTCAAGAAAATGTGTGTAAACAATCGAGAAAAACTGTATTACACTGTACAGACAGAATAATTTGTAACATGAATAAAATATAGATGCTTAGCAGTTGAATGGATACATGATGTACATGAAGAAAAAAAAACCTTTCAATAGCTGTGCATATCAATTGAGGATATGGTGTGACTATAAAGCCACAAACTAGAAGTTCGACAACCCAGTCCATTTATTAAGGCCCGCCTAGATCTGATAACAATCAACAATCCATTTGGCTCCCTTTCCTGTGTCACAAAGGGACTCGTTAGAATTTTCTGACCCACCATCTGAGTGTCTCTACCCAATGCTTGAAACCTACCCTTGCAAAGGGGCACCATGTCTCTCACAACCCGGTAGCTTTGTTTTCAGGAAGGGGGCGTAAAGCGTCACAGAGAGTATGTACTGTGTTTTGACATATGTGTTGTGGAGGAAGAGCACACATCCAGATGCCGGAGCTGTTACTCTGGGTGCTGGTGGAGATATTCCCCAGCCTCACGACTACAAATATAGAGAGCTCATAGGAAACAGGAAGTTCAGAGCAGGTAAAATGATAGCGACAGGACTGCCGTGCTGAGCCCTCTAGTAAAACGCTGAGACATGTACAATGCCTTAATGAGTTTTTCCATACGAATAAAGGTGGCTTAGTGAGATTGGTGAGAGTTCTGGGCAGGACCGGCTAACATACAAATAAAAAGCTGAAGATCAATAAAATGTATTCATGAATAATTAAAGGCATCTTGTATTATACTGCATCAGTTTTATTGAGCTCTGTTTACACCTCCACTATGCAAACCAAAATCCAGATGATATTAAATAAGGTATTTTGGTATTAAAAACATATGAATGTATTGCTCAGTTTTACTCTAAGGGCATTCATGGAAATATTTAAATATAGTTTCTGACCTCAAGCAAATATGCTTCCATTCAATGAACTAATGAGAATGTGGGAGAAAATCAATAACTGTGTTAATGTTACTATAAACGCTCTCATCAGTATTTGTGGCCACGGGTGCTAAGCTTTATCACTCTCAAGTCATGTTATATGCTGGAATATTGGAAACGAAACATGCAAATGAGCCCGTTTATGCTTTCAAAAGGCCCCGTGACCTTCATCCCACAAAGCCTTTCACACTTGTGCTGTAATTTAATCAGCAAATGGTTTATTATACAGAATTTTTTAAAGAAAATGTGGGAACAAAATTAAAGAAAATTAAGACATTTGCATGTTTTGTTTCCAATATTCCAGCATATAACATGACTTGAGAGTGAAGCTTAGCACCCGTGGCCACAAATACTAACTACAGACCGATCTCTAATCTTCCCTTCCTCTCAAAGATCCTTGAGAAATCCGTCGCAAATCAACTATGTGACTTTCTTCAAAACAATGCTTTGTTCGAGGACTTTCAGTCCGGATTTCGAGTGAATCATAGCACAGAAACAGCCCTGGTGAAAATTACGAATGATCTCCTACTTGCATCGGACCAAGGACTTGTCTCTTTTTTTGTCTTTCTGGACCTCAGTGCCGCATTTGACACCATCGATCATCGTATCTTGCTGCAGAGACTAGAACATTTGAGTGGTATTAAAGGAACTGCACTTAGCTGGTTTAAATCCTATTTATCGGATCGATCCCAGTTTGTGCTTGTAAACGGAGAATCCTCGAAGACCACCAATGTTGGTCACGGAGTCCCACAAGGTTCTGTGCTTGGACCCATTTTATTTACCCTTTATATGCTTCCTTTGGGCGACGTTATCAGAATACCGCATCAACTTCCATTGTTATGCAGACGATACTCAATTGTATCTGTCGATCAAGCCAGAGGAGACCGAACAGCTCGTTAGACTTCAAGAATGTCTTGGAGACATCAAAACTTGGATGACCTGCAACTTCCTGATGCTAAACTCAGAAAAAACAGAAATCATCTTGATAGGCCCAGAGCGCCTTCAAAGTCAGCTGTCACGTGATACAGTTTCTATGGATGGAATTACTCTGGTATCCAGCAGCACCGTCAAGAATCTTGGAGTTCTCTTCGACCAGGACATGTCCTTCAACTCTCATATAAATAAAACTTCAAGGACTGCCTTTTTTCATCTACGTAATATATTAAAAAAATCAGGAATTTCCTGTCTCAAGGTGATGCAGAAAAATTGGTTCATGCATTTGTTTCCTCCAGACTGGACTACTCTAATTCTTTGTTTGCAGGGTGTTCTTGCAAATGTCTTAAACCTCTTCAGTTGATTCAGAATGCTGCAGCACGTGTATTAACAAGAAATAATAAAAGAGACCATATCACGCCTGTATTATCTGCTTTGCACTGGCTCCCTGTTAAATCAAGAATAGAATTTAAGGTTCTTCTCCTCACCTACAAGGCGCTTGCTGGTGAGGCACCTTCTTATCTTAAAGAGCTTGTAACACCGTACTGCCCTGCAAGGCAGCTGCGTTCTATAGATGCTGGGTTACTTGTTGTTCCTAGAGTTATTAAAAGTAGGATGGAAGGCAGAGCCTTCAGTTATCAAGCTCCTCTTTTGTGGAACCAGCTTCCACTTTTAGTCCGGGGGGCAGATTCAGTCAGCTCCTTTAAGATAAAGCTTAAAACTTTCCTCTTTGATACCGCTTATATTTAGGGCTGGCTTAGGTTTGCCTGGACCAGCTCTTAGTTACGCTGCTAAAGGCTTAAAGTGCCGGGGGACTTCTTAGGACACACCAAACTCCTCTCTCTCTCTCTCTCGCTCTCCCCTTTTACTAAAATCCACGTTGCATTAATGCACACGACTAATTCAGCTCCTTCCCGGGAGTTCTTTGTGCTTTCTTGCCGAGCAGGTCTCTGCAGATCGTAGTTCCGTCAGGACCCTGGTCCTGACTCCGGCCATGGCCCTGCTGGCACCTGCTGCTGCCGTCATCATCATCATCATCATAATTTTCAATATGATTCATATCACTATTACCCTTTCCTAAAATCTTTGCTTTCCCTTCCCACAGTCTTCTGTGGATGGTGGTTCGATCTGATGGTGGTGCCCCCTGCAGTGGTCCTGTCGTACACCTGGCCGACTACTTGGAATTCTTTGAATAATTTCTGTTATAGAAATTGAATGTATTCTACATCTGTATGAGTCATTCTGTACACATGACATCCATTGCAGTCTGTCCATCCCGGGAGAGGGATCTCTCCTCTGACGTTCTCCCTATGGTTTCTTCCCTTTTTTCCTTGGAAGGGTTTTTTCATTTTTTGGGGAGTTTTTCCTGTGCCGATGTGAGGGTCTTGGGACAGAGGATGTTGCATGTCTACAGACTGTAAAGCCCTGCGAGGCAAATTTGTAATTTGCGATTTTGGGCTATACAAAATAAAATGAATTGAATTGAATTAAAATGACCATGAATTCTGGAACGGATGAAATTTACAATAACTGTTAATTCCCCCATTTCATTGTATTCCACAAAAAGCATCTTGACAGGAAGCTGGAATGAGAAAATCCAGAGCCCCCATTGTTTGCTTCACCATTTCACAAGTACCTCAAAGTATCTCACTGTGTCCTTACGTCCCAACTGTTTTGGTGAGATTATATTTTATTGCAATCGTGCTGGTGCCAACAGCCTGACAGGAAATGTACAGCAAGGCAAGTATTTAATAGACGGTTTCTCCTGGCTCTTCATCTCCATTTTTATCATCAGCTTTGCCCCATGTAATGAGGGTATTTACGGTGTACAAAAGGAAAACGGAGATTAGACCATCACAGGACAGGATTAAAAAAACCTGGGAACACAAAGACAGCCAATAATAGATAGAAAATCCCTCAACATTCTCATGCTTTGATCTGCCATTCTTTCCTGTTTACTTTCCACAGAGCTTCAACCCATTTTTAAGAAAACCAATACACTAAGTACTGGCTGTGCTTCCAGTGTTTACGTCACATGATTACTTTACCAAAGTTAACATAATTAGGGTCCTTGCTATCGACTAGTCGGAGAGGAACCTATTGTATTTGATGGAATTATTATTATTATACTCAGGGTGCGATTTGACAAAAAAGCAGAGGGGGGATGTTTTCTTCTTTTTGGACATGTGACTTTTCGCTTGCATAACTAGGAAGAGGAACGCAAAGGGTAGACAGGCCCCTTTTTCGGGTCCGTGGATTAGTCCCCATCACAACATGACAAAACTTTTAATGTTAATTTAGTTGACAAGACGATATGCTCAGTGTCGGCGCTCCGCACACGCACATCACGCACTGCGCGTAGAGAACCAAATGCCTGGGGGGGCACCAAAAAATCTGGGACGTGGAAAACCATCACAGTAGGCTACTAGAATAAATAACAAAAAAAGCATGTTAGTATGCAAAACCAATACAAAAGTAATAGGCCACCACTCACAGTAATGCAGCTCCGTACTGCTCGTATTATTAAATAGCTGGTTCCTATATATTAAATAGCTGGTTCCTATTCCCCCCCCTTATGGCGTTATATTTGTGCCACAATCCTGAGCGCGTAAGTTTTGAGCACAGAGAACTATATTTTAGCAAAGAAAAACATTCCGTGCGCGCAGTTTACTCAGGTGCCCTCTCCACAAACTCGTTTTGTGGGGGCAGGCAGCCGTTGCTGCGCTCTCTCCACCTCTTCACTCTGCGTTCGCTCGACTTGCAGCAGCATTTGTGCCACAAAACCAACAAATCAGAGAATTAAATAAAGTAAATTGTGATTGGCTGTTAGTCTCCAATGAAATAGTTCTAGTAGTTCTTCTACTTCTACAGAATCGCGGAAGCTTACAGCGAGTTGTTGAAGTTTGCAGCATTTAGGCTAAAAGAGGCACCTGCATTGGACACACTGTGCCCCAGAAAGTATCGCCTAAATCGGACACTTCACTCAGACCCACAGGCCAAACCCGGATCTCCACACCACCCTCAAAGATAAAAAAAGAGCGCAGCAACTGCTGCCTGCGCGCACAAAACGAGTTTGTGGAGAGGGCACCTGAGTAAACTGCGCGCACAGAATGTTTTTCTTTGCTAAAATATAGTTCTCTGTGCTCAAAACTTAAAATTACGCGCTCAGGATTGTGGCACCAATATAACGCCATACCCCCTCAGCGCAATTAAAGTCCAACTGGCTTGATGCTCACTTTCACGGACGGTTTGGCTACGAGGAGGAAGCAGAATTAAGCGCCGAGCGGCGCACAGAGGGGAAACCGATCCACGTCACGAGCGCACACGCACTTCTGCGAACACTAAAATGTTACAATGTGTTTGTGTTGGATGACGTTCAGAAATTGACACTGAAGATCGTTAGATTTGAAGGGTTTAAGTAGACGAGTAGTTAAATTGCATTCATCGCTATCAAGGAAATCTTTGTTCCCCCCAGCGATAAAAATAATTTAGCAGAGGGGGGGATAGGAAAACCAGAGGGGGGAAATCCCCCCCATCCCCTCCCACAAATCGCACCCTGTGTATGTATGTATATAATATATATATATATATATATATATATATATATATATAAATTCAAGAGAAATTAAATAAGAATGTAGCAGGTGGCACCATCGGGTAGCGCTGTGGGGTCAAGGTGGTTCACCTATAAAAGGGGAAGTGGCACTTTGCCATGAAGTGCAAGTTTCCTGTGTGGTGGCCAGGGTATGAGTGGACCCCCAGCAGTGGTGAGAAATCCCCATTTTCTTTTGATTTGTAAATATATTTGTTTATTCTTTCATATGTACGAGTGGTAGATTTTAATGGATTTTGCATGACAGGATCGGGAGGAGAGGCACCGATCCGGGCAAAAGAAGAATGAATGGGTGTGAGAGTTTGACATAGCAGGTATGTTGGGTTTTTAAGTATTTTTTAAAGAATTAATTAAAGTTTTATGTTGGTAATTGTGTATTCTTGTATTTCAGTTATTATCCCGCTACCTGCTGTCCTTTTGTTAGTTTTGTTTTTTTGTTTTCTGCAGTTATGCCGCTCCTGGTCCATTGTATTTTGTTTCTAGCGTGTTTTAAATGTAAGAGCGGACTAAAAACTTTAATTTCGTTTGTTTGTGTTTGTTTTTCTGATCACTTCCCCTACATCCCAAGCTGTACTTCCTGCAGTGCTCTGGGCAAACCTCTGACCTAGTGTGAACTGAAATGGGGGGGGGGGTTCGTTTGCAGTGTTGTGCCGTGATTTGCCGTGGTTGGCCTTATACACAGGTGTGCTGTGCAGTTTAAGCGGGTTTGACCGCGGTGTATTGCAGGGTAACTGGAGGGCGCTCAGAGCCTGCAATGTGTCAGTGTATGTGGGGTTGGATTAGACCAATCTGTAATAAATATTGTTAAACCGTATTTCGGCTTCAGTTTCTTACATTCATAAGTTAACAAAAACAACTATATTTCTGTATAACCTATTCACTGGCTAAGGTATATATACTATATACTGACAATTCCAAGGCGATTACAAAATCTCAGAGCACCGGCCTTGAGAAAACGTCAAAGATAAAAACCAGCACTTCACTAGATTAATAACTAGTTCCCTAGATTTATTTGAGAGGGCAAGCTAATCTTACAACTGATTACACTGAAACCAACAAAACATAAAAGTGCAATGTAGTCTTTACTCTCATTTTTTTCTTAAGGGGAAAGATTTTGTCTGTCAAAATTGTCATTTAACAAGTTGCAAAAACATGAACAGGATGAATAAATCATTCAGTTGAATAAAAAGATGTCCATTCTCTTTATTAATTAGTGATAAAATATTAAATGGCTTATAAAGTGTTTTTGGTATTACAAAACTGCAAACAAGCCACTTTCATAGCACATCTTTGGAAGCACATCAACCTTTCTTATTAAAGTCAACAAAATGGCTGTCATGGTGTGGTTTTATTTTGTATGTTCCTGCCTCTTGTTGTACCTGGGTTAGCTTCACTGTGTTCAAATCACCTGTACTTTACCAGTGTTTTTAAACATTCTGAACTCTAAGTCTTTCATAATAAATGAAAAATTCCCGGGTTTGTTCACGAGGTTCCTCATAAGAGCCGGCCCGAGGCATAAGCGAACTAAGCGAACTAAGCAGCTAGCGAGCCGCGAGCCGGCCCAAGCTTCCGGCGAGTTGCCGGCGAACCGCGTGCCGCAAGTCGGCGCAACTAGGAGGCTCACGTGCGTGCATTGACAAGCATGAACGATAGCTCAGATATAAGGTGTCCACTTAGGGAGCCAGAGATCTGGGTTTGATTCCTGCCTGGGACCAGACTTTTTTTCTTCTCTTTTCACTTTTTGACCACGTGTCTGGCTGACAGCTGAATTGCTGTCAGCATTCCACAGGGTGTCTATATTACCACTTGAGAGATTGACACAGACAATTTCCAAAGATAATATGACTGATCCAAAGCTCAGACAGCTTTTGGAAGCGTTTCCTCCTGCTCAGATGCTCCTTCACTATCATGGAATTTAGTTGACAGCAGTGCTATAATGCTAGTTGAATCTGGATTGACATTCAAATATTGCAAAGTGACAACATGATACGTACTTTATCACCCTCTTTATGGCATACCTGCCATCAATTTACATCCAACCACAATTCCTTCCTGCAGGGATATGATTGTCAAATTACATTTGCACTTTATTTGAAATAAATATACTGTATATTGTATATAAATAGTATAACTGATTAAATATTATACCATCTATGAATTCCCATGTTCTCAATAAGTGCATAAGTATTATGTAAAAGACTCAGAGCATTTGTATGTTGTTAAAACGAGTCTCTATATGGCCACAACATTAGCGGTGCTGACCAAAGCAGAAGTGCTGGCAGAGCTGATGGTGTTCACCTAAGGGGAAACAGAGTGTCTGTCAAGCCCCCAAGATGATGCCGTCGGCCCCAAAAGTGCCACCATTTTCAACCGCTGTGTGAGAGCAGCGCAGAGCAATGGCCATGAGCAAACTAGTAGGGTAGGCTGCCCCGACACCCCATGCTGTTCCCCCAGGGAGGGAGTACGCCAGGAGACTCCAGGATGGGATGGAGTCCGCCCACATCTTTGCCCAAGACCAGCTGGAGAAAGCGGGCATGAGACAAAAAAGGAACTACAACAAAGGGGAGACACTTCCAAGCCAAAGAACTGGTTTGGGTGTACAGCCCACGTAGGAAGAAGGGACGGTGCCCCAAGTTGGACTGTCATTGGGTGGGGCCTTGTCAGGTTGTGGAACGGCTGGGCGAAGTGGTGTACCGAGTACAGCTGCCGGGAAACAGGAAGAAAGTCGCACTCCACGGACACAGATTGGCCCCTGTACAGAGGAGACTGCCCTCCCTTTCCGAACGCCTGCGCGGAGGAGCGACGGCACAATCACTACACACAGACACACACGCAAGCCCTGTCAGAGCCCCGTCCCCCCTGCACCTACTTCCCCAGAGACAGTGACTGACCCCCCTGTTCACACCCCTCCTTTCCCACCCTTTCGCTGCACAGGGGTGTAGCCCCCCCCACCACCTCAGAGACTTTGGCCATTACTGATGGTGGAAATCGAGGTTCCAGAGTCTGGAGAAAGACAGGAGAGGCACAGGATCCACGTTGCCTGAAGTCTAGTGTAAAGTTTCCACCATCAGTGATGGTTTGGGGCGCCATGTCATCTGCTGGTGTCGGTCCACTCTGTTTCCTGAGATCCAGGGTCAACGCAGCAGTCTACCAGCAAGTTTTAGAGCACTTCATGCTTCCTGCTGCTGACCTGCTCTATGGAGATGGAGATTTCAGGTTCCAACAGGACTTGGCGCCTGCACACAGCGCAAAATCTACCCGTGCCTGGTTTACGGACCATGGTATTTCTGTTCTAAATTGGCCAGCCAACTCCCCTGACCTTAGCCCCATAGATGGATCTGTGGGGTATTGTGAAAAGGAAGATGCAGAATGCCAGACCCAACAACGCAGAAGAGTTGAAGGCCACTATCAGAGCAACCTGGGCTCTCATAACACCTGAGCAGTGCCAGAAACTCATCGACTCCATGCCACGCCGCATTAATGCAGTAATTGAGGCAAAAGGAGCTCCAACCAAGTATTGAGTATTGTACATGCTCATATTTTTCATTTTCATACTTTTCAGTTGGCCAACATTTCTAAAAAATCCATTTTTTTGTATTAGCCTTGTAATATTCTAATTTTGTGACACACGGAATTTTGGATTTTCATTTGTTGCCACTTCAAATCATCAAAATTAAATGAAATAAACATTTGAATGCATCAGTCTGTGTGCAATGAATAAATATAATGTACAAGTTACACCTTTTGAATTACTGAAATAAATCAAGTTTTTGTCTCTTCTTAGTCCATTTCCCCTTGGATATCTGGTTTATAGTCTCCGTGCCTTACTGCGTTTACACCGGGGTCTAACGTACCAGGCAGATTATGTAAATTTGTCCGACACAATATTTTCAGATATATCCTTTTCATTGCGGATTGCCATTTCCAGTTCCCGCTGGATTTCTTCTTCCGCAAATATGCTTATTAAAGCCTGGACCTTGTCGTCGGTCCAGCGGCCGTAAAACTACTACCTCGCCAGCAGGGACTTTTGGAGGGGGAAATATTTACCTAGAACTTCATTTAGACCCTGATTCCTGCGGTGTAAACACAGAGTACCAGCCCATAGTTCCTAGGTCCTGCGGTGGAAACGCTAATAAAATAGCCTTGCATTGACGGATGGCTTTTCAGCACTGGAACCAACATTTTTGCTCAGAAAGCCAAACTCTGACATTCCTTGCCCACAAGATTGTTACATATAATTACTACAGCCTTGCAGCCTTCTTTCATTTTTAGCTCTCGCCATTCAGAAAAGGCTTGCCCGATGTTCACCCGTGAACAACTCCTCTCTCTGTCCAGAGCCCTTTTACTCTTTCTTGCCTGCTCCGACATTTATTTTTCTTGGACAATTTTGTCCCTGACCGATGTGCAATCGTGACCCACCCCCGCTAGCCCCCTCTCGGAAACCCCCCCTCCGAGAAGATCGGACCCCGGTGCGACGGGTGCCAAAACGATCACTTTATCCAGGGGGAGACGCCGCACCGAAGCCCTTGTCCCAGCTCTGTTCCATTCGGCCTGGTGGGGGAAAAGTCACTAAAACGGTTCCTTTGCCCTCTGTGACGCCAAAAAGTACCCCAATGAGCTTACGTTACGGGCGGGCATGGGCTGCCCGAAGCTTGGCTCTCAACTCTGGAGGTCGATTTGAACCAGTGCTGGCCTGTGCCCTGGCCGTGGTGCATTTCCTCCGCGACGAAAGCCGCATGCTCTACAGCGCTCCCCCGCCCACACCTCGCCGCTTCCGGCGGCCGTGGACTACTTGCTGCGCCCTCTCTCCCCGCCGGGGAGGGACGGGGCCCCTCGCTCCCAGCGCGACTGTCGAGCGGGGCGTACTTTCTCCAAACACGTATAGCGTCGCCAGGTTGGGGCCGGCTCTCGTAAAAGGAGTCAGCAGTCAGCCGTCAGCGGCGATGTCGGCAACCCACCCGACCAGTCTTGAAACACGGACCAAGGTGTCTAACTCGTGCGCGAGTCAGAGGGCTCGATACGAAACCCCGTGGCGCGATGAAAGTGAGAGCCGGCCCGTCCCGGAGAGGTGGCGCATGTGCGCACGTGATATAAAATCTCGATGAAACAGTGCGAAAGGCTCAGTTATCAGTTTTTTCCATTTGAGCACACAATCGCAAATGGGAAAAACGAGTTATCTGTTATTTCCTTTTGGAAGCGCACACTGCTCCAGGAGGAGACTGTGGGTCACAAACAGAGGGGACAGAAGGCCCAACACCAACACAAGGCATGCACTACACACTTCTATGAATCACTACAAAATCTAGTGTCGAGGCTATACACACCACAGCAGTGTCACCCAGTGCAGTCCCTCCACACGGAGCAGTGTGTCGACACGGACCCGGCCCTGTACAGAATAAAACTGAGCGTACACAGATTGAAAAGAGAAACCTATGTCAACACTCCCTAAAAAAGTACATCTAAAAACCATTTGCAAAATGAAATCACAAGAATAAATCAACCAAGGCAAATAACCACAAAACAACACAAAATAACCATAGAAAACAGTGACTGGACTGGCCCCCTTTTGCAAGAACAAACTCCTGTAGCAGTAAATGCGAGGAGTAATTTCGAGAGCTCTACAGCCACAGCAGCTCATTCAGTGGTTAACTGAAACATACAAAGAAAATAGAAATTGGAAGACATTTCTATAAAGGTCGCACACTGCTTGCGGTGGCATAAGCAACACAGGGGTAAGATTTAAACATTAATTGCTACCACCTATGGCTAAAACAGATGATAGGCATTACCGTCAATCTGCCGACAATCTGCCGGGAACTTGTGCCTGGCTTATCAACCTGCTGTTCTTGCTCCCAAAGAGTACTGCAACCAAACATTTCCCTACCTGGCGAATCAGGAGAATCCACACAAATGCAGTGCGCTCAGTGAACGACTACACCTGGTGGCTTTTTATCAGCCCCTGATTGTGCACTGCGGTCATGTGACCAGTTGCCATATCAGCTGGTTTCCCACAATAGTAAAAGAAAATTAGTATCTCAAATATCTTAAACAAAAATGTTGAATCACCACCCTATTTAGGCAAAAGTAACACAGCAATGATGACAAGCTTTAATGTCATAGACTCTCAAACTATAGTGGAAACGGTGACAAATCTAAAACCATCCACCTGCTGTCTTGATGCTCTACCTACCAACTTCTTTAAGAATGTTTTTGACTGCCCAGCAACAGACGTACTGCAAATAGTTAATTACTCTATTCAGTCAGGCCATTTCCCAAAAGCCTTAAAAACTGCAGTTATTAAGCCTCTCCTAAAAAAGCGGAGCCTAGATGCCTCTATTATCAACAACTACAGACCAATTTCAAATCTACCTTTAAAGTAAAGTAAAATAATTGAAACAGTTGTCCTACAACAACTTAATCACTTCCTGGCTTCAACTGGCTGCCACGACGGCCCTTAATAAAGTTGTAAATGACATCCGTCTTAACAAAGACTCTGGCAAAACTTCAATATTAATGCTATCAGACCCCAGTGCTGCATTTGATACTGTCAACCACTCAATACTTTTGGACAGGTTGGAAAACTGGGTGGGGCCTGTCAGGCAGTTTTAAGCTGGTTCAGGTCATATCAGAACCAACCGACGTAACGTGTGGAGTCCCCCAAGGTCAAGGTTCGATCTTAGGGCCGACTTTATTCAACATGTACATGCTCCCACTAGGAGATATCATGCAAAATAATAAAATTGACCACCATTGCTACGCTGATGACACCCAAATCTATGTAGCGCTATCACCAAACGACTATCGCCCCATAGATCTTCTGTGCCAGTACATTGAGCAAATCAAAGACTGGATGTGTCAAAACTTCCTACAATTAAATGAAGACAAAACTGAGATCATTGTATTTGGTGCTAAAAAAGAAAGGTTTAAAGTAACCCAACACCTTGACTCTCTGTCCCTGAAAAAAATCAAATAAAGCCAGACATCTGGGGGTTATTATTTTCAGGGTTCTCTGTATTTGCCTGCTCGAACTCTGCTCCTCAGGTGTGTCTAGTTGGTTGTAGGGGCGTGGTCCACACCTGCAGCTCGTTGGAGGCGGCTTCCTCTAGCTTCTTAAGCAGGGCACTGACAGATGGAAGACGCCAGAGCCTTAAACCAGTTGTGGTGCGACGTGGCCGCTGACCAAGCTACTGGAAAACCTGTTCGCGAGTTTTGTACACTCAACTCTGACTCATTTAGACTCTCCTCTTTTTGTCATAGTTTTTGTGCTAGATGCACTTACCTGCCTTGACGTTCCGTCCCAGAAGTTTTTGTGCTGGATGCACTTACCTGCCTTGACAATCCGTCCCAGAAGGTTCACCAGTATCACAAGGCTCAGATTCTCCTCTGGCGCTCCCCCTCTTACTCACTGGGGGTTACCCAGCTGGGCTCGAGGTCCCCTACCCGGATACTGGTGTCCCCACTTCAACTCTGGTCAATCCAACTGTCACTCGGCCCAGCGGAGGCTAGCTCTGGACCTCGTCAGCTGCTGCTGCTGCCCTCCAGCCACTAGCCACCTACTCCCTCTAGAGTAGGCTCACAGGGTTTCACCGACACTCACTCCTTCCCGGTTAGGTCCACCCGGCTAATAGGTAAGCATAGCACGTTCTGACTGGTACTGGAGTCTAGCCGTCGATCTAACTACTCCGTCCTCTTGCAGTCTCCTACGTCTCGACGTTCAGACCTCGCAGCTGCAGTCATTATTTTGTCTTTGTGTTTGCACATTTCCTAATAAACTGTTTAAATCTGCTGTCGCCTGGTCGTATCAGCATGTGGGCAAAACATCTAAAAACCATGACAATTATGGGCTCAGAGTTACACTTGGAGAGTCACATCAAATCAGTAACAAAATCGGCCTATCACCTCAAAAATGTAGCTCGACTTAGAGGGCTCATGTCAGCTCAAGACTTAGAAACACTTGTACATGCCTTTATAACTAGTAGGCTAGACTATTGTAATGGTCTCCTTGCAGGACTTTCAAAAAAAACTGTCAGGTACCTCCAGCTTGTTTAGAATGCTGCTGCTAGAGTTCTAATAAAGACCAAAAAATGTGAGCACATTACACCAATTCTTAAATCCTTACATTGGCTCCCTGTATGTCAGAATTAATTTCAATATCCTACTGCTCACATATAAATAACTACATGGTTTAGGGCCAAAATATATCACTGATATGCTTCCACTACATAAGCCTTCAAGACCACAAAGATCTTCTGACACCAATCTGTTAGTGATTCCCAGAGTAAATACAAATCATGGGAAAGCATTTAGTTACTATGCAACAAACAGCTGGAATAAACTTTCTGAAGATTTAAGACTTTCCCCAACTCTGACCACGTTTAAAACAAGACTGAAAACTTATGTTCGCCGTCTCCTAAATTTGACCTACATTGCACTTTTAACCTCTCACTCTGCACTGTAACTTTTAATTTTTATATTTATAATTTTATTTGCTGTTTTTTAAATTGTCTTTTAATTCTTGCATTTTATTTCACTTTATTGTATCATATGTTATGATGTGAAGCACTTTGAGTCTGCCTTGTGTATGAAAAGTGCTATACAAATAAACTTGCCTTGCCTTGCATTATTTATTTATAGATTTACCTGCTGAAACCTTTCCAATGACCTTTACTTGTCAGTCCCAAATTTTCCCCAACACGCAATCATCTGGGAGCCAACGCCCACGACAACAAAACAAGGTACATCTGTGCCAAGGATTCAATTATATCCACTTCATATTCTCTTCATTCTCTTCTCAAAACAGAAACAACTGTCATTTGTAGATGGGTTGCTTACATGACAAAAAACCCCAAAAGAAGCTCAAAGTTAATACTGAACAGCTGAGCAATTCCTAACCTAATCTGCAAAGAAAATGTATCTTGGTCGGATCCAAGTCTATCATCAGCATGAAGCTAACAACAGCTGCTCTGTTCTAATCAAAATCTTAATTACACACATTAATTATACTGGGATAAATGCAAGAGAAATGATATATGAGCCATTATCATCAAAATAAATTGAAAGATGCAAGACGTAATCAACGCTTGCACTACATGCTGGAATGTGCTATACTTTAAGCTGAATAGGTATTAATTAGACCCGCGGGGAGCAAACAAAAGTCCCTCTGAAGGCTGAAGCCAAAGCTTTGGTTCCTTCAGTCCTCACCCTTCGACCATAATGGGGTTTTTATCTTGAGGCCTGAGGGGGGATCTGTTTTAATAAAATGTGGACATGCCCTTAGATAGCCTGCTATTACCACTACCCAACACCACAACAACCTTCAATCTCAGCAAGTTTCTTTGTCTACACGCAGGGCAGCACAACAGAGATCAGTCATTGCCGCTTACGATGCAGTTCGAGTAAAATTATGTTTTGTAAACTCCTCTGTCCATGGCCTAGACGCTTGTATTTAAGCTCTCCGGGTTCAAATAACTTGCGCGTGAAGGAATTCTGCACGTGCAAAATTAACTTTTTCTGCGCATCCTGATTTGTGCTCTCAGATTTGAGATAAATTTGCATTCATACATACATTCATACAGAGATCACAAACGCTCAGTATTTCAACATATTATTTCAATATATTTATTAAGATAAATTATATTTATCTTAATAAATAAATTATTTGCACGATGTCACAGAATTACAACTTTTTCTCTAAAGATCGTTGTGATTTGTCTCTTCTTTACAAATTGTTAGATACACCAAGCTTCTCTGATTTCCCACTTTGGCTTCACTACCATACCAATCCATTTTTCATAAGATCACCGGGTCTCTTAAACGTAACCCTGATAAGGTTGAGTAGGTATGCGTGTTCAGGGAGCTATTTCTTTTTTTTGGGAGCCTAATTTTGATCATTTTGATATACTATTCTCTGAACAGTGCAGTTGTGAAAATGGAGCCCCAACACAAAAGAAAAATAAGTGAAACCCCAGAATGCATACAGAAAAAATTCAGAGACATTGTTGAAAGTAGAGAAATAAAAAACGAAAGTCATCCTGGCTCTCAGTCCCTCACGCAAAATGAACCCTCTGATGCAGACACAGACAACCTAATGCTGCATCCTACTGCTGCATCTTAAAGAAGGAAGAAAAGAACATGTTCCCAGGTTTTAATAAAGTTTTTCAATTTATGTTGGAAAACGCATGCTGGTTTCATTGGAATTTCACCATACAATAATCATATTAGCAAAATCTATCAAGTCAAGCAGAAACAAAGCCCTATGGGAGTTAACTGGTGGCAAATGCCAACAGAGCACATACATCTAGCTTACATCAAAATAAGCAGGATTGGAGGATCATTTTTTTCAATTGTAGGTCCCCTTCTTGTGCCTTAAAATGAATTAATGCACTTCTGAAGCATTTATTGTACCAATTGTTTTACACAAGATGTTCTGTCCGCATCAGCACATTAGTCCACTTAAATGTTTGTTTTTTGCTCATTGCTGGGAGTAGTTGTTTTACATGCGGGTGTTCCTATAAGAACTGTGGGACCGTTGCACCATGGGATTTAGTCAGGAAGCTGAATGTGGTCAGGACAGCCTCATGTGTTATCTCTCCATGTTATCCACGTCAATCGTCCACGCTCTTTGCCTTTGGGAGCATTGGGAGCATTCTCGGTATGTAAAATAGATGCCGACACACTGTTCTTATATATTTGTTAAGTATTGTCAGTAAGTTTGATGTGCAATATATGTATATTTGGATGATGATTGATTATTCATATTGGGCTGAGAGTGTGCTTTAGTGGGCTGGTTTGCCTTTGTTATTGTGCTAAATGTGACTATATTTGGGTTTATTTGGATAAACAATGTACACAAAATACATTGCATATTTTCCTTTGTTTCAGCTTGCATGTTAGCTACTGTATGTGCTACCCCATTGCAGTGATATATAGTTACATTATTTTTACAACTGCCATTGTATAACATTTGCAACTCCTTAATATGTAAGTAACAGGTATTATATTTGTTTAATTTCCCAGTTTCACCCTTTCTATTCAAATAAATGGAGTTATGACAATCCCAGTCTCCAGTGTTTGAGGATGGAAGGTGTTTAGCTGCTGGTCAGATTGCACAGGGATACGTGCATGCAGGAAAAGACACAGGATTTTGGGGGAAAGTGGGGGGTCGACATTGTAGACTCGAGGGGTGGTTCGATCTGAGGGTGTACTTTTAAATCAAAATTTGTACATTTGAAAGCATCACGTTAGTGCACTTCGAGAAAAAACCTTGTGCTTTTATTCCTGAGGAAAAGACTACGTAAACACATGATGTCGAGCTGTGAATGGCCATTTGATATTTAAAGGGCCTATATTCTGATTATTTTTCAACAAGTTAAAATAGGTCTTTGAGTTCCAGAAAACATGTTTCTGAAGTTGTTTGCTGGAAATAGCTTGTAGGAAACAATTGTTACCTCCCTCTACTCCCCTCTGTTTCAGCCCCTTTCAGAGTGTGCTGTTTTCTGCTGCGCATTACATATTCATGATCTGCAGCTCATTTGGCAACGCCCAAAGCTTGTAGAATCGGCGGTAGCGGTTGGCGGGCCGGCTCGGGAATAAAGTCAGCGGGCCTCACGAACTGGAACTGGCGCCGGCGGGCTGTGATTGGAAAACGGGACTGGGTGGGAATATTGAAATATCTAGGTTTGTGACGTAGAAAAACTTGGCGATTTTGAATAGCTCACCCAGAGGCTGAAGGCAGGATCAATTCAGAAACCGTATCTCACTTAAAACAGCATGGATGGTTTTTCTTCCAAGTTTGTATGCGTGTGGAAGCATCAGAGACACACAATAACACTCCAAATCCCAGAAAAAGTGATTTTTCCATAATATGGGACCTTCAAGCATATTTATTAGGGGGGAAAAAATGCTTGATAGAAAAGGAAACAAGAAAACACAAAACATTGCCTATATAAATGAATACACACTTGACAGAATCTTGTAACACACCAACGATGTTGTCAGTCAATCAAGTCTACCTTATATTTTATTCCATTGTACACAGACCTTGGCAACTACGTAAGACCAGTCATCTGCTTAGTTTCTTGTTCTCTACAGTGTGTAGTTTCTACACGTGGGTCGTGTTGTAGCCATTTACAGGTAATTGCTTTCTTTGCTGCTACTGTTTTTAGAAGGTCTGTCATTTCCTGTTATTATTTTTGGTAAACTGCGTAAATAGAGTCACCAAGCATATACTGCATAGTTATTAAAAATATTTTCCCAGAATATTTGTGTACTTTTTTTATATCTCGGGATGACCTCAAAATATATGGTGGTGGTTTGCTTATTTTCTCCTACATTCACCAGCAAGTTTAGTTTATTGTACGTCTTCATTTTTGGGGAGATAAAAGAAAAAAATGCTCTTTCAGCCAAATTCCCGCCAGTAGGAGAAAAAGCTGTTTTGCACATAGTTTCCCATTTCAGATTTTTTTTCTCTGCTCAATATATATTGTATTTGGTCTGCAATCATTGCCTGTATTGGGAGAGCTTTGCATTCTTTTTCCATCTCTTTCCACTTAGCATTGTAATGCGTGTCACACCAAAGAACTAGCATTTTTATTATTGCAGAAATAATTTGTAAGATAAGGCAGAGACATCTAACATTTTGTTAAAACTGGGATGCATTTCTGGGCTATATTCTGGGCTATATTTATGAAACATAAAGATAGCATAAAAATGTGAGCCTAGTGTGTCGGCATTAATCGTAGACAGTTTTACGTTGATCGAGTGAGGATCTATTGGATCTATCGTCTGATCCCACTAGAATGACGAGGATAAGAGTTACAGCTCCCTTTGCCACTCAGAAGCCAAAACGAGCAGTTTTAAATAATTTCCTTTGAACCGACTACAGTAAGTGGCAGATTTGATCTTTTTGATTGCAGTGCTTGGCGGTTTCTTGGTTTCCTTTGTCTGAGGGAAATTATACTTGTATCAGCGGTTTTTTTTTCTTTCTTTTTCCTCTGTTGTACTCTTGGTAGACTACTGTTTCTGTGGTTGAGTGGCATTGCTGTATTTGTCCATAGTGAGTACTGACTGTCAAATTGGGGGACGCTCAAGTGCAACAGGTTCCAAACAACTGCTTGGCTATTGGATATACGCTGCACTATCATTTAGCGGCGTCTTTATTACGTTAGTCAGTTAAACCTGCTTTGCCTATGCTTCTTTATGGTTCTTAATTTCACTAAAATTCTTTGAAAATGACAAAGATGATTATTGTACTTTTTAATGGTTGTGAGATGTAAGTTTCTGTTTGTGTCTTTTATATCTTTCACTTGTAGAATAGATGTTGTGAGCAGGAAACAACGATGGTACCAATATAAGGCAGACAATGTGAACTAGGGAATGGATAAGTACCACTGCATGAATGGGATTTTCGTCCCCGTAAACGCCCGGAAAGCTCCCTAATTTCCGACAATTTACAACCCGCGCACGCCGCGTTCGTCTGTGCCACAAATTGTCGGAAACAGACTCTGACGTAGGTGGCGATCAGCTGGCAGAGGTGCAAATGTCCCTAATTAGCATATGAATGCAGCAAAACCGCGGGTGGCGGAGCGGGCTGAATATTCTACTCCTTATTGGATGAAACCACAACTTTCAAACAAAAGAAATCACTCGTGATTGGTTGACAGATCTGTTGCCAATCTGCCAATTCTTTCCGAGGCAGGTCTGTTGTGCAGACGCATGTTGTGCGTGGCTCTGTACTTCGGAGTCGCCTCTAACCGGGCAGCTTCGCACAGAGTTCAGAGAGCTTCGGCCAACGAAATGACGGCGACCGTGCAATCCATCCAGAGACCCCGCCAACAGCGCCCTCTTCTTCGGCAGACATGGTCTCCTGCTGGCGCACTTCCAAACTTCCACCCCGTCATCTGCGAGCTCACGCTGTCTCGATTCCAGCAGCTGTAAAAAACAAAACAATGAATCAATACTTTGCGATGCGTATGGACACAACACATCTATCAATGCTCCTGAAAAATAGTCACCAAATAAACTCTTACCCGCTTTCTTCTCGCGGAACTCTTCGCTCTTCTGCCCGCAGTGAGTTTTTCTGGCGCGGTTTACCTAAAGCTCCGGCGTGCCGTCTCGTAATACGTCTTACAGGCGGCTGGAAAACAATTAAATGAAAGTGGTATGAATAAAAATCAACACGTAAGTCACCGTAACATTAAACAAGGAGAAACAGTAAAAAAAATATATATATCGTGTAAATCTTTACTTGCAGATGTTGCTCCGAGCAAATAGGAGGTCAGCGCCTCATTGTGAGAAGAAACTAGTCTGTGAAAACAAAATGTACAGTTATGATTGTTGTCACAGACTGAGCCGTGACCCGTGCGCATTGCATGGCGTGCAGGTAGCCATCTACCGGCATATCTGGGGGGGCAATTGTGGGTATGCGGTGTCCCATTGAAGTCATTTTCACATTTTATCGGTACTAACTCCATCTACATTCAACAAAAGCCACGGTACACACGGGTCGTTACAAACATTCTCATTTATTCGTTTAAACAAACTACATCACCGTACTCAGTTTATTCACTCACCACCATACCGCATCGTATGTTACTTCCTGTTGGGGAACCCGAGGGACACTACCACTAGCGGTACGAGTAGAGGGGTTTCCCGCTGTGAGGTTGGCCGTACTATTTTGACAGGGGTGTTTTGATGTTCTGTGGTTTAAGGTGAATTGTATTGGTTTATAGGTTATTTTGGGGAAAGGGAATTATTTTGTATTTGTTTCTTTGAATTATTGTTTTATAGTGACAAAATGTTTGGGGGAATAATTGATTTATGTTAGGCAGTGGATGTGTCCCGTGGGTGGGGCTACAGCTATGCTCTGGTCTGTAATAGGCCCCTTGGGCTCAGTCTGGGGGAGAGAGGCGTGAGAGTACTGTGTCGGTCAAATTGCTCAGGGTCTGGGAAGATATCGCCTGGCAAATGTCCGTGCCTGTTTATTGTTGATTTTGATCAGTTTGTGAAAGGAGAAAAAAAAAATGACTGGATGAAATCACTGGGCCTTCTCTGTCTACTCTGCCGCCGTCCATCCTGTTACAATCAGTATCAATTCTATGGTATCTAGTTCTTTATACCGCAGAATTAAAGCTTGTTCTGAATGTTCTTTAAATCTTAACTTTGCTCCGGTTCGTTCCGCCTGCAATTTGTCTCCGAGTTGTGCAGACGGCGCACCGCCTCCTGTAAATGACACAACAAAAAAATATACACTTCAATAAAGCGGGTTCTGCTCACTAGTTCTTTTGTAAGGCTACTCTTAGCTTAGCAGTCATAACATATTCTTACCTTGGGATTTTATGCGCCCATCTCCTCTTCTTTGAGTTAGTCTCTCCCGCTCATTCATATCGGCAGGATAGTGATTCAGCTGACGGGACAGTCCACTGAAAGTTGTTGATCGCGTCCAAGAGGAGCTGAATGAGAGTTGAACGTCCGGATCCTCCAATCAGATACGAGGTCATTGTTATACGGAAGGACTCGCGAGACCAAACCGCGGTGCCCGTCTGTGAAGCACCATGTCTACGAGATGTAGTGGTTAATACATCCTCTGTGCATTAAGTAAGACTAAAGAAAAGGTCACTATTTTTGCCACTATGCACATTAGTTAAGCTCTAGGAGGCTGATCTCAGCAGACTCCTCATTCTGATTCAGATTAAAACTTTTTTTTAATAATTTAGTGTATCTTTTTTACATAACATTTGCCATAGCTAATGGCATACACCGTAATCTAGCATACTTAAATAAATCAATACAAGCTAAAATGTAAGAGTCTATTATTAGGCATTTTCATTTACATGTCAAAGCCTCACCTAGAATTTGGAGGAGAGGGGTTATGGGGGGGACAACTACCAAGGGAGGCCCACGTCAATTTCCGGCAGTTTTCGGCCTTGCCTGCAAATTGCCGAAAACTGCCGTAAACCTGAAATTCCACGACAATCTACAGTATACTGCCGAAAATCCCACTTTTCATGCAGTGTACAACGGAAGGGACTTTCCGACTTCAAGGGACTAATTAAAAGAGATCAGTCAGGCAGCAGACAGACTCTTGGAGGGATCGCTTTTGATGCGCGTTTCAGGTCTCCAGGGTATACCTGTGGAGAATTGCTCATGTACTCTTCTGTTGTATACTTACGAATAGTAATTGCATTTCATGCCACTAGGTGGAGTCTATGCATATTTGGATGGTTGGTTTTGCACTGCCGTCCTTGTTAAGAGGTGTTCTAGTGAAGTCTCCTGTGAGATGAACGTGCTGTTCCTGCGCTCTCGAATGTTACAGTATTGATTTGATTACATTTATATAAAAGCTACCATTCGGTGCAACATACTTTGTGGTCCTGTTTATTACACAAGTTACCACACTCTTTTTATCTTCTAAATAAATGTTAACTTTTTAAACTTTAATTGAGCGACGTATCGGATCTTCTCATCAACCTAACTCAGAGGGATAGGAAATCCTGACGTGGTCCTGTTTTCATAAATAAAAGGTTAAACATAGGTTAAACCAGTAATATGACAAACTTCTTATCATTTCACCAGAGGGACGTTCCATCATACAACATCCTGGGAAACTGTCAGAGTGATAGACTAATTTTCTCTCACTGATTTCTATTTTCCCCCCCCTGTTACTATTTTTGAAAGCTGTCCCATCTGGCTTCTCTTCACAACAATATTGCCCAATGAACTTTAATTTCCCCTCTTGTTAAATAGAAATGAATTTGCTCGCCATCACAGGTGGCAGGTGAACTTAATTGACTCATGTTAACATCTCGCTATGCCTTGTACACCTGGCGTCGTTCAGTGTGCACATTTCATCAATGCATTTTATTTCAATCTGGTGATTTGAAAGTTAACCCGCTGATGGATAATCAACTTACACTTATGGCTTTAGATTTGCATGAAAACTCAGATTACGCGTCTTAATATTTTTACACGTTATTCAACACAGAATCAGTGAAAAAATGTGTTGTTGCAGACTGATTATCAAAGTCACAGTAAAAAGACCTCTAAAACTCTACACAGGGAAAATAAGTGCCCTGTGTAGAGTAAGCAGTCTAGCATTTTAATTTGTCTTCCCTTGCTCTAAAAAGCTAAGGCTGAACATGTCATGGTTTTGGTTCCTGTCCTGTTTTATAGTTTCATGCCTCTTGTGTGCCTGGGTTAAAGTCACTTCCTGTCTTCCCTGTGATTGTCTGCCATGTCTGATTGTTTCCACCTGTGTCCAATCACCTGCACCTCCCCAGTGCATTTAATGCCTGTGAATCCATTGTCCCTTGTGGTGTAATTGTCTTTGTCAATGCCTGTTGCCGTTCTGTTCCTGTATCTCGGCTGCGGTTTGCCCTCTGGTTTGTTTTGCACTTTCGTCGATTAAACTACTTTAATTTTTTAACTCTGCATTTTGGTCCCTTCTTCGTGCAAATGAAGAGGGCAGAAAAAATTGATTGGCTTTCTATATATTTCCGGTGCATAAAATACATGTCTCATTTATTGCCTGACAGCACTTAAATTAGATCCCAATGAGAATAAATATTTCCATCATTAACATTCTCAGCCCATTATTATTGTTGGTGATTAAAGGACTTGAAGTATTTCATTAACATAGAAATGTAATGTAGTTGGATTCTTTTAAACAAACTAAAACAGCTTTCAAAACTACTTAATGTTCCCAGCAGTTGGACCTGGATCTTTTGAACCTGCCTTGTAATGTGCACCAACTATTTACTTTTCTTTTTAGCTTCTCCTAAGATTTTTTAACTTGGTAAATCCTCTGGAGTGTGCAACACTTTATGTAGATTCAAGGTAATTTCAATAAACTGTAGTGCAGCGCCATTGCAATTACTGCACAATGCAAGAGAACCTGAATTATAATAAACCAACTACTTATTTCCTACACAATTAACCTTAGGCTAATGCTAATTTAAGCCTCCTGTGCTCACAAGATACTTGATGAAAATTATGGGTAAACGGAGGAGGGCTAGAAGCATAAACTGTAAAGAAATATACAAATGCAGTTTTTCAAAGTCCTTGAGCCTGAGGATACATTGTTCTATAACATCTCAGGCTTCTTGATGAAGAAATAAACATGCATGAGTCTATTGACGACACCCAATGATCTGAAACCAGACAAACGCATACTTCTGAATATAGATAAACTGTTCTGGTGCAGGTAGTACACTAAGGATTACTGTGGGCCATTGAAGGTTAAATTTGAATATAGGTTTTGGTTTGCAACCGTATATTGATTGTCCCCATGAAGGTACAGGTGTAAAAGTACGATCCGATATAGTATGATCCGATTGGCTAATTGGTCCTGGACGTAAATTGACAACTCTGAACAAAAGCCAGGATGTAACTGCGTTTTTAATCCAGATACACTTAAATTGGCAGCAGAGATTTTTGGCATTTGTGATTTCGGATTGCCACAAGGCTTTCAGGTTAATTTACTACAATAAATTGCCAAATCTTGGATTAACAGCTCTCCAGGTAAATTGGTAATACGTACAGAAACTTTGCAATAATCTACCATTGGGATAATTAGTTAAGCATGTTGAGTGTTTCAGGATACAAAAAATACTTTTTTTGATTTTTAGAGACCTTATCCCTAAATCTAAATACTGCTCCCAGCAGTCACTTACTGTTTTTTTTGTCCTTTAAGATATTGAGTTGTAGTCACATAGCCTGGCGAGAATGAAGACCTAATAACGTATCCCCCCCCCTCCCTCAGATCCCAACAAGTGCCCATGTGATTTGGGATAAGTGCAGCGTATTAAGGCACCGCCCCCTGCGTTTCCCTGCTGACACCAAAACCCGTCAAGTGAAACAACACATCTCTGTGGCAAAAGCAAGGGGCAAGCACTTCACTCCTCACCTCAAAATCATTATTACCTTATTAAGAGACGATCATTAGCAGCCGCATGTCCTGTCAGTAATGATTACTGTGATGGGCGCATTATATCCAATAAGCTCATCTGCAGGCTTAGTCACTTAATGATTACGGAGGCATTGTTTAGCTGAGCTTTTGGATGAGAGGTTGAGTTGAGCCGGGGTGCCGCATGCGGGCCGTAGTTTGGGGACCCCTGGTCTATACAGAGTACTTTGATCACAACTCAGACAGCAAAAGAGCAAAGATTCCAGTATGTCCAGGTTGGCATATATCCACACACATTCAATGTTGATTACTCTTAAATAGTGATTTACTGTAGTGGCCTAAATCACTTTACCAAACGATATCTATTTCTACTGAGGGTTGTTCAACTGGATGCAATGGAAAGACCCCATGAATACATCTACATGGATGAAGCTGGGTTTAATCTCACCAGAAGGAAGAGAGGCTGTAATGTGATTGGCCATCGGGCCATTGTTGGTGTTCCTGGGCAGCGTGGTGGCAATGTCACAGTATGTGCTGCCATCAGCAATCATGGTGTTGTCCACCATCATGTCAACCTAGGGCCCTACAAAACTCACCAGCTCATTTTTCTCAATCACACGTGAGATGCTCTGTTAGGGCAGCAGGATGAGCCATCCCATCTATGCTGTTTGGGACAATGTGGGTTTTCACAGAGCCCTCCAGGTTAGTGAGTGGTTAAATATGAACCAAGGTTTTATCAATCTTTGCCTTCCACCGTACTCCCCTTTCCAAAACCCCATTGAGGAATTCTTCTCTTGATTGTTGAAGGTATATGATTGGCCTACGTTACACCAGGGTAGATCTCCTGCAAGCCATGGGACTTGCCTGTGGTGACATAGGTGTGGAGGCATGCCAGGGTTTTTTCCCCCCGTTGCCTGGCCAGACAAAATGTGGCCTGTGATGTGGATGAAGTCATGTGGGCGGACCCAGTACAGAGACGTGATGCACTTATTTGTATATATTACATGGGCTTACTGTACACAATTGGCAAACTCAAGATTTATGTTTGTTTTTACAAGTGCTACGTGTAAATGCACGTTTTTGTTGCTTTGCAACATGCATTTGGCCTACAGTTAACAATAAACATTAAATTCTCCAGCTTCATGTCCTGAGCATTGTGTTTTCTATGTAGTGTTTAGTGACTGTTTAGCAGTGTTTCTAATTTTGATTGACTCGGGGCACAACATAGTTTTGAATGTGAATGTAGCTTAAATTGGGGTTTGTGATTTAGTTTAGAGAAAAGGGGAGCAGCTTTAAAGAAGTGTCTTAGCAATCAAGAAACTAATTCCTCTTGCTGTATGTACATGAAGACAAATGGAAAATTCTAATTCAATGACTTCAGAAACTGCTGCTATTACAATTTTACAGACAAGCACAACCGTTTGAGCAAAGTGCAATGCGAGAGGGGAAAGCTTAAGCAAAGAGCATCATTCATGAGATGCCTTCGTTGAGGTATCACATGGAACGATTACAAACATACAGTAAGATTGATTTCCAATTCCTCACATCAGACAGTGTGAGCTCAGTGACCAATTATTCCCATTGGCAATTAACCTTGTAACTAGCCCACTCTCAGCTGCAGTGTGAATCAGACTGCCAAATATTCCTGTCACATAACACCACTGATGAAAACACACAGGAACATTGTGGTGTCCCCGCGCCTTCCCCATTCAGTCTCTGCTCAAGAAGCACCTCGGACACGCTGCTCGGCTCAAGAAATCGTTTTATTGTTTCACTTCTCGTAGCACACTCTGGCAAGATTTTTGCTCCGCTCCTCGTCCTAGCCTCTCAGCGGTCTCCTGCCACGCGCCGAGCCCTGCTAACTGTTTTAACAGAGATGGCTTGATTAGTCCTGATGACAGTCAGCTGTGGCTGTCCTCAGCCGGCTCAGTTCCCCCGAACCACTACCCCGCAGCTGTGCTGACGACACCCTGCCGCCACAACATTTTTTTGCTGTACCATAGTTTCAGCAAGATATATTGTGTAATCCATACCAGCTTCAGTAGAATGTATGCAAAATAGATCTGACTGTTTTAATTAGTTTTTGATGTGAAACTTGTAATTCTTATTTATGTCACCTTGGAGAAATTCAGAGAGGTTGTTCATTTTATTTTTTGTATTTATATTTTTGTTAAGACTTGGTATGAAGATTGGTCCTTGGCTCCCTTACTTCTGGCATTAAGTAAACCACTGTTTTCAGACTCACAAACGGAATACTTGAAAAAGACACAGGCTAGTAACAGATCACTATTATTTACATACTTGCGTGCATCTTTTGTGTTTACAGTCCCTGGAGGATTACAAAACTATCCAGTTACTAGTTTCTCTTCAAAGATTTGCGACTCTTCTATTGCACCTTGCCCCCTATACGGTAGATGCTCATGAGCTCACTTATAATGACAATGAAGGAACACATACACTCACCGGCCACTTTATTAGGTACACCTTGCTAGTACTGGGTTGGACACCCTTTTGTCCTTCATAACTAAATGAATCCTTCGTGGCATAGATTAAACGAGGTACTGGAAACATTCCTCAGAGAGTTTGTTCCATATTGACATGATAGAATCACGCAGTTGCTGCAGATTGCTGCAGACAGGAGTGGCACCCGGTGTGGTCTTCTGCTGCTATAGCCCATCCGTCAGAAATGCTCTTCTGCATACCTCGGTTGTAATGAGTGGTTATTTGAGTTACTGTTGCCTTTCTATCAGCTCGAACCAATCGGGCCATTCTCCACTGACCTCTGGCAACAACAAGGCATTTGCGACCACAGAACTGCCGCTCACTGGATATTTTCTCTTTTTTCTGACCATTCTCTGTAAACCCTAAAGATGGTTGTGCGTGAAAAACCCAGTAGATCAGCAGTTTCTGAAATACTCAGACCAGCCCGTCTGGCACCAACAACCATGCCACGTTCAAAGTCACTTAAATCATCTTTCTTCCCCATTCTGATGCTCGGTTTGAACTGCAGTAGATCGTCTTGACCAAGTCTACATGCCTAAATGCATTGAGTTGCTGCCATGTGATTGGCTGATTTAGAAATTTTGCCTTAACGAGCAGTTGGACAGGTGTACCTAATAAAGTGGCCGGTGAGTGTATATGCATTGAAAGTTAAAGCTCTATTGCATAACAGTGGAAAGTCTGTCAAACCAAAATAATGAGTTGAAGTGTAAAACGCTTCATAATGCCAATACAATAATAGGTACGCTTTACATTGAACCCACATATGTTCAGCCTTTATCATGAACCAGAGCCTCTGTCTCCAACCCCATGTAAACACAAGCCATTAATTTACATTTCTCCGTGCAGTGTAAACTTTGTCTCCATCATCATTACATCTCAGCTCTTTCGCTCACTGTCAAATCTTTGCACCTTTTGGTCAATGTCTTCCGACTACACACCAAGGACTTTCTAACAATACGCCTGAGCATAGACGCACTTCTGTCCGTCTCAGATTTATGTTTAGTTATATTCATTGAGTTTATGCTCATTTATAATAATGGAATACAGCGGCAATTTCTTTCTCAAGGTCATTTGAGCAGCATTCCTCGTTGTAAATCGACACATTGTCTATTGTGAACAGCAAAAAAAAACCTTTCAGTTATAAGGCCTATTCGCACAAGAGTTGATACGATTAAGGAGGGACTGTTCACATTCACACATGTTCACATTCCACCATACACACCGTGTACACACACACACACACACACACACAGACACTTAAAATGATAGTATAGGTAACCCTCTGATACTTCATAAAGCAGGGAATCTAATTATTTTTTAACTGGCCAACAGTCCTGCTGCATTTTAGGGATAACCATACATATTTCAGGTTCAGGTAGTAAAAGAGAAATATGCTGTTGTATCATCTGGCTATTGCCACCATTAATCATTGCAGTGCAATCCTCAGACATTTTACTCAACTACTGACTTCACACACACACACACACACACACACACACACACACATTGTTAGAAGAATAGAAAAAATGCAGTAGAAAGCAAACAATCAATGTTCTAAAGATTTTCCCACAAAGACGCCATTATTCCACAAACAATATTAGAATTTTTAATCTCAGGAGCCTGGCAGAAGCAGAGACTTAACTTGATGTATGGATTTCATTAAATATTATCTAATATACTGTAGCACTCTCATTTGTTCTGGCACGGAACACTGAGGCTTACTTCTGTGTTTAAAAGAGTTTAAATGGCGTTACAATTGAACATGGTATGCTTCTTTGGTGAGCTTTTCAACGCATGCATTTTAGTTTCCATTCCCCAACTTGGGAACTTGCCAAATGAGGCAGAAGCTGTTAAGTTGTTGTGAAAAAAATAAAATCATAGAGGCAATGCTACGCTAAGAAACATAGTTGCCAGGTCAGATGCATTGCTGCAGTAAGACATTGGTTAACATGTCTGGTTGGAAAGCCAGTAAAACAACAGGGACGCAGAATGTCTCAATTCATTGGGCTGCATCCTTTTGGATGCATTCATCGACTACATACGTCACATCGGCTGCGACTCGGCTGTCCCGTTCAGACGCAGCCCTCCAGGTGCCAATTTGGAGGACACATCTGATCTATCCTTTGCGGCCCAGCATATCCTGGCATGCAGTGCGGGCCGACGTGGTTTTAATATTTTCAGGACGGAGGTAGGTGAGCCGGTGGTGGGGTAAGCCAGAGTTCCCTTTTAAATGTCAGTAAAAGAATTCCCCTGAATATCTATTACAAATGTTATAATACAATATATAACATCACATTTTGGTTTGTAAAACGGCTTAAGTTACGTGACGTACGTAACCAATGTAATGTTTATACAGATAAGATGTGAGAACAAACTACTAAACGTACAATATAACGTTAACGCCGTCCTACTGCAGTGGTTGGAGGATGCAGCCCACTGAATTGAGACATAGCGCATAGCATATATATATAAAAGCGCATATATATAAATATATATATATATATGTTTTATCTATTGATTCACTTTTTTTTTGTAAATATATTTCTGCAGGCTCCCCTGAAAATACAGCAATCATAAGGGTCATGAAATCTACTCTCATCTGTATTGTGATCGACATAATTGTTCATAAGCATGAAATGATGTTGTGGTGTGTGCAAAGCCACTGAATGCTCAGAGCAACGCTGCTCTTTATTCTCATCCTTTGCATCTGCTCTCATTCCTGTTTCTGTTGGCAAGAACAATGTGGAATCCTCACCATGGAAGGAAAGCATATTTCACACCCATACACACCTACACATTAAGTGGAATAGATTAGAGACAACAGGCTTAAGCCATAAAAGGCACACACTAGATTTCTTGGAGCATTCCCATTCCGTAGCAGGCACCCAGTTCTCATGTTCCTTTTTTACCCATCTCATCAGTTTTCCTGCTGCGCTTTTTGTGCTCGTAGAGAGCACACTCCAGAATCACTGCAGGGTATTTTCAAAGGGAAACGGATGAACAATGTTAGAAAACTTGAGGGAAGCATTATAGTTTTAACATGTTTATGCAAGCACTTGTGTTTTTTGAGGGTCCATGTGAGAAAAGAGGCCATAGTCTTCATTTGAATTTTTAGGAAGCATACATTGTTTTCTAAAACTCAGAGCAGTTAAATTTTAGTCTTAAATTCATCATAAACCTGATGATTTAAGTAAAGCAAATATAATTAAGATAAATTACTTAAGTGTTAAAAAGTGATTGTCCCTGCGGAGTCCAACATATATTCTGAGATTACATTCATTTGATAACTCTTAATTCTAATTGAATTAGTCATTGTGAAGCCCACTGTTCAACACATAAAGTAATTATCAAGTCCAAGAAAATTGAAGCATTTACTTGGGTCCTTGTGGAAAATGTGATTACTATGTTGTTATGTATGTATGCGAGAGGAAAAAGGTGTCACGGGCAGTGCCGCCGGTTGGCAAGCGGAACCCAAACGCACGACCCAGACAGTGAGGGTAGAGACGGGTGGATTTATTCAAGAGCGAAGCGAGGTCAAAACCGGGAGATCTGTCAGCGGGCAAACAATTTCCAAAAGGGGCAGGCAGGGAATCCGTAGGTCGGGGCAGGCGAGAGTCAGAACCGGGATGATGAACTCGGGGTCAATGGGCAGGCTGGGTCAGGAAACAGGAGATCAGGAAAACAAGGGACAACGCTGGAAAACTCTGTGTAACACACAAGACAATCTGGCAGGGAACACAGAATGTGATGAGCCTAAATAGTGAGTGGTTGATGAGGGGAGGCACTACAGTTGAGGGAAGGGATGACCAGGTGAAACGAGATAGTTGACGATGTGGGAGGATCTGAAATTACAGGAGAGTTAGTGAGAATGCAGTGAAAAAATAAACTATGAAGTGGACAAATGTGTGACAAAAGGCTTCTGGGGAAAGTGAGAACAGAGATCTCCAGGTGTTGATTTTCAGCATTTTCATTGGTTTCATAGTGTGGATGCACTGACCCCAAGCTTCTAACAATGACAGTTCTTCCAGCCAATATTTCCACATCCTTCTCTACGATCAGTATTTGTATAAAGAGATCGCCTTGGCCAATAGACTTTGTATAATGAGTCACTGAGGGAACCTAGAGACATCCTTCAAAGATAGACTAAGAAAGCTGTTTTTCATCAATGTCTAGTCTCCCAGAACATCCACTAAGCAGCTTGAAACACTGTAAAAGGCACAATTCAATAAAAAGAAACATTTCATGCCATTATTAACACATTTATTATCTTACAGATCTAGTCTTGCACATCCATAACGAGGGACAATTTGAGATAACTCTAATAGCATCAGCCTTAATATAAGTGCTGACTGTAATGAGCATAAGTTGAACCTAAAATAATTTTACAAGGGGGTGATTTTGTCATTAGAGCTTCTTGCTTTTCAGCCAAGCTTGAAAAAGCACTTAGGTCTGGATCGACAGTAAATTGTAATCTCTACTGATTTTAGTGCTCGTGGAAGGATTATTTTACATATCTGAGGTCTGAATGGGTGGGGTGTGTCCTCGAAACGCTAGTGAAAACCTGCATTCTTTGCTTCTGCCTTCCAGTGTTACGGAAAAACCTTCCGTATGCTAGTGAGATTTGATTCATACTGAAGAGCCCTTACAGTGACTATTGAAACTACTGAAATCATAGGATGTGAACACAGGATATATACATATAACTGAAAATACTTTTGACACATTTGAAACATTTATATTTGAAAACCTTGCAAACTTGTATCCAGACTGTTTGCATCTTTGTAATCATATGCAAGAGATTCAGTTATGAATTTTTAAGTGTGTGTGTATATACAGGGTGCGATTTGACAAAAAAGCAGAGGGGGGGGGGGATGTTTTTTTTTAATGTATTCATAGACAAGAACATTGCACTAAAAGCATGCACAACTAGGGAGAAGAACGTAAAGGGTAGACCTGGCCCTTTTTCGGGTCTGTGGATTAGTCTCCATCACAACATGACAACACTTTGAATGTTAATTTAGTTGTTTTATTATTGGGTCCTGTAAAATAAGACGATATGCTCAGTGCCGGACCGGCGCTCCGCACACGCACATCACGCACTGCGAGTAGGGAAGCAAATGCCTGGAGGGGCACCAAAAACCTGGGACGTGGATCATCACAGTAGGCTACTAGTATAAATAACAAATAAAATATGTCTAAAGCATGTTAATAATATGCAAAACCATTGATAAAGTATTAGGTCATCACTCACAGTAATGCAGCTCCGCGCTGCTCTTATTATAAAAGAGCTGGATCCTATTCTCTGCTACGGAGACGCAGAAGAGGGGAAAGAGGGGAAACTGATCCGCGTCATGAGCACACGCGCACCCCTGCGAAGTTCCCGCACTAAAATGTTCCCAATCCCCCCCCACAAATCGCACCCTGTGTGTGTGTGTGTGTATATGTATATATATATATATATATATATATATATACCGCTGTGACATGACAAGTTGACAATAGACATAGACATGAAACGGAGTGACGGCGTTAGCTGGACGAGCACCAGCTGTTGCTCTCACTACAACATGCAAACACACACAGCATGTCTTCACATAATTTTGCTATGAATGTTTCCTGATTCCTCAACAAGTCAACGTTGCCAGGACTCATGTATATATAATTCTTGCTCATTTTGTTTATATTCATATATATATATTAGTGGTGGGGATAGATTAATTTCTTTAATCTAGATTAATCTTCACTGTAATCTTGAAATGAATCTAGATTAAAATGGTTCATTTGAGCAGTTGAACAGTTGAGCAGCATAGTTTAGTCAATAACAGATGTACAAAAATAAATGAATAATGTTCCCCTTTATATATGGCCCTATCACTCCGGTAGTTTGAGCTGAGATCGCTACCCAACCGGTAGGAGTCTAGCTCAAGCCCCCTCTCAGTGTACATCACATTACACCGCACAACCACCGACTCGGTAATAGACGCCAGGCTACGTGCTCAACCGTGGAGCGTAAACACAACAGCGCATCACTCCACGCCGCTGACGTAGCATTACCCGGCTCCATGTGATGCTAACTGGATATAGCTTGCGTCGCGGTTCTTCACCTGAGCGCTGTGATTTGTTAGCCATTTAGTATCTGCATGCCTACCCGCTGGACGGTCAAGGACTGCGGATTGCCTGTGAATGCTGAGCTGCTTCGATCTGCGTGGATGTGGAGGGTCGACTTGCCATGCCGAGTGTTAGCCGCTTGAGGGGCTACTGCTGCTTGCTTTACACGGAATGACACCGCGTTTCCCGGCGTTGGAGATGAAGGTGTACCGTCCTCGATGGCCCGCAGTAGCTAGTGGAGATCACGTCCGGGTGTAGAGCTCTCCCGGTAAGCCTGCATAGCGTGTGCTCGTCGCTCCCTCACCGCTTTACTCTGACAGCTTTAACAACAATTCGATTTGTATCACGATTCGTGGTTGTCGATATGATTCAAGGACGATATTGGTTCATTTAGAACGATACGATCCGAAACGATTCAGTGACTTGAAATTGATTCAGTAACTTTTTAGCCAAAAATTCAACCAGTGTGACTGAAATAATTTCCTAGATTCCTGTTGTTTCTTGTAATATAAATAAACAAGTAAACAACAATGAATGGCAAATGCATTCACATTTTATTTGAATAAAGTGCAAACACTGCTGCAGCAGTGTAGCAGAAAAAAACCCGTATTAGTGATATACACAAAAACACCCCTGCAATAACTCTCGCAAAACCCCTCTATTTCAACCCTTTTGGAATATCCCGTCGGCTTTGCCGTGAAACCTGGAAGTTGAATCGGGGCTCGGGACGGCGGTGGGTTACGGCTCAGTCCGTGACAGCCTTTATCATTAAAAGTGCTAAGAAAAAAGTCTGACGTGCCATAAGGCCAACTCGCCGAGCACAGATCGATGTAGTTGGATCGGATCGATGTAGTTGGATCGGATCGATGTAGTTGGATCGGAAAAATATAAATCGATGTAACAGCTGAATCATTACACCCCTAATTATATATATATATAAAATATATATATATATATATACACTCATTCTTTTTTTACATTTTATTTTATGTAGTGTGTAATGTAGAGCACATGTAACTGGAATCAAATTCAAATGTATACATCCATGGAGTTATTGAAAGTATTGTCAACTTTTGTCTTTTAATGTAATCATTTAATACATAATATACTTTCTCACTTTCATGAGATTTTTCCACACATTGGAACGCATTGAATAAAACCCCAACTACTGTCCTTTCCCCTCTGAAATCAAAGTGTTAGGCTGCTTAGATTTGCCCGCTCTCTGTGGTCACACAGCCCGGCAGTGAACCGTGGCTTTTACTAATTGTAAACTCAATGAAGCATTCTTAACAGATGCTGGTGGAACGGCTCCATTAGGCCATACAGGGGGGCTGTCATCCACATATCAAAGCTATGAAGAGTCAAACTGTCGTTATCACGCGGCTCCAACCGCATCTATCCACTTGCCAATTTAATTCTTATTAAATGCACATTAAAAGTGGAGATGGATGGTCTTGGTCGAGTGGAGTTAGTGCTTTAGAAAGTCCTTTGATAGGACACACTGCACTCGGCTGTACCATTTTTAAAATGTTGACCATGAAGTATTTATGTACAGAAAAATACAACCCACAATGTTGCCAGTGTGAAAATATTGAATATTTACAGGCTGTGGGATGTGATAAAAATGGATTATATAGATAAAATGTGGTCGAGTGAGTGTCCAGAGTGTGTGCAGACCCTTTGTGGAGAGGAGTTTTGAATGCAAAACAAATCTGTGACCATCCTGTGTTGCTCTGCCAGCTTGAGTGAGAACAACTGCCTATGACACAACAAATAGGCTTTGGGCAGTGTGATGCAGAGGTTATACCAAATGATTGCCAGAGCACAGGCTCTTATCTCGATGCAGCTTTCGGTTTATTTTTTTATAAACAAGAAATTAATTATTGCCTGAAATATTTGGAGGAAGCTGCATTCAGAAGATAAATATACTTTGACAGTTGTCCTCCCCAAAGGTCTTGTGGAAATGAAAATACTATGATATGAAATGATAATAGCAGAACACTTCTTTGTTAGAATAACATTGTGTATAAAAAATTTAGAAATTTAAACATTTTCTCTTTAGCAAAAACTACATTTTTCAACTTGACAAATGTTTTGTTTTTGTTTATATCCTATTTTTTAATTGATACACTTTACAAAGTAATTAGCATGCTATAATAATTTATGTTGCAGCCATGCAAAACAAAACAAACTGATAATAAGCTATCTTTATAATATCTGTGAGATTCTGTGCTCAACTAAATACTCCTATCGTGCTTTGGTTTCCTTGTAGCGCAGGACCCAAAGTTACCTTTAGAAGATCTTTTCATGATCCACAGCACCACTGGTGTTTCACACAATCATGTGATCGTGACACGATGCGTGGAAAGCCTCCCATGTGTGTGTAACAACATGCCAGCTGCTCCTCAGGGATATTACCACCAACAATCTTACTTGAATATTCATCAGGCAATGTTGCCGGCACACACACACAAACGCACGTACACAAACAGACAGATAGATGATCATCATATACAACAATGCTCCTCTGATCAAAGAGAGCTCATTATCTCCCTGTTGTGGTGGTATTTGCCGAAATAACCAATCAGTTGAGGCTTTCAGAGTTTGGTTCTCTTTCTGCCTCTCTCAGCAACCATCTCCTTGAGCTGGCAACACATTAACAGAGGCCCATTTGATTCCTTACCTCTTACCAAATGTTGATTTGAGGGTCTGTTTGGAGAAAGAGCCCTTTGATTGCATTAACGATAAGTGAGAAAGTGTGTCTGATATGTCTGCAGAGCTGTTTGATGTTTGATTCTGCTGCAGTCGAGATGCCTGTCTGATAATCGGCCTCTTGAACAGAGTGGTCGAATCGTTCCTCAAGATGTCGAATTTGATATGCGTGGGTTGGCATTAATGCATATGTAATGACAGTCAATTTCTGAGAAGTGAGAATGAGATTTGACCCGGATTATCCACTTTTGGAGCAGCCTGATTTAGATCAGATTCGTCAATTGACCTCAACTTGCAGCAGCTCTTCTAACGACGACACCCACAAAAAGCCTCTCGTGCAAAACTACTTTATTGACTTCAAATGCAGTTGAAGTCAAAAAAGTAAGACAAATTTACTATTTTTGTTTCTATATTCAGTGGTTTGATAGTTAAAAGATGAACACAAACGTAAAGGTTGTAAAAGAAATGTTGACATATGCACAGGTGCACAGTGCACAGGTCACCAGTTTATCACAGGATTTTAACTAGTGTGGGCTTTTATTTCTGCCTACTCTTGAATAATCCTTCTCCGCCTAAAATGGTAGACTTTTTATTATTGTTTATTTGCCTTCATTCAGTTTTATTTTCCGAGTCCAGTCAGCAAATGGTTTTTAGTACAAGAGGAGCCCTCGTGGGGTGTTTAAAAGTTATTTGGTTCCACCCGAGGTGACACTCATGGTTGCTCAAATGCAGAATCAATATAAATCGACTTTGAGGGTGCGGAGGCTGGTGCATGTCTTTGAGTAGATGTTGCAGCCTGGAGATAATATTTTAAGCGGGTTGAAGTGTTCGGACATTGCTGCCAAAGCCTTCGCTGGGTTTATGGATGACCTCAAGAGGCTCCTTGTGCTTATGTTTCTGTCTTATTCATTTACTCTCTTCACCCAGGAGCTTCGCCGCCATCGTTCCATCACTCCTTGAATTTCCTGTGATTTTATTTTTCTCCAGGCTCGTATAAAGCATCTGAGAGAGTGAATTAATGCGAGTTCAGCTCTGTGTTCAATATTTTCAAGGCTCATGTTAGGATCTGTTAGGGAGAATATCGATCATCAAATGATGCCTTGATTAAAATTAAAGTTGCTCCAATGGATTATGCTAATAAGTCTTTAAATTACAAACCATTCAATATACTAAGCCATATTTATTCCGTAATTGTTCCATAGATTACTACAAATGAAGGGTGTTAACATTCACACAAGATTTCCAACAATTCCTATGAATTTTGAACCATGCATTATTTACATCTTTGGGAGCAGGCCTTCTTCGAGCACACCACCGTTGATGTTTTTTGTGTTGCAATAAAAGCAAAAAAACAACCGGAATTTACGTATAAAAAGTTGCTTACTAAAACTCCACCGCGTGCCTTAACATTTCTTTTATCTTATGTGAAATTATTTTACAATGTATTATGTGTATGAAACCACTGATTATCTTAATTCAAGGATAACAATGATCTCCATGATATATAAAGCTAAATTGGATCTCCGACTACCTACCTAGAGTAAAACGTGTTATTCTTTTAACCACACACTTATCCCTCAACACACTTTACTTTGTATGTTTGTATAGTTTCCCCGTCACACCTGAATTCAGTTAACTATCACCCCAACAGTACTTAATCCCCAATCAGTCACTGTAGCGATGTCAGGTCACCGTCCGACCCCGATTTTTCATTCAGCAGCAGGGTTCCGATTGTTTTTTTACGGTCCTCGCTACAACTTCGTCGGAGAGGAACCTATTGATTTTATGGAATTATTAGAGCCTGAGCCGATTGAAAGTCAGGGCGAAGCCTTATTGTGTTTCGAAGAATTCTTCTTATTTTATTGCCGCTTTAAACACACTTTTGAGGCCTTCATCTTATTCAAAAACTCATGAAACTTGGCTCGCGCATCGGAAGTGCGTGATATTTTGATATTCTTTTGTCTTTGAAAAAAAAGGCTCTCCAGCGCCATCTTTACATGTTGGTTTTCACCCTATTAGCTTACTTTTTTCCCCCGATGACCGATTGACCTGAAATTTTGCACACAGGTGCTCTTGGACATGCTCTACAAAAAAGTCAATGATGGTATGCTAATGCTCCTAACTTGATTTTCCGCCATTTTGAATTTTGTGAAAAACACGTTTTTGCTAACTCCTCCCAGACGCTGGGTCCGATTCTCCTGAAAATCTCAGGAATTCCTTATTGGCTTGCTATCATGTATTCTTGTTGAAAGCTTTTTGATATCTCATTTGGTTACGATTTTATAGACCAATCAACTTCTAAGGGGCGTGGCTTCTTTCTGAAAGACTCAGAACTTCCAAACTACAAGGCCTGTCTTCACCAAATTGATATCACATGTTCGGATTGCATCCCAGAACACACCCATAAATTAAATAAATTAAACAAAACCCATCAGAATATTTGAAGACTGGGGGGCGCTGTTATTGATTGCTGAGTATTTGCACTTTTCGCCCGTTTTTGGGCGATAATTAGCATTCTTCTGATTTACAAATGAACGATTTCCTCCTAGAGTTTACACCTGATCAATTTCAAATTCAGGCTGTGGATGGATCCTGGATCCTGACACCGGTGTGGTCTTATGGTATTAAATTCAAGAGTTTTTGTGAAACTACCTGGGCGTGAGCTAGCCTCCATTTCGGGCCGATTTTCGTAAAAATGTAAAATGCTATAACTCCAAGGAACATTGAAATTTCTGGCTAGAATTCCATATTCATGATGCTAGTGTAGGCCTTAAAGTATTGCCATGCAGTGATTAAAAAAAAAATATTTGGCGCCACCTATTGGCAAAGTTAAATGCAACGTTTTTACACTTTTATGTGAGGTAACCCTACTGATTTCAATGCTTCCAAATGGCATTTTGGCTCAATAGCTTCCCCTACACGTATTGACAAAACGGCCCATCAACTGCTCTACACATTTTCATGAAGCAGCTCAGTAACTGCTCTGATCCAGGTGCATTCAATGCTACCTAATGGCATTTTGGCTCAATAGCTTCCCCTCCACGTATTCATAAAGCAGCCAAGCAACTGCTTTGATGCACGTGCACTCACTTGGAGGCCACAGCTTTGTGCATACTCCTCCTGCATATCAGCAGAATGAAACAAACTAATCAAGTTGGTCAAATGTCTCACTGTGACTAACATGACTGGACCTCTGTCCACATCCTCACTGGAGAGAAATAATCCACTTGATTAAAGCACAGGTCTGCTCTCTTCAGGGAGCCACCCACGAGGAGGGTGGCTATAGTGATCAATGAGGCTACATACCGTAAGATAGGTGACATCATTAGTGATTAATATTAATATCTATGATGCAGAGAGCATGGTGCTAGTTAGACAAAGCATACACCGCGGCGATGTGTACTCTCTGTCCGAAGTGGAAATACTGTGTAAATTTCTATTGTTTCCTATTAAATCTAATCTGAAATTGACCAAATGTCAAAAGTCTTGTGATAGAGACTTTGGCTCATGAATGGTTTTTTAAAAGTGGGGTTGATGCTTTTAGAGGCCTCTCAGCACACCCGGCGTGTAGACAAAAAATGGTTTTTAAAAGGCTTTTGTGGCAAGGTAACACAAGGTAGCATGAAATGCAATACAATGTTTTCCCCCTACGTCACGTGAGCAAGTCGCGGCTCCATCCGTGGCAGCTGTCATTTAGGAATTGTGGGTAATTTGTTTATCTCTCTGCACCACGACAGAAAGTACCACGTTTGTCAGTCTTGTAGCAGACTGATCACATCAGATTCTAGGACTTAATTTACAGGGATCACTTCAAAAGTGTCTAATTTGAGAAGTAGTGTTCCAGTTGGATTAGTCTATCATGTTAAGAGAAAGTTTACTGTGCACCAAATGAAATTTCAACAGACACATTTGATCCCTTTCAAAAAGGTGGTTCATTCTGTCTTGTTGAGAGCTCTCTGTAGAACACAGACTAGATTACAGGGATGATTTCTTGACTAAAGAAGTGTATTTCTATCATACATGTTAATATGAAAGCACTGGGACTTGATAATGTATAAGATAAAGATAAAGTGCATTTCCTGTGATGATCCACGTGGTTGACATACAGCTAACATTTAGACTTATAACATTGCTGCACCATAAGTGTCCATTCGTGTTTTACTTTCTTTAGCTTTATATGTTTGAAGAATGAATCACGGATTGGTAGGTAACGTACTTCCTGGTTTGCCGCGGGGCATTTTGGGAGTTGTAGTTTACAGCTGTAGTTTCCTGCTCATAGAAAAGACTGCATGCATTTTGAATAGGCTTTTGGTGAGTTTGAATATGGTGCATAATGTTTGAAGGTACATGCAAATTATGAAACGACGATGATGGTGATAATTATGGAATATTATTGTTATTATAGTATATTAACAATATTATTATTTTTGTATTTTGAATGTTAGTTAATGTTATTGGGCTATTGAGGTAAAGAGCTGGGGAGCTGTGTTGGTTGTAGTATGCACATGGAAATTGAAACGTTGCAGGTCCTGTTAGGTTTTTGTTCCAGGTTTATTACCTGGTTCTGTTTAGAAAAAAATAAACAAACTGATGTGGAATACTGAGTAATATTCTATGTGGGTTGCCCTTTCCGTGGGGAGAACAAGGGTTGCAGTATATTATGTATATAATGATATTTATACTGTGTAAATGCTACAATACTGTGTAAATATCTATTGTTTCCTATTAACTCTAATCTGAAATGCACCACATGTAGCCTTGTGATACACTTTGAAGGAAATTGGCTCATGTTTGGTATTTTGAAAAGCCATCATTTTGGAATCAGAATGTCCTGGTTATCACCCAATGGCACCTTGGGGATGTGTACTCTCTGACTGAAGTGGAATGATCATGTGACTACTAATAGTTTGCTTTTAATTCTAACCTGAAAATGACCAGAAGTTGGCTGGTGACAGAAGTCGGTGTCATATATTTTTGGCCACTCTGCGCCGTTGTGCGGCAGCAGCATTTACACTTACTTATCATGCAAAGATTTACTATGCCAGTCAATCCAGGTGATTTAAGCAGATCCAGCTCTTCGGCCCTTTCTCAATACCTTAGACGGCGAGAACGGACTCCCACTCCTGCAGTAATAGACTTGGGAGATGGACTCTGGAGTCACAGGTAAGAGAGAACGGAGACTGGTCATTTCTGCAATTGGAACAGCAGCTGATTTGATGACGTCGCCACGTCAGCTGTCTTGCTAATATCTTTTAATACAGTTCTTGACTGTTAGGGATTTTACTAATATCAAGCTTTAGTTTTGTTTTCATTTAAAATTATAAATGATATATATACATTTAAAAAATATATATATATATATATATATATATACATTGTTACGTTCCCTCCGGTTAAGAGGGAAACGCTGACATCCAATGGGGGAATAAAACAGGGACCGTGTGAGGCAGTTAAAGAAAAGTAGGTTTATTTACAAAACAAAAGAACATAACGGGTAGGTTGGAAAAAGGTGGTGGGGGGAGAGTGTACTGTGGGGGTTGTGCCAAACAAAATTATCAAAGTACAATAAAACCAGGCCTCGCTCAACTCTGTGGAAAGAAAAGGGAAAACAAAAGACCTGACTCTATTCTACAAATACTCAAAATAACCAAAATACATCAGTGGCAACAACCCATAACCTAGTGGGATAACAACAGTAACTCTGCGTGTATGTGGGTGTGTACAGGGTACCCCAGCCTTACCTCAGTCCCACTTCCCCCCACCACAAACCTCAATGGAAAAAAAGCAAGAGCCCGAGAGAGCACACAGTGAGAGGCTTTATAGTTGCCCTCCATATCGGATTGGCCGGAGTGTGGGCCAATACCGGGGTGCTCTGGAGGCAGGGCCAGCCAATACTCCGCCCCTCACCTTGAGGACAAACAAAGAAAAGGTGGGGGTAAGAGGCACACATCTCTACACGTAACATACATACATACATACATACATACATACATACATACACACACACACACACACACACACACACACTAGGGCTGCTAGCAGCACTGGACGAGTCATCTCCCTGCACATCGAAGCACTGGCCGGACGGCTACCAATGCGGTCGAGGACGCCTGCGGTTGATGACAACTAAGGGCCGAAAGGGTTATCCGACGGTTGTAGGCGTCCTCGACGGCATTATTTTGTTTTTTGTTGCCAAGCCTTTTTCTTTTTTCCCCTCTCCACCATGTCAAGTCTGTGCTGCTTTTGAGTTGTTTTTTAAAGTTTATTCAAGTTAAGTTTATCTCTTTTTTTAATTGATGTGTTGCGAGTAAAGATCCTAAACCTGGAAAGAAGTATCTTTCTATATATTTCTGTTTGTTGGTTTCATTCCTCAGTGTCTTGAGTTTCAGTCCTGCTCCGTCAAACTACCCGACAGTTCTGTTCATGGTTTTTGGATGAAGATTCAAATTCTTTCCAACTCCGAGATTTTCCTTTCAATGATCAACAGATCTTAAGAAAAGATCAGGTATGGACTTCTCACCCCATTGAGAAGAAAAAAGGAAAGGCTTACTAACTTTGGTTTCAGAAATTTAGTCAAAAACAACAAATGTTCCGCGCTGGAGCTTCAGTCGGACAGATGCTGCGTTTTGACAAGCAGAGTGACCTGCCACTCTTTCTTCTCATAAAAAATGTAGTTTTAAACGATTTATCTTTCTTGCATGTACATATCCTTTTTCAAAGCGGAAGATGTAACTTTTCCTAAATATTACTGAAAACTAAAATATCCCTTGCTAGATTGTAATGCTGTAGATTTTCTTAAGTGGATATTTTCCTTTCAGAAAACCGTTCAGATGAAAGTTAGGAACCCTGAGACTCTTTCTCAGCTTTGCACCTACATCTCGCCTTGAATGGGAAATTATGAGTTGTTTAAGGATTTTTAAACTTGCACAACTTAGGCTATGGCAATATTGCCATCTTCCACGGTAACAAACCACAAAGAGACTGAAATCCAAGGTAGATTTAGGTTTTAGAACGGCCTCCCGACCAAATTAACATTTCTCTATACGCCTTACAAGAAAACTTCTACTAGTAAGTCATGGTCATCAACAGTTTAGTTATTATTCATCCTGCAAAAATTGATGTAACCCACTCTGGCTTAAAGCTATTTACACTATCACTGCAGTGTTAAAGTAATTCAAACGATTATTACTTAATTTGTCTGCGGTTTGGTCACCCACTCATTACCCAAAACAGAAAGGCAATTAAATCGATTACAGAATGTTTTTGTTCCAAACCTTTTGTTGATCAATTCTCTTAATTTCATTGCTGCAAATAGACCACATATGATGTTGTTAACACTGGCAAAGAAAAACTAGTTTATTTCCCAGCATGCATGCATTGAACTAAAATGTTGTGCTATTGAGCAAAACATAAAGTTAAACATGCTCTGATTTGATCTTGTGCGAACTATAGTTAAAGAAAGCATGACATTGAGTCGTCATATTCTCTTTTTTTCATTGTTTCAAACAAATACATGAACCCCAGAATGCCTCAAACCCGGTCTTGACAAAATCCCATTAAAAGCCCCGTAAAGTGCTGTCTGTAGTGGGAACTATTGATTGATGGGGTTGATGCTTTTAGAGGCCTCTCAGCACACCCGGCGTGTAGACAAGTTTGGTTAAAATCCTGTCACTCAGCAGTTCAGTTTCCATTACTTATTCAATACTCCTGCATTTGGCCTGTACAACAAAGAAGGGGATGAAGAGAGTTAATGAAGCTATCTCTTTAGGATTAGGCAGCACAGCACATGCAGTTTCACCATCAGAGGTTTGCACCTTAAATGGATTCCCACCTTATTATATTCCGGCATCCTGAAGACTCAGTCGGTGTTATCTCAGTGGAACAATGCCTGGAGGATAAACAGTTTCTTCTGCTCTTCAGACAAAGCTTACTTTTCTGCATTTGTTTCAAGATGACATAGTCAGCACACAGCGTTGCAGGACGGTCAGGATTGGTGGCCTAGAAACCCGCCGATGTTGCAGCAAACACACCGTATGAGTTAGGTGAGATGTAACCTTGTGTTCATGCTGTTGGTGTGAGATAAGACAAGGCCAATTTCATATTTTTACCCTGTCGACAGTGGATGACAAGTTTTATTCCTGCTGGATGGTTTGGCTTTTGCTGATACGTCAGAAGTGGTTTCTACTTGGCAAGATCCATAAACTTACACTATGCTTTCATGTTTGTTTCGCTATGGAAAACTCTGCTTAACTGCTTAAAAACATACTGAGATCTAAGTTTTTTTTCTTTCAAAGCTCCTTTTGAGTAAAAAAACCTCCAGAAATAGTATAGGAAATGCATATATTACAGCATTTTAGAAATGAATAAGCAACCTCATGCATTAGTTTGTTTGGCTTGGATGAGCGTACAAAATACATATATTATTGTTGAAGCACAGGCTTCAACCAAATGTTATACAAGACATGCAGTAAGATGTGTTGTATGCTGTACCCTATGTATAAATAAATGAATTAAATGAATAAATAAATAAATACATGAATAAATGTATCAATAAATAAATAAATACATGAATAAATGTGTCAATAAATAAATGTATCAATAAATAAATAAATACATTAATGTATTAATATAAGTTGAGATCTAAACAGAACATAGTTAAATAAATCGATTTCTACATTTCTGTATTTCCATATTTATTTATTTATTTCTACATTTCTGTATTTCTTCGTTCATATATTTCTACATTTCTGTATTTTTTCATTTATATATTTCTTCATTTCTGT